>CM042692.1:419317063-419917063 GCA_023614405.1 Avena insularis | reverse complement strand
ATTCTCCAATCCCAAGGTTGCAAATGCTTGATACACCTTGTCTACATCATCTACCTTGATCAACAAGATTTATCAAATATTATCCATAATTATTATGGCTCCAAATCTAATTAATCTCTTTAATAGTCAAAATCTCCAAAACTCCCTTCCCAAAGAAAGGTTTGGTTTTCTCCAAAACACTTCCCCAACTTTTGGCTCATATGAGTTCCATATATCATACTCTATCTTACAACTTAAAAAATAAATATTTTTGAAGAGCTTTATTATTTCTTTTTGCCCATTTTCTTAAATGACAGAAACAAGAAATAATTCTTTAAAAATACTTTCCCACCTCAATAAATCTTGGGAAAACTCCCCTAAGTGTGTATTCACATTTGGGATCATCCCACATCAAAAACTCCACCTGTCTAATGAAAATTTATCAAATGATCCTCTAGAAACTACTTCTGTACTTTTTGAATAAATGGATTTAAGTGGACTTCTACTCTTCTGAAAATTCCCAACTAAATCCTAGAGAGGCATATTAACCCTACACACCCACCAGTACAATCTTCCCACCTTGTCCTATGCAAATTTTTGAACTCTCTTCACAAACACCATTTTGATCAAATAGTGCAAACCACTCAAAACATGAGCTAAAATGAAGAAAATCTTTATCAAGCCATTCCACCACTCTCCACAGCAACCAGCACTCCTCCCTCGTCGAGGATACTATAGCATAGCACAGTAGCTAACCCCCTCCACTTGTCATTTACCCCTTGGAAGAGTAGAGAGAGTAGAGATAAGACATTTGTGGCCAACCAACAACAGCCCCACCTCCCCCTCTCTGTCCCTACCGACCAAATGACTCACACCACCCCTCCACCGCCATCTCTGACCAATCCCAAGACAGCCCCACCCCTCCTCCATGTCCAAAATGGACATCTCCCCTCTTGGAGCTCCCACCCCAACTTAAAAAGGGCAGATGCCACCCCGCTCCATCCCCTGCCCCTCATTCACTCCCCTGCTCCCCAATTACCTCCCCTGAGTACCACTCCCTCTCCCCTGCCCTCTCCTGCCCGTGAGAGAGAGGGAGAAGAAGCCTCGGCCTCCCCATGGACTCGAGCAGGGACCTCTCCTCCTTGCCCCTCTCTCATTGCATCTGACCTTGTAGAGCTCCTCTCCTCCCCTGCATCTAACCCTGTCCTCTCTCTATTGCAGGAACGCCGGCGGACGCCACCCGAGCTCTTGGCCGAGCCGAGCTCTTCCCGCGAACCCCCGGACTCTCGAGCCCCGTCTCCTCTGCATGCATTGCCCCTGGACGCTCCAGGACATCCACATCCCATCCACCATCTCCCTGCCGCCGTGCATGCACCCCTGGACCCCTCACCGGCGAGCTTCGGCGAGCACCGAAGCAGGTCCCGCGGTGGCAGAGGCAGGCGATGCCTTCCTACACCAAAACCCACCGTGCCGCCCCTCTACAAGGTCGCCTCCGAGTACCGCTTCACCTCCGCCAACTCCTCGATGCCCTCGAGCCCCTGGTAAGCCCCGCCGTCCACCTCTGGCCCGCGCTAGGGTTAGCTCATGCCGCTGTGCCTCGGAGGAGGACGCCGAGCTCCCAGCCGTCGATGGCCCTTTTAATCCAACGGCCAGCGTACCCCGGTACCTCTTCGCCACTCGGAGTCGCTGACGGCCGGGCCCCGCCTGGCGGTTTCAAACGCCTCACAAGACGCTGGGCCCGGAGTTGCTCCCCCGCCCAACTGCCCTAGATCCAGCCCGACTCCCTTATTCCTTTTAATCAATTATTCCAGATCTGAAAAACAACTGTTTGGTTTAATTAAAAATGAAGATGGTAAATACCTTGAACTGACCATATACAAATTTTCTAGGATACCTTAGGGTTTTGTCTATCTTGCTGTACCAAAAGCTTGGAAAAATACCACTAATATCTCCTCTGTAGATTTATCTACCAAGAGGTATCCTTTCCAGTAAATAAATTCCTCAGAGAACTACACATCTCCAAAATGGAAGCATACCCTTAGTCCTACCACCTAGCATTTATGTCATACCAAGGTGAATAGTAGTTTGTCTATAGTAAAAATAACAAAAACTAGTAGTTTCTACGTTAGATAAATTATCTAGGTCAAACCAACAGAGGTATTGACCTAAATACAGCTCCCTGTGATGTGGTACACTAAGGCCTATCCAAATCCAGGAGCCCATGATTTATTGAGCCTTGGATATTTTTCTGTGAATTAAACTATTCTGTGCATGGTTTATTCACCTCTAAATTCACTACAGTAGCTATATAGCTCCAAAAAGGGTGAGTCCAATTTCTACAGAAAGGTATTCCAAATACCTACACTGTGCCCTTGGAATCAAATTAATAGATTCTATATATTTAATCTGGTGAAAAAAGACAAGTTGCCTACAAAACTGCCTTTGGGAATTTCCATAGGGCATTCTTTTAATTATATTGACCTGATTCCAACTCTCAGAGAACAAGTACATCAAACCCTACTGAACCATCCAAGGAAAAAAAATTGGAGCTCCAGAACATTCCTGGTGAATTATTTCCTAAAACTAGAGCTTTTATCACTAGAATATTCATAAGAAATCAATGGAAAGTGATAAATTAGTGAAACCACTTTTGTTGGTTTCATTTTATCAACACCTATCTGTTGGTATCATTGGTACACAATGGTATCATACTGAATAGGTCTTTGGTCCAAAACCCCCTCTTAGGTAGTTCCTCGACAATAAACCCTAAGGGGTGCTCATTCCCTTGTCCAAGGCCATCTCAACCTCCTAAATCCAATCCTCTCAAAACCTACTAATTTGAGTAATGTGTGGTATGTTCTTATTTTTGTATGGTTTTGATGCTTGAATGCCTGGTTTGATTGTGGACTTGTTTGTTTGCATGTGCTATCTCGATGACGATAGTTGCGCTGAAATCGGAGAGCAGAAGAAGTGGTATTTATATTTTGTATTGGTATTCTTGGGTATTCTAAGAAGAAGTCCAGGGACATATTGCCATATTGCTGATCATCAGGCAAGCCACCTTCTTGATCATAAGCCTTGTCCTACTGTTTTACTTATGCATGTTTTATCAACTACTTATTAAAACTGCAGTGTATTGCAATAGATTGATGTATATGGTAGTGGTTTGGCTCCTCCAAACCCTTACTCAATGGTACTACTAAGTACAACCCTCTTGATGATACCTATTTGCCCGTAGTGGAATAGATGGTGTATTACACCATACCCCTCTAGAGACCCCGTTTTAGCCGAAGCAAAGCTAGAGGATGGGAAGACCCCGAAAAAAGTTTTATCAAATGTTTTATGTTAAAACCTTGGTGAGGTGGGACCTCCCAAGATATGTTGAGAAAGAAAAAGGCTTTGTTTTACAAAATGCTGAAGGAAAGAGGGAGGAAAAAGGTTTACGAAAATGCACCCGGTTCTTTGCAGTTTTGTGATACATTGCAAATGTATCTATAATTTTTGATGCTCCATGCTTGGTTTTATCCACTTTCTTGTGTTTTGTCCACACTTTGTAGTACTTTTCATATGATTTCTTGGACTAACCTATTAACAAGAGCCAGAATGCCAGCTGCCTGTTTTCTGCTGTTTTTGGTTCCAGGAAAGTCAGAAAATGAATATTCTCGGAATTGGACGGGACAAGAGCCAAAGTGCCTATTTTTCCAAAAGACTCTAGGAGCCAGAATACGAGACGGAGGAGAGCCAGGGCATGGTGTGGCGGTCCCAGGAACCCCCTCGGTCTCCCTCTTCGCCTATAAGAAGCCTTCTGACCTAAAAACTTCGGGGGGTTCGACGTTTTTCAGAAGAAGTTCCGCAGAGCCGCCACCACCAAAGGGGAGATTCGGGGGATAGAAAGTCTCTGTTTCGGCACCCTGCCGGGACGGGGAAATGCCCCTGGAGCCATCTCCATCGATCTCCACCATGATCTCCATCGACCATCCATGTTTCCCCCATCTATGAGTGAGTAATCCCCCGCTGTAGGCTATGGGGATGGTAGGGATTGGATGAGATCGTTCATGTAATGGCATCATATTGTTAGGGCATGGTGCCTAGTATCTTTTATTAGTGCTTTATGACTTTGTTGCGACTTGTTGTGCTTAATGCTTGTCACTAGGGCCCGAGTGCCATGATTTCAGATCTGAACATGTTATTGATTCATTATGATAGTATTGTTCTTGGTCTTATCTGCAAGTTGTATACACACGTTGTTGTCCGGAACATATGGCCCCGAAGTGACAGAAATCGGGATAACCAGAAGGGAAAGGATTTGATGTGAGGATCACATGTGTTCACGGAGTGTTAATGCTCTGCTCCGGTGCTCTATTAAAAGGAGCACCTTAATTGCCAGTAGTTCCCTAGAGGCCCCGCTGCAAACGGGCTGGCTATGACTATATATGGAACACATGCCTAGGATTGTCTAGTACTTGGATGCTTTATCTTATTTATCTACAATTGCCCTATGTTCTGATTGCTATGTGGATTGTCTTGTCCATGCAACACCCGTCCATCCATCCCTATGCCTACCACACTCGAATCCGACAGTTACTGCTTTTGTTACTACTGTCTTTGCTTTACTACTGTTGTTACTTTACTATTCCTACTACAAAACTGTTGCTACTGATAAACTGCTGTGAGCAAGATTGTTTCCAGGTGCAGCTGAATTGACAACTCAGTTGTTAAGGCTGATAAATATTCTTTGGCTCCCCTTGTGTAGAATCAATAAATTGGGTTTCACTTCCCTCGAAAATACTGCGATACACCCCCTATACTTGTGGGTCATCAAGACTATTTCCTGGCACTGTTGCCGGGGAGCATAGCTTTATTTATCAAGTTCACTTGGAATCACTATTGTTCAAGCTAAGTTTATCTTTCTCCTTGTTTTCTTATTTCTTTATCAAAGAAATACAAAAAAAATTAGTTCCCACTCTAGTTGTTATTTTCGTTGGTCTGTTATTGTCTTGCTTTATCATGCTTGTTGGCAATGGTTGGTTTCTTTGAAACTGAAGCTTATTGGCAAGGTGGGTTCATGGAAGATCAAAAATATTATTATAAGGAACACCGCTTGTCACAAAAAGGGAAACACTTATGGGAACAAATTGATAGATTGTATACCATTGCTGGGAACGTGTGCTCTACTTATAATGTTACTTATTGCTGTGATGAGTCTTGTTGCAGAAAGAGGTATAAACACCTCCCTTTTCAATGTGAGTATAGTGATAATGATACCATATCTTCCTATGCTAAAGGAATTTATGACTTTTATGATGCGGAACAAATTGAAGAATTTATTGCTTGGAAGGGTGCTTTTGAACTTGCTAGTTTGCTTGAAAATATTGATGACTCACCTTACAAATATGAGGTGTATGGTATACTTAAATTTTGCTTTGATAATTACAAGGATGAAAATGGCTATATTCTTGAATATTTTAATAGATGCTTTCCACAAATGGAAGAGGCTAATGCCTTGCAGGATCCTATGGAAGAAGAAATTGATGAACCTGAAATCTCATTAGATGAAAAATAGGAGGAGAGTGATGAACAAAAGGAGGAAGAATGGATTAGCTACCCATGCCTACCTTCTAATGAGAGTAACTCTTTATCTCTTACATTATTTGATTGTCCCCCTTGCTTACTAAAGGAGAATGAATGTTATGTTCCTGAGGTTTCTTTTGAAGATGTTTATGATAAAGCTCTAGTGCTTGTAGATAATGAAAAGCATGCTTTATGTGATAGTTATATTGTTGAGTTTATTCATGAGGCTACTGAAAATTATTATGAGAGAGGAAAATATGGTTGTAGAAGTTTTCATGGTATTGAAACACCTCTCTATGTGCTGAAATTTTTGAAGTCACTCTTTTTTTATCTTCCTATGCCTGTCACTTTGTTCTTTGTGAATTTATTTGCATACATGATTCCTATGCATAAGAAGTGGGTTAGACTTAAATGCGTTTTGAATTTGCTTCTTGATGATCTCTTTTACTTCAACACTTATTTCTTATGAGAGCATCCTCTCAAACTTTTATGCCTGAAGATGATAATATGTCTATTATTCTTGGGAGACCTTTTCTTAAATACTGCAGGAGCTGTTATTAATTGTAATCAAGGGAAGGTGACCTTCAATGTTAATGACAACGAACATACTGTCTATTTCCCCAAGAAGATTGAAAGGACTTATGGTTTGAATTCAATTGAACATGTTGAAGGCATTCAAGTTGGAGAAATATATTGTCCCATACCAAGAGAAAAATTTAAAACTATTATGATTGGGACCATTGCTATCAAGGTTGAGGTAACATAATCATTAGTGGAATACAAAGTTTTGTCTCATATGAAATTGTTTTGGTAACAAGACCTGATCAACCTTGTTAACAAAAGGATTTCATTGAACAAAACAATGTTTTCACCATGATTATCTCCGCTTACTTCTATTCTATCCATTTCAGTTTTTCCTTATGCCTAACTTAAAGGCGTTAAAGAAAAGTACATATTGGGAGATAAACCAAAAGTTTTATATGAGTCTTGGAAGTTATTACCTCTGTAATAACCGCTCCTTATCCTTTTTATTTGCTTTTTGTGCCAAGAGTAACCTCTAATGAGAGAGAAGTAATGATTGGGAAAGTTGCTGTCCCGAAACAGATTTCTATGCTTCACCGTAAAAATTCGTGTAGAATCTCTGTACGTCCTTTTGAGGCGTGAATTTTTGTGCTTCTGCCCCAGGTTGTTATCTAACTTTCGTTCGTTCAACACCTTTTGATTTGAGCAACAGAAGGTCTTCGAAAAAGTTTGTCTTTACCTAATGGTCTGTTTTGATAGATTTCTGCCATTTTCTGCATTTGCTTCTTGTTGGTTCCTTTTTGAGTTCTTTTGGGGAATTGATCTTTTTGAGTGAAGTGCTACAGTATCTAGTGTTCTAATGGAAGTTTATTTGGTGTTAGAACTGAATCTTAAGACTTATTTATCTTGAGTGCACTAATGTTGCTAATAAAGATTGCGTGAAGTTTTGTATGAAGGAAAAATTTCAGGTGTATGGAAGGAATAAGTAATGAGATGAAGGATGGACTAAAGCTCAAGCTTGGGGATGCCATGCGTGTCACCCCAAGAAATATCCAAGAAGTACAAGCGTCAAAGCTTGGGGATGCCCAAGGCATCCCCCTCTTCATCAATAAAAATCCCAGGTTTCTTCCAAACACTTCATTTTTATTGTTTCATGCATAGTTGTGTTGTTCTTGGAGCGTCTTCTTTTTCGTTTTCGTTTTGGTTTTTAGTTTGTGTGGTTTGCTTAGTTTGCTGAATAAATTGGTTGGACCTCCTCTTTCATACATTGGTGTTCAAATAGTTTGGTTTGGATTGGAAAAGAGTAGGAAAAGTTCATGCTTAAGTGGTAAAGAGAGTTTGTTTTTTGATTGTGGCCTATGCTTTGTCATGGCATGCTTGATATTGTTTTGGCTTTATGCTTAATATTCTTTGTTGTAGCATGACTTGTTATAAACAATTGAGATTGCTTAATGTGCCTTGGATGAATCATGCGTTGTTTTAGCATATTAAAGCATAAGTATAGTGGTATTCTCCTTTGATGCTTTATTTGGGTTGACTTGGCGCATGCTCACACCATGTTATGAATATCTCAAGTCACCTTAAGCCTTTATGATCCTTTAGTTTTCAACTTGTAGTATCACTTTATGCTTTGATCAATGATGTTTTGTCGCTCTACATGATTATGGCCATTATTGCTCTCTCGTTTGTCGCTCCCTTACTATTGCTAGCCTTCACTTTCACTGAGTATGTTTTACTCATGTTTCTAACTCCCTAAAACCAAATAATGCCAAAGTGTCCACCATACCTACCTATTAGCATCATTTGCTACTTCCGTGCATATTCAATATGCCTTGTTTTCTTCCGAATAAAATGTTTGCTTGTTATGAGAAAGTTAGTTAGTAAAGCTCTCACGAACTTGATGGCACACTTTATTTTCTTGCACTTAATAAACCTGAACCATTGCGTCCTTCTTTGTTGTGTATATGCTTGCACTTTATGAGTTGAAGTTAGCAGAACCATGTATCATGGGGACCGCTTTCAACACTTCATTGGTACCTTGTACCTAGTTGATATCATGTTCTTTTGCTTATGGATCCCGGCGGTGTGAAATAAAAGTGGAACTTGTAAGATCATGGAGTTTGTATGTATGTTAGAGAAACGCCTAGGCCGCTAGCCAAAGCCATGCCTAATCATGGTGGAAACTTGCAGCATAACTATAATGAGCATTCTATGAAGCATCCTCAATAAAAATCTATGCACATAGTAAATAAAAAGATCGCTGAGATGCTCATTGTATGCTTGCCTTGTCATTTTGATTATGGGATAGCTCCTGTGTCATGTGCAAGGAGTACCCCGTTGGCGGTTCTCTATGATACGTATATACTTACAATGACAAGAGCTTACTTGTGACTGAAGTTGAGTAGCATGAGGATCGGTCTTCATAAGTAAGGGGCATGAGACTTCGATTTATAACTTGTCAAGCATATCCTCTTAGTTGTGTCACTTTAACCTTAACCACTTAAAGATGCTTATGATAGGGGCAATGAGAGCTCAAAGCTAATGAGTACCATACTTTCAGCATTTGGAAGCCTTTCAAACTTTTCAAAACCTGTTCATTTCCTTGTTGAGTCTCCACACATTCTATGAGCACTTTCTTGAGAGCATAGTGGCCATTCTTAGTTCTATGTGCATTGTCCCAAGACTTGTTGATTGATGCATACCTTGATATTGCTTGTTTTAAACTATTTGTATCTAGTCACTCTTGTAAAGTTTGAAGGTGTCCTATGCATTTATGTTTGCTACTCTATGAGGGACAAGCTGAATGCCACTATGCTATGTTTTCCTTATGTGAAACAAACAAACGTCTTGCAAGTCATTGTTATTCATGAATCTTTTGTTTGTGCCTTTTCATGTTGCATCATAGTCTCTTTGTCTTATTGATAGAACTTTTTCTTTCATATTATGATTGAAGTACTATGATCCCAAATTTGAATGTTTTACAAATACTTTGGTCAAGCCTTTGATGGTGCATGTCACCTCAAAAATTATTCTTTCTTTTTATCACTTACCTACTCGAGGACGAGCAGGAGTTAAGCTTGGGGATGTTGATACATTGCAAATGTATCTATAATTTTTGATGCTCCATGCTTGGTTTTATCCACTTTCTTGTGTTTTGTCCACACTTTGGAGTACTTTTCATATGATTTCTTGGACTAACCTATTAACAAGAGCCACAGTGCCAACTGTCTGTTTTCTGCTGTCTTTTGGTTCCAGGAAAGTCAGAAAATGAATATTCTCGGAATTGGACGGGACAAAAGCCAAAGTGCCTATTTTTCTAGAAGACTCCAGCAGCCAGAATACGAGACGGAGGAGAGCCAGGGGCTGGCCACACCACCCCTAGGCGCGGGCTGGGCCTGGCCGCGCTAGGGCATGGTGTGGTGGCCCAAGGAAACCCCTCGGTCTCCCTCTTCGCCTATAAGAAGCCTTCTGACCTAAAAAATTCGGGGGGGTCGACGTTTTTCCAGAAGAAGTTCCATAGCGCCGCCACCACCGAAGGGGAGATTCGGGGGACAGAAAGTCTCTGTTCCGGCACCCTGCCGGGACGGGGAAGTGCCCCCGGAGCCATCTCCATCGATCTCCACCATCATCTCCATCGACCATCCATGTCTCCCCCATCTATGAGTGAGTAATCCCCTGTTGTAGGCTATGGGGATGGTAGGGATTGGATGAGATCGTTCATGTAATGACATCAGATTATTAGGGCATGGTGCCTAGTATCTTTTATTAGTGCTTTATGACTTTGTTGTGACTTGTTGTGCTTAATGCTTGTCACTAGGGCCCGAGTGCCATGATTTCAGATCTGAACATGTTATTGATTCATTATGATAGTATTGTTCTTGGTCTTATCTGCAAGTTGTATACACACGTTGTTGTCCGGAACCTATGGCCTCAAAGTGACAGAAATCAAGATAACCGGAAGGGAAAGGCTTTGATGTGAGGATCACATGTGTTCATGGAGTGTTAATGCTTTGCTCCGGTGCTCTATTAAAAGGAGCACCTTAATTGCCAGTAGTTCCCTAGAGGCCCTGCTGCAAACGGGTCAAGGACAAAAGATGTTGTGCAAGTTCTCATTGCGAGCACATATGACTATATATGGAACACATGCCTAGGATTGTCTAGTACTTGGATGCTTTATCTTATTTATCTGCAATTGCCCTATGTTCTGATTGCTATGTGGATTGTCTTGTCCATGCAACGCCCGTCCATCCATCCCTATGCCTACCGCACTCGAATCCCACTGTTACTTCTTTTGTTACTACTGTCTTTGCTTTACTACTGTTGTTACTTTACTATTCCTACTACAAAACTGTTGTGAGCAAGATTGTTTCCAGGTGCAGCTGAATTGACAACTCAGTTGTTAAGGCTGATAAATATTCTTTGGCTCCCCTTGTGTCGAATCAATAAATTGGGTTTCACTTCCCTCGAAAATACTGCGATACACCCCCTATACTTGTGGGTCATCATTTTGCTAGAACAATTAACCCGTGCAACCACATTACTCTGGTATGGGACATGGCTGGATTTGATGGTTGTCTATTCCGGTATAAGCTGCCTCACAACAACTACAGGGGATCAGGGATCCCTAGAGGGTGGGCCTTCTCCGATATAGTTCCATGCGAGACATCGACCTGGAGAAGGAATAAAGGGTCGGCAGGCCTCCACGCGTTACTATGAGCCCCTCATTGAAAGCGCACACTCGAGAAGTGGAAAAAGCGCTCCGGTTGGTCCTCGCCCGACGTCCCGGTTTTGAGGGGATTAACACTCATAGGGTAGGCACTTATATTTGAGTGGGCATCCGGAGAGTCTTGATCGGTTACTCGACCCACGATCGGTGAAGATCAGGGTTGTGTACCCGGATGGTGTGGGTAAAGTGCACAACCTCTACAGAGTGTAAATCTATTCGAATAGCCACGTTCGCGGTCATGGACAGTTGGGAAGGTTGTTGTAGAGCGGTGCTGGTTTTGTTTTCAAAAAGGATTTCGGATAAGAAAAGGCTTTGAAAATGTTTTGACCATGGGATGGTCGGAAAGGATCCCTGCTCTGACCATGGGATAGTCAGAAAGGGATGGAAAGGAGTTTGGTCGTGGGACGAGCGGGAGAAAGGAATAAATGGGTGACCCAGTCCTAATGTTTTCCAAACTTTTCAAAATGGTTTCCAAAATGATTACAAAAGTTTTCAACAAAGATATGTGGATTCTATATCTACAAGAAAAACTATTTATGAAAAGAACCTCTCTTGGATTCCTCCTACTACCACAGCCATATTGCATATCTTCCTGCTATTATTATTACTCTTAAGGTGGTTTGCGAGTACATTCAAAGTACTCACTGGCATTGTCCCTGGCTATTAACTTGGTCAGATTGCAAGAAGGAGAGGATGTTGGTGACTATGCGAGCTAGGACGTTCTTCTAGTCAGTTTCCTGTAGGTTAAGGCATGGTTCGGGCTCTGCGCTTGATGAAGTTCTGCTGATGATTACTGATGTAGCCGTAACGGCATTTATGTAAGTCTTGTAATTCGGTATAGTCTCGGATGTTGTAATGAATACTTGTCGATTATGTGCCATGACTAACTGATCATGGGATCATGGTTGTATGCATCACATGGATTCTCAGAGGATTAATTTGGGGGCCCCACACCAGGGGTGGCCCACACCATGGCCAGGTGCGCCCCTAGGGTGGCTGCACCAGCAGGTGGTGTGCCTGCCTGGTGGGCCCCCTGGTACTCTCCAGGCACTCCCCTGCCCCTTTTTTCATGTAAAAATTTAATATGAATTTTCTGGAATTTTTTCGAGACACTTTATTTTTGAGCAATTTTCAGGTATTGATGAATGATTTTCTGACAGAAAGATGGCTTTGGAATGATGCAAAAACAAAACAAAGATAAAACTTCAGAAGTTCTAAGACACTCTAATAAGCAAGCAACTAACAACAGAAAAGTAAACTAAGTGAAAGCAAAAACTAAAATGGATAAACTAAAAGTAAGCAAAGATAATCATGGTGAAAACATTGTTTTGTTCATTAAAATCCCTTTGTTAACAAGGTTGATCAGGCCGTGTTACCAAAACAATTTTTTATGAAACAAAACTTTGTATTCCACTAATGATTATGTTACCTCAACCTTGATAGCAATGGTCCCAATCATAAGAGTTTCATATTTTTCTCGTGGTATGGGACAATATGTTTCTCCAACTTGGATGCCCTCAACATGTTCAATTGAATTTAAACCATAAGTTCTATCAATCTTCTTGGGGAAATAGACAGTATGTTCCTTGTCATTAACATTAAAAGTCACCTTTCCTTGATTACAATTAATAACAGCTCCTGTAGTATTAAGAAAAGGTCTCCCAAGAATAATACACATATTATCATCTTCAGGCATTTCAAGCACAACAAAGTCAGTTAATATCAAGCAATTATGAGCAACTTGAACAGGTACATCCTCACATATACCAACAGGAATAGTAGTAGATTTATCAGCCATTTGCAAAGATATATTAGTTGGTATTAATTTCTCCAATTGAAGTCTCTTGTAGAGAGAAAAAGGCATAACACTAACTCATGCCCCCAAATCACACAAAGCACTTCTAACTTAACTATTTTTAATAGAGCATGGAATAGTTGGAATCCCTAGGTCTCCAAGTTTCTTTGGAACCTTACCATTAAAGGAATAATTAGCAAGCAAAGTAGAAATTTCTTCATTAGGGATCTTCCTTTTATTAGAGACAATATCCTTCATATACTTTGAATAAGGAGACAATTTAATAGCATCCGTCAAAGGTATTTGCAAAAATAAAGGTTTCATCCACTCACAAAACTTATTATAGTGTTCATCTTCCTTTGACTTGTGTTTCTTATCAGGGAAAGGCATAGGTTTTTGGACCCAAGGCTCTCTTTCACTACCATGTTTCTTAGCAACAAAATCTTCTTTAGTGTATTTACTATTCTTAGTGTGCCTTTTAGGTTCTTCTTTAACTTTTTCTTTATCAGGAGCATCATTTTCTTCATTACCACTTTCAGTTTCAGCATCAGAGACAGATATACTATTAGGAACTTTAGCAGGTTCAGAATGTTCTACAATAGTTTTATGTTTGTTTTTCCTTTTCTTAGAAGTAGTACCACTATTTTCAGTTTGTTGAGAATCATGCTCAATTCTTTTAGGATGCCCCTCAGGATATAGAGGATCCTAGGTAGCAGCACCACTTCTAGTTCTAATTTCATAAGCTTGTTTTTACTTAGAAGCATTAACTAGCAAGTCTTTTTGTACTTTAATAAGCTGATCAATTTGAGTTTGAACCATTTGAAAATGTTTAACAAGCAATTTAACATCATTAGAGGTTCTTTCCACAATATCCTTCAACTCAACAATAGCTCCAGAATTTTCCATTAAATGATTTTGCACCCTCTTATTAAAATTATCTTGCTTAACAATAAAAACATCAAATTCTTCTAAGAATTGATCAGGAGGTTTAGAGTAAGGAATATCACCTTCATCAAAATGTTGGAGAGAGTGTACCTCAATAGTGGATGAGTAGGAGATTGGCTTACATAATTCTTCTATAGGAGGTAAATTCTTCACATCTGCAGCTTTAATTCCCTTCTCCTTAAGACATTTCTTAGCTTCCTTCATCACTTCATCATTTAGTTCAATAACTCCCCTCTTCTTTGATGTAGGCGCAGGAATAGTTAACTCAGGTGTAGTTGTCTCAGGTATAGTTGGTTCAGGAGGAGTCCAATCTTCATAATTCTTGCTTATTTTAGCCATTAATTCCTCAGCTTCCTTGGGAGTCCTATTCCTGAAAACACAATCAGCACAACTATCTAGGTATGTCCTAGATTCTTTAGTTAGTCCATTATAATATATATCAAGAAGCTCGTTCTTAGGTAATGGACATCCAGCCTGTGCATGAATCAAAGCACAAAACCTTGCCCATGATTCAGGCAATATCTCATTTTCTCCCTGTTTAAAATCAAAAAGTTCCTGCAGAATGGCATGTCTAGCAATAGGAGGGAAATATTTCTAAAGGAAAGTACTAATCAAGCAATCAGGGCTATCAATAGATCCAGGAGGTAAATTATCAAACCAAGTTTTAGCTTCTCCTTTTAGTGAAAGAAAATTTTACCAACAAAATAGGTGCGCATCTTAATATCATCAGAAAATAGACCACTCATGGTAGAAAGCTCAGTCATATGTGCTACCACACTTTCATTCTTAGTCCCACAAAAAGGTTCTTTCTCAATAATGGTTATGTAAGATAAATCAAGAGAGAAATCATAATCCTTATCTTTAATGTTTATGGGAGATGTAGCAAACTTATCATTAGGAGATAATTTAGGTCTAACAGTGTGTTTCTCAAGAAGACTCTTAATAGCACTCCTATCATGAGTGTTTTGGCATTCTTTAATAAATTCATCAGTCATTTATATATATCCATCTTCAATATCATAGCTCTCTCTAGACTCAGGTGAACTAACAGGTGTAGTAGTGTCTTCATTAGGAGTTTCAGTATTTCCAGCTATAGTTCTAGCAATCGTAGCATCTAGGAAAGGACCTAATGAACCACTCTTATCAAGCACAGCAGAAGCAACATGATACATTGCAAATGTATCTATAATTTTTGATGTTCAATGCTTGGTTTTATCTACTTTCTTGTGTTTTGTCCAAACTTCGGAGTACTTTTCATATGATTTCTTGGACTAACCTATTAACAAGAGCCACAGTGCCAGCTGCCTATTTTTTGCTGTTTTTGGTTCCAGGAAAGTCAGAAAATGAATATTCTCGGAATTGGACGGGACAAAAGCCAAAGTGCCTATTTTTCCGGAAGACATCTCAAGCCAGAATACGAGACGGAGAACGGCTGGGGGCCGGCCACACCACCTGGCCACGCAGCCAGTCCTGACCCGTGCCAGGGGGTGGTCTGGCCGACCCCAGCACCCCCTTGGCCTCTCCTTCCGCATATATATTTCCCTCGGGACCAAAACCCTAAGGACCCGATCATAAATCCACGAAAGAGTCTGTAGCCGCCTTCATCTCCATCCCTAGATCGGGAGGGATCTGAAGCTCTTCCCGACACCCTGCCAGAGAGGGGAATTCACCCTGGAGGCCTTCTTCATCATCATGCAAGCCTCCGGTGTGATGCGTGAGTAGTTCATCTCTGGACTACGGGTCCATGTAGTAGCTAGATGGCTGGTTCTCCTCGTTTGTGCTTTCATGTCTAGATCTTATGAGCTCCGTTCATGATCAAGATCATCTATTTGTAATTCTGCATGTTGTGTTTGCAGGGATCCGATGGATATTGAGATACTATTTCAGATTGATTATTGATTCTATCATGTCTTTGTTATTTGTGATCTTGCATGCTTTCTGTTGTTAGTAGCTATCTTGGCCAAGTAGATGCTAGCAACTCCAAGAGTTAGTATTTATGCTCGATAGTGGGTTCATGCCTCTGGTAATCTGGGAAAGTGACAGAAATCTCTAAGGTACTAGATGTGCTGTTGCTACTAGGGAGAAAACAACAATCCTTTGTTCATAGAACAATCGTATTGTTTACTTTACACGCAATTCGTAAAGCAATAATCTGTTGCTTGCAACTTAATACTGGAGGGGGTTCGGATGATAACCTGAAGGTGGATTATTATTCATAGATGCAGTTGGATGGCAGTCTATGTATAATGTTGTAATGCCCAATCAAGTTCCAAAGGAGTCAAGATGATTAGTATATGCTTGTATGCTTTCTCGATGTTTGTCAATTGCCCTGCTATAATTTGTTCACCCAGCATGTTATCTATCTTAAGGAGAGCCACCTCTAGTGAACTATGGACCCCAGTCCTTTCTTTTACTACAATCTACAAACTGTTTACTGCTCTGTGTTTACTTTCTACAAACTATTACTTCCTTCCATTCGATACGTTTAATCCTTTGTTTTCAGCACAACCGGTGAGATTGACAACCTCATCACAAGTTGGGGACAGAGTTCTGTGGTTGTGTTGTGTAAGTCTCCACGTTGCTACTAGCACCGGTAGTGTGCCCTGCCAAGGCTCAGCTAGCAACACCTTTGGGGTGTTTCCTTGCTCCTACTGGATTGATAACCTTGGTTTCATAACTGAGGGAAACTTACTGCTGTGCTCATCATACCTTCCTCTTGGGGTTCCCCAACGAGCTCGTTAATACACGAGTCAGCAAGTATTTTTCTGGCGCCGTTGCCGGGGACCGAAGAAGAAGAAACTCCCACGTCAACACCGCGCCAGCAAGTATTTTTCTGGCGCCGTTGTCGCGGAGTCAAGGACATCTTCACAAGGGGAGTCCCTCATAACCAATCTCTTTACTTTGTTATTTTTATTTTGCTTAGTTACTTTTGTTTTTTTGCTTGTTTTTTTTATCAAAAACACAAAAAATTAGTTTTACAACTTTGTTTTATTTATTGAAAACACAAAAAAATAGTTCCTATCTTAAGTTGCCACTATGTCTAGCCTTGTTCCAGTCACTATTTCACCTAAGGAAATGATTTTCACTTTTAAACAAGGAATTGAGGAGAGCTTCAAGGAAGCTTGGTCTAGAATCTCTGATCTTCATGAAAAAACTGAGCCTAAAATGACTCAAAGCTTGTTCCTTAGCAGTTTTTACCTTGGAATTACTCTTTGCTATAGATATGCTTTAGATGCTATTGTGGGAGGAGATTTCCTCCAATGTAACGAGGATGATGCTATTAATGCAATAAAGAAATTGATCCTTACTTACAACTTGCCTAGCCAAACTGATATTTCTTCGCAAGCATACTTGCTAGATTAAACACTCTTGAGACCCGCACTACTAGCTTACAAGATTGCTATAATACGCTTAGGGAGCATCATAATTATGTTCCAATAAATTCTGAACCATCAAAGTGGCTCCCCACAATAAATATTGATATAAATACTGAAACTTTTCAAGCTCGCTGTGATATCATGTCTGAATTTTGTCTTATGCCCAAAGATATTTATGAATCTTTGAATCTTTGGGGGCTTACTGAAGGAGGAAAAGAAACATCTCTTGCTAATAATGCTACCATATTACCTATTGGAATAGCTGAAGGAGTGTTTACAAAGATTCTTGGGAAAATGATTTCTACTGATTATCTTGTTATTGAATGTGCAGGAAAAGGACAAATTACACTTGGAAGGTCCCTATTAGAACTCCTTGGAGCAATAATAGATGTGGGAAAGGGGACCATGCACCTTTATTCTCCACCAAACAATCATATTTTCCCCAAGGTTAAGAATAAAAGTAAGAGATGTAAGGGCAAGAAATTTGGTTTTAATGCTTCTTCATTTGAGAACACTTGATTCTTTTTCTTGCTTCTTATGCCAAACTTAAAGTCGTTAAAGAAAAGTACTTATTGGGAGATAACCCAAAAGTTTTAGATGAGTCTTGAAGTTATTACTTCAGTAATAACCACTCCTTAACCTTTTTATTTGCTTTTTGTGCCAAGAGTAACCTCTAATGAGAGAGAAGTAATGATTGGGAAAGTTGCTGTCCCGAAAAAGATTTCTATGCTTCACCATAAAAATTAGTGTAAAATCTCTGAACGTCTTTTTGAGGCGTGAATTTTTGTGCTTGTGCCCCAGGTTGTTATATAACTTCCGTTAGCTCAACACTTTTTGATTTGAGCAACAGAAGGTCTTCTAAAAAATTCGTCTTTACCTGCTGGTCTGTTTTGACATATTTCTGCCATTTTCTGCATTTGCTTCTTGTTGGTTCCTTTTTGAGTTCTTTTGGGGAATTGAGCTTTTTGAGGGAAGTGCTTCAGTAGCTAGTGTTCTAATGGAAGTTTATTGGTGTTAGAACTGAACCTTAAGACCTATTATCTTGAGTGCACTAATGTTGCTAATAAAGATTGTGTGAAGTTTTGTATGAAGGAAAAATTTCAGGTGTATGGAAGGAATGAGTAATGAGATGAAGGATGGACTAAATCTCAAGCTTGGGGATGCCATGCGTGTCGCCCCAAGAAATATCCAAGAAGTAAAAGCATCAAAGCTTAGGGATGCCCAAGGAATCCCCCTCTTCATCAATAAAAATCCCAGGTTTCTTCCAAACGCTTCATTTTTATTATTTCATGCACAGTTGTGTTGTTCTTGGAGCGTCTTATTTTTAGTTTTCTTTTTGGTTTTTCGTTTTCTTGGTTTTCTTAGTTTGCTGAATAAATTGGTTGGACCCCCTCTTTCATACATTGGTTTTCAAATAGTTTGGTTTGGTTTGGAAAAAAGTAGGAAAGTTCATGCTTAAGTGGTAAAAAGAGCTTATTTTTTACTCTGGTCTATGCTTTGTCATGCCATGCTTGATATTTTTTTGGATTTATGCTTAGTATTCTTTTCTTTAGCATGACTTGTTATAACAATTGAGATTTCTTAATGTGCCTTGGATGAATCATGTGTTGTTTTAGCATATTAAAGCATAGTATAGTGGTATTCTCCTTTGATGCTTTATTTGGGTTGACTTGGCGCATGCTCACACCATGTTATGACTATCTCAAGTCACCATAGCCTTTATGATGCTTTAGTTTTCAACTTGTAGTATCACTTTATGCTTTGATCAATGATGTTTTGTCGCTCTGCATGATTATGGCCATTAATGCTCTCTTAGTTTGTCCCTCCCAGTCTTTTGCTAGCCTCCGCAACCAAGTATGAGTTCCACTCATGCATCCAACTCCATAAACCAAGTTATTCCAAAGAGTCCACCATACCTACCTATTATAATATGCTATTCCAAGTATATTCATGCTTTTGTTTACCTTCCAAATTAAACATGTTATGAGAAAACTAGTGATTAAAGCTCTCACGAACTTGATGGCACACTTTAATTTTTTACCCTTAATAAACTTGAACCATTGTGTAGTCTATGTTGTATATGCTTGCACTTATTTGTTGGGAATTAGCAGAACCATGCTGTCATGGGGAATGCATTCAACATTTCACTTGGTACTTTGTACCTAGTTGATATCATGCTCTTTTGTCTATGGATGTCGTCGGTGTGAAATGAAAGGGGAGATTGTAAGTCCATGGAGTTATGTATATGTGTTAGAGAAATGCCTGGGCCGCTGGTCTAATCCATGCTGACATGGTGGAAACCTGCAGGGTAACCATAATGAGCTGTCTATGAAGCATTCTTCTTATAAAAAAAGAGTCCTATATTGAGAAAAAGAGAAAAAGGAAAAAAAGATATTATGAAAAGAGGAAATAGAGAAAAAAGCACCATATTCCCATGGTAAATAAGAAGATTGTTGAGATGTTCATTGTCTGCTTGCCTTGTCATTTTGATATGGGGATTCTTCCGTATCATCGGGCAAGGGGTACCCCGTTGGCAGTTCTCTATGATACACATGTACTTACGATGACAAGAACTTACCGGTGACTAACCTTGAGAAGGATGAGGAGCGGCCCTCGTATTCAAGAGACATGAGATTTCTAACTTATACTTTGTCAAGCATGTACACCATAGTTTGTTCACTTTAACCTTAATCACTTCAAGATGCTTATGATAGGGGCAATGAGAGCTGAAAGCTATAAGTACCATAATTTTTGGAAGCTCTTTATGAAACTTGAATCTCTGCTTCCTTCTATGAAGGCTTTCTTCCACCATTATGTTGAGTCTCCACCTTCTACCTTTATGCACCTACTTTGAGAGCATAGTGGCCATTCTTAGTTCTATGTGCATTGTCCCAAGACTAGTTGATTGATGCATATCTTGATATTGCTTGTTTTAAACTATTTGTACCTAGTCACTCTTATGAACTTTGAAGGTTTTCTATGCATTTATATTTGCTATTCTATGAGGGACAAGCTGAATACTATTATGCTATGTTTTCTTTATGTGAAACAAACAAACGTCTTGCAAAGCATTGTTATTCATGAATCTTTTGTTTGTGCCTTTTCATGTTGCATCATAGTTTCTTTGTCTTATTGCTAGAACTTTGTCTTTCATGTTATGATTGAAGTACTATGATCCCAGCCTTGAATCTTTTACAAATACTTTGATCAAGTTTATGATGGTGCATGTCACCTCAAAAATTATTCTTTCTTTTTATCACTTACCTACTCGAGGACGAGCAGGAGTTAAGCTCAGGGATGTTGACACATTGCAAATGTATCTATAATGTTTGATGTTCCATGCTTGGTTTTATCTACTTTCTTGTGTTTTGTCCACACTTTGGAGTACTTTTCATATGATTTCTTGGACTAACCTATTAACAAGAGCCACAGTGCCAGCTGCCTATTTTTAGCTATTTTTGGTTCTAGGAAAGTCAGAAAATGAATATTCTCGGAATTGGACGGGACAAACGCCAAAGTGCCTATTTTTCGGAAGACATCTGAAGCCAGAATACGAGAAGGAGAAGGGCTGGGGGCTGGCCACACCACCTGGCCGTGCGGCCAGGCCTAGCCCGCGCCAGGGGGTGGTCTGGCCGACCCCAGCACCCCCTCGGCCTCTCCTTCCGCCTATATATTACCCTCGGGACCAAAACCCTAAGGACCCAATCAAAAATCCACGAAAGAGTCTGTAGCCGCCGTCATCTCCATCCCTAGATCGGGAGGGATCTGAAGCTCTTCCCGGCACCCTGTCGGAGAGGGGAATTCACCCTGGAGGCCTTCTTCATCATCATGCAAGCCTCCGGTGTGATGCGTCAGTAGTTCATCTCTGGACTACGGGTCCATGTAGTAGCTAGATGACTGGTTCTCCTCCTTTGTGCTTTCATGTCTAGATCTTGTGAGCTCCGTTCATGATCAAGATCATCTATTTGTAATTCTGCATGTTGTGTCTGTGGGGATCCGATGGACATTGAGATGCTATTTGAGATTGATAATTGATTCTATCATGTCTTTGTTATTTGTGATCTTGCATGCTTTCCGTTGTTAGTAGCTATCTTGGCCAAGTAGATGCTAGCAACTCCAAGAGTTAGTATTTATGCTCGATAGTGGGTTCATGCCTCTGGTAATCTGGGGAATTGACAGAAATCTCTAAGGTACTAGATGTGTTGTTGCTACTAGGGAGAAAACAACAATCCTTTGTTCATAGAACAATCGTATTGTTTACTTTACACGCAATTCGTAAAGCAATAATCTGTTGCTTGCAAGTTAATACTGGAGGGGGCTCAGATGATAACCTGAAGGTGGATTATTAGTTATAGATGTAGTTGGATGGCGGTCTATGTATAATGTTGTAATGCCCAATCAAGTTCAAAAGGAGTCAAGATGATTAGTATATGCTTGTATTCTTTCTCGATGTTTGTCAATTGCCCCGCTGTAATTTGTGCACCCAGCATGTTATCTATCTTAAGGAGAGCCACCTCTAGTGAACTATGGACCCCGGTCCTTTCTTTTACATACAATCTACAAACTGTTTACTGCTTTGTGTTTACTTTCTACAAACTATTACTTCCTTCCATTCGATACGTTTAAAACTTTGTTTTCAGCAAAACCGGTGAGATTGACAACCTCATCGCAAGTTGGGGACAGAGTTCTATGGTTGTGTTGTGCAGGTCTCCACATTGCTACTAGCACCGGTAGTGTGCCCTGCCAAGGCTTATCTAGCAACACCTTTGGGGTGTTTCCTTGCTCCTACTGGATTGATAACCTTGGTTTCATAACTGAGGGAAACTTACTACTGTGCTGATCATACCTTCCTCTTGGGGTTCTCCAACGAGCTCGTTAATACACGAGTCAGCAAGTATTTTTCTGGCACCGTTGCCGGGGACCGAAGAAGAAGAAATGCCGACGTCAACACTGCGCCAGCACAGCATCATAAGTATCAGAAGTTTCAGATTCAGCAGTAGTAGCAGTATGTGTACCATGTGTATGTGGTCGTGTAAGGAGCTTACTCATAACAGATAGTGAATCAAAAGAGCAACAGAGGTGTTCAGAACCGTACCTCTCCATGTAGTGGATGGTAAAATAGGGACCTTACCATCACGAGACTTACCCATGATGCATGGATGGCAGTGAACAATAGTGATTCGAAGTGCACTTGATAAATAGAGCTATGCTCCGCGGCAACGGCGCCAGAAAATATCCTTGATGACCCACAAGTATAGGGGGTGTATCACAGTATTTTCGAGGGAAGTGAAACCCAATTTATTGATTCGACACAAGGGGAGCCAAAGAATATTTATAAGCCTTAACAACTGAGTTGTTAATTCAGCTGCACCTGGAAACAATCTTGCTCACAGCAGTTTATCAGTAGCAACAGTTTTGTAGTAGCATACTAGCAAAGTAATAGCAATAGTAAAAGTAAAGACAGTAGTAAGAATTGCAGTAAATAGTAGGATTAAAGCGCGGTAGGCATAGGGATGGATGGACGAGCATTGCATGGACAAGACAATTCATATAGCAATCAAGACATAGGGAATTTGTAGATAAATAAGATCAAGCATCCAAGTACTAGATAATCATAGGCATGTGTTCCATATATAGTCATACGTGCTCGCAATGAGAACTTGCACAACATCTTTTGTCCTGCCAGCCCGTTTGCAGCGGGGCCTCAAGGGAACTACTGGCAATTAAGGTGCTCCTTTTAATAGAGCACCGAAGCAAAGCATTAACACTCCGTGAACACATGTGATCCTCACATCAAAGCCATTCCCTCTGGTTATCTCGATTATTGTCACTTCGGGGCCTTTGGTTCCGGACAACAATATGTGTAGACAACTTGCAGGTAAGACCATAAACAATACTATCATAATGAATCAATAACATGTTCAGATCTGAAATCATGGCACTCGGGCCCTAGTGACAAGAATTAAGCATAACAATTTGCAACAAAGACAAAAAGCACTAATAATAGATACTAGGCACCATGCCCTAACAATCTGATGCCATTACATGAACGATCTCATCCAATCCCTACCATCCCCATAGCCTACAACGGGGGATTCATCACTCATGGATGGGGGAAACATGGATGGTCGATGGAGAAGCGATGGTGATGATGATGGCAATGATCTCCTCCAATTCCCCATCCCGGTAGGGTGCCAGAACTGAGTTTCTGGTTCCGATTTGTGAAATCTGGTGGTGGCGGTGTAGCGGAACTCTCTCTGGAAAAATGTCGAACCCCCCTTGGTTTTTAGGTCAAGAGGCAACTTATAGGCGAAGAAGGAGGCCGAGGGGGTGACCGAGGCGGGCACACCACCCCTAGGCACGGCCTGGCCTGGCCCGCGCGGCTAGGTGGTGTGGGCTCCTCGTGGCCCTCCTCCGTCTCGTCTTCTGGCTCTGTGAGTCTTCTGGTGAAATAGGATTTTTGGCATATTTTTCGAGATTTTTCCTGATAGTTGATTTTCTGCACAAAAACTAGACACCAAGGTAATTCTACTGAAAACAATGTTAGTCCGTGTTAGTTGTATCCAAATCACACAAGTTAGAGGAAAAACAATAGCAAAAGTGTTAGAGAAAGTAGATACGTTTTGGACGTATCACATGTGTGTTCTTTTCACAAACCATATGTGGATCCACTAGTGTCATTGCATGTGTGTTCTTTTCATTAACCACATATGGATCCACCATTGTCATTGCATGTCTTTTCTTTTCATTAACCACATATGGATCCCCTAGTGTCATTGCATGTGTGTTCTTTTCATTAACCACAACTAGAGTCATTGCATGTTTGTTCTTCTCACAAACCACATATGGATCCACCAGAGTTCATTGCATGTCTGTTATTTTCACAAACCACATGGATCCACCAGTGTCATTGCATGTCCGTTCTTCTCATGAACCACAACTAGAGTCATTTGCATGTGTCTTCTTTTCATAAAACACATATGGATCTACTAGTGCCATTGCATGTGTGTTCTTTTCACAAACCACATGTGGATCCACCAGTGTCATTGCATGTGTGTTCTTGTCACAAACCACATATGGGTCCACCAGAGTCCATTACATGTTTGTTATTTTCATGAACCACACATGTATCCACCAGTGTCATTGCATGTCTATTCTTGTCACAAACCACATATGGGTCCACCAGAGTACATTGCATGTCTGTTATTTTCATAAACCACATACGAGTGCACTAGAGTCATTGAATGTGTTTTTTAATAAACCACAGCTAGAGTCACTAGATGTGTGTTATTGTCACAAACCACATGTGGATCCACCAGAGTCATTGCATGTGTGTTCTTTTCATGAACCACATATGGATCCACTAGTGTCATTGCATGTATGTTCTTCTCACAAACCACATATGTTTCCACCAGTGTTCATTGCATGTCTGTTATTTTCATTAACCACAACTAGAGTCATTGCAGGTCTATTCTTCTCACAAACCACATATGGATCCACCAGAGTTCATTGCATGTCTATTATTTTCCCAAACCACATGGATCCATGATGTCTACGCACTTCTATTCTTATAGACAGTTGTTGGGCCTCCAAGTGCAGAGGTTTGTAGAACAGCAGCAAGTTTTCCTTTAAGTGGATCACCCAAGGTTTATCGAACTCAGGGAGGAAGTGGTTAAAGGTATCCCCTCTCAAGCAACCCTACAATCAAGATACAAGAAGTCTCTTGTGTCCCCAACACACCCAATACACTTGTCAGGTGTATAGGTGCACTAGTTCGGCGAAGAGATAGTGAAATACAAGTGGTATAGATAATTATAAGTGGTAACGGTGATATAATATAGCTTGATGGCGTGAAAGAGACTAAAGTAAAACTGAAATAAAGATAGAAGGAAGCAAACATGTAATAGATCTAATAGCAAACGGTGTTTCAATGCTTAGAAACAAGGCCTAGGGATCATACTTTCACTAGTGAACACTCTCATATAAATATATTCTTCTTATGATACTACTCTTAATTACTCTCCGGTTGGACACTCTAATCGTTGGTAGGGCTATAACAGCACACCTCAAAGTAAGCCTTTCCCATCTAGATAACCCCACACTGTCACCTTGAGCTCTAGATGGTTCCAACAAACACCACAATTTCATAGAGACATCCAACTCCAAATATAACTCATAACAAGTATTTGTAATCTCTAGCCTAAGTGCCACCATGGTGCGCACGCTGTCACTTTCACACACATGGGGAGAGCAGAGATCTATTAAAGCACTTGAGTAGCAAGGTAGATCTATAGATTACAAGCTCATGATCTTAATAAGATCATGCATAGAGAGAGAGATGAACACATAGCTACAGGTAGAACCCTTAGCCTAGAGAGAGAACTACTCCCTCCTCATCATGGGAATCAGCAATGGTGATGGAGATGGCTCCGGGGGCACTTCCCCGTCCTGGCAGGGTGCCGGAACAGAGACTTTCTGTCCCCCGAATCTCCCTTCGGTGGCGGCGGCGCTGTAGAACTTTTCGTGGATTTCTGATTGACGATTTAGGGTTTTTGCCTTGGGGGAGATATATAGGAGAAAGAGGTAAGGTCGGTGGCCGGCCAGGGGGCCCACACCATGCCCTGGCATGGCCAAGGGGGACCCGCGCCTAAGGGTGGTGTGGCCACCCTACGGCCCCTCTCCGTCTCGTATTCTGGCTCCGTGAGTCTCCGGGAAAAATAGGCATATTGGCTTTTGTCCCGTCCAATTCCGCTAATATTCATTTTCTGACTTTCTGGAACCAAAAACAGCAGAAAACAGGCAACTGGCACTGTGGCTCTTGTTAATAGGTTAGTCCAAGAAATCATATGAAAAGTACTCCAAAGTGTGGACAAAACTCAGGAAAGTAGATAAAACCAAGCATGGAACATCAAAAATTATAAATACATTTGCAATGTATCAACATCCCCAAGCTTAATTCCTGCTCGTCCTCGAGTAGGTAAGTGATAAAAAGAAAGAATAATTTTTGAGGTGACATGCACCATCATAAACTTGATCAAAGTATTTGTAAAACATTCAAAGCTGGGATCATAGTACTTCAATCATAATCATGAAAGACAAAGTTCTAGCAATAAGACAAAGAAACTATGATGCAACATGAAAAGGCACAAACAAAAGATTCATGAATAACAATGCTTTGCAAGACGTTTGTTTGTTTCACATAAAGAAAACATAACATAGTAGTAATCAGCTTGTCCCTTATAGAGTAGCAAATATAAATTCATAGGACACCTTCAAAGTTTATAAGAGTGACTAGATACAAATAGTTTAAAACAAGCAATATCAAGGTATGCATCAATCAACTAGTCTTGGGACAATGCACATAGAACTAAGAATGGCCACTATGCTCTCAAAGTAGGTGCTTAATAGCTTCCAAAAATTGTGGTACTTAATAGCTTTCAGCTCTCATTGCCCCTATCATAAGCATCTTGAAGTGATTAAGGTTAAAGTGAACAAACTATGGTGTACATGCTTGATGAAGTATAAGTTGGAAACCTCATGTCCCTTGAATATGAGGGCCGCTCCTCATGCTACTCAAGTTTAGTCACCGGTAAGTTCTTGTCATTGTAAGTACATGTGTATCATAGAGAACCGCCAACGGGGTACCCCTTGCCCGATGATACGGAAGAATCCCCATATCAAAATGACAAGGCAAGTAGACAACGAGCATCTCAGCAATCTTCTTATTTACCATGGGAATATGGTGCTTTTTTCTCTCTTTCTTCTTTTCATAATCTCATTTTTTCTCTTTTTCTCGTTTTCTCAATATAGGACTCTTTTTTTATAAGAAGAATGCTTCATAGACAGCTCATTATAGTTACGCTGCAGGTTTCCACCATGTCGGCATGGATTAGACCAGCATCCCAGGCGTTTCTCTAACACATATACATAACTCCATGGACTTACAAGCTCCCCTTTCATTTCACACCAACGACATCCATAGACAAAAGAGCATGATATCAACTAGGTACAAAGTACCAGTGCAATGTTGAAAGCGTTCCCCGTGACAACATGGTTCTGCTAATCCCCAACAAATAAGTGCAAGCATATACAACATAGACGACACAATGGTTCAAGTTTATTAAGGGCAATAAAAGTAAAGTGTGCCATCAAGTTCGTGAGAGCTTTAATCACTAGTTTTCTCATAACAAGTTTAATTCGGAAGGTAAACAAAAACATGAATATACTTGCAATAGCATATGCTAATAGGTAGGTATGGTGGACTCTTTGGAATAACTTGGTTTTAGGAGTTGGATGCATGAGTGGAACTCATACTTGGTTGTGGAGGCTAGCAAAAGACTGGGAGCGACAAACTAAGAGAGCAATAACAGCCATAATCATGCAGAGCGACAAAACATCATTGATCAAAGCATAAAGTGATACTACAAGTTGAAAACTAAAGGATCATAAAGGCTATGGTGACTTGAGATAGTCATAACATGGTGTGATCATGTGCCAAGTCAACCCAAATAAAGCATCAAAGGAGAATACCACTATACTATGCTTTAATATGCTAAAACAACACATGATTCATCCAAGGCACATTAAGAAATCTCAATTGTTTATAACAATCCATGCTACGGAAAATAATACTAAGCATAAAGCCAAAACAATATCAAGCATGGCATGACAGAGCATAGGCCACAGTCAAAAACAAGCTCTTTTTACCACATAAGTATGAACTTTCCTACTCTTTTCCAATCCAAACCAAACTATTTGAAAACCAATGTATGAAAGAGGGGGTCCAACCAATTTATTCATCAAACTAAGCAAACCAAGCAAACGAAAAAAAAATAAAAAGAAGACGCTCCAAGAAGAACACAATTGTGCATGAAACAATAAAAAATGAAGCGTTTGGAAGAAACCTTGTATTTTTATTGATGAAGAGGGGGATGCCTTGGTCATCCCCAAGCTTTGACGCTTGTACTTCTTGGATATTTCTTGGGGTGACACGCGTGGCATCCCCAAGCTTGAGCTTTAGTCCATCCTTAATCTCATTACTCATTCCTTCCATACACCTGAAATTTTCCTTCATACAAAACTTCACACAATCTTATTAGCAACATTAGTGCACTCAAGATAATAAGTCTTTTAGGTTCAGTTCCAACACCAATAAAACTTCCATTAAAACACAAGCTACTAAAGCACTTCCCTCAAAAATCTTAATTCCCCAAAAGAACTCAAAAAGGAACCAACAAGAAGCAAATGCAAAAAATGGCAGAAATCTATCAAAACAGACCAGCAGGTAAAGACGAATTTTTCTAAGACCTTTTGTTGCTCAAATCGAAAAGTGTTGAACTAATGAAAGTTAGATAACAACCTGGGGCAGAAGAACAAAAATTCACGCCTCCAAAAGACGTTCAGAGATTTTACACGAATTTTTACGGTGAAGCACAGAAATCTGTTTCGGGACAACTTTCCCAATCATTACTTCTCTCTCATTAGAGGTTACTCTTGGTACAAAAAGCAAATAAAAAGGATAAGGAGAGGTTATTACAGAGGTAATAACTTCCAAGACTCATCTAAAACTTTTGGGTTATCTCCCAATAAGTACTTTTCTTTAACGCCTTTAAGTTAGGCATGATAGTTTGAGAAGATGCTCACATAAGAAATATGAATTGAAGTAAAAGAGATCATCAAGAAGCAAATTCAAAGCACATTTAAGTCTAACCCACTTCCTATGCATAGGAATCTTGTAAAGAAACAAGTCATGAAATCACAAAGCAACAAGCATAGTAAAGCAAAACAAGTGCAACTTCAAGACTTTCAACATAAAGAGGGGAACTTAATATTGTTGAGATACATAAAACCATGTTTCCCTCTCTCATAATAACTTTCAGTAGCATCATGAATAAAATTAACAATATAACTATCACAAGAAACATTCTTATCATGAGCCACATGCATAAAAGAATTAATACTCTCCAGATAAACATAGTCATTCTTATTGATTATAGTGGGAGCAAATTCAACAAAATAGCTATCATTATTATTTTCATCACCATAATCATCAAATATAGGAGGCATATTTTAATCATAATTAATTTCCTCCTCAATAGTAGGTGGACTGAAAATATCATATTCATCATTGCAATCATCATATATTGGAGGTTTGGTATCATCATAAGCAATAGAATAGTTATCTTCCCAAGTGTGTTCATTTGTAAACATATCATCATTGGAAGGATCATGGATAGCACTAATAGTATAGCAATTATTAATACCATCATTTTCAGAATTGGTACCAAAGAGATTTTCAATATCAAAAGAAGTGTGCTTTTCCCAATCATGATCACTACTATAGGTAATAGGCATAGGAACATCATCGAGTTCAGACTCATCAAAAACTATAATAGGAGCTACATGCTTAGGGGAAAATATCGTTTCCTCCCTCCTTTTACTCCTCCTTTTCTTCTTTATCTTCTTCTCTTTAGGAGGGAGAGGCTTGAAGGGAAGCTTCTCCATATACCCTGGTTTATTATTAGAGACAATAGAAGAAACTTTGGAGGATTCCTTCTTTTCATTAATAAGATCAAAACACATATTAGTCCTATCATATTTTGGTAAAATCTCATCTTCTATAATATTTTGTATGTAAGTGTTTGTGTGGAAATTATCAACACAATAAAGATGACAACCATGCAGGACACTATTCATATCAAAAGCACTCATATCTACCAAAGAGGTTTTTCTTGATAACTCTTCACATCCCAAAAATAATGTAAGTTCATCATGCTGATTAGGAGTGATCATGTCATCACAATACAAACTTGCAGTACTCATTGGATTAGAAGGGCTATTATTACATCCTGAGCATTGAAAATTGAAATGACCCACTTCAAAGCAAAGTTCACAAATAAAAGGATAAAGGGCACAAACTTTTTTACCAAGATCATTTAAAGCCCTATACCACATTCTAGTTTTTTCATTCCTATGGGTGATACAATATTCTTCTTCAATTTGATTATTTTCACAAGGTCTATGTATTCCACAAAAATTAACATGCTTATAAGAAATAGTACTTTCAGAGGTTTGAGCATGTTTATTGCTATCATTAATAACAATTTCATTTTCCATGCAAGTGTTTTTAAAAGGCTCATGATACATGTCCCATTTTTCTTTAGGAGCATTAATATGAGAAGCAAAGGTTCTAAAACAATCAATAATAATTTGAGGATCAAGACCATGCTTAGCACTAAGCTCTTGAAAATCAGCAGTTTCAGTGAAAGACTTAATGCAATTATACTCATAGTTTATACCTGGTTCTTTACCTTTGTTGTTATCCCAATCGTCGGTATTGCTTTGAATTGTTTCAAGGAGATCCCACTTATCTTTGACCTCCTTACATGTGAAGGATCCCTCTAAACAAGTATCTAGATAGTCCTTGTAATGTCCTGAAAGCCTTGCATAGAAATTATTAATAACAATATTACTGGGGAGCTCATGAATGGGACATTTGAGCATTACTGACTTCAATCTCCCCCATGCTTGGGCAATACTTTCTCCATCATGAGGATGAAAATTATAAATGTAATTCCTATCTTTATGAATTTCATGAGGAGGATAAAATTTAGAGTAAAAGAGAGATTCAAGTTCCTTCCACTCCAAATGATGAGGATCATCTAGTAGCTCATACCACTCCCTTGCTTTGCCCTTAAGTGAAATAGGGAATAGATTCCCCTTAACTTGGTTCATTGAAATACCTGCACACTTGAACAACTCGCATAATTCACGTATAAAGAGTAAATGATCACTAGGATGGACAGTTCCATCTCCAAAATAGCAGTTATTCATAACACGTTCAACAATTTTTATAGGTATTTTAAAATGGATGCTTTCAGTATGTGGATTTAAAATACCACATATGGGAGATAAAGTATCATCAGAGCAAATTTTCTTCTTTAAAGCTGGGGAACTAAAAATATCATTTTCATAAAAACCAACTTCCCCAAGCTTAGACGTTTCCATAGCATTAGTAACAAAGGTGTTCAAAAGATTCATACTAATAACATTGCTATTAGCATGCAAAGAAAGTTCCATGGGTTTTTTAATTTTCTTTTCAGACAATTCAAGTTCTATCTTAGGAAAAATACTAAAAAGCTCTCTAATTTTTTGTTGTTTTCCATTAGGCCTAACTAGTGAAAACAAGAAACAAAAAGAAAAATTGTAGAATCTAAAGGAAATGACTTAGAGAACTCACACTGGAGGATGTGAGTACCTTTTATCTTACCTCCCCGGCAACGGCGCCAGAAAATAGGCGTTTGCCGTGGGAGGTTCTTCTTCTTTAATCCTCCGGTGTGAATACCTTTTACCTTACCTCCCTGGCAGCGGTGCCAAATAGCTTGATATCTACGCACTTCTATTCTTGTAGACAGTTGTTGGGCCTCCAAGTGCAGAGGTTTGTAGAACAGCAGCAAGTTTTCCCTTAAGTGGATCACCCAAAGTTTATCAAACTCAGGGAGGAAGTGGTCAAAGGTATCCCCTCTCAAGCAACCCTGCAATCAAGATACAAGAAGTCTCTTGTGTCCCCAACACACCCAATACACTTGTCAGGTCTACAGGTGCACTAGTTCGGCGAACAGATAGTGAAATACAAGTGGTATAGATAATTATAAGGGGTAACGGTGATAGAATATAGCTTGATGGCGTGAAAGAGACTAAAGTAAAACTGAAATAAAGATAGAAGCAAGCAAACATGTAATAGATCTAATAGAAAATGGCGTTTCAGTGCTTAGAAACAAGGCCTAGGGATCATACTTTCACTAGTGAACACTCTCATATAACTATATTCTTCTTATGATACTACTCTTAACCACATAAGGATCCCCTAGTGTCATTGCATGTGTGTTCTTTTCATTAACCACAACTAGAGTCATTGCATGTCTGTTCTTCTCACAAACCACATATGGATCCACTAGAGTTCATTGCATGTCTGTTATTTTCACAAACCACATGGATCCACCAGTGTCATGGCATGTCTGTTCTCCTCATGAACCACAACTAGAGTCATTTGCATGTGTGTTCTTGTCACAAACCACATATGGATCCACCAGTGTCATTGAATGTGTGTTCTTTTCACAAATTGCATGTGGATCCACCAGTGTCATTGCTTGTGTGTTCTTCTGACAAACCACATGTGGATCCACCAGAGTCAGTGCATGTGTGTTCTTTTCAAGAACCACACATGGATCCACCAGTGTCATTACATGTATGTTCTTCTCACAAACCACATGTGGATCCACCAGAGTTCATTGCATGTCTGTTATTTTCATAAACCACATATGGATGCACTAGAATCATTGCATGTGTGTTCTTTTAATAAACCACAGCTAGAGTCACTGGATGTGTCTTATTGTCACAAACCACATATGGATCCACCAGTGTCATTGCATGTGTGTTCTTTTCACAAACCACATGTGGATCCACCAAAGTCATTGCATGTGTGTTCTTTTCATGAACCACATAAGGATCCACTATTGTCATTGCATGTCTGTTCTTCTCAAAACCACATATGGATCCACCAGTGTTCATTGCATGTTTGTTATTTTCACAAACCACATGGATCCACCAATGTCATTGCATGTGTGTTCTTTTAGTAAACCATAGCTAGAGTCATTGCATGTGTGTTCTTTTCATGAACGACATATGGATACCCCAGTGTCACTACATGTGTGTTCTTTTAAGAAACCACAGCTAGAGTCACTGGATCTCTGTTATTTTTACAAACCACATATGGATCCACCAGTTTCATTGCATGTGTGTTCTTTTCATTAACAACAGCTAGAGTCATTGCATGTAGGTTCTTTTCCCAAACCACATATGGATCCACCCGTGCCATTGAAATACATGTTCTTTTCACAAACCACATGTGGATCCCCAGTGTCACTGCATGTGTGTTCTTTTCACAAACCACATATGGATCCCCTAGGGTCATTGCATATGTGTTCTTTCAATAAACCACACTTAGAGTCATTGCATCTCTGTTCTTTTCATTAACCACAGCTAGATTCATTGCATGTCTGTTCTTTTCACAAACCACATATGGATCCACTAGAGTCATTGCATGTGTGTTCTTTTCACAAACCATATATGGATGCACTAGAGTTCATTGCATGTGTGTTCTTTTCATTAACCACAACTAGAGTCATTGCATGTGTGTTCTTTTCACAAACCACATATGGATCCACAAGAGTTCATTGCATGTCTGTTCTTTTCACAAACCACATATGGATCCACCAGAGTTCATTGCAGGTGTGTTCTTTTCATTAACAACAGCTAGAGTCATTGCATGTGTGTTCTTTTCACAAACCACATGTGGATCCACCAGTGTCATTGCATGTGTGTTCTTTTCATTAACCACATATGGATCCACCAGTGTCATTGCATGTCTGTTCTTCTCACAAACCACATATGGATCCCCTAGTGTCATTGCATGTGTGTTATTTTCATTAACCACAACTAGAGTCATTGCATGTTTGTTCTTTTCACAAACCACATATGGATCCACTAGATTTCATTACATGTCTGTTATTTTCACAAACCACATGGATCCACCAATGGCATTGCATGTGTGTTGTTTTAATAAACCACAACTAGAGTCACTGGATGTGTGTTATTGTCACGAACCACATATGGATCCACCAGTGTCATTGCATGTGTGTTCTTTTCACAAACCACATGTGGATCCACCAGTGTCATAGCATGTGTTTTATTCTCACAAAGCACATGTGGATCCACCAGAGTCATTGCACGTGTGTTTTTTATGAACCACACATGGATCCACCAGTGTCATTGCATGTATGTTCTTCTCACCAACCAAATATGGATCCACCAGAGTTCATTGCATGTCTGTTATTTTCATAAACTAGATGGATCCACCAATGTCATTGCATGTGTGTTCTTTTAATAAACCACAGCTAGAGTCACTGGATGTGTGTTATTCACAAACCACATATGGATCCACCAGTGTCATTGCATGTGTGTTCTTTTCACAAACCACATGTGGATCCACCAGAGTCATTGCATGTGTGTTATTTTCATGAACCACACATGGATCCACTAGTGTCATTGCATGTATGTTCTTCTCACAAACCACATATGGATCCACTAGTGTTCATTTTATGTCTATTATTTTCACAAACCACATGGATCCACTAGTGTCATTGCATGTCCGTTCTTTAAATAAACCACAACTAGAGTCATTGCATGTGTGTTATTTTCATGAACTACATATGGATCCCCCAGTGTCACTACATGTGTGTTCTTCTAATAACCCACAACTAGATTCACTGGATCTCTGTTCTTTTCACAAACCACATATGGATCCACCAGTTTCATTGCATGTGTGTTCTTTTCATTAAGATCAGCTAGAGTCATTGCATGTATGTTCTTTTCAGAAACCACATATGGATCCACCAGTGCCATTGAAATGCGTGTTCTTTTCACAAACCACATATGGACCCCAGTGTCACTGCATGTGTGTTATTTTCACAAACCACATATGGATCCCCGAGAGTCACTGCATGCGCGTTCTTTCAATAAACCACACCTAGAGTCATTGCATCTCTGTTCTTTTAATTAACCACAGCTAGAGTCATTGCATGTCTGTTCTTTTCACAAACAACATATGGATCCACCACAGTCATTGCATGTGTGTTCTTTTCACAAACCATATATGGATGCACTAGAGTTCATTGCTTGTGTGTTCTTTCCATTAACAACAACTAGAGTCATTGCATGTCTGTTCTTTTCACAAACCACATATGGATCCACAAGAGTTCATTGCATGTTTGTTCTTTTCACAAACCACATATGGATCCACCAGAGTTCATTGCATTTGTGTTCTTTTCATCAACAATAGCTAGAGTCATTGCATGTGTGTTCTTTTCACAAACCACATGTGGATCCACTAGTGTCATTGCATATGTGTTCTTTTCATTAACCACATATGGATCCACCAGTGTCATTGCATGCCTGTTCTTCTCACAAACCACATATGGATCCCCTAGTGTCATTGCATGTGTGTTCTTTTCATTAACCACAACTAGAGTCATTGCATGTATGTTGTTCTCACAAACCACATATGGATCCACCAGAGTTCATTGCATGTCTGTTATTTTCACAAAGCACATGGATCCACCAATGTCATTGCATGTGTGTTCTTTTAATAAACCACAACTAGAGTCACTACATGTGTGTTATTGTCACTAACCACATATGGATCCACCAGTGTCATTGCATGTGTGTTCTTTTCACAAACCACATGTGGATCCACCAGTGTCATTGCATGGGTGTTTTTCTCACAAACCACATGTGGATCCACCAGAGTCATTTCATGTGTGTTCTTTTCATGAACCACACATGGATCCACTAGTGTCATTGCATGTCTGTTCTTCTCACAAACCACATATGGATCCACCAGAGTTCATTGCATGTCTGTTATTTTCATAAACCACATATGGATGCACTAGAGTTCATTGCGTGTGTGTTCTTTCAATAAACCACAGCTAGAGTCACTGTATGTGTTTTCTTTTCACAAACCACATATAGATCCACCAGAGGCATTGCATGTTTGTTCTTCTCACAAACCACATAAGGATCCACTAGAGTCATTATATGTGTGTTCTTCTCACATATGACAACTCGATCCACTAGAGTCAGTGAATGTCTATTCTTTTCATAAACCACATGATGATCCCCTAGTGTCATTGCATGTGTGTTCGTTTCATTAACCACAACCAGAGTCATTGGATGTGTGTTCCTTTCACAAACCACATATGGATCCACTAGTGTCATTGCATGTCTGTTCTTCTCACAAACCACATATGGATCCCCTAGTGTCATTGCATGTGTGTTCTTTTCATTAACATAGCTAGTGTCATTGCATGTCTGTTCTTTTCACAAACCAAACATGTATCCACCAGTGTCATTGAATGTCTGTTCTTTTCACAAACCACATATGGATCCACTAGTCTTTGCATGCCTGTTATTGTCACAAACCACATATGGATCCACTAGTGTCATTGCATGTGTGTTCTTTTCACAAACCACATATGGTTCCACCAGAGACATTGCATGTGTGTTCTTTTCATGAACCACACATGGATCCACTAGAGTCATTGCATGTGTGTTCTTTTCATGAACCACAACTAGATTCAGTGAATGTCTGTTCTTTTCATTATCCACATGAGCATGTGTGTTCTTTTCATAGACCACAAATGGATCCACCAGTGTCACTAGATGTGTGTTCTCTTCATGAACCACATATGGAAACAACTAGAGTCATTGCATGTGAGTTCTTCTCACAAACCACTTATGGATCCATCGGTGTCATTGAAATGTGTGTTCTTTTCATTAACCACAACTAGAGTCATTGCATGTCTGTTCTTTTCACAAACCACATATGGATCCACCAGAGTTCATTGCATGTGTGTGTTTTTCACAGACCACATATGGATCCACCAGTGTTCATTGCATGTGTGGTCTTTTCACAAACCACATATGGATCCACCAGTGTCATTGCATGTGTGTTCTTCTCATAAACCACATATGGATCCTAACCTTAGGATAACCCTAACCTTGGCCACTCAATGGTGGCCATTAGACCGTGTGTTCTAGAAGGCACGCCCTAACACAGTTGTTTTGCATGACGATTGTTACATACCATTCGATCGGGGCGCTTAGATGATTGGGATGGTCTTCGTAAGAGCAATCCGTGAGTAGGGTGTCCTGCGACATTATTGGCCATGCTTACTCCCCGCTTTCTCTAGACAAACTAGCAATGTTGGGCGCTCCCCTTCTGCGAGTGTCACGACTCACGAGTTCCATGGGCCATATGTCAGTGTCACGTCCCCTTTACTTCTCTTCCTCCCCGTACTTCCATTCCTTCCCCTCGAAGCCACTTTCCCCACTTCTCTCCCATCATGCCGTAGCCACAAGCCGATGGTGCCTCCAGCTATCTCTCCCGTAGCCACCCCCACCCCCTCTCCCCTCGCCATGGGTTCAAGGGGAGACAACAAGGAAACGCGTTGTGACGATAGGGATGGTGATTTCGATGTGAGTAGTCTCATCTCTATCTCTATCATCTGTGGCCAATTATCTATTTTGAGCCAGATCTACTATGTTTACTCATGCGCGTATGATGTGTTAGGCCAACCAGACGATGTACGACTCCGACTATCATGGTTTAGCGGATGAAGACAGTCTTCCGCTTGTTGGGTCCGCAACATAGAAAACAAAAAATTTCCTACGGTGTGAACTACACGCCAAGATCTATCTACTAGGTACAAAGCAAACGGGTGGACATACATCCATAGAGAACTTACCCTCGAAGACAACGAGCTTTGTTAACGAGTAGGAACTCGTGGTTGATGTAGTCATACACTTGCCGATCTCAAGATCGTGAGGAAGTTCGAGCGCCACAACTCAGCAGCGCATCTGCACTCGCACACACGTTCAAGCCACCGGACAACCTCCACCTCCTCGCTCCAGCGATCCAAATGGAAGCAAGAACTCCTTCCAGCATTTAAATGCCACTGGGAACATGTATCTCGCTAATCCGAGACCATGGGGAATAATTCTAGAGGGGGAGAGAGATCCTTCACAAGGAGGTGTGAGGATGAAGGAGGGAATGGGTGGCCTTTTATAGGAGGAGGGGGGTGCCCCCTCTCTCCATGGCCGGCGCATGGGGTGTGACCCCTCACCTCCCCCATTCATGTGGTGGTAACTCCTCCACATTAAAATGCCTCTTCACATTCCCTTTTAAAGTCTCCACTTTAAATGCATTAAGTTTCTCCAAATTTAATGCTCTCTCATTTAATAAAAACTCTTTTATTAAATTTATTCAGAATTTTGTTAATTACATTAATTAACAAACATTCACATATAGCCCCTTGCAATATTTCAATATCACATGCAGAACCACCTTCTGCAATTTCACCCGAAACAATATCCGGTTTCTATTGAAACAATTCCTGCGCTTTGCAATTCTTTCGTCTGAAACATATGTGCTCCAAAATGGTGTCCGGTAACTCTTAAGTGTGCCACCCTACGGTTCGCGAATAATACAGACATGATCGAGACCCTTCTCCGATCAATAATCAGCAGCGGGACCTGGAGATCCATACTGACTCCTACACATTCAACGATGACTCCTGTGATCATGAGAACCTTTAACGCTTGTAACTAAATCCCTTTGTCTCTCGATATATTACATGTCCGAGATTCAATCATCGGTATCTCCATACCTAGTTTGATCTCAAGCATCGACATGCACTCTTTTCGCTCCGTGATATAACATTCTAGTGATCACATCACTTGCTTGCAAGCTATCCTAATGTGATATCACAGAGAGGGCCCAGAGTATATCTATCTGTCATCTGGATTGACAAATTCCACTCTTGATCCATGAGCCTCAACATAACACCTTCGTAGCACTGAACCCATCTTTATAGTCACCCTGTTATGGTGTGATGTTTGATGTTATCAAGATACTCTTCCGGTGTTAGCAAATAACATGACCTCATGGTCTAAGGATAAAGATTACTTCGTATGATGTTATAGCAATATAAACACAATAACTTGATCGTAATGCTATACTTCGAATGAATGTTCATCACATCATTCCACCAATGGTGTGACCTTGTTATTAACAACATCCAATGTCCATGATCAGGAAACCTTGATCATCTTGTTAATCAACAAGCTAGTCTATAAGAGAGGCATGACTAGGAACCCTTTTTGTTTATTAAACACACATGTATTGATGTTTCCTATCAATACAATTATACCATGTAAAATAAACATCTATCATATATAAGGAATACATAATAACAACTTTATTATTGCCTCTCAGGGCATATTTCCTTCAGTCTCCCACTTGCACTAGAGACAATAATCTAGTTCACATAGTGATAAATCTAACACCCATGGAGTTCTGGTGTTGATCATGTTTTGCCCTAGGGAGTACTTTAGTCAACGGATCTGCTACATTCAGGTCCATGTGCACTTTACAAATCTTTATATCTCCATCCTTGACATGCTCGGATGGAGTGAAACCGCGCTTAATATGCTTGGAATTCTTAGAGACCTTGGTTCCTTGGCGTTGATATGGCTCCATTGTTGTCACAATAGATCACCATCGGGTCCAACGCACTAGGAACCACACCCAGCCGTAATGAACTCTTTCATCCAAACGCTTCTGCCGCTTCAAGCAAAGCAACATATTCCGCCTCCGTTGTTGATCTAGCTACCACAGTTGTTTGGAGCTCCTCCAACTAACCGCTGCTCCGCTCAAGAGAAATGCGATCCGGATTGAGACTTAGAGTCATCCGGATCAGTGTCAAAGCTAGCATCGACATAACACTTAGCGACTAGCTCTTCTTCACCTCAGATACAAGAAACATATCCTTAGTTCTTCTCAAGTACTTAAGGATATTCTTGACCGCTATCCATGTTTCAACTCGGATCAGATTGGTACCTACTAGTCAAACTAATAGCATGTGCCACATCCGGTCTTGTACATAGCATGGCATACATTATAGAGCCTATGGCTGAGGCATAGGGGATCCTATCCATTATCTCTCTTTCTTCCACCGTAGCCGGACTTTGAGTCTTACTCAATGTCTTGCCTTGTAACATAGGTAAGAACCCCTTCTTACTTCCATCCATATTAAACTTCTTTAATATCTTATCAAGGTATGTACTCTGCGATAGCCCAATTAGGCGTCTTGATCTATCTCTATAGATTTTAATGCCTAATATATATGAAGCTTCACCAAGGTCCTTCATCGAAAATTTGCTGTTTAGATAACTTTTAACACGGTTTAAAAGATCTAAATCATTTCCAATCAATAATATGTCATCCACATAAAATATTAGAAATGCCACATTGCTCCCACTCACTTTCTTGTAAATACAAGCCTCTCCATAAGTTTGGACAAATCCAAACTCTTTGATCACCTCATCAAAGCGGAGATTCCAACTCCGTGATGCTTGCTTTAGTCCATAGATGGATCGCTGAAGTTTGCACACCTTATTATCATCCTTAGGATCGACAAAACCCTTAGGTTGTATCATATACAACTCTTCTTCAATATTACCATCGAGGAACACAGTTTTGACATCCATCTGCCGTATTTCATAATCAAAATATGCAGCAATTGCTAACATAATCCTAACCAACTTAAGCATCGCTACGGGAGAGAATGTCTCATCGTAGTCAACTCCTTGAATTTGTCGAAACCCCTTTGCGACAAGTCGAGCCTTATAGATGGTCACATTACCATCAGCATCAGTTTTTCTTTTCAAAATCTATTTATTCTCAACGGCCTTTTGGTCGTGAGGTAAGTCCACCAAGTTCCAAACTTGGTTCTTGTACATGGATTCCATCTCGGATTTCATGGCTTCTAGCCATTTGTTGGAATCCGGGCTCATCATCGCTTCTTCATATGTCGCAGGGTCATCCATTTCATCAATCATGAAATTCACAACAGGATTGCCGTACAGTTCAGGAGCTGCACATGTCCTGCTTGACCTGCGAGGTTCGGTAGTGTCCTCTTTCGGAGTTTCATGATCAATATCATTAGCTCTCTCTTCATCAGGTGAAGTCAACTCCGAAACAACTTCCGGTGCTGCGCCACTTTCCATTCCATGAAGAGAAGGTTCAATGACCTCTTCGAGTTCTACCTTCTGACTACTCACACCTTTCGCGAGAAACTCCTTCTCAAGAAAGGATCCATTCTTGGCAACAAAGACCTTGCCCTCGGATCTGTGATAGAAGGTATACCCAATCGTTTCCTTAGGGTATCCTATGAAGACGCATTTTTCTGCTTTGGGTTCGAGTTTATCCGGTTGAAGTTTCTTCACATAAAAATCGCATCCCCAAACTTTAAGAAATGACAGCTTAGGTTTGTTTCCAAACCATAATTCATACGGTGTCTTTTCAACGGATTTAGATGGTGCCCGATTTAAAGTGAATGCAGCTGTTTCCAGTGCATAACCCCAAAATGATAGTGGCAAGTCAGTCAGAGACATCATAGATCGAACCATATCCAATAAAGTATGATTACGACGTTCTGACACACCATTACGTTGTGGTGTTCCGGCAGGCGTGAGTTGTGAAACTATTCCACAGTCTTTCATATGTGTGCTAAACTCATAACTAAGATACTCTCCTCCACGGTCGGACCGCAGAAATTTGATCTTTCTGTTACGATGATTTTCCACTTCATTCTGAAATTCTTTGAACTTTTCAAAAGTTTCAGACTTGTGTTTCATCAAATAGATATACCCGTATCTACTCAAATCATCCGTGAAAGTAACAAAATAACGATATCCACCTCGCGCCGACACACTCATTGGTCCACACACATCAGTATGTATGATTTCCAATAGATCTGTCGCCCGTTCCATTGAACCGGAAAACGGCGTTCTAGTCATCTTGCCCATAAGGCATGGCTCACATGTATCAAATGATTCAAAATCAAGTGATTCCAAAAGTCCATCAGAATGGAGTTTCTTCATGCGTTTAACGCCAATATGACCTAGACGGCAGTGCCACATATATGTAGATATATCATTATTAAGTTTAATCCTTTTAGCATCAACATTATGAATATGCGTAATACTACTATCGAGATCCAACAGAAATAAACCATTCAACATAGGTGCATGACCATAAAAGATATTATTCATATAAATCGAACAACCATTGTTTTCAGACTTAAATGAACAACCACTTTGCATCAAACATGATCCGGATACAATGTTCATGCTTCGTGCAGGCACCAAATAACAATTATTTAGGTTTATAACTAATCCCGATGGCATATGGAGAGACAGCGTTCCGACGGCGATCACATCAACTCTTGATCCATTGCCGACCCACATCGAGACCTCATCCCTTGCTAGTTGTCGCTTGTTCCACAGCCCCTAAACCGAGTTACATATATTAGCAACCGATCCCATATCAAATACCCAGGTGCTACTGCGAGTACTAGTAAAGTACACATCAATAACATGTATATCACATATACCTTTGTTTGCCTTGCCGGACTTCTTGTCCGCCAAATACTTGGGGCAGTTGCGCTTCCAATGGCCAGTCCCCTTGCAATAGTAGCACTCGGTGTCAGACTTAGGGCTAGCTCGGGGTTTCTTTTCAGGCATGGCAACAGACTTGCCACCCTTCTTTCCCTTGTGCTTGCCTTTCTTGTCCTTCCTGAAACCGGTGGTCCTATTGATCATCAACACTTGATGTTCTTTCCTAATCTCCACTTCTGCAGTCTTAAGCATTGATAGAAGCTCGGGAAGAGACTTCTTCATGCCCTGCATATTATAGTTCATCACGAAGCTCTTGTAGCTAGGTGGCAGATATTGGAGAACACGATGTATGCCTAAGTCAATGGGAATCGTTATTCCCAAGGACACAAGCTTATCAGCTGCATCAGACATTTTGAGTACGTGCTCACTAACGGAGCTGTTTTCCTCCATCATGCAGCTAAAGAACTTTTCTGTAGCATTATAACTCTCTACGGCAGCATGGGTATCGAAAATCATTTTCAATTCTCCCATGGTATCAAAGGCATTGCCATTTTTGAAACGCTTTCGAAGTTCTGGCTCTAGCCCATACAGTATGCCGCAATGAACTAAGTTGTGGTCCTCCTGACGAGTTATATAGACGTTCTTTTCCTCGTCAGGGGCATCAGGAGCTGGTGGGGGGCCTAGCGGCGCATCTAGCACATATTGCTTTTGTGCATCAGTGAGGAGAATCCTCAAATTCATAGCCCAGTTGGTGAAGTTGCTACCATTCGCAGCAAGTTTCTCTTTCTCCATGAACACATTGAAATTAAAAGCAGGTGGTGCCATCTACAACAGAATTTTTAAAGTATATTTAGACTAAGTTTATGATAGATTGAGTTCAACTAATCCAAATTACTAATGAACTCCCACTCAAAAACGACATCCCTCGTGTCCTTTTGGTGATTACATGAACCAAATCCACTACACCAAGTCCGATCATCATGTGAGTCGGTGTAGCTTCAAAGGCGAGCATCTATATGGGCATCATATCAACTATATGACTCATGCTTAACCTTTCGGTCCGTGTTCTGAGGCCATGTCTGTACATGCTAGGCTCGTCAAGTAAGAACCTTAGTATTTGCGTGTGTAAAACTGTCTTACACCCGTTGTATGAAAGCGTAGAGTTGAAAACACCCGATCATCACGTGATGCCTCAAAACACGATCCACAAAACGGTGCATACTTAAGGAAGAACACATTTTATCTTGATATCTAAATGAGGGATCATCTTATAATGCTACCAAACGCGCCAAACTAGCAATATAAGATGCTAACATCTAATGTGTGAAGTGAGGTGATATGGTCCATGCATTTGATCTCTATCATTTGCATCGTGGTATGATCTCTATCATTCCTTTGTGTGTAAGGCCAAGGTCTATGGAACTTACACGTTAAGTGAGTTGTAAGAGTATCTATTATACATCTACTTACAACAATACCATATCAAAACACTAGCCCAGCAACGATCTAAACTAGACGCCTCTAATTTATCAATTGCAAGTTTTACGTGGCTTAGGGCTTTCGGAGATAGAACATGTCTAACCTACGAACATGAACCACAACGAGGATAACCAAGTTATTAGCCACTCGTTGTAAATCAGATATTGACTATAGTAGGAGAGACAGACACCCGCCAGCCACTTATGCAAAACAAGTTGCATGTCAGTCGTGGAATCGGTCTCATGTACGATGACATGTAAGTTTGGTCCGGGCCGCTTCATCCCTCTATGCCACCAATATCCAAAGTACATAGAAGATGCAATAACATGATCATCATCGACCACATATAAACATATGTGTACTACCCGTGCCAAGCACCTACGCATAGATCAGGCTCTGATACCACTGTTGGGTCCGTAGCATAGACAACAAAAAATTTCCTACGGTGTGAACTACACGCCAAGATCTATCTACTAGGTACAAAGCAAACGGGTGGACATACATCCATAGAGAACTTACCCTCGAAGACAACGAGCTTTGTTAACGAGTAGGAACTCGTGGTTGATGTAGTCGTACACTTGCCGATCTCAAGATCGTGAGGAAGTCCGAGCGACGCAACTCAGCAGCAGATCCACTGCACACACATTCAAGCCACGGACAACCTCCACCTCCTCGCCAAGCAATCCAGGAAGCAAGAACTCCTTCCTGCATTTAAATGCCACTGGAACATGTATCTCGCTAATCCGAGACCATGGGGGAATAATTCTAGAGGGGGAGAGAGATCCTTCACAAGGAGGTGTGAGGATGAAGGAGGGAATGGGTGGCCTTTTATAGGAGGAGGGGGTGCCCCCTCTCTCCATGGCCGGCGCATGGGGAGCGGGGTGACCCCTCACCTCCCCCATTCATGTGGTCTTAACTCCTCCACATTAAAATGCCTCTTCACATTCCCTTTTAAAGTCTCCACTTTAAATGCATTAAGTTTCTCCAAATTTAATGCTCTCTCATTTAATAAAAACTCTTTTATTAAATTTATTCAGAATTTTGTTAATTACTTTAATTAACAAACATTCACATATAGCCCCTTGCAGTATTTCAATATCACATGCAGAACCACCTTCCGCAATTTCATCCAAACAATTTCCGTTTCTATTGAAACAATTCGCGCTTTGTAATTTTTTTTGTATGAAACATATGTGCTCCAAAATGGTGTCCGGTAACTCTTAAGTGTGCCACCCTACGGTTCGCGAATAATGCAGACATGATCGAGACCCTTCTCCGATCAATAATCAGCAGCGGGACCTGGAGATCCGTACTGACTCCTACACATTCAACAATGACTCCTGTGATCATGAGAACCTTTAACGCTTGTAACTAAATCCCTTTGTCTCTCGATATATTACATGTCCGAGATTCGATCATCGGTATCTCCATACCTAGTTTGATCTCGTTACCGACATGCACTCTTTTCTCGTTCCCGTGATATAACATTCTAGTGATCACATCACTTGCTTGCAAGCTATCCTAATGTGATATCACCGAGAGGGCCCAGAGTATATCTATCTGTCATATGGATTGACAAATTCCACTCTTGATCCATGAGCCTCAACATAACACCTTCAGAAAGTAATCGAACCCATCTTTATAGTCACCCTGTTACGGTGTGACGTTTGATGTTATCAAGATACTCTTTCGGTGTTAGCAATTAACATGATCTCATGGTCTAAGGATAAAGATCACTTCGTATGATGTTATAGCAATATAAACACAATGACTTGATTGTAATGCTATACTTCAGATGAATGTTCATCACATCATTCCACCAATGGTGTGACCTTGTTATTAACAACATCCAATGTCCATGATCAGGAAACCTTGATCATCTTGTTAATCAACAAGCTAGTCTGTAAGAGAGGCATGACTAGGAACCCTTTTTGTTTATTAAACACACATGTATTGATGTTTCCTATCAATACAATTATAGCATGTAAAATAAACATCTATCATATATAAGGAATACATAATAACAACTTTATTATTGCCACTCAGGGCATATTTCCTTCACCGCTATGTAAACATGGATATGTGCCCGCTAAATTTGTAGCGTTCGAAGGACGAAACGCAGGCATGAGGTTTTTACGGTGTCAAGGACATCATGCAATGATGCAAGGAAGAAGTTGCGGTGTTGTCAAATGGGTAGATCTAGAATGGCCCAAATTGATGCAGAAAACGCTGGACAAACTATGGGATATGACTATCGAGTTGAAAGAATCCATAGTCAGCTCACTTCTTGACAGTGCTGAGATGAAGCTATGGGACCCAGTTGACACAACCAAGATTAACTGAGATCTCAGGAGGGTGCAAGACAAGGTTAGAAAAGTCGAGAAGGAGAGGGACGTGGCATTGGCCCTGAAGGCTAAAGCAGAGCAATAACTGACTCAAGCAAGGAATGATCTTCACTAGGCTAAAGTCCTGCAGTTCACAACTACAAGTATTGACAAGTGCATGAGGATAAATGCAGAGAAGCAATTGAAGTTGTGCAATGAAGATGCTAAAAGGAAGGAGCAGACGATTCGATCCTTGCTCTCGCAGGAAGATGCGCATCGGGCTAAGATTAGGAAGATCAAGGAAATGTGTGATAACTAGTTCTATTTAGCTTGAGCTCCGTACTTTTTTAAGTTGTAATAGTAGTACTTGTACATAATAGCAGTCTGAACTAGTGGTCCCGGAGTCCTGAGAGAAAAAATTGGTTGCCCGTTAATCTGTCTTAACCCTGCATGACTTCCATTTGTCTGATGATGGTGGTACTTTGACATTGGTGGTTTGTTTAAACGTAATCTACGTGGATTGTGCCGCATGCAAATGGCACAACCACAATTTATAAAGTTAAAGCACGTGCAGCAGTTGAAACAAGTTGATGTTTCATGGAGTGTAGCCGCTTAAATAATTTATTTCTATGCGACTTACATTCCATCGAATTTGGAGACCTCCTGCCCCTGGGTAATCGTGGAACCTATGTTGCGTGTTTTCAGATAGTAGTGGCACAATCATAATTTTGGATTCAACAACTGACTCGGGCGTTTCCAAACCCTAAGTCGCGGTACATTTTACTCCGAGAACGTGTGTAGATTGTTTCGCCCGACAAGTTCCACACATAGAGCTTCGGAATTTAACCGAATTACATATATATAGGTTCAAGTTCAACACATTATTATGCATCTTCATTGCCAGCAGCCTTCTTCCTCCGCCTAGGTGCCAAGCCTTCACATCCACTGGCTTCTTCATTTCCTGCCTTCTTCCACTTCCTCGTAGCCAATTTTCTTAGTTTCACGTGGTCTGCATTGCCGGGACAGTCAGCACCGGAATCGTGTCCAACATCATCTTTCCACTCGTTTTTATTTTCTTTGGCAGCAAAACGACTGACCCGATAGTCATGTTTCTAACCTAGCGGCACTTCCTGTCGAAGGAACAGGAATGTTGCATAACTGCCTAATATCTACAGAGTAAATAAAACAAAAATTACAATTCAGCACAAACATGCGAACCCCAAGAGACTTTTGCTTACCAGGAGCTAATTGGGTTCGAGCGACCACCTGTCCAAGAAAAGAAGGGCGACTCCTAGTTGCAGCAGCTTCCACATCCAGTACATCACAATTCAGCTCAAACATGCAAGCCGAAGCATACCTTTTCATCAATCCAATTAGCTGACTTTCACACGCTAGAGGAACCATGATGCCACGTTCATCCATGAAGCTGAACTTTGCAGTCTGCTTCGGCCACATTTCATCATGATTACGCAGAGCAGCAACCATACAAGAGATAGTGCAGATGTGCGTAGGCTCTTCTTCCATCGTGAAACAATGGTGTCCATACCACTTGAATCTTCACCCTTGCTGATTTAGAGTCGTACCCGAAGAGGACTACCGTAACCAGGTAAGGGTGGTCCGCGAAGATCCCACTTGACAGAAAACTATGGATAAAATATGTTTGTCAGCGTTGGGATAAAAAACAATTTTAGGTTCAGTAGCCAGCTAGTAGTTACAATTAGTGCGAATAGCAAAGAGAAGGGTAGCTCACCCGCATGTAGCCAGAACTTCTTCTTCCTTGGTAGTAGGATCTGCCATCCTCCGAGCTGCTCAGCTCGTCAGCAGCAGAGGCGGGCTAGAGCCTCGCAACAGCGGCTACGGCATGCGCCATTGGATCTCGGGATAAGCGAATGGGCGTAGCAACTGGGCGCAGCAACTTGGCATCAGAAGTCAAATGTCCGAAGGGATCGTTTTGCCTGGAGGGTGGATTTCGACGCTGCCGGTGCTAGGGGAAAGATTTGTGAAATTGGTCAATGCATCCAATCCACTTAGTTCCTAGATTTGCCTAAGAGGTTGCCACGTTGGCACTCGCGTCACGGACAGATGACCGACATGTGGGTCCCGACTGTCTACTTCACGGGTCAGTTTAACAGAATGTTTGAATTTGGTAGGGGTGAGATGAGTTTGCCTCGAAATGGCCCCTCTCAGCAGTTGGTAGCCCAACTTTACGAAGCACGGCAATTACAGGGAACTTGGGTACCGCGATGCGCTCGTACACAAACTTTCGGGCCGCAAACAAACAATCTCATGCATGAGGCAGCACGAGAGCAGTGAAGAGGGGAATTTGAAGGCGGTGTGATGTCAGAGCAAAGCTGCGATGGGTTCCTGACATGAGGTATAGGGTACATTGAGTAGTACTCCTACTCATCACCATCAACACACCCTGACCAGCTGATCTCTTCCTCGTCCACAATGTGGCGCTGCCTAGGGAAAAACGGTTGCTGGAAGTAGATCGGTGTGCCGTACTAAGGCACACATGCACAGTACCATGCTATGGACGAGGAGAGACAAGCCATACTATGCACCCACGGCTACATAGAAGAGATCGATCGAGGATGGATGGTGAGAGCCAGTGAAGGAGAGAGAAAACACAACTTGTTTTGCGTGTATATGCTAGTAGTAGGTCCATACATTTACTACTAGCGGATTGTACCCTGTACCTAGTGTCAGCAGCCCATCATAGCTTTCTCTGACATTGCACCACCTTCAAGTCCTCCTCTGCGCTGCTCTCATGCTGCCTCTTTTTTTAAAGTCTCGCGCTGCCTCCCTCTTGTTCTCTTGTGTAGCTCAGGTTTGACCAAATTTCGTTAAATTGTCAAGATGCAAAATCTTAGCAAGAAGTTAAACCAGCTATCCAAACTCTCGGTGGTTTCTGATATACTCCTAATTGACCCCCGATGGGTACCTCCAAAAGAACTTGCAAAGAAACCTATGATTTACTTGTAGTTCAAATTTGAAAGATTCAATAGTACATAATAAGACAGGAAAATGTCACAGATTCATATTCAACAGCACTAGACAGATTCAGTAGCATTTCAAAGGGACCGATTCATTAATACAAACACTGAAATTCAATAGTAGTACAGAGAGAATCAGTTCTTCTTTCAGCTCTCAAAAACTTGGCATAGTACCATTGATCAAAACAAGTGCCAGTACAATAGTATTAGTTCTACAAAATACTTTAATAATAGCAACATTAGAACATTTGAGAGATTCTATAGCTTTTGAAAGATTCAGCAGTACAGGCCATATTCTGCACTTGATCTGAATAATTCCTAGTACATAGAAATTATTACAAAATATATTAGTAGTTACAGAACTCCATACAAAATACTCGGTGGAAGTATAAAACTACTCGTGATAGTACCTTAAGCTAGCTAGGAATGATTACATGTCTCATCATATACTCCAAACATGCATGAGAGAAAAGAGAGAGGTGAGAATCACCACAAGATCTGTATGCCAACGATTCAGCATGTCCAAGTCGTGGCCGGGTAGCGCTTGCTTTCTAGCCTAGCACGCTTCCCTTGTTTTACCGTCGTCTGTGGATCCTCGTAATAGGCTTTCGCCTGTTCACCCTCAGCAAGATAAATGTAAAATTCACGGATCTTTCTAGAAATTTCCACCACTCTGATTACGAAGGGAATCTGCCACTAATATAAATAAAGTAATTAATATTAGAACAGATCGACTAGAAAATTACATACAGTAGTACATTCATATTAGGATCATCAGGAGAATATTAAGATGTGATATCTCACAATGGGTTGATGTCGTAGTCGATCCAATATTGAAACTCCATGAGGAACTCCAACCAACGATTGAGGAGCTTGACAATAAGTCCGTGGCACCAATAGGTAATGGTTGAGCACATCCAGCGTGGCTTTGGCCGGCAGCTCCACAATCTTTGGCTCAGAATAAAACTCGAGCTAATAGAACCCACGAAAATAGACCAATGACGACATCCTCACCTCATACTCCTCCAATTCCCACACCACCGACCTTAAAAAGCTGATGGACATGACAATCTTCGTGCTATGCCCGTCAATCTGGCAGATGAACAGTGTGCTCGTCTTCCCGGATGCTGATGACACCCTGCAGGCATCGGCTTAGACGGGTCCCATTGTTTGATGTTGTAGAGGAATGTGGGCATCTCAATCGACTGAGTGGATTTGAGGTGCAGATACAACGTTAATTTATTGCCAACCCAGTTGCATCCTGGCTCCGTGCAGATAAATGGGCTGTGGATGCAGGAGATCATGTGGGCACAGAGTTTGTTGAAGGAGACCACTTTCGAGCAGTTGTAGTTTGGGCAGCTGTAACCTTCTCCGCCGGCGACTTGGCGGTGTAGCTCCTTATAGCATGCGGCCAGCCGGATGGCACTTTTAGCATCCAAATGCTTAGCGATTTTGTTGATGACGTCATCATCGATCCTGCTAAAGCCGCTACACCACCGGTTCTCCCTCGAACCTCTCCAAATTTTGTATAGACGACCCTCCATTGCGTCTAGGAGGATTGGGGGCGAGGGCGGATCTATATAGAATTGTTTGGGTTTTTTGGAGGAGAGGGGTGGTGGTCATGAAGGGGAGATGCACTAGGCTAGACGGCGAGGAAAATGTGTGATTTGTGTGGTGGAGAGGATTAGAAATGCAGCCAGGCGGCATCGGCGAGTGGGGATAAACTAAACGGAGATGGGGAAGATGGGATGGCTCTTTCAAAGAGGTTTTTTTTTCTTTTATTAAATTAACCATGTCGCCTCCTGGGGGCAGTGTAGTCTCGGTCATGTTGGTTTGACCAGACATATTATTTATTTACAGGTTCTGCTATAGTATTTGCATAAGTAGGAGTAGTAAGTAGGAGTATTACTCTACCTCTGTCCTGAGGAATAAGTCGTCCCTATTTTGCGTGCTTTTTCTTTGACCAAGATTTACTCTAAATTTCTAAAGAATGTTGGTACAAAATTAGCATCATTGGAAAGTATTACTCTACCTCCAACAGTACCAATTTTACACAAAGTAATCAAGTTTATTAGTTACTCTATTTATTCGGTCAAATTTTACACAATGTAATCAAGTACATATCTTCTCGGCACCCGTGCGCACACCTGCCAGTTGATCTCTCCCTCGTCCGTAGTGTGGCGCTCAACACATGTGACATGGTTAGGGTTGAGAGTGAGATCCCGTGAAAGTCCCACTTCTAGTTCATTTTGAAGTTTCTATAGGAGTACTTCAAAATGAACTAGAAGCGAAACTTTTGCGGGATGCCGGTTTCAACTCTAGCCATGGTACAATGGCTCTGTGTATGTCTATCATGTGTTCGTCAGCTACATTGTGTTGGTGTGCATAGGAAGGAACTACTTGGGCCTTGGGTTGGGGCAGTGGCAAAAAGTTGTCGTGAATCAAACTTTTTGGGTTTCGATTTTTTCACTTGCTTCGTCCCAAACATCGACTGACATAAGGGCCCCAGCAGTAAGACCATACACAGTTGCTACGGTGAAACCAGCAGACGTGGCCTGACATGGGTATGATTACTCGGATGATCACTATTCGCTACCCTGCACTGGGTAAAAGGCTTATGGCTCATAGAGATTCCAGATACAAGCCCAAAGAAGCAACCGACAGAAACTTCTTATTATATTAGGAAAGAAACCATGAATCGATATTATGTTGGTATTGTAATCACGTGTGTATGAAACGTATCCGCATACAGCTTTGAGACCCGACCTATTATATATAGGGCGGGAGAATCCCAAGCGAGGGTACCGAAATCTAGAGGATAACTTGTAATAGAGTGTTTTTCCCAATATTCAGGCGACTTTGTCTTCATTGTTTTCCTGACATCCGATGAAATCCCCAGCATTTTCTTTTCCACAAAACCCCAAGTCCATCACCATGGGTATTGCCGAGGTTACCCCTCGTCACGGCCGAAAAAAAGTCCATCATACACACATTGCACTTATAGAGAAGCTGACATGTCGAACCCAGCTGGCCCAAGCATAGCCCGTGAAATTAGCATATCAACCCCAAACATAGCCCAAATCTTTCTAATTCTTCCTTTTCGTGGTCTTGTGGCCACCGACCACAGCCCATTCAATTTAGGAGGGTGCCCATGGAATATAATCCACGATGAATAGGGCATCTGCCCCGAGTTAGCCCAGAATCCTTTTAAATTCGGCATTTATGAGCATTTTTTGTACTCTGAGGCTAACATATGGGACCCGAAAAAACAGTCCAACATAGATATGTTTCTTTCAAATAGAGGTTGTCATCTGGGACCCAACATAGACACGTTTCCTGCATAGAGGAGGTTGACATCTGGGACCCAACAAGTTGCCAAGGTCAAAATAGTGGACACAGCCAAAAAAAGTCCATCATACGCACTTTTCATTTATAGAGAGACTGATATGTGGGACCCAGCAGCACGACCTTATACATATGCTGCATCGAGAAACGTTGCTAGTTCGAAATAGGGAGGTGTGAGCGAGAAAAAGTTCAGCATGCACACGTTTCTTGTAATTAGAGGCTGAAATGAGGGACCTAGCAGCGTGAGCAAATGGCAGATTCGTCGAGCAACACTATCTAGTTCGGAACAGGGTTGCGGTAGATAAGAAAAAAATTCCATCATACCCACGATTCTGCTAGTGTGAGGCTAACATAGGGGACCCACTAGTCTGAATAAACGACTGATGCAGCGAGTAACGCTATCAAGTTCAGAACACGAAGGCACGACCGACGGCAAAAAATCCATGATACACATGTTTCTTCTAATGAGTGGATGACATGTGCGGCCTAGAAGGTTGATTAAACGGTAGATGCATCGAGCAGCGCTATCAACTTCCAAACAGTGTAGCACGAGCGAAGGAAAATTTTCCATCATACACACGTTTCCTCTAATGAGAGGATGACATGTGGTTCCCAGTGGCCTAATTAAACGCTAGATGCATCGAGTAATGCTATCAACTTCGGAACAGGGTAGCGCGAGCGAAGGAAAAAATTCCATCATACACATGATTCTTCTAATGAGAGGCTGACATATGGGACCCAACAGCCTGACTAAACGGCAGACGCCTCGAGCAAAGTTATCGAGTTCAAATCAGGAAGGCGCGACCGAAAAGTATGGTTCGCTAGAGACACTGACGTCTGGGACCCACACGCCTCAAAAGAGTTCGGCGAGTCAACATCACGCGAGGAAACAAAAATCTTGCTTCTGCCATGCGCCAGCCGAGCTTCCTCCACGTTTTTAGCGGTTCCATCGTATTAGAGGGCCGTGAAACTTGAAAAAAAGTTTCCCATCGGCCATGGTCGAGCCAAGAAATTCGTCACGGAAGACGCTTCTTCTACAACGACCGTCGGGCCAAGTCGGTGCGGAAGGAAACATTTCTTGTAGTGTAAGTCAAGACAATCGAAGTAAAGTTTAATATAAGTATAAGTAACTAGAAGTATAGCAATCAATCCAATTCTTCTAATTAACTCTCAGCTTTCCAAGGAACACTAGGATGTTTAAATAGCATAATTGAGTAAGAGAGTTCCATGTCCTAAGTTGTATAACAATGAAGTGTCTTATTTACACCCACATCAATAAATCAAGTCTATCAAAAACACTTCTAATCCAATCATTTTTTTTCAAGAAAAACTCGTAAAGTAGTAATGATACCATGCCAAGGACTTGTCATGTGGATCCTCATAGATATCTCTTTTTTATTGTTTCAAGGATCGCTGGATATTTCTTTTGCAAGTGTTTGCACAACCTTTGAGAGTATCGATACTTTTCCCATATATGGACACGTATGCCACTCATGTCATCAACTCATAGCCGAAATCTGGGGTTATACCATAGATTGTTCAAAAGCTATCAGAGTTGTTGGCATCCCAAAGGTGTGCATTAGAGACATAGAACAAAGTTATCTCAATTCTTTCTCTTTTTTTGAGCTAGTACCACGGTTTGATCCACAAGATTAGCTTTGGCATGAATCATAATTACTACTAGACTTTATTTCAATCAAACAACTCCTTTCATGAGTGTCATCAAGACTATCAAAATATCTATGGGGTTAAGTATCTTCAAGGGTATACTCTCAAGACAATCATTCATCAAACAAGTCGTAAATTTCAGACTTTTTCTTATTGTACTTGTTTGGTAATATTATTTCCAAGGCAAGACGCGGTTAACTAAAAGAACTAGAGCAAGAGCTTCCACAACTAATCATCATACTAATAAAAAGACTTACTCTAACCATATTAAATTACTTCCCACTAGCATGGCATCTTAGCAAATCAACCAACTAAGATAAACAACTCAAACTTCATAAGTGGGAGACATAGGACATACCTCTCATAAGTGACTTCATGATCCTCTTTCTTATAGGGATGTGTTCCTTCAAAACTCAAACACGATTACTCTCATAATGATATTAAAGCCAACTGGCAAAGTGCGAATCCACAATTACGAAAAAGGAAAAACATAAAAATCTTTTTGTATTTTTGGGGATAGGGATTAAAGAAAAGAAAAGAACTTGCGACCAAGCAAGGGTTTTAAGAAAAGAAAAACAAACAAAAAACAAAAGCAAACTAAAAAGCAAAGTGTTGGAACAAGCCAACATGAGTGTTTCAAACATCCCAAGGAGCTGGAGTATAACCTCGTTATTACACAAATAAATTTGTCGGGGGAACACATCCCCAAGCTCAGGCTTTTGCAAGTCCTCTTGTTGCTCATTGTGGTGGCGGTGGATAATCTCCCATGTTCCATTCGCTTCTCCAATCATGGAACTGGGTGGTGAGGCTTGCAATAACATCTTGAAGGTTGATGGAGAGGTTTTTCATGTTTTGGATATTCCCTTCAAGTGCATAAATGTCTTCATAGGTGGTGTAGTAGTTTGGTGGCTGCTCATCTTGTCAGCGTCCTCCTTGTTCCACTTCTTCTTCTTCTCCACCTCCCATGGGTATTTATTGTTGGGGTAGATTAGCTTCAACCTGCGCGGCAAAACACAAATGTCCATCCTCGATAGATAATAAACTGTTAGGCAAAGGAGCTGGGATCAAGTGATCCGCTCCAAGTATATCGAAGAAATATCTACCATGATTTTTAGAAATCATACCACATGCTCTCAGAGTAGAGAGACCGAGACGGTGACTTCCTGTCAATGGTTGGATGTTACCTAGGTTGATGCGAAATGCGCGTGCAAGAACGGTCACAAATCCTCCTCCGCATATGGGTCCTCGAGATTGAAGAGCCTGATGCTTAAGGTAAAACACGAGAAGAGCGCCCAAATTTGGCGTTAAGTTACAATTAATAATAGAAGCTTTTGCGAGGATCAACATGTCCTCCTCATTAACTCTAGTAAACTCACCACGTGCCTGCAAAGTGATAGAAAACACATAGAATAAATATCAAATAGCAGGGTGATCAATTTGGTTCTCCTTTGGTGTGTTTCCATGAATTTTCATCAAATTAAAGTACTGTGAAGGGGATGGATCTAAAAAAAAGTAGTTGTGCGTATATTGGTAGTGTTTTTGGCAAACCCAAAGCATTGAGCCCATTGGCTAAGTGTTAAGGTGTACTCATAGTTCATAAGGTGTAACTTGATGCGATCAACGCTGGGCCTTTGTTCCTCGGTACAACCGTAAGGGTCCACTGTGTGCGTCAAGGTGCTGAAGAACTCAAGCATCAAGCAGTGATACGTAGCAACATCTTGAAAGACAAAATCATACAAACCAACATTGTTGCAAAGTAAATCGAAATCAGTACGAATGCCAAGTTGGTTCAGGATATAAGGACATGCCCACTTGGTGGACTTGATTTCTCGGAGCTTGAGATGATTGAAACGTTTCAGCTGAAACTCCTCAGTGAACTAGATGCCAAGTGACTCGGGGGGTCAACGTCTCAATGGGTGGTGCGGAGGATTCCGTAGCCATCTCACGTCCACAGCTCCTTGTGTTCATCTAAAAATAATAAAAATAAGACAAAGTAAATAAAACTGCTAATAATTTTTTTGGTCCAATAAAAGCATATATCATAAATGATTCTATACACTTACTACAAAAGAAACTCCTCTAAAACAATAATAAGCATGCTTAATATAAAAATTGAATCAAGAACAAAACCTAAGTCTAGATTGGCAATGATGAAAGATTGAGTGAAGCTTTTGCACAAATAAGTTGAGGATCGGAGGAGAATCACACCTTAGATCGAATGAGTGCAAGGAATCGAAGAAATAGTAAGTAAATTTTAAGATCCAATGGAGGTGGTTTGGAGTTTGGAGGAAGAAGAAAGAGAAAGATTTGTTTTGGGGATTTTTAGGTTACCTCCTCGGGCTGAATATAGCGCCGCATACGTGGTACGGGCGGGCGGTACGGTTAGAGCCCGCCCGTACCGGGTGACATACCTTGGGGGAGACGGATACTCCCAGGCGATGCACTCGGTACGGTTGCGCGATACGATCACGCACACCCGTACTGCTGGTCGTTATCGGTCTGGTACCTTTGCTTGAAATCTGATGTTTGCTCAAGGGTACGGTACAGGGATGTCCGGCCGTACCAGTGGTCGTTATCGGCACTAATACCAGAATTTCTACTTCCTTCGGCTTGATATGGTACGGACACATGGTACGGTCCCTTTTGGCCGTACCAGTTGTCGTTAAGAGTATTGTGAGCTACAAAACTCAATTTTTTTGATTAGAATCACGGTGTGCTTTTGCACATCTTATCAAAGGACAAATAACAACAAATATACTACATAAAAATCAGAAATACTTCTTAGGCCATGTGTTAGTAAAATAAAATAGAAAGGATTACCTTATTTCTTCTCCTCTCTCCAAAGGTCTTCTTGAACACTCTTTATTAAAAAAAACTAACACATAAAGAAAATTTATTAACATGGGTTACCTCCCATAAAGCGCTTCTAGGTAAGGTCAATTAGCTTGACCCTGATGGCAATCAGTTAGGTTTAAGAACTGGAACACTCACTCCAAAGTAGTTGGCTTTTAAAGTAATTACACCAACATCATCATTATTTTTAGCCTTCTTTTTCTAGGGAAGTGGACTTTAAAAGGATATCTAGATTGGTAGCCCTATTCTCACATTCCCTTCCTGTAAATTAATCAAAACTTTAATAGTTCTGAGGAATGGCCTACCTAGAATTATAGGTGCTATGGGATCTTCAGGCATGTCCACAATAACAAGATCAATAAGAGTGGGACTACCTTTAATTTCAACAGCTATATTTTCTCTGATCCCAATGCCTAGATGGAGTCTCAATTCAGTAGTAACAAATGGCCCCAAGTTTAATTTATCGAATAAGCTTTTGGAAATTGTTGAGATGCTCGCACCAAGATCACAAAGTGAGGATATCCATTGACTCCCAACTTAATTTTAATAGTGGTCTCAAATATATCATCTAGCTTAGCTGGAAGCTTATCAGCTAGTCTTTTATACTCCATCTCTAAATCACAAATTTTAGATGCTACTTGTTGTATAAATTGTTGATACATAGCATCATTACCTGGTTCTATACCTGGATTCTTCATGGTGATAATTTTCAGCAGATCTTCCACGATATATTCTGGTGTTGGCGTGTTGCTATAATCTAGATCTTCAGGTTTCTCTTCATTGGTTACCACCCTCATCATCTTGAGGTCTTCTACCGGATTTGGCTCGGGTTTTCCAGCAAACTTTGCTAGTATGAGAGCTTGACCCTTAGCTACCTTACCTAGATGAGCCACCACGGTCTTTGTCCTTTCCTGTAGAGCCTGCACATCATTTCTAATTGCAACGACCTGGTTAGATAATTTTCCTATACTACTTTCATGGTTCTCCGTGATTTTAATAAGCATATTATTTTGCTCGGTTTGAGCTTGTATAAAGGTTCTAACAGTTTGATTAAAAGAGAGATTGCCATGACTTACTCCATTAGTATCATCATAATTATTATAAGGAGCTCATGCAGGATTAGCATGATATTTTTGAATATTGGAAGCATAATTATTTTTCCATGCAGGATTAAAAGGAGTGCGAGCTATAAAATTAACATAAGTAACATTGGTAGAGATATCATTGGTAGAGTAACAAAGGAGTGCGAAGCCATAATGCTGTATCAAGCATAGACTTAGACATCGGGTTAAGACCATTATAAAACAAATGTAATATAAGCCACTCTTCCATCCCTTGACTAGGACATTTCATTATGGCTTCTTTCATCCTTTCCCATGCAAGTGCTAGTGGCTCATGGTCTTCTTGTCTAAAGCTTGTAATGTTGGATCTTAGCTGCATAGTTTTAGCTAGGGGAAAATTTTAGTCATAAACAAATTAGTACATTCCTCCCAAGATTTAATAGTGCCCTTTGGTAGAGCTATAAACCAATCCTTAGCCTTTCCTTTAAGAGAGAAAGGAAACAATCTCAATTTAATAGCATTTGGATCTACATCCTTAATACGCATCATGTCGCAAATTTTTTAGTGAAAGTATTTAAGTGCAAACCTGAATCTTCATCGGATGAGCCCCCAAATTGGTTTTGTTGAACCAAGCTTAAAAGGTTAGGCTTTATTTCATATGTTTCCGCATCAACTGCGGGCTGAGTGATGCTTGCACGAATAAAATCATTAGTGGGAGTAGCATATTCGCCTAATCTCTTTTAAGCCATGGCTCTTATATTTATGGTATTTTTTAAGTAATGAAAACGAATAACAAATAACTATTTTTTGGGTTTTCAAATAGATAAGAAGAAAGTAAACTAATAACAAGAATTAAACTATAAACTAATAATAAAACTAAAACAAGGTCTCTAGTGACCTCACCAGGATAGCGAAATTGCTTCCCCGACAATGACCCCAGAAAAAGGGTTGATACCTTTGATCTAGATTCACGAATGTAGTATAATAGTTTTTTCCCTAGAAGACCTAGGTTTAATCAAACCTCGGAAAGCAATGCTAAAAGGAAATAAAAAGGACACATTTACAAGACTTTGTTCGTTCATTTTACCTTAGTTTACTAGACCAATCTAGTTTACTTTATAATGGGTTGAATCAATGGATGGAGATAGGCCAGGGTTGAAGATCCACCTGCAGCTTCACATCATATGGGATAAAAGATAATAATAAGCATAATCATGTATAATGTTTGAATGGAGATAGGCTCTTGTGGGAAACACATCCCAATATATTAGAGCCCCCGTGATGCAGCGGGCATAACAATAGTCTTTTAATCCAACCGAGTGCACACCGAACAACGGGGTACAAATGATTATTAAGTGTAAAACACAGATCAAAGCTTTAAGTGGTGATGTTGTTGTGATCTTGAATGGGTCGCTAAGCGAAGATCATACTACCCTTTCTGTCACTGAGGTTCCTATGAGATCACCGCTAGCCAAGTATCTCACCTCAAGCCTTTATCAATCTATGGGATCTTGGGTACCTACAAGTCCACAGATCGAGACAAGAGACAAAGAAACAAAAGATACAAATCTCAATTGCAAAGAAAATACAATACTCCCATGATCTAGATGCACATAATCGCTATGAGGTTTCTCCCCAACCCGCAGCCTGTGAGGACTACTCACTCATAACAAATAGACTGGAGATAGAAAACATCATACAAATACTTAGATTGAAATCAAATATTCTTGGGATTTCTATTTTCGTGCCCTGGTTTGTTAGTTGTACTTAGTTATCCTTAGTCGCTTAACTTTTCCTCACTCTTGCCCATCAAAGAGCTTGAACGGCAGCTACCGTCAGGTTGACCGTTGGCTGACGTGTTTGGTCAGGAACGTGTTATGCTGACGTGTGGGGCCGCACCATGTGGGATTGCGTGGGTCCGATTTGTTGGGAACGCATTATGGGGGACGTAGTGTGGGACCATGTGGGGCGTGTTCGGTGGTTACACGCGCCATGTCACCTAAACTGGAAGTTTTCTTTTTGTTATTTTTCTGATTGGCCTTTTTAAGAGCGCCTTTTCCCCTCTCTCGCTAACAGTTGTGTTTTTTTGCCCAAAAAGGTAGCGAATATAGAGAAGCTTCTCTCTTCATTCATTGATCCTTTTGGAACTCTTTTCCCAATTTGTAGCAAATCTAGGGCAGCAAATCTAACCAACACCATAAATACATTCAGTAAACAGAGCAAATCTAGATAAAGCAGCTAATATAGGATATATATATAGTATGGTACTTAACGAGGTTCAATAATTAGGCTGCTCAGCAGTAGAAGCGGACAAGTTCAACACAGACAATACAAAAGAAGCTGCTTTACAACAGAGCATCGACAACACAAGATCAGTGGCCCCTCATGGCCTCCGCCTCCTCCACTTCTTGTTGCCTAGTCCCTTGACCTTGGGCGCCTTGGGCTTGATCGGGGGCATGCGAATCTCCGCGATGGACACCTTCTAGAGGTTATGAAGGTGAAGACAAGCGCCTGGTGCTTGGCTCTAAATCCATGGACATTCACGGACTCGCCGCAGGTCCTCACGTCCTCAGCATGCTTCACGAGGGAGTTGAAGTTGGTGGCGCAGAGCCTCCTAGTGGTGCAGAAGGGGCACCTATAGACATCATCAATGAAGAAGTTGTCGTACTAGCCGGACTTCAGCATCCTCAGCACCTGACGAGACTTGGTGTCCTTGGACTAGTCGTTGCTATGGATGTTGTTGTTATCCTCTAGATGGAAAAAACAGTAGAGTGCAATAATACATGATTGAGATACCTTGATTATCGAGATTGATTATTTGCATAAATTAACCGATTGAGATCCCCTGATTATTCCCCAATCCCCATATCTCAAACTAAATTGAATACTGATCCCAACTACGAACATGGGGTTCAAATACGAATAGGGGGATTCATCGAAATACGAACATGGGGATTCATCGAAATACAAGATCTAACACAAGAGGATTAGCTACTGTAAAAATACGAATAGCCGAACCCTAATAACATACGATCTAGCATACAACAATGGGAATGTGGGAAGAACAAGGGATAGGGAGAAAACCCTAGTTACCTCCGACCATGGGTCGGTGATGCTGGTGTCATAGGGGTTCTCCGGCCTTATGTAATCATCCTCCTTCTAGGGGTCCTAGCTGAGCAGGATCTGCCCGAGACCGGCAGGGGCCTCCTCGTCGGCGGCTATGGCAGAAGCGGGGACGGGGGTCTGTACGGGGATGACGACTACCTTCGATGCCTCGACGGGGGCCTGTACAGGGACGCGGGCCTCCTTGCCAACGGCCTTGGAGGCACCGATGGACACCACGCTGTTCTTCTCCATCACCGGCCTGGTTGGGGGTTTTCTTGGGGGTTCGTAGAAGGTGATGGGAAAGTGTATACAGTTGAGTGAGTGAGTGAGTGATGAGTGAGAGTGAGGAGGCCTCTATAAAGGAGAAGGGAAGAGACATTTCGTTGCACCACCGTGCACCGTGTAACCGCGTACGCTACTGCACTGTGCACGGCTACACGTGTCTGCTACAGCCCCGTGCACCACACACGCGTACCATGAGTGACATTTTCCCCTCGTGTCTCCCTGGTTACTTAGTTGTGCTCAGTTTTGTCCTCGAGTGTAACACTAGCAGTTTGGTTGTACTCGGTTTTTCCCTCCAGTACTAACACTTCCTTGTGCAATACACTCAGTTTTACCCTCTAGTGGCTGGTCAATAGAGAGTCAACAAATGGGTTTTAGCTAGCTAATTAAGTCATTTTATGCAAAACAAATTCAAAAAGATCAAAACATAGCGGCATCTACCCAGGGAGTCTTATTATGTGACCCGCCAGCATAAGAAATGTATATAAATCAAGTTTTAACCTACATCACCACTTCTCAAATCACCTACTATCTATGAAGGTTCATGGATTTCTACTCAAGCCTCTTCCCGAAACATCCCTCCCCAAAACATAGTTTGTCTAAATGAGGCAATAATTGTCAAACTGGTGTATATTTTAATTGCAAATAGTTTGATGTATGCCAAGATATATTTTATTGTATAAAAGACGCATTTTCCATTTTTAAAATCTCTTTCTATTTTCTATTTGAAACCCTTTGTCAGGCTTGCCCTTGGTTTTTAAGTTCTACTCAGTTTTGCCCTAGGTTATTAAGTTCTACTCAGGTTTCCCCTCTCATAGTCACAATCTCTCACACCTGTGCTCATCTTGGTTGCTACGCTCTGATTGGTTGAGATAGCTTTCACGTGGATCGTGCCCACCAACCGTTAATCCTCTGTGATATAGCGGATAGGATAACCCCTATATCTGTCAGGGGGCACGCCTCTATCCATACAAAATAACGACTTTGCCACCAGTACTTCAACTCCGTAAACAAATGAATTTGAATATAATTTGAAGGGAAAGTGTTCAAAGGTGTATAATTTGTGCATTACATTCCACTCTATGAAAATGATAATCTCTCAAGATTTTCTTAGCACAACATTATCATGCATTAAGTGCGATTTCAAAGAGTTCAAAGGTGTATAATTTTCGTATATGCAAGTTTATGCATTACATTCCACTCTATGAAAATGGGGGAGAAAATGATAATCTTTCAAAAAAAAATTAGCACGTCATTATCACGTATTAAGTGCCATTGCACAATGTTCAAAGGTGTATAATTTTCGTATACGCAAGTTTATGCATTATATTTCACTCCATGGAAATGATAAATGAACAGGATTTTATTAGCACAACAATATCATGTCCTAAGTGCGATTTCAATGAGTTCAAAGGTGTATAATTTTCGTATATGCAAGTTTATGCATTACATTCCACTATATGAAAATGATAATCTCTCAAGATTTTCTTAGCAGAACATTATCACATATTAAGTGCGATTGCAAAGAGTTCAAATGTGTATAATTTTTGTGTATGCAAGTTTATGCATTACATTCCACTCTATGAAAATGGGGGAGAAAATGATAATCTCTCAAAATTTTGTTAGCACATCATTATCACGTATTAAGCATGATTTCAAAGTGTTCAAACATTTATAATTTTCGCATATGCAAGTTTGTGCATTACATTCCACTCTATGAAAATGATAATCTCTCAAGATTTTCTTAGCACAACATTATCACCTATTAAGTGCGATTTCAAAGAGTTCAAAGGCGTATAATTTTCGTATATGCAAGTTTATGCATTACATTCCATTCTATGAAAATGGGGGAGAAAATGATAATCTCTCAAAAAAAATTTAGCACATCATTATCACGTATTAAGTGCCATTGCACAGTGTTCAAAGGTGTATAATTTTCATATACGCAAGTTTATGCATTATATTTCACTCCATGGAAATGATAAATGATCAGGATTTTATTAGCACAACATTATAATGTCCTAAGTGCGATTTCAAAGAGTTCAAAGATGTATAATTTTTGTATATGCATTACATTTCACTATATAAAAATGAAGCTAGACAAAGGGCTGCCGTCACTGGAGAAGAAGAAGAAAGGGGAGGCAACGACACAGGAGTGGGCGCGGGGTTGGCTCGAGGTCCCATCTTATAATGACAACCTGGGTAAGCTATGGGTCTGGTGCTCATGTGGATAAGTTGTGGGCCCGATGCTGATCTGGGTAAGTGGAGAGGTGTCCACTACGGGAACCAACTGAACATGGCCCCACTTATCAGCATGTAATGGCAAGGGTCCACTATGGGACCCGACAGAACACAGCCCTACTTGTCAGCATGTAACGGCGAGGGTCCACTATGGGACCCGACTGAACGCGGACCCATTTGTCAGCACATAATGGCAAGACTGACGGACAACGAGTTTTCAGACTGTGTGAGAGTTTCGTACAAGGAGATGGGCAAAAGGGAGGAAAAGTTAAGTGGTTGGGGAAACTGAGTACAACTAACAAATCGAGGGCACGGAAATAGAAATCCCAATATTCTTACAATGGTCGCCAAATCACAAGGAGATCTAAAGTACAAAGCAATGGTTATGGCTAATAGATGGGATGGATGGTGGAAGTGATGAACAATGGTGTGGATGTCCTTTGGTGGTGTTGTGATGTAATCTGAGAATGGCAGCTCTCTGGCTGGTGGCTGAAGCCTCAAAATATATAGGCGTCTTCACAAAAGTTGTGGGGTTTGACGAGACGAAGCCATCGCCACCTGGTATGGGCGGGCCTTGCCCGAACCAGTGGTTGTTAAGCATGCTGATGCCCTGGAATAGCTTCCCAATTACTTGGCCATGTGGACTTTCTTAAAAACCTTCATTATGACTCCTTATTTTGCATTAAAAACCGTGATTTACTGCACAACATAATTCAAAGAGAGGTTTGGCATATATTTGCAATTATTAGTTATTAGTGGCAAGGATTGAGAGTTTCTTGGCAATTGCTTGACCAAAAACAATGTTTAAACCCAGTGGAAGATGGAAAATATTGGAGCCATCACATGTCACATGACTCATATCCTTCCCAATGTTGCCACTTACTTTCCCATTGTGGTGCTTATGACTGTTGTGGTTGTGACCACCATGACGATGACCATTATGGTTGTGGCCATTGTGATTGTGACCATTCTAGTTATGGGGTGGTGGTGATGAAGTGCGCTGCTTCTAGTAAGGAATAGAGTTATGCGTGTGTGACACGGACTTCCTCTTATAGTTCTCAATACTCCTCTGTTTAGCTTCAATCACAACAGCCCTGTCCAGAAGTTCCTGGTAATTATCAAACTTCAGAGCCACAATCTGAATGGATATTTCATCATTAAGTCCTCTCATGAACTCTTCCTGCCTCTTGGCATCAATGGAAACATCATTAGGTGCATAACATGCCAACTTGTTGAAAAGGCCTCCATACTCAGAGACAGAGCATTGTAGTTAATGTAAGTCGTGGAACTCACGCCTCTTCAATGATAGGGAACCAACAGCCACATGATAAGTGTAGAAAGCTCCTTCAAACTGGTTCCAGGTAATAGCATCAATATTCGGATGGGTGACTTGATAGTTATCCCACCATTTAGCAGCAGGTCCTTCACATTGGTGCGCGGCAAAACACACCCTGTCAGCTCCAACAGCTTGGACAGTGTCTAACTTCTTGTTGATGGTGCGGAGCGAGTCACCCGCCATAATTGGCTCAGGGTTGTGTGAGAAGCTAGGAGGGTTCAACCTCATCAACCGAGTCAAGCGATCCTGCTGAGGCAGGTTGTTGTTGTTGTTGTTCTGCATGTTCTAAGTGAGGAGTTGAATCAGCTGGTTCTGGGTGTTCAGGAGTTTTGTAATCTCTGGAGCAAGATTATTGTTTGCACGTCTTGGCGATATCTGTGGGGTTCTACAATAGGTTAAGAGATAGATAGAAAGACTAAGAAATAAATTCCTACCCTTATGCAACACACAAGGAACACGAAAAGCACACAAGGCACACCACAAAACAACATAACTCATCCAAGTTTAACTAAACCAACCATGTTTTGGTATATTATTACAAACCGCGAATAACGTTTAAAGAAAAGGTAAAGGTGGCCCAACTAACTACCCTACTCGTCCATAATTTCCACTTCCTCGTCCTCAAACGAGTAACCATCCTTCAACAATGTTGCCTTGTATAATTCCATATCCTTTATCCCGGCTTCGAGCTTCTCTTGAAGACCCTTCTTCTCATCCTGCAGCACTTTTGTTGTGGCTTCGAGCTTCTCTTGAAGTCCCTTCTTCTCGTCTTCCAACTCCTCAATCAGGTTTGACTCCTTAGCCATAGGCGTGAACTTCTCTTCCAAGTCTCTCTTTGTAGCACGAAGCTCCTTAATGATGCTGCAAAGGGTCTCAAACTCCACCTCGTTGTTCTTGAGTAGCACCTTCTATTCCCTAATATTCTTGTTCTTCTCCCGCACTCTCTTCTCTTGGTTGAACAACCTCTTCTCTTGGGCTCGGAACTTCTCTTCTTGAGATTCGATCACCTCATCTTTCTCTTGGATCTTCTTGTCCTTCTCCTTAACTAGAGGGCATAACTCATCATTCCTTAGGATCTCAAAGCAGCTACCCTCCTGAAGGTCGTTGATATGGCACTCTAAGTCTTGGCAGTGGATTCTTAGGCACTTGGTGGTCTCTCTTTCTTCCGTGCTTAACTCGATTGGAACTCCTTCATCATTACGCCTCCCAAAGGTTTGGGCATAATGGCCTTCAAGATTTTGGTAATGGCATCCACATAGGCATCCAATAAGATCTTGCATGTTGGAACTAAGGCCCTTCTCCTTGGAGTCGCTAACGAGGTTTATCTTGATGTCCTCCATCTTGGGATTGGTGCTTCGCTCTGGTTGGATGACCTTGAATCCCAACAGTCTTCCCTATAGAACTTCCTCAGCAGGTTTCCTTGGATTGATGGCATGTGCAGCTCCAATAGCTCAATGATGTCGAGAAGGCATCCCCTGAAGCGAATGTACTTGAAGTCCTACGTGGTGTTGTAGTGGAATCTCGTCATATTTGAGTTGGAAGAATGAAGATTGGATACATAAAATAAGTAATAAGGAAAGCAATAACTAAAAGTGCGTAAATAACTTAGAAAAAAGCAAGCAGAAAGTCCTAATGTCTAAGGGTGTTTCCAATCCTAGGGTCACGTCCTACAGTCAACTTTGTGCTCTGATACCATCTGTTGTGACCTAGGATTAATAAGGATCTTAAGTCCATGTGATTCTCGTGCTAATCCCTGGATCAATAGCTAGCACTCACAGTCGATGAAATGTCATGTAAAACAAAAGTCATTATTACACAAATAATCCAGAGTTTAATTTATTACATCTTTGCATAGCTTATAGCTAGCTCAAAAATAAACAACAAAAACTTACATAAAACGACCATCAATGCCTCAGTCTTGTTATAGACCCGCAAATCCTATGCACCTTTCAATCTTTGGATTCTGCACATGAAACGTGCAGCCAAATGAGTTGGTAAATACTTTGAATATATTGGCAAACTACACCAAGAAAAGAATTGACTATCTCTACATGCATGTCTATGATAAGGCTTGGAGTTTATTTACATAAAGCCAATTTTCTTAAGTTAAAAAGAAGAGAGGAAAATCTTTTATCCTACTTTGTAAACATTTACTTAGAAAAATATAGGGTCGAGTGAAACACGAGGATATTACGCACCAAGTGTCCAATCCTCAACCTAAAACTTGGATATTACACACGAAGTCCCAAAATCCCACCCATGAGTGATATTACACATGCCACGGTGTTTTATAAAACTTAAGTTTGAAAAGGGAGAGGAAGATCCTTCAAAGGCTCAATCCTTCAGATGCTCAAGTTGTTCTTTTCCGTCAACTCGGCTGATCGATCAGATTGAATACTCTCGAGAGGTTGTGCACTTTACCCACAATCCATGATTAAGTCCTTTTACAAACAAGACCATGTCAAATCCTTCCCTTAGTAGCCCCTCTACCTTCCGGATCTTCCCGTGCCAAAGTATCCGCCAAATGATGTTACCTACGTGAGGTTTCCCACTAAGTACTAATCCAAGGCAGAGCCCATATGTATTTTGGTTACACTTGAAGTTTGTGACTTCTAGAGCATGGCAGACTTTTTTGATTCCTGGGCGGCCGTCCTCCACCAAAATTCCACTCGTTGACCCGACAACTAATCCTCCTAGAAGAAAAACTTAGTTTTTATTTTGAAGTAGACTTGAGGGGAAAATATTCGCTCAAGGGAGCTTTTATACTTAGAAAATTTTCAGTCTTTGAACCCCCAACGATATTATATATATAACATAGGACAAGAAATACTTAGAAAAAATTCAGGGGAAACCTATTAGGGAGGAAAAAAATCCTAAGTATAGAGCTACTCATGGCATACAACAAAATCATCGCACTTGCAAAATATTCCTAAGTAATTCTACGAAAAATGCATACTACTATTTTGAAGAGAAAAACATGCATAGTATAAAAACTAGGACAACATATGAACGAGAGGTGTAAACTACCTTGGTCCGAACAGTACTCTACGCAACAATACTCCTCAGCGCACTCCGAGCAATCTAACAAAAATAGAAACATAGATCTAATCACCAAATTGCACGAAACAAGCCACAATGATAAATATACATGCATGCAACAAGGTAATATGCCATGGATGAATTAAAATCTACCATGATCATTATTCAGGGACCATATTATGTTAAGGACGTCATTGGTATCAATTTCCCATAGATTCCAATTAGTTTCGACTATAAAACACTAAATATGCTCATAAAGGGTCTATACTTCCAATCTACCATGAGACGGATATATAACCTCTAAGCAAAATATTCCAACGCCAATCTTTAGATCTCGTACTTACGAAGCCAACATGACAAGAACCAACTAAAATGAAACTACGATTATTTTTCTACGAGTTTTACAAGATTAAGTGGTTTTCAGTTTTTAGTTCTGCCACAATTAATCTCGGCCATTAGATCTCCATCCGGCGGCTGATGCAGCACATGGAACCTTGGCTTCCATCGGCTCTGACTCAGCTCCAGATGACACTCGACGCGTCTCCATGACTCTGGCTCGGATTATCTTGTCGACGTGGCAGCGTGCTATTGGCTAAAACCGGTTTGGAAGCTAATCTAATCTACGTCATTGAACGCAGATCAAACATGCAAGGGGTGACAACGACTTACAGAAGCAACGGACATCAGTGAAAATGACGGCGAGGGTGGTCTCTATCGTTGAAGCTTATCGACGATCTGAGGCTCCCCCCGACTCGGTGAAGTGGTTGGGGTTTCTCCTCTGGAAGTGGTGATGATGATCCCCTCCTCGGTCACGGTCCTATCTGTCCTAAGCGATGGCCTCCCTCGGCTGGAGCTCCTGGACTTTGGTGACACTCTAATGAACAATCGCGGGTGCTGTGAGGATCTGCGGATGGGGAAAAGGGTGAGGGAGACATGGTACTGCAAAGCAAAAACAAGGTTAGGAACAAAAGGGCTAAAGGGTGAAAGACATCAAGCTCACCTCCGAGCTTGGTTAATAGCGGCGGCTGTAGATCAGAATGTGGTGGAAATTGGCAACCTTGAGGCCGAACCGAGGGTTTCAAGAGGCAGGTGTGGCTTTTATCTACTAGAAGTGTGGAGGAGGGGGCAACCGATTTCGGTTCGAATCGACTGATTTTAGCGCTAGGATAGAGGTGTTGATGATGAACATGGAGCGAGTCAGGGATGATAGGTGGGGTAGAGGTGTCAATCGAAGCGGGAAGGCAGACAGGCTGGTGCAGAAGGTTTTTCTCCGCCTTGGTCAACCCATCTATGCGGTCGGCTGCGCGCTGCTCACTCTACGACACGAGCGATAGATAGTTGCGGGCTGGCTTCGGCTGGCCCTCTTGGGTTAGTTTTTTTCTATTTTATTTTATTCTTTCTCTGTTTTGTGTTTTCCTTAATAACTTTTGCATTTCAAATACAAATTCAATGAATTTGGTCTCTATATTTTTGCAAAAATAAGTAGATAATTATAGGATCATACTTGCAAACTTTTACACAATTTTAAATGTTGGGGTTTGCAAAAAACCCTTTTGCCACTTAGGACTATTTTAGGAAAACCAAAATAAGGTTTTTGTGAAAGGGTTTTATGCAACAAATCTGTTTGATGCCATGTATGAATTCTTCTAATAACATCTGGAATTAGAAAATTTGGGATGTTACATCTTTTGATTTGTTTTCTTTTCTCGTTAGTTGCATGTCTACTTCGAGTTTTTTGCATCGATAAAATAAAACACACAAAAGTTAGAGTAGCCTGATATTTTATGTTGTGAGAAACTCTCTTTGTTTTCTTTTGGATTTTCACAGGTTATTCACTTCAAGTGGCATTCTGATGGGACATATAGGGTGGAAAGAACTTGAGTATAAGACTAAACAAGCAAGAGGATTATCATATTCTTATTTTCACTCCTCTTGTAAGTTTATTCCTAATCATATTATTGTTTTGTCGGTTGCACTCTAGTCCCGCTCCCCACCTAGCTTGTTATCGTGTAAAACTTACTCCCATGCTTGTGCCACTACTTTAGTTTTGAATTATGAAAATTTCTTTTTAGTTTGGAAAAGGACTATGTTGTATCGAACACCAATAATTTTAAGAAATTGGTAAAGCATCTATGAGATGACTTTGGTGCCTTGTACGTGTCTTAAGGATTTAACCTTAGAAATGCTCAACCCCATGAAACTTGAATTTGAATTTACTTGATATGCACTTCTGAGAAAGAATTGTTTGAAGGAATGAATTTGTATCAGTATTTGAGATGCATGCCAATGCTTGACTTATTCATTAAAAGTAAGATAGAGCTTTATGTGTGTCTCACAACACTGCCGCATCCCATGGGACTGACAACTCCATTGACCTTTGAACGATTTACCAGAGTTAAATATCAGATTTCAACTATGAGTTGATTAAACATCTGTAGCATGCCAATGCTATGATGGGTAATAGTATTGGTCCCATGGGGCCTGCGTTATAAACAAATTTAATCCTTTGAACAATATCTACATAGTCTCGATTAAACTAACTAAGTCTTGGCATCATCCCACTACCAAAGGTTAAAGTTCTAGAAAATCAATGAGAACGTTTGAGTGGTAGAGGATCACGATTTTTGAAGTGGGTGTTAATGAGCTACTCTAATGTTATATCTCTTTTCACTTGATTAGATCACCCTTAATTTGACAAGAATTCCTTGCTAAACTTGTTTTCACTCTCATTAAAAGAGAGGCACTAAAGTATTTGATTTGCAAGCCTAACTGAGCTTTCGACACTTGCTCTTGGGACTAAGACTTATTTGCTAGCAAGTAACACGTGGTTAGGAAGCAAAATTAGGTGCAACCATTCAAATATATTATGATCATGTTTAAGGTTGCAAGATTTGTGAAGATGGAATATGATGTCACCTCGACTTTTGACTTTTTTACCCAAGTTTATTCGTTGCTATAATTCTTTATCAACTTGTCACTTGAGGGCGAGTAATAGGTAAACTTGGGGATGTTGATAGCTCCAAATTATGGAACGTTTTACTGAGGATTTTCCATTGGTTTTCACTTGGTTTCGTTGGTTTTCAACTTTCAACTAACGCTAACATCGCGAGTTAGCGAAACCTTGTAGTTTTTATGTGAGTTTTGGATTTTGGACACTCTTGGAAGGATCCAGGGCCATATATGAGCAGATTGGAACAAAACAAGCAACTCTCTAATTGAAGACCTCCTGATTCGAGGCTCTAGAAGTGTTAATGAGCATCATTACGAGCATAGCTCGCCCATATGGCCCGCCCATACCACCTGCCACCACCTCGGCCTAATCATTATAAGCACTTTTCATGAAAGAGGCAATAGAATAAAGATAGACGTAGTCACCACCATCCATTCCAGGATGGAGGAAGAAGATATCTGAAGGAGAAGAAGAATTCCATCAATCCTCTCTGAGAAATCTGGCCTCTAGACCATCCACTCCGCCATAATCCCCCTTGCACTAGATTGAGAGATATATATTCACACTTGTAAAATTAGGGTTTGAGACACTATTCATACTTTTCTTTGTATTGGATTCGACCTTCCCTTTATCGTGGCTTGCTATGGTAATATCGAGATGAACTCTATTTACATTATGATCATATCATTGTGCTATTCTCCTCTCATGTGCGAGTAAATCCCCATAGGTGTGGGAGATGTAGGGGATTGGCGGGATGTGATGTGCCTATTTCATTTCCATCTATTTGTGATTATCGTTGTGACTATTCTGTGTGAGAGTGATTGTCTTTTGCGGCTAATGCTTGGTTTCTAATTTAAGGCCCTAGAAAACATGATCCTGAGATCTCATAGACATGAACTTGTTTGCTAGTGAATCGGTGACCCCCAGTGACACGGCCGATATCAAAGAGGATCTAGTATAACTCGAGGAAAAACAAGGAACCATTGATTTTAAAGCCTTGATCTGGTCTCATGACCTTAATTGTTGCGTTGACCATGGCTGTGGTAATAAGCAAATGGATCATTAAGCCAAGCAAATCTACCAAGAGGAGTCTTGACTATTATATGGGTTGCTCACCTACTTACACATTTATAAGATGTATTATAATAACTTATCCCATTTATTCCACCTGTCACATTCACTATCACCATGAACCATATCTCTCTGTGCCTAATCTCTCAACTGCAGGAAACTCAAGCAATCTTAGTTTTGTTTACTTTATGTTCTTTACTTTAAACGCTGCTCAATACTTAACTCTCAACCATTCACACTCGCCTTCTTGCATCTCAATTCTTGTAGTCAATTCACTCAAGACAAGTGACACCTTGAGTGCGACAGAAGTGCTGCTGATAAACACTTTCCTATGCTCCTTGTTGGGATCAATATAAAAACTAGAACTAATACTTCCATGGAAATGTTCTCTGATGAACCTATGCTCTTATAGGCCATCAGTCGTGAACATGCCCATGCCTCGCATCCTATTGCACTGAATGACCAGCCTGATGCCGGTTGACCCGATATGCTTCCAACCTCTCTTTTGTCCATCCATTCGCATGTGGAGCCGGTTTTTACTACCCAATCACACGTAGGGATACTATGCATACGACAACGATGCCATCATGCACGACTTGATCGATCGGGTCGGCCATATGGACAACGAGTCTGAGCAAGAGAATCAACAAGATGTAGTCACCAATGAAGGGGATCCATTGTTTGGGCATGATGTCGAGCCTATGGATTCTGATGATGCCGAACCTATGGATGCTACAACACAAAATAATAACAACCAAAGGACCGGATGATACACAATCAAGGAGGACAAAGTGTTTTGTGAGGCTTGGATGAAAATTGGACAAAATCCAGTTTGAGCAGCTGAGCAAAAAGGAGGGACATATTTGTGTAGGGTTGGTAAGTACTTTCATGAATGTAGGAAATTCAAGCCCTACATGTTCCATAGTGATTGAATTACCTCTCTCTTCAAAAGAGATGGGCATTCATCCAAGTAGAGTGCAACAAACTTTGTGGTGCATATGGGCATGCGGTAGCGCGGACCATGAGCGGCATCAGCATCCACTACAAAAATACCCCCCATACCCAGCAGATTTTTGGGGCGGCATAAGTAAAAATAACCAGCAATAGTTGGTTACGCGGCGGATGAGCTTTGGTAGCACCATTTTGTCTTGGCGGCCACTTATACACTGTGGCACACACGGTAGCGATAGATTTTGGTGTCATGGTACATGGACGGGGAAGGCGGTTGTTTTTAATGCCACGCTTGGCCAATGAAGGCATTCCAATTATCCGTCACCCATTTGAAGTGTCATTAATTGTTGATGTCCACTGGATAATGGTCAATCACTTCCCGCTGAGTGGTTAGGCTTTTCTGGCTGATAGATACGAACCACCACTGCTTACCCATGATGTCGGAGAACAACGTATGGGCTCTATGAACCAATTGAGCCCATGTTACTGGGCGCACATGTAATATAGCCCATAAAGCAAACAGTACATCTCACAAACATCCCACCTAGTTTCCTATATAATACATGGAGTCCTTAGTCCCCATTCTCTCAATTCCTCTCTCCGTACGGTGCCGCGCCCACTCTCTCGGCAAGGCAAACCCTATATCTGAACATAGTCATTTCCAAAAATATCCTAAGATCTCTACTACTATTGTCCCTCCCAAATGCGGTGATGCCTCGCAAGCTCTGCCAATCCGACCCAGCATCGATGCTAGAGTCCTCCAAGCCTAAGGTTCTTCCTCAATATATGTGATGTTGGATCTTGTTATTTTTCTAATCGATGTTATCTTGGATCTTATTCTTTCTCTAATCAATCTGATGTTACATGTTGTTCTTTCTCTAATATATCTGTTGTCACATGATGTTCTTTCTCTAATCGATCTGCTATTGCATAATGTTCTTTCTCTAATAGATCTGATGTTGCATCATGTTCTTTCTCTAATCGATATGATATCTCTTTCAGATCCATGACAACATGGTCAGCATAGCTCGTGCAAAGGATTACGGACAGGGCGTCGTTGCCACCATTAAAGCTTCATCGTTGGAGGATGGTGGCCCTGTCAGCATTTGTCACAGTAGGGTGTTAGCAGAATAGAGAGGAGCTCAAGATTAGATTAGGTAAATTCCTCCACTTATCCTTAAGATAAGTGGAAGAATTAGGTTAGTTGTAGATAGCTTTAGTTCTTTGTTTTCATAATTTTCTAGAAGATAAGTTGAATACAAGGATTTGATCCTTGTAATAAGTGGTTGTAGTGTAATATGATGTAACAAATATCCTCTCGATAAAATTGAATTTTCGATTTGAATGCAATTATCTTGATAAATTAATGATTGTAAACTGCTTACTTTGATTAATGGTACTGTAACTAATTATCAATCGGTGATGTTGTATAAACCATGGCATTCGCAATACATGACACAACACTAAAGTTTCGTTGTCTTTAGTAACGTAACGATGCACACCACTGCCATGCAGCAGAAGCTCTAGCTCGGCGGATCATGTTGTCCCGTGCCAAAACATTCGTCGGTGTTGCACAATCGCCGACATAGTTATCCCTGCTGGCTTTTTTTTGCGCCAGCGTGAGCGCGGCGACTAAGATTGTGCCTCAGCGTCAATAAGCGTCAGGGCTCGATCTCCGTGTTGTAGTGATCTTGAATATAGTAAAACCTCGTCCATTTTACACGTGTCAATGTATGATGCATATGTTAGTATGTCTAATGGATTCTCATCTATATGTGTAGGTGATCCAATCTTTGGAGTACCTCAATGAGGATTATGGCAACAAACTGTTCACCTTGACCCATTGTTAGAAGAAGATCAATAAATGTCCCAAGTGGAAACGAGCTTTATCATATACCAAAAGAGTCTAGAAGGCTCAAAGAAGCATGACAATGGATCATCGTTCATTGATCTTCAAGAGGATGGACCAAGAATGGGTGGACCAAGCAACTTTTGTGATGTTCGTCTAAGGGGCCACTAGGCCACCAAGTAAGATCTCAAGTATGAATCCTCATCACTTGAATTCATGATATATTGAAGGGGTTCATCACCGAGAAAGAGGAGAAAATGCCAAGAGGGATGAGAGGCGATGCTATGAGAAAGATGACACAATGGTAATCATTCTTGAGGTTGTAGAGAGAAATGTCTGATTGATGCATGTACAATGCATATATGAACTTTTTAGTTTATTCACACATATTCCCATGTATTTGTATCTTACAGAATGTTATATCCATGTTTTACATTGATTTATGGGGATTTGCTAATGATTTCCTTTATTTGGATTATAACTCTGCATGACAGAAAACCCCTATTCATGTATTTTTATCTTTCGAGGACCTAAATGAAGTCAAATGGACCTAGGATTTTTCGAGGATTATTGTTTCACGAAGACATGCAGCTGGAGTACCAGAATCTTAGGAGGGGATCCAGGAGGCCCAAAAGAGGCCTAGGGGTGTGACCACCATGATAGCCACGCCCGTAGGGCTCTTTCCCTCCTCGGTTGTCTATAGGCATCCATCTTCATCCCAGCCTCGAATTCTTGACCTAAAAACACCTATAAAATACCCCTGGGATGATCTCGTAGGAGGTGGTGCAGAAACATAGAAACAATAAAACAGAGCCAGAATCAGCGAAGATTGGAGGGGGGAAAGCCGCCAAAGCCACCGACAGTTGGATCTCTACCTTCTCCAACATAATCTCCATCATATCCATGATGATGGGGAAGTAGTCCACCTCTAGACTATGGGTTTGTGGTAGTAGCTTGATCTCTATCTTGATCTATCATTGTTCTAGTACTATATGAGTTGCCATACATGACTATGGTCATCTATGTAATTCCTATGTCGTGGATCTTTATTTTATGATTCAATATTTGATATTGGAATTCTATGATGTGTAAGATGTATTGGTAGATGAATATTATGTACCCCGTTTTAAGTACTTGTTATGATCAAACTTGTATGGAGAAACATGTGTGGCGTAAAGTGTGTTTTAGATGGAGTAACTAAAGGGAATATGCCCGGAGAGGCAATAACAAAGTTGTTATTATGTATATTCCAAGTATATGATAGATGTTTATTTTGCATGCTATAATTGTATTAATATGGAAACATTAATACATGTGTGTTTAATAAACAAATAGAAAGCTCCTAGTTATGCCTCTCTTTAAACTAGCTCGTTGATTAACAAGATGATCAAAGTTTCCTGATCATGGACACTGGATGTCGTTAATAACGAGGTCACAACATTTGTGAAATGATGTGATGAACATTCATTCGAAGTATAGCATTACGATCCAATTCACTGAGTGTACATTGCTATAACATCATACGAAGTAATCCTAGTCCTTAGACCATGAGATCAAGTCAATCACTAACACCGGAAGAGTATCTTGATAACATCAAATGTCACACCGTAAAAGGGTGACTATAAAGGTGGGTTCAGTGCTGTGAAGGTGTTATGTAGAGGCTCATGGATCAAGAGTGGAATTTGTCCATCCCGATGACGGGTAGATATACTCTAGGCCCTCTCGGTTATATCACATTGAGAATAGCTTGCAAGCAAGTGATGTGATCACTAGAATGTTATATCACGAGAACGAGAAAAGAGTGCATGTCGGTAACGAGATCAGACTAGGTATTTGGATACCGATGATCGAATCTTGGACATGTAATATATCGTGATACAAAGGGATTAAGTTACTAGCGTTAAAGGTTCTCACGATCACAGAAGTCATCGTTGAATGTGCAGGAGTCAGAATGGATCTCTAGGTCCCGCTTCTGATTATTAATCTGAGAGGAGTCTCGATCATGTCTGCATTATTCGTGAACCTTAGGGTGACACACTTAAGGGTTGCCAAACACCATTTGTAGCATATATGTTTCAGACGAAAGAATTGCAAAGCGCTGGAATCATTTCGATGGAAACCGGAATTGTTTCGGGTGAAATTGCAGAAACTGGTTCTGCACGTGATATTGAAATGTTGTAGGGGGGTTTATGTGAATGTTTGTTAATTAAAGTAATTAACAAAATTCTGAATAAAATAAATAAAAGAGTTTTATTAAATGAGAGTTGCATTAAATTTGGTGGAAATTTAATGCATATGAGTGGAACTTTGAGTGGAGGCAAAATTGATGTGAGTGGAGCTTCCACCACATGAATGAGGAAGAGGTGGGGGCACCCCCATGGGAGCCGGCCATGGGAGGGGAGGAGCCCCCCTCTCCTGTAAAAGTTCCCCTCTCCTCCCTCACAAAGTACACCTCCTCGTTAAGGATCTCTCTCCCCCTGTAGATATATTTCCCCATGGTCTCGGATTAGCGAGATACATGTTCCCGGTGGCATTTCGTCTAGAAGGAGTTGTTGATTCCTATGATTCGCTGGAGAGAGGAGGTGGAGGTTGTTCGGTGGCCTGAACATGTGTGTGAGGACAGATGCGCTGCTGATTTGCGGCGCTAGGACTTCCACATGATCTTGATATCGGCAAGCGTACGACTACATCATCCATGAGTTCCAACTCATTAAAAAAGCTTTGTTGTCTTTGAGGGTAAGTTATCTATGGATGTATATCCATCCGTTGCTTGTATCTAATAGATAGATCTTGGCGTATAGTTCCCATTGTAGGAAATTTTTTGTTTTCTATGTTGCGAACCCAACGGTGGTATTAGATCCTGATCTATGTGTAGGTTCTTGGCATGGGTAGTACACATATGTTTATATGTGGGCGATGATGATCATGTTATTGCTTCTTTCATGTATTTTGGATATTGGTGGCATAGTGGGATGAAGCGGCCTAGACCAACTTTACATGTCCTCGCACATGAGACCGGTTCCACGACTGACATGCAACTAGTTTTGCATAAGTGGCTAGCGGGTGTATGTCTCTCCTACTATAGTTAATATCTTATTTACAAAGAGTTGCTAATAACTTAGTTATCATTTTTTTGGTTCCATGTTCGTAGGTAAGACCAGTTTTATCTCTGAAAGTCCTAAGCCACGTAAAATGGATAAATTAGAGGAATCTAGTTTAGATTGTTGTTGGGCTAGTGTCATGATATGGTAATATTGTAAGTTGATGTATGGTAGATACCCTTACAACACACCTAACGTGTAAGTTCCATAGACCTTGGCCTTACACACAAAAAGGAATGATAGAGATCATACGACGATGCACATGATGGTGATAAAATGCATGGACCATATCATTCCACTTTACACATATGATGTTTGCATATTATATTGCTAGTTTGGAATTTTTAGTAGGATTATAAGATGATCCCTCATTTAGATATCAAGATAAAAATGTGTTCTTCCTTAAGTATGCACCGTTTATGTTTTGCCGCTTCAAGACATCACGTGATGATCGGGTGTACTTGAATCCACGATCATATTTTGGGTGTAAAATAGTTTTACACACGCGAGTACTAAGGTTCTTACTTGGCGAGCCTAGAATGTACATACATGGCCTCGAAACACGGACTGAAAGGTTAAGCATGCATCATATAGTCGATATGATTCCCATATTGATGCTCGCCTTTGAAACTACACCGACTCACGTGATGATCGAACTTGGTGTAGTGGATTTGGTTCATGTAATCACCAAAAAGACACGAGGGATGTTGTTTTTGAGTGGGAGTTTATTTGTAATTTGGATTAGTTGAACTCGATCTATCATAAACTTAGTCTAAACTTTACAAATTCTGCTGTAGATGGCACCACCTGCTTTAATTTTAATGTGTTCATGGAGAAAGATAAACTTGCAACATATTGATGCTCGCCTTTGAAACTACACCGACTCACGTGATGATCGAACTTGGTGTAGTGGATTTGGTTCATGTAATCACCAAAAAGACACGAGGGATGTTGTTTTTGAGTGGGAGTTCATTTGTAATTTGGATTAGTTGAACTTGATCTATCATAAACTTAGTCTAAACTTTACAAATTCTGTTGTAGATGGCACCACCTGCTTTAATTTTAATGTGTTCATGGAGAAAGATAAACTTGCAACAAATGGTAGCAACTTGACCGACTGGGCCATGAATTTTAGGATTCTCCTCAATGATGCACACAAGATGTATGTGCTAGAAGTGCCGCTAGGCCCCCCACCAGCTCCTGATGCCCATGACGAGGAAAAGAACGTCTATCTAACTCGTCAGGAGGACCATAGATTAGTTCATTGCAGCATACTGTATGGGCTAGAGCTAGAACTTTGAAAGCGTTTTGAAAATGGCAATGCCTTTGATACCATGGGCGAATTAAACATGATTTCGATACCCATGCTGCTATATAGAGTTATAATGCTTCTGAAAAGTTCTTTAGTTGCATGATGGAAGAGAATAGCTCCGTTAGCAAGCACGTACTCAAAATGTCTGGGTACTCCGATAGACTTGTGTCCTTGGGAATAATGATTCCCATTGACTTAGGCATACATTGTGTTCTCCAATCTCTCCCACCTAACTACAAGAGCTTCGTGATGAACTATAATATGCAGGGCATGAAGAAGTCTCTCCCTGAGCTTCTATCAATGCTTAAGACTGCAGAGGTGGAGATCAAGAAAGAACATCAAGTGTTGATGATCAATAAGGCCACCGGTTTCAAGAAAGAAAAGAAGGGTAAGCAAAAGGGAAAGAAGGGCGGCAAATCTATTGCCGCACCTGAAAAGAAATCCCGAGTTGTCCCTAAGTCTGATACCGAGTGCTACTATTGCAAGGGGACCGGCCATTAGAAGCGCAACTACCCCAAATATTTGGCAGACAAGAAGGCCGGCAAGGCAAACAAAGGTATATATGATATACATGTTATTGATATGTACTTGACTAGTACTCGCAGTAGCACCTCCGTATTTGATACTGGATCGGTTGCTAATATATGTAACTCGAATCAGGGGCTGTGGAACAAGCGACCACTAGCAAGGGGTGAGGTCAAGATGCATGTCGGCAATGGATCAAGGGCTGATGTGATCGCCATCGGAACGCTTCCTCTCAACCTACCGTCAGGATTAGTTATAAACTTAAATAATTGTTATTTGATGCCTGCACTGAGCATGAACATTATATTCTGATCTTGTTTAATGCGATGTGGTTATTCATTTAAATCCGAAAACAATGGTTGTTCAATTTATATGAATGATATCTTTTATGGTCATGCACCTATGATGAATGGTTTATTTCTGTTGGATCTCGATAATAGTGTTACACATATTCATAATGTTGATGCTAAAAGGATTAAACTTGATGACAATATATCTGCATATATGTGGCACTGCCGTCTAGGTCATATTGGTGTTAAACGCATGAAGAAACTCCATTCTGATGGACTTTTGGAATCACTTGACTTTGAATCATTTCATACATGTGAGCCATGCCTTATGGGCAAGATGACTAGAACGCCATTTTCCGGTTCAATGGAATGGGCGACAGATTTATTGGAAATCATACATACTGATGTATGCGGTCCAATGAGTTTGTCGACGCGTGGTGGTTATAGTTATTTTGTTACTTTAACGGTTGATTTGAGTAGATACGGGTATATCTATTTCATGAAACACAAATCTAAAACCTTTGAAAAGTTCAAGGAATTTCAGAATGAAGTGGAAAATCATCGTAATATAAAGATCAAATTTCTATGGTCTGACCGTGGAGGTGAATTTCTAAGTTACGAGTTTAGCATACATATGAAAGAGTGTGGAATAGTTTCACAACTCATGCCTACCGGAACACCACAGCGTAATGGTGTGTCAAAACATCGTAATTGTTGTTTATTAGATATGGTGCGATCTATGATGTCTCTGACTGACTTACCACTGTCATTTTGGGGTTATGTACTAGAAACTGCTGCATTCACTTTAAATCGGGTACCATCTAAATCTGTTGAAAATACACCCTATGAATTGTGGTTTGGAAACAAACCTAAGCTGTCATTTCTTAAAGTTTGGGGTGGCGATGTTTATGTGAAGAAACTTCAACCGGATAAACTCGAACCCAAAGCGAAAAAATGTGTCTTCATAGGATACCCTAAGGAAACTATTGGGTATTCCTTCTATCGCAGATCCAAGGGCAAGGTTTTCGTCGCCAAGAATGGATCCTTTCTAGCGAAAGAATTTCTCGCGAAAGGTGTGTGTTCTCGGAAGGTAGAACTCGAAGAAGTTATTGAACCTTCTCTTCATACAACGGCGAGTAGCGTAGCGCTGGAAATTGTTCCGGAGTTGACTTCACCGAATGAAGAGGGAACTAATTATAATGATCATGAAACTCCAAAAGAGGACACTACCAAACCTCGCAGGTCAAGCAGGACATGTGTAGCTCCTAAACTGTACGGAAATCTTGTTATGAATTTCATGGTTGATGAAATAGATGACCCGGCAACGTATGAAGAAGCGATGATGAGCCCGGATTCTAACAAATGGATAGAAGCCATGAAATCCGAGATGGAATCCATGTACGAAAACCAGGTTTGGACCTTGGTGTACTTACCTCACAAACGAAAGGTTGTTGAGAATAAATGGATTTTCAAAAGAAAAACTGATGCTGATGGTAATTTAACCATCTATAAAGCTCGACTTGTCGCAAAGGGGTGATACGTCCAAAACGTATCTACTTTCCCGAAAACTTTTGCTATTGTTTCTCCTCTAAACTTGTGTGATTTGGATGCAACTAACATGGACTGACGCTGTTTTTAGCAGAATTGCCTTGGTGTCTACTTTTTGTGCAGAAAATCAACTATCAGGAAAAATCCTGGAAAATATGCCAGAAATCCTATTTCACCCGAAGACTCCAGGAGCCATAATACGAGACGGAGAAGAGCCAGGGGGTGGCCACACCAGTGGTGGCGCGTGCGCGCCAGGTGGTGGGCCCCAGAACCCCTCGGTCTCCCTCTTCGCCTATAAAAAGCCTTCTGACCTAAAAACTCCGGGGGGGGTTCGACGTTTTTCCAGAAGGAGTTGCGCTCTGCCGCCACCACCAGATTCCACGAAACAGCACCAGAAACTCTGTTCTGGCACCCTGTCGGGACGGGGAATTGGAGGAGATCATCGCCATCATCATCACCATCGCTTCTCCATTGACCATCCATGTTTCCCCCATATATGAGTGAGTAATCCCCCGCTGTAGGCTATGGGGATGGTAGGGATTGGATGAGATCGTTCATGTAATGGCATCAGATTGTTAGGGCATGGTGCCTAGTATCTACTATTAGTGCTTTATGACTTTGTTGCGACTTGTTATGATTAATGCTTGTCACTAGGGCCCGAGTACCATGATTTCAGATCTGAACATGTTATTGATTGATTATGATAGTATTGTTTATGGTCTTATCTACAAGTTGTATACACACGTTGTTGTCCGGAACCAATGGCCCTGAAGTGACAGAAATCGGGATAACCGGAGGGAATGGCTTTGATGTGAGGATCACATGTGTTCACGGAGTGTTAATGCTTTGCTCCGGTGCTCTATTAAAAGGAGCACCTTAATTGCCAGTAGTTCCGTTGAGGCCCCGCTGCAAACGGGCTGGCAGGACAAAAGATGTTGTGCAAGTTCTCATTGCGAGCATGTATGACTATATATGGAACACATGCCTAGGATTATCTAGTACTTGGATGCTTTATCTTATTTATCTGCAATTGCCCTATGTTCTGATTGCTATGTGAATTGTCTTGTCCATGCAACGCCCGTCCATCCATCCCTATGCCTACCGCACTCGAATCCTACTGTTTACTGCTATTGTTACTGTTGTCTTTACTTTACTACTGCTATTACTTTGCTATTCCTACTACAAAACTGTTGCTACTGATAAACTGCTGTGAGCAAGATTGTTTCCAGGTACAACTGAACTGACAACTCAGTTGTTAAGGCTTATAAATATTCTTTGGCTCCCCTTGTGTTGAATCAATAAATTGGGTTTCACTTCCCTCGCAAATGCTGCGATACACCCCCTATACTTGTGGGTCATCAAGGGGTTTCGACAAATTCAATGGGTTGACTATGATGAGACATTCTCTCCCATAGCGATGCTAAAGTCGGTTAGGATTATGTCAGCAATTGCTGCTTATTTTGATTATGAGATATGGCAGATGGATGTCAAAACTGCATTCCTCAATGGTAACATTGAAGAAGAGTTGTATATGATACAACCAAAGGGTTTTGTCAATCCTAAGGATGCTGACAAGGTGTGCAAGCTTCAGCGAACCATCTATGGACTGAAGCAAGCATCCCGGAGTTGTAATTCCGCTTTGATGAGGTGATCAAAGAGTTTGGATTTATCCAAACTTATGGAGAGGCTTGTATTTACAGCAAAGTGAGTGGGAGCAATGTGGCATTTCTAATATTATATGTGGACGACATATTATTGATTGGAAATGATATAGATCTTTTAAACAATGTTAAAAGTTATCTAAATAGCAAATTTTCGATGAAGGACCTAGGTGAAGCGTCATACATATTAGGCATAAAGATCTATAGAGATAGATCAAGGCACCTGATAGGGCTATCACAAAGTACATACCTTGATTAGATTTTAAAGAAGTTTAAAATGGACAGAAGTAAGAAGGGGTTCTTACCAATGTTGCAAGGCAAGACATTGAGTAAGACTCAAAGTCTGGCTATGGTGGAAGAAAGAGAGATAATGGATGAAATCCCCTATGCTTCGGCTATAGGCTCTATAATGTACGCCATACTATGTACAAGACCGGATGTGGCACATGCTATTAGTTTAACTAGTAGGTACCAATCTGATCCAGGTACGGAACACTGGATAGCGGTCAAGAATATCCTTAAGTATTTAAGAAGAACTAAGGATATGTTTCTTGTATACGGAGGTGAAGAAGAGCTGGTCGCTAAGTGTTATGTCGACGCTAGCTTTGGCACCGATCCGGATGACTCTTAATCTTAATCTGGATACGTATTTCTCTTGAATGGAGCAACAGTTAGTTGGAGGAGTTCCAAACAACCTGTGGCGGCTGGATCAACGATGGAGGCGGAATATGTTGCTGCTTCAGAAGCGGTGCAGGAAGCGGTTTGGATGAAGGAGTTCACAACCGAACTAGGTGTGGTTCCTAGTGTGTTGTACCCAATGGTTATCTATTGTGACAACAATGGAGCCATAGCCAATGCCAAGGAACCAAGGTCTCACAAGAATTCCAAGCAAATTAAGCGTCGGTTTCACTCCATCTGACAGCATGTCAAGGACGGAGATATTAAGATTTGTAAAGAACACACGGATCTCAATGTTGCAGATCCGTTGACTAAAGTTCTCCCTAGGGAAAAACATGATCAACACAAGAACTACATGGGTGTTAGATTTATCAATATGTAACTAGATTATTGTCTCTAGTGCAAGTGGGATACTGAAGGGAATATGCCCTGAGAGGCAATAATAAAGTTGTTATTATGTATATTCCAAGTATATGATAGATGTTTATTTTGCATGCTATAATTGTATTAATATGGAAATGTTAATACATGTGTGTTTAATAAACAAATAGAAAGTTCCTAGTTATGCCTCTCTTTAAACTAGCTCGTTGATTAACAAGATGACCAAAGTTTCCTGATCATGGACATAGGATGTCGTTAATAACGAGGTCACAACATTTGTGAAATGATGTGATGAAAATTCATCCGAAGTATAGCATTATGATCAAAGTCATTGAGTTTACATTTCTATAACATCATACGAAGTAATCCTAGTCCGTAGACCATGAGATCATGTTAATCACTAACACCGGAAGAGTATCTTGATAACATCAAACGTGACACCGTAAAAGGGTGACTATAAATGTGGGTTCGGTGCTACGAAGGTGTTATGTAGAGCCTCATGGATCAAGAGTGGAATTTTTCCACCCCGATGACGGATAGATAAACTCTGGGCCCTCTCGGTGATATCACATTGAGAATAGCTTGCAAGCAAGTGATGTGATCACTAGAATATTATATCACGGGAACGAGAAAAGAGTGCATGTCGGTAACGAGATCAAACTAGGTATTTGGATACCGATGATCGAATCTCGGACATGTAATATATCGTGATACAAAGGGATTAAGTTACTAGCGTTAAAGGTTCTCACGATCATAGAAGTCATCGTTGAATGTGTAGGAGTCAGAATGGATCTCCAGGTCCCGCTTCTGATTATTAATCTGAGAGGAGTCTCGATCATGTCTGCATTATTCACGAACCTTAGGGTGACACACTTAAGGGTTGCCAAACACCATTTGTAGCATATATGTTTCAGACGAAAGAATTGCAAAGCGCTAGAATCATTTCGATGGAAACCAGAATTGTTTCGGGTGAAATTGCAGAAACTGGTTCTGCACGTGATATTGAAATGTTTTAGGGGGGTTTATGTGAATGTTTGTTAATTAAAGTAATTAACAAAATTCTGAATAAAATAAATAAAAGAGTTTTATTAAATGAGAGTTGCATTAAATTTGGTGGAAAATTTAATGCATATGGGTGGAACTTTGAGTGGGGGAAAAATTGATGTGAGTGGAGCTTCCACCACATGAATGAGGAAGAGGTGGGGGCACCCCCATGGGAGCCGGCCATGGGAGGGGAGGAGCCCCCCTCTCCTGTAAAAGTTCCCCTCTCCTCCCTCACAAAGTACACCTCCTCGTTAAGGATCTCTCTCCCCCTGTAGATATATTTCCCCATGGTCTCGGATTAGCGAGATACATGTTCCCAGTGGCATTTCATCTGGAAGGAGTTGCTGCTTCCGCTGATTCGCTGGAGCAAGGAGGTGGAGGTTGTTCGGTGGCTTGAATGTATGTGCGAGGATAGATGCACTCCTGATTTGCGGTGCTAGGACTTCCACACGATCTTGAGATCGGCAAGCGTATGAATACATCATCCACGAGTTCCAACTCGTTAACAAAGCTTTGTTGTCTTCGAGGGTAAATTCTCTATGGATGTATATCCACTCGTTGCTTGTATCTAATAGATAGATCTTGGCGTATAGTTCCCATCATAGGAATTTTTTTGTTTTCTATGCTGTGAACCCAATAGTAATATGGTGGTGGTGATTGTGAAGTGATATAAAACTCGAGGTCCACTATGATTTTTACCTTTATTTTGTTACCTCACTGGGGATAAAGTGAATGAATGTGTTACAATCATCTGGTGATAGCCAAGGAGACCTTTTTATTTAAGGTAGTATATTTTATATTGAAACATCATGTCGAAGTACCTAAGGCCATACTCTATTTGTTATTAATTCTAGATTGCATGGAGTTTTCCCTTTCTATAGGAGTATAAGTGAGATATCTTGCATCATCTTTATATTAGGACATGATGCCCATATGAATGCTAATCAAATACATAATGAAGTTTCATCAATATTATGTCCTTTCTGAATAGTTTTATGTCCATTACACCTTATGAGAGAGTAGACAAGTGAACCCATGAACCCCAATCCAATTTTTACTATAAGATACCATTTTCCATTACTTTTATTTCCTTTTTTATTTTCTGCACTAATTAAATCCATAAATACAAAAATACTTTTACTATCAGCGAACACAAACAAACCCCCAAAAGACTCTACTTTATTGTTTTTTTACTTTCCTTGCCCAGTCATAGATTGTTTACTTTCTTATTTATAGTTTTATTTCAGTTACGTTAATATGAAACCTTGTGCTTGACAACCATATGGTGGAGTTGGGGACACAAGGAAAATACTTTGTTTTGTAGGTTGCTTGAAGAAGATAAGATGAGAAGTCTTTAGCCAATTCTCTGAGAGTTTGATATAAACCCTCGAGTCACTTGTAGTCCCAACGAGTTGCTACACATGGAGTTGTTGCCATCACCGGTCTAGAGCCATAGAAGTAGAGGCTAATGTGATGGCCGAGGAGAACCAAATCATAATGATAGACTTGAGCATCATGAACCTGTATCAAAGGGCTTGGTTTGAGAAGAATCAAATGGAAATCCAAGAACGCGATGCGTGATCTCTTTGGCCTATTTATCTTTGTGTATTCCGTATGAAACTTTTTTTATTTTGCACTTTGATTAGGTACTATGTGCTATGAAATAGTGGTAATTTATTGCTAGTAAATTTATTGTTTGCTTCTAGTTCATTATATATATGTAGTCAAATTGGTTGAAATGTGAAAAATTGGATCGGCCTAGCGCAGACCAAATGCCTAAACAAACCATGAAAGTACACGATGCTATTTTCTGCCCGCAAGCCAACCAAAATGAACCAAAATAGACACATTTGATGTTCAAAATGGGCCAACTAGAGATGGCCTAAGCTACGACTCCTACCACAAAGGGAAGAAATCACAAGTGCAGAACAAGTGGAGAAATGTCTAGTGGGTTCGGATCTCATTGCAACGACATGACTTCATGATCAATTTGCGATTTGACCATGACCGACCCTGTTGCAACATCCTCGGCATGCACCAACATTAGGAGTTGGTTCAAGGATTGAGAGACCTTCTTCCGGCTGCTAAAGAAAAGGGCTCAGTTGTTCTCTTGTCTGAGCATGCCATACCTATACCCATCATCACGCCTTGCGATGCTCGACATCCAGAGGGCATGCCAGGTAAAGCAGTTGAGATCATCGATGCTTGCGTTCATGGAGATAATCATCCAGGAGCATCAGGCGCACAAGTCAACATCGGGGAGGAATATGACATGTTCGAAGTGCTCTTGAGCGTCCAGAGAGAAGGCCGCCTGCACTTCACTAGCCTTGAATGTATAGATTAACATTTCCAAATGAACTATAAGTGGGAAATTGGCGGTATCCCACTTGACACCTTGGGTGTGGGCAAATAACATAGTTTCATCCTAATAGGATCATGATTTGTCATCCTAACTATCTGTTTTGATGATTTGTCGTCCTGACTATCTGTTTTGACAACATGAGTCGGGTTTTGTGCCAACTATGGTGGTATCATCAATGAGAGATCTTGCAAAGGTCAACATCAGTGTTTGGGGGAGGAGAGACGGGAACAAAACAGAGTAGACAAGGTAGGGTCTCTGATCGGCCAGTTTTCCATGCGAACCATTTTTTAACTTAAGCGGTAGTAATAATTTTAATACAGATTAAGAAATATGTAACAATCCAGTGTTTAGGACCAAGAGAGGGGTATAAATTGCAATATGTGCACCTGCATGGATGCATTTGAAAAATAATGTTTTTTCGCGAAACTAAAATCTAGAGAGATCAAAATTTCTTTCACTTCTATGACTTAGGGTTTAACTCATATGAGGTGGATGCTATAAATTTTGACATGATCTCTAGGGATTCTATGTGTTTTTGGGGGAAGTATTCAAATTTGAATATTCAAATGGTTTATTTGAATTTATAAATAATAGAAAATTAAATTATAAATAAAGTGAATTCAAATAACAAATCAAGAATGAAAATCTTTATTTCTATCACATTATATGAGAATAATAAATATCATATTTCTTTTACACCAATATAAATGTTTACAAACGAAAGTATAGGAAAAAGAATAACTTTATTAAATAAACACTATAATACATTATCATTACAAAATAGTAAATAAAAGGAAGATTACAAAATGATAAAGAGAAAAACCTAAACTAATTTCTAAACTAAATCTTCATTTTGTGTCTTCCTACTAAACAAAATAAAACAGAATAAAGAACCAAAGGAGGGTTAATGGTTAGAAATACTCTCAGATTGGCATAGTAATGCTATGCTCAATTCATCATGGAGTGTGGGAATAAAATGGTCTGATGTAGAATCTATTCTTATTTTAGTTTTGGCCTCATACCAACATCATAGCCAAAATAGGGGCAAAAATCCATCTAGAAACAAAAATAATGCCCAAGGTCAAGATAAGATCAAAGTAGCCAAAATAAGCTCCACAGCCAAAATATATCTAGGTGGAAACTTGAACCAATAGTGAGTCAAGAAAGTAGGCAACTCACACAACTATATGTAGTGGTGTGTTATCAACATAACTAGAGAAGCCTTATGAGGTAGAATAGGAGTGTACAGCCGTAGCACAACACTCCTAGTTCACAACACATCAACATCTAGGAGAGCACCAACGGTTCATCACAAGAACTCACCACATCCACACCAAAACCACTAGAACATAACCACAGCCACCATATTCACCTGATCCAAGTCTAGTACAAGAAGCAGCAGGAGGTGAAGGCCAAGTTAGAAGCAAGGAGGAGTAGGACAACAAACACAATAGAAGCAAGATCCATCCAAGCTAGCAAAAACATCTCTAACCAGTATATTTGTCTACTCTGCAACATTAGGTTAACCACCAAAATCATGCATAGTAGCTTTTCTTGTTAGGTTATAAGCATGATGGTTCGTGAAAGATCACGGATGTCGCCTAGAGGGGGGTGAATAGGCCGTTTAAAACTTTTATGAGATGGGCTTAACAATGGCGGAATAAAACTAGTGTTTTCTTTTGTCAAGCACAAAGCCTAGATATACTAAGGTTCACCTATGTGCACCAACAACTTATGCTAAGCAATACAAGCAACAAAGTGATAGCAAGATAGATTACTTCAAGCACGAAGGTTGTCACAATGTAAAGTGGATAAGTAAAGAGCTCGGGTATAGAGATAACCGAGGCACGTGGGGATGACGATATTTTACCGAGTTCCTCCCAACAAGGGAGTATGTCTTGTTGGAGGGGTTGGCGGTACTAAGGCCACTAACGCCACAAGAGGCCTCGCCCTATTCTCCCGAGAATCCACCATGCAGCAAGCACCCGTTCCACTATGGGACACTTGAGGGCGGTCACCAAACCCGTACAAGATTGGGGCTATCTCCATAACTTAATTGGAGGCTCCCAATAATCGCCACCAAGGCCTCAATCTTGGGGAGAGCTTCACAACTTAATTGAAGTCCCCAAGAACACGCCACAAAGGCCACACAATCGTCTAGGGTTCCAAGAACCCAAGAGGGACAAGCTTCTTGATTTCACCAACCAAATCCTCCGAGGAGAACACAAACCGATGCACCTAATGCAAATGGCAATAACACCACAAAGATGCCAGAATCCTTCACTCTCAAGTTCCAACAAAGATACTAAAGCAATTGGGGGAACAAGAGAGGAAGAACCCAAGGAAAACACAAAATCCCCCAAGATCTAGATCCCAAAGATTCACTCACAAAGAGATGATATGGTTTGGTCAAATTATAGATCTAGATATCCTCTATCTTCCTATCAAATATGTGCAAGAATCATTGGAGGGGAAGAAAGTAATCAACCTCAAGAGATGTAAGAACAAAGGGGCAAAGCTTGAAGAAATAGAGGAAGAAGAAGCAACTAATAAAAAGAGAAGAAGGAGGCTTAAATAGAGGGCCAGAAAATCTTCCTGTTGGGGCCTATTTCTAGACTAGGCCGATAGTACCTCGTTGGGCCAGTACTACCGCCCAGTCGAGCAGCGAGAGAAAGACAGAGGTGCGTGTAGGGTATCGGGGTAGGGCACAGGCGTGTTTAATCGAAGCGAGGCAACCATGCCAGTGTGACATGAAGGAGGAAGTGAGCTGCTTGTGAGGAAGGGCCAAAAGCAAGTGGCGGCGACTGGAGCTGGGCCACGCGAGCGTGCAGGCCCGGTAGTACCGCCTGGCCTGGGTGGTAGTACCGCTTAGGCTTGGGCCGGTACTACCGCTTAGCATAGCCAGGCCACACAGAGAGCTGGGCTGCGTTCGGTGCTGCCCGGAAGCAGTAGGCGGTAGTACCGGACGGCCTAGAAAACATTTTTTTCTTTTTCTTTTTCAAACCAAATAAAGCGTGATATTCAAATAGCGATATCTTGACTTGGTAACTCTGATTGACCCAAAACCAATTGAAAGGATCGTATGGGCACCAAGAGGGGGGTGAATAGGTGCTACTTCAAAAAAATTGCTCATTTTCAAGTTAGGGTTTGACACAAAAGGTAAATTCTCTAGATTATGCAACTATGGTAAATTTACCTATATGTCAATATAGCACAAACACTAAGAAAGAACTATATAAGTAAAGTGTGGTAAAGGATAGAAGTAACCAAAGTGGAGCACGCGGAGAAACAAGGATTTGTTTCCCGTAGTTCCTTCCTTTTGAGGGGAAGTACGTCTATGTTTGGAGACGGGGTGGTTTCAAACCACCAACGCCACGAGAGGCCTCCCTTGTTCTCTGATGAACCTCACCCCAACGGGTTCGATTCACCTCTTCAACTATATCGGCAACCTTCAAGGTGGAAGCTCGCACCTTTACAATAAGTTTGAGGCACACATCCACAACCTAATTGGAGGCTCCTGAATACAAGCAAGCTGTCAAACAATCAAATAAAAGCTTGTAAGAACCAAATCACAAGCTAGGGTTTCCAATGAAACACTAGAGCAAGGGGCCCTCAAGTGAATGAGGGGGAAATGAAGATCTCTTGGTGAAGCTATAGATCAAGGCCTCCTCCTTCGATTCTCCAAAGATCAATGACTTTGGATGATTGAGTGAAGAGATCTTGAGGATTTGGTGGCTCAAATGGTGATGTTGTTCTTGAACTAGACGAGCAGCTCCCAAGGTAGAAGAAGGGGCCTTTATATAGGACCCTTGGAATTAGAGCCATTGGGAGCCACTTACCTCGGACAGTCTGGCAAATACTAGCCAGACAGTCCGGCCCAGCCGGACACTCCGGGCGACAACCACTAGACACTCCGGCCTGGCAAAGTTTTCGGCTAGAGTCTGGACAGTGTCCGGGTGGTGTCCGATGTGGTGTTCTCATTGTCCGAGCTAGTCAACGAATCCTCAGGGCCGGATAGTCCGGCAGGAACCGGCCGAATTGTCCGGCGGGGCCAGACACTCTAGCTCATGTCAGCCGGACAGCCCGGCAGGACTTTGTCCTTGCCCCACATATTATCTTGGGGAGCCCTTTTTCCTTAGGTACAGATTACACAAATGTAGCTGATATCTCCTGAAACATTTAACAACAGATTAAACCTATCCAAGTGTTGTCAACAAACATCAAAACAATATGAAGGGCATAAATGCCCTTTCAATCTCCCCCTTTTTGGTGTTTGATGATAACCCAAGGATTTGCAAATAGGATAAGTAATAATTTTCACACTAGAAGATTGACAAAATATAGTAAGGCTCCCCTAGATGTGTGACAAATTTAGCTTTGCATTTTAATACAAGACCACACACCCTAGGATCACATCCTCACTAGATTTTGTAGTTAACAGATTATGACATGATATAATAAAGACTAGATCAATAAGCTAGGCATAACATAGTCTTTAACGTAACCATGTAAGCATGTGACAACACACATAACTGAGTTCAACACAACATAGTACTCAAACAAGTAAGATAAAGACATGAAGCTTCAAAGAGGCAAATCTAAATAACGTGAAGCTCGTGTACCCATGCAAATCCCTGGTAGCAACCTAATAAAAGGGATACTTCTCCCCCTTTGGCATCGAGACGCCAAAAAGGGAAAAGAGCAGAACTAAAGCATCCATATGCCAACTCTAGCCACTGTAGTTGTCGTCATCAGAATCCTCATCCTCATCCCCATCCTCATTGCCATCCTCATCATCATCATCATCATCCTAAGTAGAGCTCTGGCCATGAGGGCGAGAAGAAGAAGACATGTCCTCAAACATGGACAAGTCCACACGTCCCTGACTCTAGTGACCATAGGAAGCAGTGCCACTTGACGCCTGCTGCTGAGAAGGATCAACATCCATGGGTTGGTTGATCCGCTTGAGTTCCTTCATGACATTCCGGTTAGCCTTATATGCATCATACAGTCCATGGCTAATGTCAATGTTCTGGCATAGGAGAAGCTTCTTCCACCAGGAGGCTTTCTTCACCTTCTTGTGCACTTCCTCCTTAGAGGTGTTGAAGCGATATGCGTTGCTAGCATGCTTCATGCGAGGGCCATGGGTCTCAACCTCTTGCACCTCCTCGGACCCATCATCACTGTCAGAAGCATCTGCATCCATCTCATCATCCTCAAATATGTCCTGAGCAGGGTAGCCACGAGGATCCTTGGTGGTAGGGGCACCCTTCCTCTGTAGCTTGGCAGGAAGGTGTGGAATAAGATCATTGTAGAGAAATGGAGTTGTTGGAGCCTGAGCAGCAATGAGCTTCATCACATAAGGAGCAAACAGAGGACACTTCTTGTTAGTGATGCACTTGTACAAGTCTTGATAGATGAAATCCATGACATCTATAGCACCACCTGAATGGTCTGGACCATGAGTATACACTAAGTGAGCATGGGCCATAAGGTTGATTTCTACACCTCTCATCTCATCCTTGTTGCCCGCCTTGGGAGTGAGTGTGTGGCGAAACATGCGAAGCAGAATGTTGTAGATGAGCTTGAGGTTGGTGGTTTGGCCAACCACACCATTCTGAGAGTAGATTGGAGCCAACCTCTTCTTGTAATATGCCTGACCATGTACATGCATTCTGAGACCACTGGGAGCACTAGGATTGAAGGGCAATCCAAGAATGTGTGCAAACTGAGCCATGCTGGAACGACACCTAGTAGTGCTAGAGATCCACTCAAGGGGAATATCCATAGTGTCCCCAAAGACCACTGTAGCATAGAACTGCTAGACCAACTCAACATTGTAGTCTTCCTTTACTTGAAAGATGGTGTGCAGCCCCATCTTCTCAGTCACCCAAAGAGCATCCTCAAAGTACCTGTGAGCTTGGAGCTTCTCAAGATCCAACCACTACATGGGGCACACAGGAGTTCTGAAAGCACAAAACACCTCAGAAAAGAGTAGGGCTTGTTCATTTCTCTAGAGGCGATCATCATCCGGGGTGCGAGACAGAGGATATAACTGCTGGATTATCATCTCCACAAACTCCTCGGTACCCAAATCTGCCAGAGTGGTCAATGCTTCAAACTTCATGCGCTTGGCTTCATCCCTTTTTAGTTTTCTGGCCTTTTCTTGCTTTGCTGCAGCATGGTCACGAGCAGCCTGCCTGACCACAGATGGATCAACATGAATGTCTTCCTCATGGAGTCTGCGAGGACGAGACTTTTTAGTAGCCTTAGACCTATGAGGACAAGAACTACCTGTGAGATCAGAGTAGAAGGATAGCATATGGGTAAGCACATTTGTCTAGGAGATACAAACACATAGCAGTAGTCAAAGTAATGCAGGAGATGTACTGGATGAAAACACCCGGACTATCCAGGAAAATCACCCTAGAGACTCTACCTCGCCTGGACATTCCGGTGCATACGCGCCGAACATTTCGGCTGGACCGGAGTGTCCGTCCCGTACACGCCAGACATTCCGGCTGGAGTCTTGATGATTTTCGGGCAGTTCGAGAGTGTACAACCAGAGCAGATCGGGATTGCTAGAACCACTACAAGGACTAGTATTGCACACAATATGATGTATCCATGGATCTAGGTAAGACATTGCCCCCAAAAGTTCATCTAGAGCAAACCCTAGAGATGGAGAAGTGGAGGGGCACTATACCAGCATCCATGGAGACCTTCACCGGAGAGGAACGGATCCTAGTGGCAAAGGGAAGGGAATGGCCGACGGCAACGGCTGGATCTGGGGTGGAGGAGCCCTCCTGGTGGAGTTCTTGGTCGAGGGCAGCAGGCAGAGAGAAAGAGGGAGTCGGGGAGAAGAAGGAGGACTGAACCGTCCACTTCTCCTCGACCCCTTTTACGAGTTGGAAACTGTTGGGGCTAGAGTGTCCAGATGATATGCACCGGAGTGTCTGGCCCGGCCAGAATGTCCAGAGTGAATCAAGCGGAGAGTCCAGTCTGGCCAGATACTTCGGTTGGTTTAGGGCAGATAGTCCGGCCCCCTACGACCAAAAACCCAGTTTCAAGTAGTGGACAAATGTGTGGCAAGAGGAGCATGTTTAGAGATGAGAATAGGCCTAGGATTCAGAAGATGTACTGTGAAGAACCAAGAAACCATAGATATTCAAGAAGATGACAAATTAAGTTCCAAATCAACAAACCAAGAACCAACTCTTCAAATAAGAAGAGGGCGGTGGCCGAGGCCACCATGTAAGAGTTCGTGCCATGACACCGCGAAGAATTATCCTTGGGTTCATAGCCACTACTCATCAATCAAGCTCACATATCACACCATGATATTAAGAGAATTGAATTTCTTAATGTTGGCATTATGGGGGAGGGATAGTCCAATATATTAGGACCGCACTCCCCCTATCTCCATTCCTGCACCTAAACCAAATAAGAGTCAAGACATAACTGAGTATGCAAGGTGATCGAGTCAAGCTCCTTGAATCTATGATATTTAGTTCATTCCTCAAATAACAAAACCTTGCTTCATCAAGTGGCTTCATGAAAATGTCGGCAAGTTGGTCTTTGGTTGACACATAAGATAGCTCAATATCACCTCGAGCAACATGGTCTCTAATGAAGTGATGACAAATCTCAATATGCTTTGTCCTTGTATGATCCACTGGGTTGTAGGCAATCTTGATAGCACTTTCATTGTCACATAGAAGAGGCACTTTGTCACAATGGACACCGTATTCCTTTAAAGTTTGCCTCATCCATAGCAATTGAGTACAAGCACTAGAAGCCGCCACATACTCGGCTTCGGCGGTGGAAAGAGATATACAATTTTGCTTCTTAGAAGACCAACACACCAAGGACCTTCCAAGGAATTGGCAAGCTCTGGAGGTTGATTTTCTATCATCCTTATCACCAGCCCAATTCGCATCCATGTATCCACAAAGAGAGAAAGTTGAGCCCCTAGGATACCAAATACCATAGTTTGGGGTATGAACCAAATATCGAAAGATTCTCTTGACCACCATCAAAAGGCTTTCTTTAGGAGCCGCTTGATATCTTGCACACACTCCTACACTCAACACAATATTGGGTCTATATGCACAAAGGTAAAGCAAAGAACCAATCATAGATCGGTATACCTTTTGATCCACATCTTTACCATTTGGGTTTAATTCAAGATGAGTCTTTGTTGCCATGGGAGTAGGAGCTCCATTTAGATCTTTCATGTTGAATCTCTTGAGCATATCTTGAGTATACTTGGCTTGGTTGAAGAATGTTCCTCCTCTTACTTGCTTGATCTCAAAACCAAGAAATACTCTCAATTCCCCCATCATAGACATCCGAAACCTATTAGTCATAAGCTTTGAGAATTCATCATTAAAAGCTTCGTTAGATGAGCCAAAGATAATATCATGAACATATATTTGGCATACAAAAAGCTCCCCATTGACCTTTTTAGTAAAAAGAGTGGGATCGATTTTCCTAACCTCAAACCCATGATCTAACAACAACTCTCTAAGGTGCTCATACCACGTGCGTGGGGCTTGTTTGAGCCCATAGAGTACCTTATCAAGTTTGTAGACGTGGTTTGGAAAGTTGGGATCCTCAAACCCCGGGGGTTGCTTTACATATACCAACACATGCACTAGACCATTAAGAAATGCACTTTCTACATCCATTTGTTGTAATTTAAAGTTATGATGTATCGCATAAGCAAGAAGGATACGGATGGACTCAAGGTAAGTCACAGGTGCATATGTATCTCCATAATCAATGCCTTCAACTTGAGAGAACCCTAGTGCAACCAATATTGCCTTGTTCCTCACAACTATTCCATGCTCATCTTTCTTGTTCTTGAATATCCACTTGGTGCCTATAACATTGCGGCAATCTTTTGGCTTTTCAACTAACTTCCATACTTTGTTTCTCTCAAAGTTGTTGAACTCTTTGTGCATTGCTTCCAACCAATCTGAATCTTCAACAGCTTCCCATACTTTCTTTGGTTCCACCATGGAAATGTGTGCTTGGTGTTCACCAAAATTCTTCAATTGAGCTCTAGTGGATATCCCTCTTAGATCCCCTACCACATTTTATAGAGTGTGGTCTCTTAATTCCAACATTCTATCCATTCTAGCTTGGCGATGAGTTCCGATATCCTTGTTGTTTCATGTGGGGATCTCTTCAACATTTTGGTCCTCGTCTTGACCATTAACTTTACCTTGATCATCATTGGAATCATTCTCTTCTTCAAGAGGCAAAGATTGACCTTGGTCTTGATCAGGCACACTTCTGGACAGGCGTTGAGCTGATCTTATGGCAGATTCTATAGATCTTCCTTGTGTAATAGACTTAGCAGCGCTGGACATTCTGGCAAATGGAGACTCAAGCTCCTCCTGGCTAGAGGTTTCTCCCTGATCAACTTGTTGAGGGTCCACAGCTTGTCTTTGGCTTGGGTCATTGGCCTCCTCGATAGGAGCTTGTTGGTGTTGTGAAGATGAGGGCTCCACTTGAGTAGAGCATAGTTCTTCTCGATCCGCCATAAGGGGTTCCTCAACGAGGCAGATGAATCCCGCACCCATTCTTCCTATGGCATCCTGAGGCATTTCATCATCTACATCACAAACATCAACACGCCCCCCTTGGGGATCATCGTATTCTTCAAAAACCACACTACAATATTCTATGACAATTTCGGAGAGCTTGTCATAGACTCTATAAGTGTGGGATTCGAGACCATAACCAAAAAAATACCCTCTAATGCTTTGGAATCAAATTTGGACAAATGAACACCCTTTATGTGATAGAAACACTTACAACCGAACATGCGGAAGTATGAAACGTTGGGCTTGTTACTGGTAAGAATTTAATATGGAGTCTTGATCAATTCTTTGCGGAGGTAGAGACGATTTGATGCATGGCATGCGGTGGAGATTGCTTCAAGCCAACATGGTCCTTGCCATATCAATAAGAGTCGGTTCTTCCTCTCAGCTATACCATTTTGTTGAGCGATATATGCAGCAGAATATTGGTGTTTTATCCCCTCATCACTAAGAAATCCATTCAAGGTGTAGTCCTTGAACTCGGTGCCGTTGTCCCTCCTTATTGTCAACACAGGGACATTGTGTTAACGTTGAGCCATGTTGATGAAGTCAATGAAGTTTTATTGGGTCTCACTTTTCAGCTTGAAGAAATATACCCATGTGTATCTTGAGTAGTCATCAACAATCACCAAACTATATTTCTTCCCACCAAGACTTGTATGAGATGGAGGAACAAAGAGATCCACATGAAGGAGCTCCAAGATCTTCTTGGACTTGATGTAGTTCTTTGGCTTGTGGGGAGAATCATGCATCTTTCCTTCAACACAAGCCCTGCATACACGATCTTTGGCAAAACAAACATTTTCTTTTAGTCCAACAATATGACCATCCTTGTGGAGACTTTGCAAAGTTCTTATGTTGACATGGGCTAGACGGCGATGCCATAACCAACCCACATCGGCCTTTCCGAATAAGCACATCACACTTGTAGTGGTTTTCCCCAAAAAGTCCACCACATACAAGTCATTTTCGACGTACCCAACAAAAGCGACCTTTAGAGACTTGCTCCACATGAGGATCACAATATCATTATCAATAAAGACGGCAAAGCCCATCTTTCCAAGAGCACGGTCTGAAAGTAAATTATAGCCAAGGGTCTCAACAAGCATGATGTACACGAGAGTAATATCGTGGCAACCACAACCTTGCTGAAACCCATTACCTTAGACTTTGACTTGTCAGCATGTCACAGATATTTGATCAACATTTGGTCTCAACTCCTTGACACTAGATGTGCTTTCGGTCATATGACTTGTGCATCCACTATCAAGCACCCATTTTGATCCAACGGAAGCATAGGTCTAAAAAAGATCAAACTAGTTTTTAGGTACCCATTTTTCAATGGGTCCTCTTTTGTTAGAAACAAGGGTCTTGGGAACCCAAATAGACCAACAATATAACCATCAAATGGGCCAACATATTGTGCATACACATCACCATAATAATCACGCATTAAAACATAGTGAGGGTTAGCACTTCCCGTAAAGTCGTCATGATACATAGTTTTGCCACTTGTGGTCTTACTACCCATAATGGCCTTGTACTTTTATTGTGCGAGCTTGGCCTTCTTCTTCTTGTTGTTCTTCTTCTTGGCTTTGGAGACAAAGCCAATGCCCTCTTTCTCACCATTTGGCCTTTGCTTACTCAAGAGGTCATCAATTGACTTGTTTCCTTTGGGAAAGGTGGCCTTAGCTAGCTCCCCCTTGAACCTAGTATTTTCTTCAAGTATATTTGTACAACTAGAAGGAATGAAAGTAATAGGTGAAGAAATATTAGTCAATTGAGTTTGAATCTTTTCACGTTACTTTGTGAGTAACAAGAGTTCACTCTCCAAGGCCTTGTGAGCCTTGTCAAGCATCCTAAAGTCATCAGCAAGTTTTTATGAACAACACCAAACTCAATCTTGTCCTTTTTAGCCTTTTTATATTAGCAATAGAATGGTCACGTTCCTTGATGAGTTTATTAATAATTAGGTCATTTGCTTCATCAAGCCCTTCAAGTTTAGTTTCAAGAGACATCCTAGTTTCTTCTTCTTCTTCTAGAGCATTATTTAGAGCTTCTACCTCAATCATGTGCTCTCTTCCTAATTTACATCTCTCATCAAGAAGCTCTTGTGTGTGAGAAAGTTGATTTAAGAGGTCCACAAAATGTTTCTTTTGCTCACCTTGCAAGTTAGTCATAAACACATCAAAAGCAACTAGTTCCTTTTTGACCTCAAGAGATATCTCATCATCAAATTCATCATCAACCAAGGAAGTGGGCTGTGATGATGATAATACCTCCGTTCCTCTTGCCATAAGGCAAGTGACGTTCTTGTTGGAGATATTCTCATTTGGAGAATCGAAGAGGGAGAAGGTCGGTGTAGAAGTAGTGGCAAGAGAAGCCACACCACTTGATGTTTCCTCTTCTTCATCTTCATCATCATCATTGTCAGAGGAGAATTCTTCATGTGTTATCAAGACAATTTCACCCGACTTCTTGTTGGTGGGATTCCTCTTGATGAAGGGTTTCTCGAAAGGAGCTTTGGAGGTTTTCTTCAACACAAGTTTACCCCCATGATTTTCTCTTTTCTCATAGGGACAACCGGCAACAAAGTGATAGCGGTCACCACAATTGAAGCAAGTTCTCAATTTAGACCCATTGTCTCTTCTCCCATTGGGGTTGCTTCTTCGTTGCATCTCCATCTTGGCCTTGGTGGGGTCTTTCCAAAAGTTTCTTGCATAGACGGCCATGTATTCACCATGAGCAACATTGACATCTTTGGGGTGGCTCATTGAGAGTGCATCATCACTCCCTTCTTCTTCATCATACTCCACAACCTTGGCCTTCAAGGCAAGATTGACACCACTACTCATTCCAATAGCACGAGCACAGGCATCTTTGGCATTCTTGGCAGCAACCTTGAAAGTGGCCATCTCTTGCATAACTTCATTGGAGGTCATGAGATGGTAGTTGGGTCTTCCTTGGAGACTCTTCAAGTCAGTGGGCTCGAAGGGCATGAGTGCACTCACATACTTCCTCTTGATCCAAGCATCATCAATGTGAGAGGCACCAACATTCCTGAAGGCGGTGGCTGTGGATTTGAGTCTTTGATACATGTCTTCATGATCCTCACCATCCTTCATAAAGAAACCTTCATGCTCTCATTGCCAACAAACAAGTCAATGAGAGCATCTGAAGCTTCCTTGGTGGTATTTTAGTGCTCAATGTGGGGAAAATCCTTTGTCCCCACTCCAAGTTGGATCATGTGCAAGGTTGTCGCATTGAGTTGGCTATTGACCAATTCTCTTCTAGTCAAGTTGGTTGGATCCTCAATCTTGAGTCCTTCTTCAATAATGTTCTACAAGTCAATGCAAGAGCTGTGCACATGAGATTTCATTAGAACTTTCCATTGAGCAAATGTATGTGAAGCTAACTTAGGTGGGTCACCTTTATTATTTATATGGGGATGAGGGATAGGAGGGTCGGGAGAGTACCATCCGTGAAACGCATGGTGCTCTTCCTTACCATCACCCTTTTTGGTGGTGGAGTCAGTGGAATTATGTTCATCCCCCACCACTTCACCTATTAGCTTAGTCGGAGCATTTGCCTTAGGGTTAGGTGGTGTTTCCTCTTGAGAGGGAGGTGGTGAGGCTGACTTTTCCATAACAAGTTGCTCAACAAGTTGAGGCAACTGTTGGATTTCGTTACCCAAGGTAGAGCTCAAGCTTGTTTCCAAATTCTTGAGATCTACCATGGTCACCGAATTGCTAGCCTCACCCTCTCCCTCATCTCCTGGGTTGCCCATAATCTCTTAGGCGGTTAAGCCCGAATAAAGAGCCAAGGTTCTGATACCAATTGAAAGGATCGTATGGGCACCTAGAGAGGGGTTAATAGGTGTTACTTCAAATTTTGCTCATTTTGAAGTTAGGGTTTGACACAAAAGGTAAATTCTCTAGATTATGCAACTATGGTGAATTTACCTATATCTCAATCTAGCACAAATACTAAGCAAGGACTAGATAAGTAAAGTGCGGTAAAGGATAGAAGTAACCAAAGTGGAGCACATGGAGACACAAGGATTTGTTTCCCGTAGTTCCTTCCTTTTGAGGGGAAGTACGTCTACGTTTGGAGAGGCGGTGGTTTAAAACCACCAACGCCACGAGAGGCCTCCTTGTTCTCTGATGAACCTCACCCCAACGGGTTCGATTCACCTCTTCCACTATATCGGCAACCTTCGAGGTTGAAGCTGGCACCTTTACAACAAGTTCGAGGCACACATCCACAACCTAATTGGAGGCTCCCGAATATAAGCAAGCTGTCAAAAAATCAAAGACAAGCTTGTAAGAACCAAATCACAAGCTAGGGTTTCCAATGAAACACTAGAGCAAGGGGCCCTCAAGTGAATGAGGGGGGAATGAAGATATCTCTTGGTGAAGCTATAGATCAAGGCCTCCTCCTTCGATTCTCCAAAGATCAATGACTTTGGATGGTTGAGTGAAGAGATCTTGAGTATTTGGTGGCTCAAATGGTGATGTTGTTCTTGAAGGGAATATGCCCGAGAGGCAATAATAAAGTGGTTATTATCTTATTCCATGTTTATGATAAATGTTTATTTTACATGCTAGAATTGTATTGATCGGAAACATCAATACATGTGTGTTTAATAAACAAAAAGGGTTCCTAGTTATGCCTCTCTTATAGACTAGCTTGTTGATTAACAAGATGATCAAGGTTTCCTGATCATGGACATTGGATGTTGTTAATAACAAGGTCACACCATTGGTGGAATGATGTGATGAACATTCATCCAAAGTATAGCATTACGATCAAAGTCATTATGTTTATATTGCTATAATATCATACGAAGTAATCTTTATCCTTAGACCATGAGATCATGTTAATTGCTAACACCAGAAGAGTATCTTGATAACATCAAACGTCACACCATAACAGGGTGACTATAAAGGTGGGTTCAGTGCTACAAAGGTGTTATGTTGAGGCTCATGGATCAAGAGTGGGATTTGTCCATCCCGATGACAGATAGATATACTCTGGGCCCTCTCGGTGATATCACATTGAAATAGCTTGCAAGCAAGTGATGTGATCACTAGAATGTTATATCACGGGAACGAGAAAAGAGTGCATGTCGGTAACAAGATCAAACTAGGTATGGAGATACCGATATCGAATCTCGGACATATAATATATCGCGGGACAAAGGGATTTAGTTACTAGCGTTAAAGGTTCTCACGATCACAGAAGTCATCGTTGAATGTGTAGGAGTCAGTATGGATCTCCAGGTCACACTGCTGATTATTGATCGGAGAGGGGTCTCGATCATGTCTGCATTATTCGTGAACCGTAGGGTGACACACTTAAGGGATACCGACATCATTTGGAGCAAATATGTTTCAGATAAAGATTTAAGAAAGCGCTGGAATTATTTCAATAGACACCGAAACTGTTTTGGGTGAAAATGCTGAAATTGGTTCTGCATGTAATATTGAAATGTTGTAGGGGGTTTTATGTGAATGTTTGTTAATTAAAGTAATTAACAAAATTCTGAATAACAATAATAAAAGAGTTTTATTAAATGAGAGAGCATTAAATTTGGAGAAATTTAATGCATTTAAAGTGGAGACTTTAAAAGAGAATGTGAAGGGGCATTTTAATGTGGAGGGGTTACCACCACATGAATGGAGGAGGTGAAGTGTCACCCCCTCCATGCGTCGGCCATGAAGGAGGGGCACCCCCCCTCCTCCTATAAAAGGCCACCCCCTCCTCACTTCTCACTCACACCTCCTTGTGAAGGATCTCTCTCCCCCTCTAGTATTATTCCCCCATTGTCTCGGATTAGCGAGATACATGTTCCCGGTGGCTTTATCTGGAAAGGAGTTGCTGCTTCCGCTGCTTTGCTGGAGCGAGGGACGGAGGTTGTCGGGGTACCGGACGTGTGTGAGATCACGGATGCACCGCTGCTTTGCGGTGCTGGACTTGGTGGTGCTGGAGCTGGATCGATGGGCGTCTTTGGAGCCGGACCTGCTGGACTTCATCACGATCTTGAGATCGGCAAGTGTACGACTACATCAACCACGAGTTCCTACTCGTTAACAAAGCTCGTTGTCTACGAGGGTAAGTTCTCGTTGGATGTATGTCCACCCGTTGCTTTGTACCTAGTAGATAGATCTTGGCGTGTAGTTCACACCGTAGGAAAATTTTTGTTTTTTATGCTGCGGACCCAACAGTTCTTGAACTGGACGAGAAGCTCCCAACGTAGAAGAAGGGGCCTTTATATAGGGCCCCTGGAATTAGAGCCGTTGGGAGCCACTTACCCCGGACAGTCCGGCAAATACTAGCCGAACAGTCCGGCCTAGCCGGACACTCCGGGCGACAACCACCGGACACTCCGGCCTGACAAAGTTTCCGACCAGAGTCCGGACAGTGTCCGGGTGGTGTCCGATATGGTGTTCTGATTGTTCGAGCTGGTCGATGAATCCTCAGCGCCAGACAGTCCGGTAGGAACTGGCTGGATAGTTTGGCAGGACTTTGTCCCTGCCCCACATATTATCCTGGGGAGCCCTTTTTTCCTTAGGTACAGATTACACAAATGTAGCTGATATCTCCTGAAAAATTTAATAATAGATTAAACCTATCCAAGTGTTGTCAACAAACATCAAAACAATATGAAGGGCATAAATGCCCTTTCACCAATTTTGTTGGAAAGAGGACAACAAGAGCTACCCAACAAGTGAGAATGTATCAAGTATTATAATGTGAGATACCTCACTTGGTGAGGATCCGAAAAACCTCCAAGATCAAAAACGCAATAGGGTATAAAAGGGAGATCCGATTTTGACGAACTAGAGCTTGTAATGAACACAAGCTCTAGAACCAAACATGTATAAGATCCAACAAACAACCAAGAAGGATGATGCTAAGAATGCAATGGTTTGAGCTCTCTCTGAAAGATATGATCGAGCTACTCACTCGAGATCCCCTCTTGATAGTACGGTTATCTATCCTAAACCCGGTCTCCCAACTACCAACATGAGACCGATAAAAGGGAAAACCTATCAAGAATATACCTTTTCCTTGAGAAATTCACTTGTGCTCGATGTAGATTATATTGGCCTTCTCAAGATGGACACCTTTCTTGATTTCTCTACCTTGCGCTTGCTAGATGAAGTCTTGCACTTTGCTCCCCCATACATATGGGAAAACCTTTAATTTGACCTTATCTTCATCGAACCATGATCACCGAGGATGGAAAGCATCAAACATGAGATCTTTTAGGGATGATGCATTTTGAGCTTGCACAACACATCTTCTTCATCATTTCATCTACCTTGAAGCCAACACATGCTCCAAGCGATGCCAATGGACAATTCCTACAAATGCAACTTAATACAAACATTAGTTCATAGAGATTGTCATTAATTACTAAAACCACACATGGGGGCCCACGTGCTCTTTCATGGGGTTATTCTTAGAATTGCACCCAAATGGAGTGAAAATTTCTCACAGGATAGTTATGCACATATTAGTATTTGTTCTTATACAAGTAAAATTGGGCCTCTGTCTTTTGCATTATTTGCGAGGGGATTCAAGACCAAAGATTACATACAAATCATCTCAAATAGATGATTACATTTCCATTTATCCAAATAGTTGAAAGCAGCAGATCATGCTAGACACGATAACCAATGTGCGCACTTTAACAGAAGGCACCACAATGGAAACTACACTAGCAGAAGCCTCACACTTAAGATCTCAAATATATAAATCATTTTCCTAGTCAGCAAATCCATCTCATTTGCAAATGACATCACAAGGAATTCTTATAATTTTCCTAGTAGAAAACCTAGGAATCATTGCTAGTACTGCCATACTTGATAGTTACAACGGTGTAGTGAACATCACACTAAAGAAAGTCTTTAGATAAGCTTAGTGTCACCACAATAACATAAGCCTAAATCTAATCTTTTTATAGGACAAGACATGATAACAAGATATTATCAACACATGAGCACAAGTAGTAAATTACAGGAACATGTACAAGTGATCATCCCAGGTCATTGAAGCCAGAACTAGAAACCCTAGGATTAATTCTAGGAAAATAGTAGCGCTACCAATTCATCAGTAGCAATAGCAATCATAAATCAGCTAGATGAGCTATCTATAGGAGCATTAGTGCTCAACGGAGAAATCTAGGGCATGTACTCGGAGCTATAGAGTGAAAGTGAGAGGGAAAAAGAAGAAGTGGGGGAGAAAACCTGCTTGTGGTCCTCGCTCAAAGCTTGATGAAGAGGAAGAAGTGGAGGTCGATAACCACAGCTACGGCACAACAGAAGCTACGACACATCGGCACGGCGAGCACCGCGACACTCGACCCGTGCCAAGCCACACCCGTAGCACCGCAACACCGGCGAGGCATAGTAGTAGTCCTTAGTTTCCACAACACTAGCACCATGCCATCGCCTCACTAGAGTATACCGCAAGGTCACCGGCGAGCGGCAGAGCCGAGGCGGCGAAACCCTAGTTGCCGAAGGGGGTCAGCTTGTCAGAAGGACCGCTAGGCGAATCGACTTGGACCAGTCAATGGAGCAGAGAGAGCAGCGTCAATTGTGACCAGCAGCGGCCCGAGGTGGCCGGAGCTCGCCGGAATCAAGCGATTATGACGCCAACGCCATGGAATCGCTAGAGAGAGAGAGGATGAGAGACTTGGGGAGAGAGAGAAGTGGGAGTTTGTCAGTTTGACCGACCCAACCCAAAGTGGAGTGGGTTGAACCCAACCCCGTGGGTCGGGCTGTCCAGTGGGCCAAGCCCAGTTACTAATAGAAAAATAAAAATAATTAGGAAATAAAATAAAAATTAAAAGGAATATTGTGTCAACACAATCAACTTTATAAAAAATACAGAAAATCCGAAAAACAAATAAAATCCATGTTTATGTATGAAAAATATTCCTCTATTCTATAAAAATACTAAATATAAAATTCTAAGTCAAATTAGAATTATTAAAACTAGAGGTTCTAAAATGGATTATTTAAATCCAATTTTCTTATAAAATGAAAACATATTTTCTTTTAACATTTAAATTCTAATTATCTTTTCAAAAACTATTTTAGAATTTTTTTCATATGAAAATTATTCATTTAATTGATTGATTTTAAATGCTTTTATTCACTTATAAATTAAGAAATATACTTTAAATACCCAAAACAATTGGGTAAAATACGCAAAGAGGGGTAATAACTCAAAATAAAACATTACATGACATTATTATGCATAATTCATTATTTGCTTCTGTAAACATTGTCCTTACTGTGCAATAATGGTGTGTTGTAGAAACAAAAGTTCAGGGAAAAGTCGAATCATCTGAATTCATTACCTCTCAGTCTCAAGGCAAGTTCATCACTTGCTCATGTCCTTTGATGATGTTTTATCAATTATTTTTAATCTATTATGTATATCACCTGCATTTCAAAAAGGATACAGAAAATATATTTTTATATAATAATATGACTTATTGGTTATCGGTCCGAGTGCTGATAATCTATTATGGTGAGCAATGGAACCATGATATGATATGTGGATTGGTGGAGGTTCCATTTGCACAGGAAAGTATCACCTAGGATTAATAACAAATATCATTAGTGATTCAAGCGTTGTATATTACATGTTAAGCATAAGATCTGGAATGAGACGGGAAAGTTATCTGGATCTTATTTCTTTGGCATGCTAATGGATGACTATATCGTAAGTTGTACATCTGCGGGACTACATTCACATGGGTGGGACCTAAAATGTTGCATGATATTGGTGTCCATGATGGTCTGTAAGAGGCTACCGAAGGTATGTTCTGCCATTTTGATGGGGGCTACCAGAGCCAGATTTTGTTTATAGAAAAGGATGGGCACGCGGGGTCACAGAGAAGGGTAGTGAACAACTTGGATCATCGATTGGGCCCCACACAAGAGAGAGTATGGACGGGAAGGTACCGCTCGGTTGTGCAACAAAGTTTTGATCTCTTATGGGTAAAGCAACACACATCTGCAAAGTGTATAAAAGTGTGACATGTTACTACTTGTTCCAGAAAGGAGCTACGAACACGGAAGGAAATGAGCTCCATGAAGTTATAGTAAACCTGTGAAGGATGACGGACGTAGTTTTCTTAATAAAAGATACCTTTTGGAGAAATGTTTACGAATCTGCATTAAACTTACGACCTATGGTATGTAGTAGTAGTTAGTGCATCAAACTTCCCACCATTCGAAAATGAACTTGTTGAGTAAATTTGCTACTCACCCTTTCTTTTGATCCCCTGCTTAGGCTCTGAAGAACATGAGAAGGCTACACTGAATGCTATTGATGGTCAAGATGATGTCTTCTATGTGGAGTCAGATCTCTCCAGAAGAGTGGAGGGCGCATACTACATTATCCGCTCAGAGCTAGAGAAGAAGAATCAGAGTAGTCGTCTATAGTGGTAGTAGTATCTCGGTCGAGTCGAGCAGCATAAAACGTCAAAACCTTAATTAAATAAGTTGTTGAGCTCCCAACTTGTACATTAGTTTGCTTCTTTACCATTCTTAAGTTGTAACCGCACTAAGTCAGGTTGCTCACGTATCCTCGTGTGAGAAGGACTTCATTGTGAACACCTCTTTTGGTTTGTAATAATAATCTTGTATGCTACATGGACCCGCAATATTTTTGTTGTACCACTCCGACAGATGTAATATTTGCGGGACGAGGCTTCCGAAAATATTATGTTAACGATCTGCGTATACGGGTAAGAACGTGCGCAACATTCGCAAGAAGCCTTAGTCCATTTAATATTAGGTATAGAATATATAGATATGGATACAAATATTGATACAGATATACTAGAAAAATACTATTATTGAATATTAAGGCGTAACTTTGTAATGATTTTGGAATAGAAAAATCTACGAAAATCCTTTAGATTTTTTCTCTTCTTCTTGATATGGACATATACTATAACCACATGATTCGATAAATCTATTGCATTAGCAACTCTTTTGTATCTTTCTTTTGTGTTAATTAATAAAAAAATATCTATCAATAAATGGGCACCGGTTTGAATTTGCATTGATATATAATAGAAAAAATATAGATATAGATACATATCATATGGATATAGATATAGATTTCCTTGATATAGATACACAGCATCCCCGGATGCATTCCGGAAGGGAGACCAAAAAGACATGGCGCTCTTCCCTGTGTACCCTCTGTTCCTTGCTCTTCTGGTTGTCATCCTCCTCTTGTGCTACCTCAACCGCTTGGCGCGCGGTGCAGCCAGTCTAAGGCTGCCACCGGGGCCGTGGGCGCTGCCGGTGATCGGCCACGCCCACCACTTGCTGGGCAAGCTCCCGCAGCACAAGCTACGTGACCTTGCTCAACGCCACGGTCCAGTGATGCTACTTCGAGTCGGCGAGCTGCCGGTGGTGGTGGCTTCTTCGGCGGACGCGGCCCGTGAGATCATGAAGACGCAGGACCTCGCCTTCGCGACCCGTCACATCACCCGGACCATGAGGCTTGTCCTCGTCCAGGGCTCCGAGGGCTTTCTTCTGGCCCCCTACGGTGAAGATTGGAGGCAGCTCCGCAAGATTGTCACCGTGGAGCTACTCAGCGCCCGCCGCGTCCAGTCCTTCCGAGCCTTCCGCGAGCAGGAGGTCCGGCAGCTCCTCCTGGCGGTGCAGCCGGGTGGCCGCGCCGTGAACCTAAGCAAGCTTATATCATCGTACATCGCCGACTCAATGGCGCGGGCCATCATCGGGAGCCGGTTCAAGGACAGGGAGAGCTTCTTCCGGCTTCTGGAGCAGGGGCTCAAGCTCTTCTCCCGGCCGAGCTTGCCGGACCTGTTCCCGTCGTCGCGCCTGGCGATGCTCGTCAGCCGGAGGCCGCGACGGGTGAAGCAACTGAGCTCATCGACGCTTGCGTTCATCGAGAGGATCATCCAGGAGCATCAGGCCCACAAGGTCGACGCAGGGGAGGAAGAAGATATGGTCGACGTACTCTTGAGAGTCCAGAGAGAAGGCCGCCTGCACTCCACCGTGAACATCAAAGCAGTCATCGCTGTAATTAATGGCCCTCCCCTGGATGCATCAGCATTAGCATTGCCAACTGGGCTACCGTTGCACTGCATGCAATCAAACTGAAATTTCGTTTATTCCTTTTATTGCAGGAGTTGTTCATGGCGGGCAGCGACACATCATCGACGACGCTGCAGTGGGCCATGTCCGAGCTGGTGAAGAACCAGAGAGTGATGCAGAAGGCGCAACGGGAGGTCCGGCAGGTGCTGGAGGGGCAGGAGAGCGTCACGGAGGACCGATCCAGCAAACTGCACTACCTGCACCTGGTCATCAAGGAGACGCTCCGGCTGCACCCGCCGGCGCCGCTGCTGATGCCGAGGGAATGTCGTGGCGGGCCACGCCGCGTGCTAGGATTCGACGTGCCGGATGGGGCTATGGTGCTGATCAACACGTGGGCCATTGGGAGGGACCCGAGCGTGTGGGATGACGCTGAGGAGTTCATGCCAGAGAGGTTCGAGGGGAACATGGTAGACTTCAAGGGGACGAACTTCGAGTACACGCCGTTCGGGGCGGGGAGGAGGATGTGTCCGGGCATGGCCTTCGGGCTTGCCAACATCGAGCTGGCTCTGGCTAGCCTTCTGTACCACTTCGACTGGGAATGCCCCGCCGGCAAGGAGGCGACAGACCTAGACATGGCAGAGGCTCGTATTGCACGGCGGCGATCTGACCTTGTGCTTGTTCCGGTGGTCCGCGTATGTGTGCCACCGATGTGATCATCATTGTCGTTACGTTTCGTGTCCTTTGCAGCATCTATATGTTTCAGCTAGGAGTATTTAACTGGCAATCTACTTCTTGCTTGACCACCATGTGGCATGCATTATGAAATGTTAGCTTCTTTTATAATAGACAGCCAAGGCTGTCCGATTTTAAATTAATAAAAAAAAGTTTACACATAGACAGGGGCTCGACGGCCCAAGTTCACCGCTCACACAAAGCACAACAAGAACGGAACGCTTCCAGTCTGGCCATCAGCTTTCCGGAATAACGGTTTCCACAGCTGTAGAAAGATCAAAGTTTTAAAGAAATAGCCAGCCGGCTGGTTAGGAAATTTGTGTTCAATAGTGAGTTTATTCCGGATGTTCCATAAAGCCAGCACTGGGCCGCAAACAGGATCCAAACAACTCTTTTAGTCTTTGTGGATAGCGAGGAGAGAATTGCAAAAAATCGTCAAAAGAGAAAGGATTCCAGGCAATGTTCAACATCACACGCAAACCACTCCAGCAAAATTTAGCAAGGACACATTCAAAGAAAAGGTGTGAAACCGATTCAAGCCCCCCACCCCACCACAGAGGCAGCACTTGCCGTCTGTGGGGCCATGTCGCTCCCGCATCAGCTCATTAGCAGGAAGCCAACCGCTGGTAAGCTGCCAGAGGAAAAAAATTATCTTTAGAGGAATCCTAGCTTGCCACAGAAATTCAGAGACAGGTTCTTGGTTCCCAGAAATCAGCCTTCTGCATGGATGAGATCGAGAAAGTTCTAGAAGGCTCCAGGGCCCAAGACACGACATCCTCGCTGGCCGAAAACTGCACCTCGTTAAGCTCCTATAAGAGACAATACCACAAGCGCACTTCCACCTCCCCAAAGGTGCGGCGGAGAGCAAGGTTCCAGGTACTAGAAGCTCTCGCCTGCACCACTGTCAGGTTCGGATCAGAGGAAATAGCAAAGAGACGCTGGAATCTGATGGTCAGGGGGTCGCTCCCCAGCCATCGGTTCATCCAAAAGCAAACTCTTTGCCCATCTCCGAGATGAAATCTGGCGCCGAGACGGAACAGATGTTTGATTCTATTGGTACTCTTCCAAAATTGCGAGCCACCCTGGTCAGCAGAGTTAAGGACATTCATGTTATTGTGGTATTTAGCCAGCAGCAGTTTATGCCACAACTTATGGCTCTCCTCGGGATCCATCAGTCTCCAGATCCATTTGAGCATCAGCGCAACATTAAGGAATCTAGAGTTCAGCACCCCTAGCCCCCAGATCTTTAGGCCTACACACATCAGGCAAATTGATCCAATGGTAATTTCTCTTTTCACTCACCCCTTCCCAGAAGAACCGGGCAATGTGCTTATCAAACTTACCATGAGTACCATCAGCCAGAAGGAATATGCTCATGCAGTATATAGGAAGGCTAGAGAGCGAAGAATTTATAAGAGTTAACCTAGCAGCAGAGGACATAAATCGTCCATGCCACGGATCCACTCTGTGACCCACCACCGCGACAAGGTTTTCCCAATCAGCCATACAGAGAGGTTTGTCTCCCATTGGAAAGCCCAGGTAAGTGAAGGGGAATGACCCCTGCTTGCAGTTAAGGAGTCTGGCTACTCTAGCTCGTTCCTCCTGGTTAGCTCCCATAACAAAGGCCTCGCTCTTGAGGAAGTTAATTTCCAGACCTGATGAGATTTCAAAGCAGATGAGTAAAAGTTTCAGGTTCCTAAGGCATGTATCATTCAGGTCAACCATAAGAATAGTGCCATCAGCGTACTGAAGATGGGTTACTCCTCCAGGGATAAAGTGAGGTACCACCCCTTGGATATGGCCAGCTGCTAAAGCTGCATCTAGAATAGCGGCTAATGCATCCACCATGAAATCAAAAAATAGAGGGAAAATGGGGTCGCCCTGACGCACTCCCCTCTTATTTCTAAAGAATGGGCCTACCACCCTGTTAATGTTGATCGCAGTTTATCCGCCCAAGACCAGCTGCATCAGTTTGTGGGTAATGTCTGCATCAAATCCCTTGCGGAGGAGAAATTCGTGCAGGAATGACCAGCTAACTCGATCATACGCCTTTCAAAGTCCAGTTTGAAGATAACCGCCCTAGTTTTCTTAGAGGATAGCTCCTAAATGATCTCATGAAGATCCAGAGCCCCATCGTGGATGGATCGCCCCTTATTAAAGGCAGTTTGGGACATGGAATTTTCCGATGCGCTATCGGGGTCAATCGGGAAGCAAGCGACTTGAAGACTAACTTAAAAATCACATTAATTAAAGCAATGGGGCGAAAAAGCTTAATATCATTGGCTCCAGGAACTTTCGGAATCAAGGACAAAATGCCAAAGTTAAGACGCGTGATATCCACCCTACCCAGTATGAAATCATTCAGGGTCTCGAGGACCAAGGTTCTAACCACTGACGAAAAGAATTTAAATAAGGTGATTGGTAAACCATTAGGGCCAAGGGCGGTATCCGTTTTTGTCTCTTTAAGCACCTCGTTGATACGTTGCATACGTATCTATAATTTTTGATGTTCCATGCTTGTTTTATATCTACTTTCTTATGTTTTGTTCACACTTTGAGGTATTTTTACACATTATCTGGAACTAACCTATTAATAAGATGCCATAATGCTATTTTCCTGTTTTCTTCTATTTTTGGTTTCAGAAAAGCTAGTAAGGAAATTCCTCGGAATTGGACCAGACAAAAGCCCAACTCAATATTTCACTAGAAGGAATACGCAGTCCGGAGGGGAGACGAAGAGCGAAACCAGGGCGGCCACACCTGGTGGTGGCGCGGCCAGCCCTAGCCACGTAACCAGGGGTGTGGGCCCCCTGGTACTCCATCGACCTTGCTCCTTCGCCTATATATTGCATCCGGGACAAAAACCCTAAGTACCTGATCAAAATTTCATGAAAGAGTCTGTAGACGCCGCCATCTTCATCCCTAGATCGGGAGGGATCTTAAGCTCTTCCCAGCACCCTACCGGAGGGGAGAGATCACCCTGGAGGCCTTCTTCATCACCATGACTGCCTCCGGTGTGATGCTTGAGTAGTTCATCCCTGGACTACGGGTCCATGTAGTAGCTAGATGGTTGGTTCTTCTCCTTTGTGCTACCATGTCTAGATCTTGTGAGCTCCGTTCATGATCAAGATCATCTATCTGTAATCTACATGTTGTGTTTGCGGGGATCCGATGGATATTGAGATGCTATTTTAGATTGATTATTGATTCTATCATGTCTATGTTATTTATGATCTTGTATTCTTTCCGTTGTTAGTAGCTATCTTGGCCGAGTAGATGCTAGCAACTCCAAGAGGGACTATTTATGCTCGATAGTGGGTTCATGCCTCTAGGAATCTGGGGAAGTGACCGAAATCTCTAAGGTAATAGATGTGTTGTTGCTACTAGGGAGAAAACAGCAATCCTTTGTTCATAGAACAATCGTATTGTTTACTTTACACACTTTGCTTAATGCAATTATCTGTTGCTTGCAACTTAATACTAGAGGGGGTTCGGATGATAACCTGAAGGTGGATTATTAGTCATAGATGCAGTTGGATTACAGTCTATGTATAATGTTGTAATTCCCAATCAAGTCTCATAGGAGTCAGGATGAATAGTATATACATGTATGCTTTCTCGGTGTTTGTCAATTGTCCCGCTGTAATTTGTTCACCCAACATGTCATCTATCTTAAGGAGAATCACCTCTAGTGAACTATAGACCCCGGTCCATTCTTTTACCATCAATCTACAAGCTATTTACTGTTTTCTGTTTACTTTCTGCAAGCAATTACTATCTTCCACACAATACGTTTAATCCTTTGTTTTCAGCAAAACCGGTGAGATTGACCTCACTGTAAGTTGGGGGCAAAGTTTTGTGGTTGTGTTGTGCAGGATTCCAAGTTGGAAACAACATCTTGGAGGTGTTTCCTTGCTCCTACTGGTTCGATAACCTTGGTATCATAACCGAGGAAAAACTTGTTGTTGTGCTTATCATACCTTCCTCTTGGGGTTCCCCAACGAGCTCGACGTGTTGAGTCGATCATCAAGATCTTTCTGGCGCCGTTGCTGGGGAGTCAAGGACATATTCACAAGGGGAGTCCCTCACAACTAATCTCTTTACTTTGTTTTTTGTTTTGCTTAGTTTATTTTTGCTTTGTTTGCTTGTTTCTTTCTATCAAAAACACACAAAAATTTAGTTCCTGCTATAGTTGTTATTTCTGTTGATCTGTTATTGTCTTGCTTTATCGTGCTTTCTATCGATGGTGGGTTTCTTTGAAACTAGATCTTATTGGCAAGATGGGTTCATGGAACAACAAAAATATTATGAGGAACACCGCTTGTCACAAAAAGGGAAACTCTTATGTGAATAAATTGATAAATTGTGTACCATTGCTAGAAACCTGTGCTCTACTTATAATGTTACTTATTGCTTTGATAAATCTTGTTGCTGTAGGAGGTATAAACACCTCCCTTTTCAATGTGAGTATAATGATGATGTTACCATATCTTCTTATTTTAAGGGAAATTATGACTTTTATGATGCGGAACAAATTGAAGGATTTATTGCTTGGAAGGGTGCATTCGAACTAGCTTATTTGCTTGAAAATACTAACGATGCACCTTATAAATATGAGGTTTATGATATACTTAAATTTTGCTTTGATAATTACAAGGAAGAAAATGACTATATTCTTGAATATCTTAATAGATGCTCTCCACTAGCGGAAGAGACTAACGCCTTGCAGGAGCCTATGGAAGAAGAAATTGTTGAAACTGGAAGCTCATTGGATGAAAAAGAGGATGAGAGTGATGATCAAGAGGAGGAAGAATGGATCTACACGTTCCTACCTTCTAATGAGAGTAACTCTTTACCCCTTATAATATTTGATTGTCCCCCATGCTTACTAAAGGAGGATGAATGTTATGTTCCTGAGGATTCTTTTGAAAATGTTTATAATAAAGCTCTAGATGATGGTCCTACATTGGTTGATAATATTAATTGTACTACTATTGAAAATGAGATTGATTAGTCATCTTGTTATAAAATTGTTAAAAGTGGGTTTGAAGGTTTTAATCCCAGTATTTTTGAGCTTGATAAAAATTATGTGTTTGTAGATCATGAAAAGCATGCTTTATGTGATAGTTATATTGTTGAGTTTATTCATGAGGCTACTAAAAATTATTATGAGAGGGGAAAATGTGGTTGTAAAAGTTTTCATGGTACTGAAACACCTCTCTATTTGCTGAAAGTTTTGAAGTTACTCTCGTTTCATCTTCCTATGCCTGTCACTTTGTTCTTTGTGAATTTATTTGCGTATAAGATTCCTATGCATAGGAAGTGGGTTATACTTAAATGTGTTTTGAATTTTCTTCTTTATGCTCCCTTTTACTTCAATTCATATTTCTTATGTGAGCATCATCGAAATTCTTATGCGTAGCTAAAAGGCGTTAAAGAAAAGCACTTATTGGGAGATAACCCTAATTTCGTTAGGCATCTTTTGTTGAGTCTTGGAAGTTATTACCTCTGTAATAACCTCTTCTTATCATTTTTGTGTGGTTTTTGTGCCAAGAGTAACCTCTAATGAGAGAGAAGTAAGATTTGGGAAAGTTGTTGTCCCAAAACAGATTTTTATGCTTCGTTGTAAAAATTCGTGAAAAATCTCTGTAAGTCGGTTTGAGTTGTAATTTTTTGTGCTTCTGCCCCAGGTTGTATCCAACTTTCTTTAGTTCAACACTTTTCGATTTGAGCAACAGAAGGTCTTCGAAAAAATTGTTTTTTTCTGCTGGTCTGTTTTGACAGATTTCTGCCATTATTTACATTTGCCTCTTAATCTCTTTCTCTTTGAGTTCTCTTTGATCACTTGAATTTTTTAAAGGAAGTGCTACAGTAGCTTGAGTTTTAATGGAAGTTTTACTTGTGTTGAAACTGAACCAAAAGACTTATTATCTTGAGTGCACTAATATTGCTAATGAAGATTGTGTGAAGTTTTGTATGAAGGAAATTTTAAAGTGTAGGGAAGAGTAATGTGATAAGATGAAGAATGGACAAAAGCTCAAGCTTGGGGATGCCACCCGTGTCACCCCAAGAAATATTCAATAAGTACAAGCGTCAAAGCTTGGGGATGCCCAAGGCATCCCCTTCTTCATCAATAAAAATCTCAGGTTTCTTCCAAACACTTCATTTTTATTGTTTCATGCATAGTTGTGTTGTTCTTGGAGCGTCTTTGTTTTTGTTTTTAGTTTTCGTTTGCTTGGTTTGCTTAAATAAGTTGGTTGGACCCCCTCATTCATATATGATAGTTTTCAAATAAGTTGATTTGGATTGGAAAAGAGTAGGGAAGTTCATGCTTAAGTGGTATAAAAGGAGCTTATTTTTGACTCTTACTTAGGCTTTATCATGTCATGCTTGATATTGATTTGGCTTTATGCTTAGTGATTATTGCTGTAGCATGATGATACGTCCATTTTGCATCACTATTCTATATCATAATTTACTGTTATTCATTGATATATTTCATATTAAGAGATGATACTTATGTTATTTCATCTGTTTTTGCATCATTGATGACTTTTGGAGCATGGACCGTTGTAGTCGGGATTCTGATGGAAAAGGTGATGTTTAGAGGTCAGATTTGCGAAGATCAAAAAATCCAGGAAATGCATGGAAAATTCTATTTTTCTAGAAGACGGAGATTGCCAGAAGGGGAAGTGGAGATGGGCCACAGGGGGGCCACACCACCCCCTGGAGCGGGCCACCCTAGGCCGCGCCACCAGGTGGTGTGGCTGCCCTGGTCCACTCCAACCTCTCCCCTCTGGCGTATATTATCCTCCCAAAACCCTAAGACTTGGGGAGCGACCACGGAAAGATTCCGCCACTTCTGCGGGGCGGAAAACACCGAGAGACAAAGATCTATCCGGCAGACAAGATTCTGCCGGGGGAATTCCTTCCCGGAGAGGGGAGATCGTCGCCATCTACACCACCATCAAGATGTACTTCATCGGAATCATCGTCATCATCACCACCACCACCATCATCACCACTTCATAACGCTGTAACAATTGGGTTGAATCTTGCATAGTTCTTAGGGGAAACTTTCTCGGTGTTGATTACTCCTTGTAGTTGATGCTATTGAGTGAACCGTTGAATTATCGTTTATGTTTAGATTGTTACTTATCATTATTTCATCTTTGATCATGATCCATATGATGTCTTGTGAGTAGTTCGTTTTGTTCTTGAGGACATGGGAGAAGTCATGTTGTTAGTAGTGGAATTGTGTTGAGAAAGATTCAATAGTTTGATATTTAAGTTGTGGTGTACTTCTTCTAGTGGTGTCATGTGAATGTCGACTACATGACACTTCACCTATATGGGCCTAGGGGAATGCATTGTGTATTTGGCTACTAATCGTAGGGGTTGCGGAGTGATGTAAACCTGAACCCCGTTAGAAACCTTTGCACAAGGGACTTGTGGTCTTAGAGTTTAAAGTTGTGGTTAGGTTTCTACCTTAATTACTTTCTTGTACTTGCGGATGCTTGCAAGGGGTATAATCACAAGTATGTATTAGTCCTAGGAAGGTCGGTACATTAGCACAGGTTCACCCACACAGCACTTAGCAAACTAAAGAAGATTAATCAACTATATGAAGCGAAAGCACTTGACGATATTCCCATGTGTCCTCAAGAACGTTTGGTCATATTAAGTAATACAAATAGCTTGTCCTTTGCTAAAGAAAGGATTGGGCCACTTGCTGCATTTATTCTTATTGTCTTTTATTTATTCGTACTTTATTTACCTGCATTATCAAAAACCCCTAAAAATCCGTTTGCTAAGTATTTATAGAGAATTCCTGCTCCTAGCCATTCGCCAGCACCTTCTGCTCCTCGTTGGGTTCGACACTCTTACTTATCAATACCAGAATATGCCCAAGGAGGAACTACCCTCCAATTGGGATTTTCCTCGTTCTAGCCATGTAGGAAAAGAAGACTTCAAGGAGGAAGAGTGGGGAAAGAACCGCAAGAGCTGGAATTCGCAACCCGATATGATCATGAGCCGCATTGAGCAAAACTCGGAGTTGATTCGTACTCTCATCTTCGAGATTGAGGACTTGGGGAAACTAATCAAAAATCTCATCGAGAGAATACCACCACCACCGAAGGAGTAATTCGTCATCATGTTTTGGCATCCCCTTGGTTTGTTCCAAGCTTGGGGGAGTGCCGCGGTATCACATCACTATCTTCTATCTTTTTACCTTTTTAGTAGAGTCAGATCATGAATAAAGAAGTTATCATGTAGGATGGTTTGCATTATGGAAGTGTCCCCCCTCTCGTTAGATATCTATGTATCCCTTGGTGTGAGTTGCCGTTATGGAATATTAATGAGAAGTCCTATCATTTACTCTTTTGCATATCTTATTTTAATTTTCAATTCATGGTTATATGATTAGTCTTGTCGTTAGTATTGGTATCACTTTGGGATCATTGAGTTAATTTAGTTGGTTTTGGCAAACCTGGCTCGGTCCATAGCAACACTATTTTGAGAATTGAATTAAAAAGAACTCTTAAAGAAATATAATTTCATCATCTTTCTTTCTTGATTTGCTCATAAGTTTAGTATTCTCTAGTTAAGATCTTTTGTGCTTCCAAGGAAGATTGCATGTTTATTTTTATCACTTGTATGTTTGTTTGTTTCCTTCAATTCTTATGCTTGCTACCTAGCCTTGCTAGCCAAAAACCTGTACTGAGAGGGAATGCTTCTCGTGCATCCAATCCTTAAACCAAAACCTATGCCATTTGTGCCCACCATACCTACCTACTAGCACTATTGCTATTCCAAGTAAACTCATGTTTTTATCTACCTTCCAAATTAAACTTGTTATGATAAAATTAGTGATTAAAGCTCTCACAAACTTGATGGCACACTTTACTTTCTTGCATTTAATAAACTTGAACCATTGTGTCCATCTTTGTTGCGTATATGCTTGCGCTTTATAAGTTAAAGTTAGCAGAACCATGTATCATGGGGAACGCTTTCAACATTGCACTTATATTCCATTGATATCATGATTATTTTGCTTATGGATCCCGGCGGTGTGAAATAAAAGGGGAACTTGTAAGATCATGGAGTTTGTATGTGTGTTAGAGAAACGCATGGGCCGCTAGCCTAAACCATGCCTAATCATGGTGGAAAGTTGCAGCATAACCATAATGAGCACTCTATGAAGCATCCTCAATAAAAACCTATGCAAATAGCAAATAAAAAGATCGTTGAGATGCTCATTGTCTGCTTGCCTTTTCATTTTGATTATGGGATAGCTCCTGTATCATGTGCAAGGGGTACCCCGTTGGCGGTTCTCTATGATACATATGTATTTACAATGACAAGAGCTTACTTGTGACTAAAGTTGAGTAGCATGAGGTTCGGTACTCGTAAGTAAGGGGCATGAGATTTCAACTTATAACTTCAAGCATATCCTCTTAGTTGTGTCACTTTAACCTTAATCACCTAAAGATGCTTATGATAGGGGCAATGATAGCTGAAAGCTAATAAGTACCATAATTTTTGGAAGCTCATTATGAAACTTGAAATCCCTGCTTCCCTCTACGAAGGGCCTATCTTTTACTTTTTAGTTGAGTCAGTAAACCTATTCTCTTCTACCTCAGCAAGTATTTTGAGTTGTTGTGTTTCATTCATTCATATGATGATTTATTCAATCATGTTTCTTATGTTCCTTGTTTTGCACATTGCTCTTATCTTGGTGATTACTACTTTGAAAGCTATCATTGAAAACCAGTTATTTGTGAACTCCTGCAAATTGTCAACTATTCTTCGACCAAGAGCTAAGTTTGCCATTACCAACTATGATTTACTTTATGTATCTTTATTGTGTTTCCTTTACTCATTGCAAGTTAAGTTATATAATAGTGAGTTGTCTTCTATTATGACTTATGTATTGATGAATGTGATGCTTCTTGTCTGTATTCTTTTATCGACTCTTCACTCCATAAACCAGAGGTCATGTTTATTGAGTTCAGTTTCGCTTGGGGACAAGCGAAGTCTAAGCTTGGGGGAGTTGATACGTCCATTTTGCATCACTATTCTATATCATAATTTACTGTTACTCATTGATATGTTTCATATTCAGAGATTATACTTATGTTATTTCATCTGTTTTTGCATGGTTGATGACTTTTGGAGCATGGATCGCTGTAGTCAGGATTCTGATGGAAAAGGTGATGTTTGGAGGCGAAATTCGCGAAGATCAGAAAATCTGGGAAAATGCATGGAAAATTCTATTTTTCCAGAAGATGGAGATTGCCAGAAGGGGAAGTGGAGATGGGCCACAGGGGGCCCACACCACCCCCTAGCACGGGCCACCCCAGGCCGCGCCACCAGGTGGTGTGGCCACCCTGGTCCACCCCAGCCTCTCCCCTCTGGCGTATATTATCCTCCCGAAACCCTAAGACTCGGGGAGCGACCACAGAAAGATTTCGCCGCCTCTGCGGGGCGGAAAACACCGAGAGAGAAAGATCTCTCCTATAGACAGAATTCTGTCGGGGGAATTCCTTCCCGGAGAGGGGAGATCATCGCCATCAACACCGCCATCAAGCTGGACTTCACCGGGATCATCATAATCATCATATCCACTAGCACCATCATCACCACTCCATACCGCTGTAACAATTGGGTTGAATCTTGCATAGTTCTTAGGAGAAACTTTCCTGATGTTGATTACTTGTTGTAGTTGATGCTATTGAGTGGAACCATTGAATTATTGTTATGTTCGGATTGTTACTTCTCATTATTTCATCTCTGATTTTGATCCATATGATGCCTCATGAGTAGTTCGTTTAGTTCTTAAGGACATGGGAGAAGTCATGTTGTTAGTAGTGGAATTGTGTTGAGAAAGATTCAATAGTTTGTTATTTAAGTTGTGGTGTTATTATTCTAGTGGTGTCATGTGAACGTCGACTACATGGCACTTCACCTTTACGGGTCTAGGGGAATGCATTGTGTATTTGGCTACTAATCGTAGGGGTTTCCGGAGTGACAGAAACCTGGACCCCCGTTAGGAAACCTTTGCACAAGGGAGTGTAGGATCTTAGAGTTTAAAGTTGTGGTTAGGTTTCTATCTTAATTACTTTCTTGTACTTGCGGATGTTTGCAAGGGGTATAATCATAAGTATGTATTAGTCCTAGGAAGGTGGGTACATTAGCATAGGTTCACCCACACAACACTTAGCAAACTAAAGAAGATTAATCAACTATATGAAGCGAAAGCACTTGACGATATTCCCATGTGTCCTCGAGAACGTTTGGTCATCTTAAGTAATACAAACGACTTGTCCTTTGCTAAAGAAAGGATTGGGACACTTGTTGCATTTATTCTTATTGTCTTTTATTTACTCGTACTTTATTTACCTGCATTATCAAAAACCCCTAAAAATCCGTTTGCTAAGTATTTACAGAGAATTCCTGCTCCTAGCCATTCGCCAGCACCTTCTGCTCCTCGTTGGGTTAGACACTCTTACTTATCAAAAATACTGCGATACACACCCTATACTTGTGGGTCATCACATGACATATTATAAACAATTGAGATTTCTTAATGTGCCTTGAAAGAATCATGCGTTGTTTTAGCATACAAAAGCATAATATTGTGGTATTCTCCTTTAATGCTTTATTTGGGTTGACTTGGCGCATGATCACACCATGTTAAGACTATACCAAGTCACCATAGCCTCTATGATCATTTAGTTTTCGTCTTATAATATCACTTTATGCTTTAATCAATAATGTTTTGTCGCTTTGCATGATTATGGCTATTATTGCACTCTTAGTTGGTCGCTCCTAGTCTTTTGCTAGCATCCATACCAAGTATGAGTTCCACTCATGCATCCAACTCCAAATAAAACCAAGTTATTCCAAAGAGTCCACCATACCTACCTATTAGTATTTGCTATTCCAAGTATATTCATGTTTTTACCTACCTTCCGAATTAAACTTGTTATGTGAAAATTAGTGATTAAGGCTCTCACGAACTTGATGGCACACTTTACTTTTCTTGCACTTAATAAACTTGAACCATTGTGCCCATCTATGTTGCGTATATGTTTGCGTTTTGCAAGTTGTGGATTAGCAGAACCATGCTATCATGGGGAACGCTTTCAACATTGCAATTTATTCAGTTGATATCATGTTCTTTTGCTTATGGATCCCGGCGGTGTGTAATGAAAGGGGAGCTTGTAAGGCTCATGGAGTTCGTATATGTGTTAGAGAAATGCATGGGCGGCTGGTCTAATCCATGCCTAATCATGGTGGAAACCTGCAGCGTAACTATAGTGAGCAATCTATGAAGCATCCTCTATAAAAAAGAAGCCTATGCAAATAGGAAAGAAAAAAAGAAAAAAAGCTTATGCAAATAGGAAATAAAAGGATGCTGAGATGCTCATTATCTGCTTGCCTTGTCATTTTGATATGGGGATTCTTCCGTATCATCGGGCAAAGGGTACCCCGTTGGTGGTTCTCTATGATACACATGTACTTACAATGACAAGAACTTACTTGTGACTAAACTTGAGTAGCATGAGGAACGGTACTCGTAAGTAAGGTGCATGAGATTTTCAGCTTATAACTTGTCAAGGATATCCTCATATTTGTTCACTTTAACCTTAACCACCTAAAGATGCTTATGATAGGGGAAATGAGAGCTGAAAGCTAATAAGTACCATAATTTTTGGAAGCTCTTTATGAGACTTGAATCCCTGCTTCCTTCTATGAAGGGCCTTTCTTTTACTTTTATGTTGAGTCTCCATCTTCCATCTTTATGCACCTATTGAGAGAGCATAGTGGCTATTCTTAGTTTAATGTGCATTGTCCCAAGACTTGTTGATTGATTCATAACTTTGATATTGCTTGTTCTTAAACTATTTGTATCTACTCACCCTTATAAACTTTGAAGGTGTCCTATGCATTTATGTTTTGCTACCCTATGAGGGACAAGCTGAATACCATTCTCATTATGTTTTCTATATGTTAAACAAACAAACATCTTTCAAAGCATTGTTATTCATGAATCTTTTGTTTGTACCTTTTCATGTTACAACATAGTTGTTATGTCTTATTGTTAGAACTATATCTTTCATGATATGTTAAAGTACTATGATTCCAGTTATCAATGTTATAAATACTTTGATCAATATTATGATGGTGCATGTCACCTCAAAAAATATTCTTTTTTATCACTTACCTACTCGAGAACGAGCAAGAGTTAAGCTTGGGGATGTTGATACGTTGCAAACGTATCTATAATTTTTGATGTTCCATGCTTGTTTTATATCTACTTTCTTATGTTTTGTCCACATTTTGGAGTATTTTTACACATTTTCTGGAACTAACCTACTAACAAGATGCCACAGTGTCAGTTGCATGTTTTCTGCTATTTTTGGTTTCAGAAAAGTTAGTAAGGAAATATTCTCCGAATTGGACCGGACAAAAGCCCAAGTCAATATTTCAGCAGAAGGAATACGGAGTCCGAAGGGCAGACGAAGAGGGGAACCAGGGCGGCCACACCTGGTGGTGGCACGGCCAGCCCTAGCCGCGCCACTAGGGGTGTGGCCCCCTGGTACTCCAGCGACCTTGCCCCTTCGCCTATATATTGCCTCTGGGACGAAAACCCTAAGTACCCGATCAAAACTCCACGAAAGAGTCTGTAGCCGCCGCCATCTCTATCCCTAGATCGAGAGGGATCTGAAGCTCTTCACGGCACCCTGCCGGAGGGGAGTGATCACCCTGGAGGCCTTCTTAATCACCATGACTGCCTTCGGTGTGATGCGTGAGTATTTCATCCCTGGACTATGGGTCCATGTAGTAGCTGGATGGTTGGTTCTTCTCCTTTGTGTTACCATGTCTAGATCTTGTGAGCTCCGTTCATAATCAAGATCATCTATTTGTAATCTACATGTTGTGTTTGCAGGGATCCGATGGATATTGAGATGCTATTTCAGATTGATTATTGATTCTACCATGTCTATGTTATTTGTGATCTTGCATTCTTTCCGTTGTTAGTAGCTATCTTGGCCAAGTAGATGCTAGCAACTCCAAGAGGAGTATTTATGCTAGATAGTGGGTTCATGCCTCTAGGAATCTGGGGAACTGACAGAAATCTCTAAGGTACTAGATGTGATGTTGCTACTAGGGAAAAACAACAATCATTTGTTCATAGAACAATTGTATTGTTTACTTTACACGCTTTGCTTAATGCAATTATCGGTTGCTTGCAACTTAATACTAGAAGGGGTTCAGATGATAACCTGAAGGTGGATTATTAATCATAGATGCAGTTGGATTACAGTCTATATATAATGTTGTAATGCCCAATCAAATCTCACAGGAGTCAAGATCATTAGTATATGCATGTATGCTTTCTCGGTGTATGTCAATTGTCCTGCTGTAATTTGTTCACCCAACATGTCATCTATCTTAAGGAGAATCACCTATAGTGAACTATGGACCCCCGGTCCATTCTTTTACCATCAATCTATAAGCTATTTACTGTTTTCTGTTTACTTTCTGCAAGAAATTACTATATTTCACACAATACGTTTAATCCTTTGTTTTCAGCAAAACCGGTGAGATTGACAACCTCACTGTAAGTTGGGGGCTAAGTTCTATGGTTGTGTTGTGCAGGATTCCAAGTTGGAAACAACACCTTGGAGGTGTTTGCTTGCTCCTACTGGTTCGATAACCTTGGTTTCATAATTGAGGGAAAACTTGCTGTTGTGCTCATCATACCTTCCTCTTGGGGTTCCCCAACGAGCCCGACGTGTTGAGTCGATCATCACTCATCCAGCTCCTCCGAAAGGAAGGTGAGGGCAAGGGATTCATTTTCTTCCGTAGACACTTTGCGGTGATCAACCTAAAGGTTCTGACTGAGGGAAAGGCAAAACGGTTCCTCTACCCCCATAAGTTTCTTACAAAACGAATAAATATGACTTTGGATGGCAGGGAAGTCCGAGATCACGCCATCCTGGGAGGCAAGCACATTGATGACACATTTTCTGCGCCTCCCATTAGCGATGTCGTAGAAAAATTAGTGTTCGCATCACCCTGAAGCGTCCACTTGGTTCTTCCCCGCTAGCGCCAATAATCTTCTTCCTGTAGATCGATAGATGTGGACTAAGCGCTCCTCCAGATGGTAGTGATGTGCCCATCCCTCATCGTCTAACGCGCTGTTATCTGCCAAATCATCCGGTTCTTGGATTTGTTGAAGCAGTAGGGATTTCTCATCTCTGACCGCAGCCGTGAGATTTGCCGCCAACCCGCGAAGGAATCTTCTGAGGCCATCCGCCTGCACTTGCCACACATTGATCACATCCCTTCTTCGTGCACGAAAAAGGCTAATGAGGTTCCATTTGTTGGATACGAGGGTCAAAAAATCAGGGGTGGACAACCAAGAATTCTCAAAGAAGAAACGGATAGGCTTTGGACGATCAAGATCCCTAGTGTCTAGAAGAAGGGGAGTGTGATCCGAACCAATGCTTGATTCCGCCCTGAGCGAGCACATCGGAAACTTGGCTTCCCACTCAGGGGAGACAAGCAACCTACGAGCACACTACGGACAGGGTTCGCCTGGTGGTTCGACCAAGTAAATCGAGCCCCAGACCTAACCGGTTCCCGCAACTGCAATCTCGCAATAGAATCATTGAACAGATTAACACGGGGCCAATCAATGTTTCGGTTGTTTTTATTGGCTGGCCCCCGGATCAAGTTGAAGTCACCCAATATCACCACTGGATAATTGGATGACGCCACAAACATCTCGAGTTCAGTCAAAAATGTATGGGAATGTGCATGATCCGCAGGACCGTAGACCCCTATGAAATTAAAGATAAAATTTGAGGCTCTGTGAAGGAGTGAAGCGCTAAGGAAAAACTCCCCCTGGTTGGATGCACCCACCTAAAACATGGAATACCTAATTCCCAAAAGCAAGCCCTCTGATCTGCCAATAGCAGGGAGCCACGAGCAGAAGAATTTATCCCCAAGTTCTAGGCTCGCAAGTTCCTGGGAAAAAACTCCTGGCACATTGTTTCCTGAAGAAAAAGAATGTCAATTTTGTTTTTATGCAGGTACTCTCTCAATTGGTTTCAGCGGCCTCTGCGCCGGAAACTGCGGATGTTCCATCCCAGGGCTCTCATCTAGCGCGTTTATTAGCAGCTCTTGCTTGGCGAGCTAGAGTTATCCTCAAATTGGAGCTTGGACCTACAAGGCTAGCAATGGTGATCCCTTTTTTCTTAGTTGCCTCTTTACGGGGTTTACGTTGAGGGTGGTCAGCAAGCGACACTGATAAATGAGGTTGGATCGGAACCGCCGATCCCTCTTGGACCATTATGGAACCAGCACGGACCGGCGACGCACTGGCAGGTTGTGCCACAGAGGATGCCACCGCCTGCTACTTCTTGCAGGCAGCCGCAAGCGCCACTTGTGCCAGCTCTTTGGCATGGATCAGCGACAACAACGATGAAGAAGAACAAGAAGGATTGAGAGAAAAACCAGAATCAAGAGCCACCTCTAAAATATGCGCATCAGGCAAAACCGCAAGAGGCAGAAAAGCCGGATCCGCTTCGGAGGAGGGTGCGGGATTACCTGACAGGTTCTTCTCCGCTGTCACACACATTGCCTTGGCCAGCACCAATTCTGTGTCGTTGTCCTTACGCCTTTGGCTACGCCTGGTAGAGGAAGAGGGAGTGGACTGGGTCGGCCACGATGCGGAGATCTTGGCGCTCCTAGCTGAGGTCAATGCATATTTGGACGGGGTCGCCACCACCATCTCCATCACCACAGGAATGGAGCGCTTGCCCATCGCGAAGTTGGATGCTGCTTCCATCGATAGATCTACCGCAGCGAGGGGAGGATATGTCTTTGCCGCCTTCAGTTTCTTGGATCGGTCTACTAGGGTCTCATTCTCAAATTCCCACTCGTCCGGGCTCTCCCAACCAATCTCCCTGCGGTTACCTTCAGACAAGCGTTGCATCTTCCCTGGTGTGAACGACGGAATGTGGACACGCTCACCATCATCCGAGGATTCTTCCAACGAGGCCGAGGATATTGGGGAGGTCGGAGCATTCCTGGAGGAGGGAATCGAGGAGGAAGGAAGCGGGGAGATCGCCTCAGACAGTTTTTCCGCGAACGAGGGCGAGGCGAAGTGGGATCCATACGGATCCAGCTTGTGAGGTTGGATCGCTGCAGGAGCCGATGCAGTGAACGAGCCCACAAAGCTCTTTTTAGCATGGACTGGTGCACTACTAGCTCCCATGTCAATGGTCTGCCTACCTGCCGCACGCTTGAAATTTCTCACCAGTCCCTCCTGAACCACCCCTTTCCCTGAAGCCCACGAGGAAGTTTCAACACTTTTACCTTTGGAAGATGCGGGTTGGTTCCCCCCTCCCCCCCCCCCACTACCGCCTTTTTGGTGTTTCTAGTGCGGATCCAGGGAAGTGCGCTCCTCAAGGTCATCGTCATTGTCCTCCGGATCCCAGTCATCCACTGGTCTAGGGGGAGGAGTCGGAGGGGCTACACTAGCACCCTTGCGGCACTTCTCCGGCACCACCTCAATCTTGAAACCCTCACCCTCGATGAACAAGACAAAGGAAAAGGCCAGCTTCTCAAGCACCGGAGTCAGAAATTTCATCAACACTTCCTTAGGTTCCTTGAACAGGGAGAGAGCATCAACATGAATTGGTTTGCCAACTAGAATCGTAGCCGCAATTACTCGTTCTTCCACCAGAAGGGCCTTGGGAATCCCCTGGAGCCGCACAAGCTTCTTTGAGCGCCCCCATATTGCTCGGTGGAGGAGAAATCTCATCCAGGATGATCACACGAATCTTGCTGCCCGACAACGTTAAGTCAACCGCATTACGGCAGAGCCGTAAACTGTCTGGATTAGGGAAACCACAAAAAAATCGGTCTCACTCAGCCGAATTACCTCCCAGTTCCAGTCTTCACACACCAGCTTCTTTAGGCCTTCCTCAATCACCGCTTCCAAGGCCTTGGAGTCATCAGCCACCACGTAAGCGAGGTTCTGCTTCTTCTCCACGACCAAAGGGAACATATTTTCCATGGCGGAGAAAACGAACCCATCCACTGCAACGCCATAGTGGACCATCACCCGTGGCCTGTTAGTGGCTGGGCACATCGTGTGACCGTCCACATCACATAGCGCGCAGTGCGGAGGGAGGGTGCATCCCGATTGGAAATGGCCCGGTTGAGAGAAATTGAAGCATGTGATCTTTGGTTTGGACCACATTGGTTCCACGTCGAGCACCTCCTCGTGAGAGTAGGAGGAGGCACCCATTGACGGCGCTGGCGCGACGGACACCGGCGAGACGGAGGGCTGTTTCTTGAACTTCTTGGCTGCTATCTTCTTGCGCGGCGCGCGCTGCGCACCCCCTCACCGCCATGGTAGCTCCCGGCCCCCACAGGGAAGCGCACTGCTTCCTCTCTACGGGGTTGCTCCACTTGCCTCACCGGAGACCGGTCCCGCTGACGGCTCCGGCGCTGCTCCAGCAGATGGAGGAGCTCAGATTCGGTCAGGTCTTCCACACGACGGTGCCTACCTTGGTTCATATCTTCGAAAGGACGCTTGTTGGACCTGCGACCATCACGCTAGTTCCGGTCCATGGCCGCCGTAGACGAGGATCTAGAGCGAGGGAAGTGGAGGAGGTTGCGATGGAGGAGATCTCGATTTGAGGCGGGGAAGAGGAGAAGTGGATCTAGGGTTCCGACCGGCCGCCAGAACCACTTAAGTAGTGGGGGATGGTTGGGGGGAGTGGGTGAGAGTGAGTGGTAACAGGCGGAGGCCTGTCCTGGGTCTCACTACTCTAGTCCACCTGCTGGACTGGGCCCCTAGTGGACCCAATCCCCAAGTCCTCGAAGCCCAACAACGGAGACTGCTCGTCGCTCGGCCCACTCACGGCCCGTGGCGCGGCATCGGCCACCTCCACCGCCACCAGCAACGAGCTCCACTCCGGACGCGATGCCGCCACGAGCACCAGGAGAGGGAAGAGGAAGGGTCCCAGCCTGGACAAGTTAACTTTGTTAATTTGGTAGTATTTCACAATGAATAGTCAGAAATGATCTGACTTGTAAAATTAGAACACTATACCTTAGTAACACTATTCCAATTCTTCATACGACTAAGTAAATTATCTCTATCCCGCTTCAGTGCCACACAATTAAGCCGCCGGAGGGACCTTGACTGCTGTACAATCATGCAAGACATGTGTTAAACCACTCATAAGGTTGCACATAAACCTCATTCTGTCTTCTGCTTTTCAAATGACTATCAATATTCAAACTTAAATATGAAAAAAAAATTATGGTGACTTCCATTTAGATAAAAATTACCTGATCTGGAAATTTGGAAATATTTGACTGATTTTCATGCCAATTTCCTGTCGAATCTCACCATCCAATATATGCGGCAGTAGAGCATTGATTGCTCTGCCACTGCGGTGCGCAAATGCCTATCAAATAGCAACTCAACAATTGTTAAAATTTCCAGACTGATGAATTCTCATCAATGTAAATTTGAATTAAGCACATACAGTTCCATCATGCTCGTCTTGATAAGTGTCACTCCACATTTTTTCAGTCTTAGAGAGCTCTTGTTTCCACACCTCCCACTTCTTCAATTCCCAGCCTTCCCGCTGTTTTGACCTACGCACAATGCCAGCCTTCTTGTATACATCTAAACGTACAAGTGACTTCACACAGATATAGGATTGCATGTTGCCAGGCTTGCGGGGGCAGAAATCTAACAGCTTTGCCATCTTACACAAATTAGCATTCGAGTTGTCCCCGAGCAACTCATAGGAGTATAGGTTACAATCACAACGTTGCAATATGATCTTATCCCCGTGAACCAAATTTGGGCCCGGAATGTAATCTGGTGAGATACTGTACTTGTGGATCCACCTTTGCTCCGCTTTGTTGTCAAGTGTCCAGATCTGCAGCTTACCAAAAATCTCTCTGGGCCGATCACGATGGGTTTGAGCAGTTGCTATGCATAGCTCCCCATCTATCTCTCCGACCCAGTATTGACGAGTACCACCATCAGCACAATCTTCAGGTACGGATGCTGGAAGTTCTATCCTTGCAAAACTCTCATCATTAAGATCAAAGGTCATAACTGCATGCTGCCAGCTAGCTCCAATGTCTTCAGTGAGCCAATACATTAATCCATCAATATTGATTGCTCCAAAGGTTTTCACACAGTTCAAGCTTAGGGCTTCTGGGGTTCTGATCTCTCTCCATTTCTCGTCACCAAGCGTGTAAACTTGAATGACGCTGAATCTTTTGTTCTTATGGGCACGAGGGAGACCCTCGACACAATCACCAAGGAAGTGTGTAATCTTGTATTGTTTGGTCAAGGGGTGACATCCAAAGATGTAGAACCAGAAGTGATCACCGCTCACATTCTTTACAGGTTTCTCAAGATGCAGATATTCACCAGTTGCAAGATTGGCTATCTTGATAGTTGATGTCTTTGTGTATAGGCAAAGAAGCCCATTACAAGAACCACAAAGGAAATCATCAGGGCCAATCACTGGCACTGCACATGACGACTGTGCCCAGGATTCATCAATCATGATAGCATCAGCAGGGTAGGGCTTTCCTGAAATCGACTCTCGCGGGAAGAATAGTAAGGCACAGCTGGGCACAACCTGGAGGTGAGAGGCAGCAAACAGGGGATCTCGGATGATTTTGTGCCATTGCTTGCAAACACCAACACACCTCAACAAATTGCTCACTAGAAGCCTCAAAAATATCCGCTCAATGAGGTCTCCTGGGATACGGTTTATAATGCTTTCGTCATTTCTTTGGCTCTTTGGTTTGGTTTCCCCAGAAATCATAGTAAGAAAAATCTAGTCGCCCAAGGAAGCCTAGGTACTGAACCCTTCCGCAAAAGCACATTAAAAAACAATAGGGAAAACTGCGTAAAGATTTTGTTTAAAATAATTTGCAGGGAAATAGCATGAAATTTAGGCGAAGACTCAAAATCTAGTCTCCCGAGGAAGCCTAGGTACTATATCCTTCTGCATAAGCACATTAAATATCAAGGGAAAACTGCGTAAATATTTTGTTTTGCAGGAAACTAGCATGAAATGTAGGCAAAGACTAAAAGGTTTTCTAAGTTTATCGGCTAAGAATAGGTAAAGAAGGAAATAAGTGGCGCGCCTGTATCAAATATCAAATATGGTGGCCGGTATGGTTATTGACTAATTATCGTGAACAAGTACAAATACATAGGATGCATGTAAGTTAAAAAAATGACGATAGTTTTAAACTACAAGCATGGTCGAATACACATATAAGCATACATAGATGAATACAAAGAGAGTACCTCACCACTAAAATTTGCCAGCAAAATTGTATCCACACGCTCTAAATGACTTTGTGCAGAACACAATGTCTATATTAATGCAAAAACCATACAGCTTGAAACAGTTTAACAATAAATCTGGAAAAAAAAGCAAATAATGCAATTTGGCATTACAGAAGATGTAGAAATCCATATGAAACAGAAAACTACATCATCAACAAAGAGTCAAAGAGTGCCAGTTGCAAATAGCTGTTTCTGCCTCTTGTACGTTCAGCGACTACAGAAATATAAGCAACTGTCTAGATAGCTCCATGTTGTATTCTGGCACTATCTGAAATCCAGATGAAACATCAAACTACATCATCGACCAAGTGTGCTGGTTGTCAGCAGTAATTTCTGCATCTTTTCTAGGAATTTTAGCAACTGCCCAAATAGCTCTCTGCTAGTTAGTCTGCTGCATTTTCGCACTGTGGGACAGCAAGTGCAGAACTTGTGAAGCGAAACCAACAGAGGAACGAAATGACACCATGAAACCAATGGATGCATAAACGACGAAGACTAGCTAAATATGTTCTCCTTAGATGGAAAGCTTTTTTTCTACCTCCGCCTCAGCAATGTGAGGGTAAGAAAAGGGGGCCGGAGCTTACCGCCCACCGCGTCGACAGCCACCAAGACCCAAGCCTTCCCTTCCTCCGAGCACCCGGGGCCTCGCTTCGTTGGCGGAGGCTCCCCTCCCGCCGCAACAAGGCTGCCGCGCGGGGGTTGTCCCTAGGGTTGAGGCGGGGAAACGGGAATTGGGGATTCTACCGGTGCACGCACGATTGCGCGTCTTTGCCGCCGCAACACACGCGTTAACTCCGCTCGCGCGCGCGTTGGGCCGGCCCATTTAGTGTATCTTTATTTTATTTTCTGCCTTTTTTTCTGTCTTTCTTTTCCATTTTTGTTTCCTGGTTTCTTTTTCTTTTCTGGTTTTCAGATTTGAAAAAGTTTGGATTTGAGAAATTCTTTTAGATTAGAAAAAATTTCAGTGTTGAAAAGGTATAGATTTGAAAAAATATTCAAAATTTAAACGTTTTCAGATTTTAAATATGTTTAGATTTTCAAAATATTAATAATTTTCTAAAAAATATTTATATTTTAAAACACAAATTAAGAAAATAACAAAAAATAAAAAATACCAACATATTTAGGCCGCACTAAACACAACCAAGAGTATTCGGTCCTTCAGACGGGGCAGAATACTTCACCCGTCGAGCGATAAATAGGACCACCAAGATGAGCCTTGTTTAGTGTGGCCCAAATATACATGTAACTATTTTTCTTTTCTTTTTGTTATTATCTTTAATTTATGTTTTTAAATCTAAATATTTTTATAAAAAGTATTTATTTTATTTTTCAAATCTGAACATTTTGGAAGCATGCATTTTTTTAAACATTTTTTTAATCTAACTTTTTTTAAAAATTAGCATATTTTAAAAATATGAACTTTCTTAATTCTGAACATTTTGAATTCTAAACATTTTTCAAATCTATACTTTTATCAATAATGAATGTTTTTATAATTTAAACATTTCCAAATCTGCAAGCTAGAAAAGATAAAAAAAATCGGAAAAAAAACCTACAAAAAGAAACAAAAATAAGAAAAAATAAAGAAACACTAAATGGGACAGCCCAACACTCGTGCCCATGTGAGAGCGGCCTATTAACGTGTTTCGACAAATAGGATTTGTTGTTTGAGGCCCTTTGAAATTCATCTTATGGGGTTTTTTGTTGTTCTAGATTGGGACTTTCGGTGTGTTGCACAAGAACTTTCATGGCAACATCTGGCCCTGGACTTTCACACCTATATTTTGAGTTGCACTGAGTGGTGCAACTCTTTGTATATGGGCCAAAAGTTGTAATGTAAGTCGGTTTAGAACTTCTGTCCCTCAAAAGTGTTGCCCAAAATTTGGACCAGCGGTTGTACTTTAGGTGGTCCAGAACTTCCGGCCACTTCGGAACTTTCGATCTACAAATCCTATCTAATGATAAAATTTTGGAGGCCACATATAAAATAACCCCTTCTTCCAAGAGGGGGACGCCCTTCTAGTCTCTCTCGTCAATTGTTGCCAAAGCTCTAAATCCCTAGGTCACTCATCCTGGTCAACCAAACTTGTTGATAATCTATGGTTTGAATGAGATGACCTAGGTCTACACTTACACCAAAGGAATTTTGATTCCCCATTCATTACCTTGTGGAACTTTGTTACTCTTGGGTATCCGGGCACCCTAGAGAGAGAAGGTCACCGAAAATCTTGGTGGTGTAAAGCTTAGAGGTGGTGTTGGAAGTCTCCAATTGAGTTGTGGAGATTGACCCAACCTTGTTTTAAAATGTATAATAGGCGCCTTCAAGGGAACCACCTAGTGGATCGTGGCACATTGCACTATGCGAGGGCACGATGAGAATAAGGTGGGCCTTTCTAGATATTTGTTAGCATCATGCCACCATAAATCTCCAACAGAGACATACCTTCCCAAAGGGAGGGAACTCCAAAATACATCATTGTCTCCACCTTACGAATATCTCTATAATTTACTTACTTGTTGTACCGTATTTATTGCTATGTTCTATGTTTTTTTCACATAGATTGTCCCATCTAGTTTCATATCTAGAATAGATACTTTATTATTTTCCCCCTAAAATTAAAAAGACGCTACAAATTGTTGGCCCCCTATTCACCCCGCCCCCTCTAGTATACCATACTAATACTTTCACCTAATAACCTACTCAACAATTCCCTAGCCTCAAAAACTAGTGGAGCAACGTCGACTACAACCAACCCATGTCGATGAGCCTGACTTAGCGGATGCCTACAGTTTCCACTTCTTGCACTAGTCATCTGAAAAATATGTGAATATGTGCCACTCGGTCTTAATGTACTGGCGAGACATTTTTCCTTTTAAAATAGAGGATCTTATAATAGTGGTCCCCTAAATTTTATAAAAAAGCCTAGATTTTAGAACCTATCTACTGTGTGTGCCCCTCGACCGTTTCCTCCCTACCACATAAGCCTTACACCAGGCCCCACTAGTCGAAAACACACTTAGAGCATGTAAACTGAACAATCGATACATTTTGCTACACTATTACGAAATATTGTAAAGTGGTGCCTTATTAAAACCATAGGCACAATTGTGATGGCTAATTTGCAATTTATGTCAAGCAATTAGAGCATATCCACCTGTGCTTCCCAACCCATGTGAAAGAACATTTTATGATCCCTAGTATTTTGTGTGTTAGATAATAATGCCAAGGATTATTTAATTGTGTGTTTAGTGTGCAGAACAATGTTTCCACTCAAATAATGCTAAACCAGAGTGTTGGGGGCTAATTATCCGCCCTACCAAGGGCCGGATTATTCGCCTCACCAAGTTCGCCAAAGCCAACAAGGCGCGTCGTGTGGTAAGGGGTGGAGTTTCTCCCCAGATTAACCGGCCAGGGTCAGAGCATTTGCTCAGGCCGGATAATCTGCAGCCCCAGGGCATTGCCAATGCCACCAAGGCGCGTCACGCAGTGTGGGGGCAGAGTTTCTCCCTGGATTAACCGGCCAGGGCTGGAGCATTCACACGGGCCGGATAATCCGCCCCTCCAGGATATTAGGCAAAGGCAACCAAGGCGTGTCACATTGTGTGGGGCCGGACATTTAATCCGAATAGTCCGTGCTGGGGCCGGATATTTGCCCCGGCTGGATAATCCGGCCCCCACTTAGGCTAGATAATCCGGCCCCCAAATTGTCCAAGGGTAGCTTTTCGAGTGGGGCTATAAATAGCCCCTCAGATCCCCATTTTAGATCTCTTGGATCCTACAAAAAAGCTCTACTTAGTTCATATCGATTCAAGCACAATCACCATCTTCAACCACTCCAAGGCTCTGGTCTTTGGGGAATCGAAGGAGGAGACTTTGATCTACATCGACATCCATCAAGATCTTCACTTCCCCTCCATTCACTTGGAGGATTCTTGATCTAGTGTTTCTTGCAAATCTCTAGATCTCAATTTCGGTTATTGATTAACTTGTTCTTGTGGCAGCTTGTTGTCATCACGGGAGCCTCCAATTCAGTTGTCGATGCGTGCCCCGTTAGCGTTGTAAAGGCACCGGTTCCCGCCTAGAAGGGTGCCAAATAGTGGGGTGATGCCTATTATGGTGTGGTGGTCTTAGTATCGCCTACCCCTCCAACGCAGACGTATTTCCATTAACAAGGAAGAAACTACGGTAAAACAAATCATGTTTCTATGCGTGCTTCACTATGGTTACCTTGTTCCACTCTCTCCGTGTTTACTTGCTTAGTAGTTAGGTTTACATATAGGATAATCTCTCATAATTGCATATCTAGAGAATTTACCTTTATGTTAAGCCTAAAATTGAAAAAGAACTAAAAATTTGGTGTAGCACCTTTTCACCCCCCCCCTCTAGGTGCCCATACGATCCATTTCAATTGGTATTAGAGCCTTACCTCTTTATTCGGGATTTACCGCCTAAGAGAGTATGGGTACTAAGGGATATGATAGTGAGGTCGTGGACAAGGTCACCATGGATGATCTCAAGTCGTTGGAAACAACCTTGGTGAAAACCATGGAGACCTAAATGCAAGAGATGCATGAAATGATAGCGCGTCTCGCCCCCCTCCCCCTCGGTTATTCCTCCATCTACTACTAAGGCTTCAACTCCTTTTCTAAGGACAAAGCCAAGGCTAACTCTGGAGAAAAGGAGTTGGAAGGTGAAGATAAAAATAATGGCTCCTCTTCCAAAAAGGGGGGGTGGTAAGGAGGACTATAGTGAGGTATCTCACTTATATTCACCTAATCCACCAATCCCTCACCCTCATATAAATAATAGGGGTGATCCACGTAAGCTTACTGCACCTTCCTTTAATCAATGGCAACTCTTGATGAAATCTCATGTGTGCAGTTCGTCCATTGAGATATTGAGGATCATTTGAAGGTGGTCTCCATGTTGGGGATCCCAACAACTTGACAAGAAGAGAAGTCGTTGATAGTCAACTCAACACAACTGCTCTACACATGATTCAGCTCGGTGTGGGTCCCAAGGACATGCCACACATTGAACATTTCAACACCACCAAGGAAGCTTGGGATGCCCTCACCGACCTATTCATAGGAAATGAGAGCATTAGAAGAAATAAGTATGATGCTCTAAGCAATGAAGTCGAAGGGTTCTATATGTTGGATGGTGAGGACCTTGAAGACATGTATAGAAGGCTCAAGGGCATTGCCACAACCTTTAGAAAGCATGGTGCCACACATGTTGATGATGTGTGGATCAAGAGGAAATATGTGAGTGCTCTCATGCCATTTGAGTCCACAGATTTGAAGAGCTTACAAGGTAGACACACCTATCACCAAATGACTTCCAACGAAGTCATGCAATAAATGGCTACATTCAAAGTTGCGGCAAAGAACGCCGAAGATGCTCGTGCCTGAGCAATTGGAATGCAAAAAGGTCTAAATGTTGCGTTGAAGCCCAATGTCATTGAGCAAGATGAAGACGATAGGAGTTTTGACATAGTCTCCATGAGATGTCCTGAGGAGGTCAAGCATGCACATGGTGAGTATATGGCGTTCTACGCAAGAAATTTTTGGAAGGACCCGGCCAGAGCAAAATCTGAACTTGAGCACAAGAATGGGTCAAGTGGAAGGAAAGAAAACGGTCCAAAACTAAGGTCTTGCTACAATTGCAGTGACCGTATGCACTTCATTGCGGAATGCCCCTATCAAAGTAGAGAATACCATGGGAGAAGACTAATTCTCAAACAAAAGTCAAAGGCTCCACGCAAGAAGCCATTTGTCAAGAAGAATGGCTCTTATAAGAAACAACCAAAGATTGCATTGGTAGCCCAAGAGGAGTACTCATCCGCAAGCGAAGATCAAGAAGGTGATGATAGTTCAAGAGAGGTGGCTGCAATAGCCACTACGTCTACACCAACCGCTTCACTCTTTGATTCTCCAAATGATAATATCTACAAGAAGAATGTCACTTGACTCATGGCAAGAGGTTCTGAGGTATCACCTACCATCAATTCCTTTCCTAAGACTACCATGAATACCGATATGGATGATGCCACTAGTCTTAAGGTTAAGGAAGAAGTTATTGCATTGGATTGTTTTATAACTAACTTGCAAGGTGAATGCAAAATGCCTTTTGAGGATCTCATGAGTCAACTTGCTCACTTAGATGAACTCCTTGAAGAAAAGGGAAGAATTGAAAGGGAGGATGCAATGGAAATTGCATCTTTGAAAAACGCTCTAGAAGAAGAAGAAATTCGGGCCTCTCTTGAAGAGAGACTTGATTCAATTGTGGAGTCCAATGATGAACTCTTCGCCAAACTTGTGAAGGAACGGGATCATGCTATTGCTAAGGTAAAGAAGCTAAAAAGAGAGAAGGTTGAATTTGGGGCTGCTCATGCTAGACTTTTCGAGAAGTATGAGACACTTGACATCGCCCACAAGGCTTTGGAGAGTGAATACTCCATTATCAATGAGTCTCATGACTAGCTCCAAACTCGACTAACCAAGTATGATGTCCCTAGAACCTCTACACCAATGTGCAATCATGAAGACATTCTTCAAGAAAATGCAAGGTTGAAAGTTGAGCTTGCCAAGTCATCTCATCCCAAAGGTAAGGAAGTCCTTGATGAGATATTGAGCAATCAAAGGACAAACAATGGAAAGAAGGGACTTGGCTATGTTCCCAAGACCAAGAAGAAGAATAAGAAGAAGAACAAGAAAAGGAAGGCCAAGAATACTCAAGCAAAGACAAACACCGTTGAAAAGAACATCATGAAGGACAAAACTGATTATGTTCGTTTTGCAGGGTCTAATAATCCTCATTATGAGTTATTTCATGATTATTATGGTGACATTTATGCTAGTTATGTAGGTTCTTATAATAATTACATTGCTTGGTATATTTGGGTTCCAAAGACCCTTGTTACTAACATGATAGGACCCATTGAAAAATGGGTAACTAAACCAAGAAGTAATTTTCTTGCAGGGTTATGCTTCTGGTGGGTCGAAATGGGTGCTTGATAGTGGATGCACAACTCATATGACCGAAAGAAAGGAGATCATCACAGAGATGAGGCCTAATCATGATCAAATAACCGTCTCCTATGGTGACAAGTCCAAATCAAAGATATTGGGTCTCGGAAAAGTTGTGATTGCCCATGATATCTCTCTCATGGACGTCATGCTTGTTGAGACCCTTGGTTACAATTTACTTTCTGTTTGTGCCCTTGGTAAGATGGGTTTTGTAGTTTTCATTGATGATGTTATTATGGTACTCTTGTGGAGCAAGTCTCTCAAGGTCACTTTTGTTGGGTATGTCGAAAATGACTTGTATGTGGTGGACTTTTCAGGGAAAACCACTACAGGTCCGATGTGCCTATTCGAAAAGGCCGATGTGGGTTGGCTATTGCATCGCCGGCTAGCTCATGTCAATATGAGAAGTTTGCAAAGTCTTCATAAGGGTGGCCACATCCTTGGACTAAAAGAAAATGTTTACTTTGTCAAAGATCATGTGTGCAGGGCTTATGTTGAAGGAAAGATGCACGACTCTCCCCATCGAAGGAAGACAATTATTTCATCAAAGAGGATCCTTGAGCTTCTCCATGTGGATCTCTTTGGTCCTCCATCTCATGCAAGCCTAGGTGGGAAGAAGTATTGCCTAGTGATTGTTGATGATTGTTCAAGATATACATGGGTTTACTTCTTCGAGTAGAAAAGTGAAACTCACCAAACTGTCATTGACTTTGCCAATGAGGTGCAACATCAACACAATGTCCCCATATTGGCAATAAGAAGCGAGAACGACTCTGATTTCAAGAACTACACATTGAATAAATTCTTGAGTGAAGAGGGGATAAGACATCAATATTCCGATGTGTATACCCCTCAACAAAATGGTGTATCCAAGAGGAAAAACGGGACTCTGATGGATATGGCAAGATCAATGTTGGCTGAATTCAAGTCTCCATACAACTTATGGCCTGAAGCCATATCCACCGCTTTCCATTCGTCAAATCGGCTTTACCTCCGCAAGATCTTGGACAAGACTCCCTATGAGATACTTACGGTAACAAGCCAAATGTTTCATACTTCTAGGTATTTGGTTGCAAGTGTTTCTTTCTCATTAAAGGAGTTTGTTTATCTAGTCTAAGGCTTTAGAAGGCATTTTTGTTGGTTATGGTGCCAAATCTCACACTTATAGAGTCTACAACAAGACCATCGGGATTGTTGTGGAATCTTGTAATGTGGTGTTCAAAGAGAATGATGGATCCCATGTGGGGCAAGTTTGTGTTTGTGATACAGATGTTGAAATACCCCAAGAAGCCATAAGAAGAATGGGTGTGGGATTCTACCGCCCCATTGAGGAACCCCTTCTAATGACCGGGAAGGACAATGCTCTACTCAAGTAGAGCCCTCACTACACAAGATCCACAAACCCCACCTGCTGAACCAACTAATGCACCGACACAACAATCTTCTAAAGATCATCAAGCCGGAAGTCCCAAGCCGGATTATCCGGCTAGGGAGGCCAGATTATCCGGCCCTGCATCACCTTCACCACCAAGGAACAACAAAAATGTTGCTGAAACTCCCATGCCGGATTATCTGGCCACTCCCTCAGACAGATTATCCGGCCCTGGAAAATTAGAACAACACCCTCCTATTACGGGTGTTGATCAAGATCAAGGACATGCTTCTTCTCCAACTATTAGTGCTGAACAATCTGCTGAACAAGCTAATAGCCAAGATGATGAGCAAGATTATGAACTTATCCCTCCAAGGAACAATGAAGAAATTGAAATTCGATGCAAGGCTCGAGCTGAAAAGAATCTTGAACTCAGAGGTCACACACTTCATAAAGTGGTGGGTGATCTAAGGAGATGAGTGTCCACTAGGAGTGAACTTGCAAAATTCAGCAACCATCAAGCACATATATCTATGGTTGAACCCAAGAAGGTTTCTAAAGCTCTTGAAGATCCAGACTAGGCTGAGAGCTCAACAATTTTGAGCGCAACAAAGTCTGGAAGCTTGTTGAGAAGCCTAAGGAATGCCGCAATGTTATCAGCACAAAGTGGATCTTCAAGAATAAGCAAGATGAGAATGGAATTGTTGTGAGGAGCAAGACAAGCCTTGTGGCACAAGGCTTTTCCCAAGTGGAAGGCATCGACTTTGGCGAGACTTATGCTCCAGGGGCTCGCCTTGAGTCCATTTGTATCCTCCTTGCTTATGCAGCTCATCATAACTTTAAATTATAGTAAATGGATGTTAAAAGTGCCTTTATTAATGGTCCATCACATGAGTTGGTATATGTTAAGAAACCCCTGGGCTTCGAGGACCCCAACTTTTTGAACCACGTTTACAAACTCGATAAGGCGCTCTATGGCCTTAAACAAGCCCCACGTGCGTGGTATGAGCATCTTAAAGAGTTATTGTTAGATCAGGGTTTTGAAGTTGGGCAGATTAACCCCATTATTTTTACTAAGAAGGTTAATGTGGAGCTTTTCGTATGCCAACTCTATGTTGATGACATTATTTTTGGATCAACTAACCAAACTTTTAACGATGAATTTTCAAAGCTTATGACCGACAGGTTTGAGATGTCTATGATGGGAGAGTTGAGGTTCTTTCTTGGTTTCGAAATCAAGGAACTACAAGAAGGGACTTTTATTAATCAAGCAAAATACATTCAATACATGCTCAAGAGATTCAAGATGACCGATCTTAATGGTGTTGCTACCCCGATGAAAACGAAGTGTCACCTTGAATTAAATCCCAATGGTAAAGATGTGGACCAAAAGGTATACCGGTCCATGCGACTCTCTTCTTTACCTCTGCGCATCTGGACCCGATATTGTGTTGAGTGTAGGTGAGTTTGCAAGGTATCAAGTGGATCTTAAAGAAAGCCACTTGGTGGCGGTCCAGAGAATCTTCGGATATTTGGTTCATTCCCCTAATTTTGGTCTATGGTATCCCAAGGGCTCTAATTTATCCTTATGTGGTTATACGGATTCCAATTGGGGTTGGTGACAAGGATGATAGGAAGTCAACTTCTGGAGCTTGTGAATTTTTGGGAAGGTCTTTGGTATGTTGGTCTTCTAAAAAGGAAAATTGCATATCTCTCTCCACCACCAAAGTGGAATATGTAGCTGCTGCAAGTGCATGCACTCAATTACTATGGATGAGGCAAACTTTAAAGGAATACGGTGTCAGTTGTGACAAAGTGCCTATTTTATGTGACAATGAAAGTGCCATTAAAATTTCTTACAATCTGGTGCAGCACACAAGGACTAAACATGTTGAGATCCGCAATCATTTTATTCGACACCATGTTGCTCGTGGAGATATTGACTTATCTTTTGTGAGCATGAAGAATCAACTTGCGGATATTTTCGCGAAGCCACTTGATGAAGCAAGGTTTTGTTATTTGAGGAATGAGCTAAATATCATTGATTCAAGGAGCTTGACTTGATCTCCCTTGCATACTCCCCTATATTTCTTCCTTTATTTAGTTTAGGTGTGGGCATGGATATAGGGGGAGTGTGGTCCTAATTATTGGGCTAACCCTCCCCCATAATGTCGAAAGCAAGATAAATCATTTCTCTTAATATTATTTTGTGATATGTGAGTTTATTGATGAGTATTGGCTACGAACCCAAGATACATCTTCACGGTGTCATGCCATCTAATCCTACATGGTGGCTTCGGCCACCACCCTCTTCTTTATGAAGAGTTGGTTCTTTGAGGTCCTTTCATTTGGTTTTATTTGCCCATCTTGTGTTCTTATAGAAAACACACCAACGATTGGCTTTTCACTCTCTTGGTTTTTGCAATTCTTGGTGTGTAGTACCATCTCAGTTTGGTTATCTAAACATAAGCCTTTCTCCCACCTTGAACCATCTATCTTGCACTCAAGTCCATTGTTTATCTTGTGAGGGTTTTGAGGGGTTATGCTGGCCCAATTTCTATGTAAACAGAATAATTGGTGAAGGACGGATTATCCGCCCTTTAGGTGGCCGGATTATGCGGCATGTGCAGTTTCATCTACTTAGGGTTGGGCGTCGGGTGGAAGGGCTCAAATAGAGCAGCCACTCCACCCCGACCCCCAACCTCTCTCCTAGTCGCCGCCAGCCTCCTCGGCCCTCCTCGGTACCGTTCTAGCCACCGGATTCTCTGCCCTCCTGGATCTTCTTTGCAACTCCTCCGGGTACCTTCTCCTCCGGGTTCTTCCTCCAATGTGTGAGGGTAAATTCCCCACTCTCATCTTTTGTATAGATGTTGTTGTTTGTTGTTGGGACTTGGTCTAGAAGTTTCTCTTGTGCTCTTTTGCTTGTTAGAAATCGTAGGATAGCAACCATGTTGCATGATCTATGTTTGAACTATGCATCTGAGATGATCTGCAAAAATTCGCATAGGCCGGATTATCCGCCCCCTGACTCGGTCGGATTGTCCACCCCTGACTTAGACGGATTATCCGGCCTAGAAGGTTTGCACCTGCTGCAACTAATCTTAGACTATGATTTGACATGTAATTGACTTGTGGTTGTTCCTATACTATTTATAACACTCCTCCTGGACTTGTGTGTGTGTGTTCTTATCTACTTGCTATCTACCTCATTCACTTCACAGGTGGCTCTCGTGGGATCTCTCAGACATACAAGCGATGTCCTCGTGCTCGCTATTTTAGGCCCAACAAATAAGGTGTTCTTGTTGATGAGGTTGAGTTGAGGAGGCAGAAACGAGAGGTTGTTAGGATGGCAAAAAGGGCTAAGAAGGACATGAGGTCTCGGGCTGGTTCCAAGAAGAAGGGTAAGAAGCCTAGGGTCAGTTATAAGGACATGGACATCATTTCATATTCATCTATTCGTCAGCGTGACCTGTATGTGGAGGCTGATATTGATGAGGAGCTTGGGGACCTCCACTTTTGGTGTGCTCACCACAAGTTTGTCTTTGATGATGTTTATGACCGCCTGAAAGATTCGTCCAGGCAAGCCGTATGCCTCAATGTGCTGAAGCTTTGGTTGTGACTGGGAAGATGGGGTTGCATCATCTCATGGAGCTCTAGTCTTTTTATGATACTTCCATGGTGAAGAAGTTTTTCTCCACTCTTGTGGTGTGTGGGGATGAGCGTCGCACCATGAAGTGGATGACAGGCGGGAACTATCTAGAGTCTAATTTCTACATGTTTTCTAAGGTTCTTGGTTACTCTTTTGCTGGCCATGATCAATCTTGTGGGTATCACATCATCCTGCTATCAATCCCAACAAAGACACATTTCTTTCACCATGCTATGTTCCAAATGGTGTTGTTGGTAAGGTTGCCAATCTCTCTCCACTATATGCACAGCTGGTTGGTATGTTCCTTGATTGCATCACTCCGAGTGGGGGAAACAATGACAGCATCCGTGGTCACCTTGTTAAGCTGTTGGGTTTGCTTATGAGGTTGCCTCTTCTAAAGACCCCGTTGTGAGCTACTAGCTAGATGTGATAGATTTCATCTTCCACAAGATGACTGATGCTATGTATAACATGCTCTCTATCCCGTATGCTCCCTACATCATGATGCTCATCAAGCATATGCTCCCACATGAGGATTTCGGTGACAATATTGATGGTGTTCACAAAGTCAAGAAGATCTACAAGACTAGGAAGACCTCTTGCCCCTAGCTCCTGAGTCCTTTATGGGATATGCTAGGTCGAGTGGGAGGAGGCCCCCGGTGCCATCTATTGCTAGGGAAGTTAAGTAACTAAACTGGTTCCAGTGCAACATTCTTTGCATGGGAGTTGACACCCACAAGGGGCAGTATGAGGCGTACCTGCAGCATCATGACATGGCTCACACTCAACATCTTATTCTCCACCATGTCTCTGGGGTATCAATCCCTCCCCCTACCAAGGCAGCTCCTACCCCGTATCCTTAGTGGAACACTTCAGGCACCAACTATGGTGAGCTCGAGCGTCACTTGTTTCCGAGAAAGCCTACTCTACCATCCGCTGATGATGAGGATGACGATGAGGAGTATGATGATGATGAGGGTGCTTGTGATGAGGAAGAGGACGAGAATGAGGACAAGGAGTGATCTCCAGGGACGCTAGCATCGCTCTTTTTCCTTTTTGTTGTTCCGATGCCAAAGGGGGAGAAGTAGTTCTAGTAGGTGTCGAGGGGATTTTCATGGGTCGGGCACAAGCACATTTGGCACTTTATCATTTTCTTCGTTCTTGATTGTGCCCATTTAGCATTGAACTCTCATATTTGCTATTTGGTTTGTTTGTGTGAGACTATGTTGGCCCATATTGTGTCATGATACTATGGATTCATCTTTATGGATTTATCACTATGGATTTCTGGAATTATCTATGTGGATGTATCGTTATGTATTTATTCTTGGAAGTCTCAATATGGGTTTCTTCAAAAGTATCTATCATTATCTTATTAAGGACTTCATTATGGTGGTATGGTACATCTCTCTCCTTAACTCGTCATATGTTCTTAACTTCCAATTTATGAAAAGGTATTGAGCCTATGTGTGTGCATTTGTATTCAAATGCAAACTTAATATATGCACACATGCAGGGGAAGTTCATTTTCATCCTTGGAATGATGTGTTAGTAGGGCTATATTGCAAATCCTTGTATTGTCATCTAACACCAAAAAGGGGGAGATTGAAAGAACATTTTATGATCCCTAGTATTTTGAATCTTAGATAACAATGCCAAAGATTATTTAATTGTGTGTTTAGTGTGCAGAACAATGTTTGCACTCAAATACTGCTAAACCAGAGTGTTGGGGAAGGCCCACCAAGTTCACCAAAGCCAACAAGGCGCGTCATGCGGTAAGGGGGGCGGAGTTTCTCCCCGGATTAACCAGCCAAGGCAAGAGCATTCTCCCAGGCCGAATAATCCGCCGCTCTAGGGGTCGGATAATCCGCCCCCCAGGGTGTTGCCAATGCCACAAAGGCGCGTCACGCAGTGTGGGGGCAGAGTTTCTCCCCGGATTAACCGGCCAGGGATGGAGCATTCTCCCGGGCCAGATAATCTGCCCCTCCAGGATTTTTGGAAAATGCAACCAAGGCGCGTCACGCTGTGTGGGGCCGAACTTTTAGTCCAGATTGTCCGTGCTAGGGCCGGATGTTTTCCTCGACTGGATAATCCAGCCCCCACTTAGGCCCGATAATTCGGCCCCCAAATCGGAGTGGGGATATAAATAGCCCCTCAGATCCCCATTTCAGATCTCTTGGATCCTGCGAAAAAGCTCTACCAAGTTCATATCTATTCAAGAGCAATCTCCACCTTCAACCACTCAAAGGCTCCGGGCTTTGGGGAATCGAAGGAGGAGACTTTTATCAACATCGGCATCCATCAAGATATTCACTTACCCTCCATTCACTTGGAGGATTCTTGATCTAGTGTTTCTTGTAAATCTCTAGATCTCGATTTTAGTTATCAATTAAATTGTTCTTGCGGCAGCTTGTTGTCATCACGGGAGCCTCCAATTCACTTGTGGATGCGTGCCCCATTAGAGTTGTAAAGGCACTGGTTCTCGCCAAGAAGGGTGCCACATAATGGAAGGTGGATCAGGCCTTTGGTGGCAAGATCCATTAGAGAATAGGGTGAGGCATATTATGGTGTGGTGGTCTTAGTACCGCATATCCCTCCAACGCAGACATACTTCCCTTAACAAGGAAGGAACTGCGGTAAAACAAATCCTGTGTCTCCACGTGCTTCACTACAATTACCTCGTTCCACTATCTCTGCCTTTACTTGCTTAGTAGTTAGGTTTATATATATGGAAATCTCTCATAGTTGCATATCTAGAGAATTTACCTTTGTGTTAAGCCTAAAATTGAAAAAGAACTAAAAATTTTGGTGTAGCACATATTCACCCCTCCCCCTCTAGGTGCCCACATGATCCATTTCACCATATCCGGGCTACGGTGCCGAGAAGGCCATTTAGGCGCACTGATTCATAGTGTGAACCATTTGGGAGGCCCTTCCCGCACCAGCAACACCCCCAAAATCGGCCCCAAAGAAATTCAGCCCAACTAAAATGCAAACTATAGAAATTCATATAAACAATCAAATACACACTTTAAATAAAAAACATTTATTACAGTAATCCAAACATAATTAATAAAATAGTTTGTACAACGTTTAAAACAAAAATTAAAATTCAAGCATTATGTCCTTTGAGCGCCCACAAATGCTCTACCAAGCATCTTGGAGTCACTGATGAACACTTCCATCAAAAATTTCTTAATGCATGGTGAGGAAAGCACTAAAGTCTGATGGCACCTCATGATCAACAGTGTCAAGGGGCTAGTACTCAAACAGTTGATCATCAACCACTAGAGCATTACGCTCACTCTCGGTGATCATATTGTGCATGATCACACATGCATTCATGACCTCCTACATCTGTGATGGTGACCAAGTAAGAGCAGGGTCATCGATGATAGCAAAACAAGCTTGGAGAACATCAAATGCTTGCTCGACATCCTTCCTCCAAGCCTCCTGACATGTCTTAAACCAAGCAGTTGCATCAGTATGAGGATCGGAGATTGTTTTCACAAATATTGCCCATCTAGGATAAATGCCATTAGCAAGGTAGTAAACTTTTCTGTATGTGCGGCCATTGATCTCAAAGTTGGCTATTAGAGCTTGGCTTTCAGCAAGTCTGCCAAACATCGCAAAGCATTTCAAAACATTGGTTTCATTGTGAGATCCAGACATGCCCAAAAAGGCTTGCCAAATCCATAGGCCATAGTCTGCGACAGCTTCAAGTATCACACTTCACTCTCCACTATGACCTTTGTACATCCCTTGCCAAGAAAACGAACATTTCTTCCATCCTAGTGCATGCCAGGAAATCCGCTCGTTGTATTTTGTGCGAGGATCTAAGTCGTGTCTTCTTAATTTGGTGCACTCAAGTTGGTTGGGTCGAACACTCCAACAACGGCTCCAACAATGTCTCGACAAAACCTGTACACACACTCAAAGATGGTAGACTTAGCCATCCACAGATCATCATCTTATGTGTATCAATGAGCACCATATGCAAGACACCTCAATGTATCCATGCATTTCAAAGCATAAGGGAAACATACCAAGCCGACGCAATCTTTCTCGTCGATGAAATAGGGATCAAACTCTCTCACGCCATGCATAATTTTATTGAACAATTCCTTGTTCATCCTAAAGAGGTGCTGAAAGATGTGTGATAGATGCATTGGGTCGTCTATGAAGTAGTCGGCCTCAGTAATCAAAGCGCTAGCCATCCATTCTTGTTCCTTGTTCGCCTTCTTCCCATGCCTCGACCCTCCATGGCAAGGAGCCTTAAGTTTCGCACATAGACGATGGAGACAATTGATTTTCATCACGTGCTCTTCATCATCGGCATGAGAATCAGCTTCATCGAGCTCCAATTTCTCCATCATCATTTCGCCTTCGATGTCCATCTTGTACACATCACAGAACCATGCAGTCAAAGGGCCAAACACTCACAAATTCATGGGAGGATTAAAAAACTAAAAAATCACCTTAGCAAATGAGTGAACTCCTTCTGTGCGGGGCGACTTCAAGGTGGTCTCGGCGAGAGCTGTGGAGATGAAACAACACCAAGACGAGGGCAAGAATACGGCAAGGCGATGACGATAAGACGACGAGAGTTGTGGTCGCTAGGATCTTGGCGAGGGGCGTCGAAATGGGGCAACGGTGGTGATTCGAGAGTGCGGGTAGGAGGGACAGAAGAGAAGGTGTTGAGTGGCCGGGTTCTAGCTGAGGGGACCTTTGCGTCAAGTCCAACGTGGTTGAAGTTTTCGGCGCCCCGGTTCACTCCCTTTGGGTAGGGGCTGGTAGGGATGAAAACAGAGCGGAAACGAATAGAATTTAGTGGTGCCTAATTTATTTTCATATTATTTTGTGAAAGCAGAAACAGATACAAAATTCCCGAAATAGAAATGAAAGCAGATATCGTTGAAAACAAATACATACCAAATTGATGCATACACAAAGCGATGTAGATGTTATCTGGAACCAAGAGAACCCTTGAATCATTCTAAAATTCCAGCATTCAAGCAAACTAACAAAGTGTTCCCTAATTCTAGCATATTAGCCAGAAACAGAAATTCCAGCATTCAAGCAAACTAACAAAGTGTTCCCTAATTCTAGCATATTAGCCAGAAACAGAAATTCTAGCATATTAGTTGGATTTGTCTTTACACATTAACGATAAAACTGAACTTCCATATTAGCCAGAAACAGAAATTCTTTCACTGTAAAACATTGTTCCGTTTTTGTTTCCACCAAAATAATTCTTCTTTCATTTTTTTGCAAAATTTTGTTTCTCTTTTCCTATTTTTATTATGTTTCCGTTTTTCACAGAATGATCAAAAACTTCCTGCTCTATTTTCATTCCTAGGGGCCAGCATGGGAGTACCGACAAAGAACTGGGTCACGCGAGGCGTTGACACCTGTTTGGGGAAGCCGGTGCGGGTCGTTTTTGCCCAGCACCCCCAAAGACCGTTTCGGTGCCCCGATGGAGATGCTCTTACATGTGCCACTAGCTCAAACTACAAATGGTGGATAAGATAGAGTGGCTACTTAGATTCTAATCCTGGAACTAGGACAGATAATATGTTGCGTTCATAACAAGGAAAACTGAAACCGATGTTTTCTGAGAAGAATACAAAGACGTGAGTAGCATTGTGAACTGTTTTTGGGGAAATGAATCAAATTATTAACTGAATCCTCTCCCAGATAATGTAACACAATATATCTAAGAGATAAATGCAAACAAATTGCTACTAATAGGAGCATTAAGTATGAGCCTGTAGAAATGGTCAATCACCCACGATGTACAACTCAACCCAGGACACCTAGACTAGGGGAGCAGTTGGCATAGCTCTCGAGGTCTAGCCTCCGCCCATATTTTCAGACGTATTTAGTTGCTCGTGTTTGGTTGCTTGGGCCAGATTTTCACGTTTTTCTTCCTAGTTGGCCGAGCGGATGCTGCATGTGAGGAGATTGACCTCGGCCCTGGATGGGCGATTTATTTGGTTGCTCGTATTTTTATTTCCCCACTAGGAGAGCCCATATGGCCACTTTGTTTGGTTTCCCAGAAAGGGCTCGGCTGATGCAAAGGTGCACATTTAGAAGCCCGCGTCTAGCCCGATGTGGTTACCTCGCATGGCAAATGGTGAGCTTATCAACACTCATCAGGGTTTAAGATCTTACACATGATCGATCACATGAACCAGAACAACTGATAGTACACAATTCACAAGATCAGGCCGACGATGATGAAATCTTTGATCATACTTTCACCTTGTATAGGTGGAACCTGTTCATGTGGACGAACTTGATGTTCATGAGGAGTGAAGTTGATGTTCATATCTTGTGACGCTTGTGGACGCTCTACTAAGAACTCAGAGTAGGCTATTTGTGCCTGTTCTAGAGTCTTAAACCCCTTATGGAGGTTGTGCTGGTAACCCGTCACTTGTTGCTTACACTCCTACCATGTCTTGTAGATTCCTAGCTTCTTGCCATAGTACACCATGTACCAGTTGTATTTCTATGAGACATAACACATATGCAACATAAGGATCACAAGTAAAGCAGGCAAATCAAATTCACAAACACAAGGTAATCAACATAAGCATGCATGATCATATGGGCAAAAGCATCAGCAGTTCATCTACAGGCTAGTGTAATCCTATCGATCACCACCAACTTCTATGGTGTCATCCTACCACCACATCAAAGGGGGTGAAATCCTACCACCGCAAGTTCTCCATAATGTGAGGGGTTAGTATATACCACCTCACGATAAACAGGCCTTTGAATAAGTTTTCATCAAGTCCCTAGCTACTTCAAAATAAACAACCAACAACTTCTTCTTCATCATGCATGCACCAGCCACCACCATCTCCATGATCAGGGAGCAAGAACTACACGTAGTAGTGCTTGGTCAGGTAGGTCTCGAGCCAAAGATCCCTGTGATCCTCCTCTATCTGAACAAAGCCATTTCCCATAGCCCTGTTGTCGAAGAGGTGGCTGAGCGCCACCATCAGAGCCCCAGGCATGTAGCCTCTGGCACCCATGACGATGTCATAGAGAGCTGGGTGCATATCAGGAGGGGAAGTAGTGGTGATGGCGGTCGCCACCACTTTCACGGAATTGGTGATGCACATGATGGCGACGATGTCCTCCTCTCCCAGCAGCGACCTCTTCCTCTTCTTGGATGGATCGAAGGCAGCATGAACGTAGGCATTTGTGCTGGCGCTAGGACCAACGGCTGGAGCAGAACCAGCGGCGGCATCGGTCTCGGCCTCTTCATCAATTACCACTGTCTCCGACTCCTAGGTCTGCATGCATTCAAGGCTTAGTTCGCCAAGAGGCTCACTAGAGCCGATGCAAACCTGCTAGTGGCAAGGCCGAACGAGAAGATGGCCTCCATCTGCCTATAGTTGGCGACTGGCTTGTTCAGATACTCGGCATCCTTGGGGTGATCCTGAGACAGGGAATTGCAGGGAGGTTAGTGGTAGTTAGTGAGGTTACAAACGGAATTGTAGGGATGTTATTATAAGAACTGAAGTTAGTTAGTACCGAGATGTGTCCCATGTAGTGGTCATCCTCCAAGATGATGGTGTAGGTATCCTCATCCCAGCTAGCTTTGCTAAGGTCTCTGAGCTTGGACACATGGATCCACCTGGTCCTCCACTTATGCAGGTGGTAGTACAGCTGCTGTGAGGAGACCTTGATACCACAAAACTCAAACTTCTTGCGGGCAACAGTATTCAAGTTGAAAGAACATTGCATGGTTCCCTGTGTTTTGCGTGTTAGATAACAATACCATGGAGTTTTCTCATGTGTGCTAAGTGTGCAGGGAAAAGTTATTGTGTTTGGGGGCCGGATTATCCGTCCCCCAAGGGCCGGATAATCCGGCCTGACTCACTTGACAAAGGAAGGTAGGGCGCGTCGCTCTATCTGGGGGCGAACTTTCCCCCGGAAAATCTGAAAAGGGGCCGGATTCTCTTCCCCTGACCGGATAATCCGGCCCACGCCTTGGGCCGGATAATCCGCCCCCAAGAGACAATCAAGGATAGGCATGGCACGACGCTCTGACTGGGGGAGGATTTTCCCTTGGAAAATCTGAAGTAGGGCAGACTTTCTTCCCCCGACTGGATAATCCGGCCTTCACCTTGGGCCGGATAATCCGGCCCCCGGGAGACAAGCAAGGGCTAGCTCGACGCGTCGCTCTATCCCGGGGCGGATTATTTGCCGGATAATCCATGTTTGGGGCAGAGTTTTCCCCAGGCCGGATAATCCTGCCCTCACTTGGGCCAGATAATCCGGCCCCCAAAGGCTCCAACGGCTTAGTTGGGATAGGGGGTATAAAAGCCCCTTCATCCCCTTCGGTCAGAACTCTTGGTTCATTCGAAAAAGGCCAGACCTGTTGTAAGAGCTCTCTCTCTAGATCTCCCACTTCAACCACCCGAAGGCTTTGATCTTTGGGGGAATTGAAGGAGGATACAACCTACATCGTCATCGCAAATCAAGTGCATTAACTCCTCTCCATTCACTTGGAGAAATCCCCGATCTAGTATTCTCGTCAATATCTAGATCTTGTGTTTTGTTATTGATAACTTTTTCTTGTGGCAGCTTGTTGCCATTACGGGAGCCTCCAATTTGGTTGTGTAGTTCTGCCCCGCTAGTTGTGTAAAGGCGCTGGTTCCCGCCTCGAAGGGTTCCAGTAGTGGAAAGGTGGATCGGGCCTTTGCTGGCCAGATCCATCGGAGAACAGGCTGAGGCCTATTGTGGCGTGGTGGTCTTAGTACCGCCCACCCCTCCAACGCAGATGTACTTCCCTTAACAAGGAAGGAACTGTGGTAAAACAAATCCTGTGTCTTCACGTGCGCCACTACGGTTTACTCGTTCCTCTATCTCACTCGCCTTTATTGGCTAGTAGTTAGGTTTGCATATAGGGAAATTATATATAATAGCATATCTAGAGAATTTACCTTTTGTGTCAAGTCTAAAATTAAAAAAGCATTAAAAATTTGAAGTAGCACCTATTCACCCCCCCTCTAGGTGCCCATACGATCCATTTCAATTGGTATCAGAGCCCTGACTCTTTATTCGGGCTTAACCGCCTAAGAGAAGTATGGGTACTAAGGAAAATGGGAATGAGGTTGTGGATAAGGTCACAATGGATGACCTCAAGAAGTTGGAAACAACCTTGTTGAAATCCTTTGAGACCAACATGGAGGAGATGCAGCAAATGATTGCTCGCCTCACATCGTCTACAACCCCATCTCCATCTTCCTCTGAGGCTACCACTCCTTCATCCAAGGATAAGGCTCACGCCGGATCTAAGGAAGATGAAGTGGTAGGTGAAAAACATAATGGTTCCGCCTCCAAGAAGGGAAGTGGTAAGGAGGACTATAGTGAGGTCCCTCACCTATATTCTCCTAACCCACCTATCCCTCATATTCATATAACAATAGGGGTGATCCACCCAAACTTACTACATCTACATTTAATCAATGGCAATTTTTAATGAAATCTCATGTATGCAGTTCGTCAATTGAACTTTGGAGGATTATCGAAGAGGGTCTTCATATTGGAGATCACACCAACTTGACAAGAAGAGAAGTTGTGGATAGTCAATTGAATGGAACGGCTCTCCACATGATACAGCTCGGAGTGGGTCCCAAGGACATGCCCCACATTGAGCATTTCAACACCGCCAAAGAAGCTTGGGATGCTCTCACCGACCTATTCATTGGAAATGAAAGCATGAGAAGGAATAGGTACGATGCTCTTAGTAATGAAGCTGAAGGTTTCTACATGTTGGATGGTGAGGACCATGAAGACATGTATAGAAGGCTCAAGAGCATTGCAACACCACTTGGAAAGCATGGAGCCACTCACACTAACGATGCCTGGATCAAAAGAAAATATGTGAGTGCTCTTATGCCATTTGAGCCAATGGATTTGAAGAGTTTGCAAGGTAGACACAACTACCACCAAATGACTTCCAATGAAATCATGCAAGAAATGGCGGCCTTCAAGGTTGCCGCCAAGAACGCCGAAGATGCCCGTGCTCGGGCTATTGGAATGCAAAAGGGATTCAATGTGGCTCTAAAAGCAAATGTTGTTGAGCAAGATGAAGATGAAGAGGATACGATGTAGTCTCCATGGGTTGTCCCGAGGAAGTCAAGCGTGCTCATGGGGACTACATGGCCTTTTATGCAAGGAATTTTTGGAAGGATCCAGCCAAGGCCAAGTTTGAACTTGAAAGCAAGAATGGGTCAAGTGGAAGAAGAGAGAATGGCCCAAAACTGAGGACATGCTACAATTGTGGAGATAGGTTGCACTTTGTGGCTGAATGTCCATATCAAAGTAGAGAATACAATGGTGGTAGGCTCATCCTTAAAGAAAAATCCAAGGCTCCTCAAAAGAAGCCATTTATCAAAAAGAATGGTCCCTACAAGAAGCAACCCAATATTGTCTTGGTGTCACAAGAATAATATTCCTCTACGAGTGAAGACGAAGAGGATGAAGATAGCTCTCGAGAGGTGGCTGCTATAGCCACCACATCTACCCCGTCATCTCTCTTTGACTCTCCTAACGAAAATGTCATCAACAACAACATCACTTGCCTTATGGCAAGAGGGTCCGAGGTATCATCTTCTATTTCTTGATTTCCTAAGACTAATATAAATATGGATATGGATGATCATACTAGTCTTAAGATAAAGAAGAAGTTATTGCTTTGGAAATTTTTTCACTAACTTGCAAGGTGAGCACAAACTTCATTTTGATGCTCTTATGAGTCAACTTTCCCAATCCAAAGAACTCCTCGAAGAAAAGGGTAGAATTGAAAGAGAAGATGCCTTGGAGATAGCCTCCTTGAAGAATGCCTTGGAAGAAGAAGAGGAATCTCGAGTATCCTTAGAAGAGAGACTCGAGTCAATTGAGGAGTCCCATGAAGAGGTTGTTGCTCATCTCATCAAAGAACATGACAACACTCTTTTCTAAGGTAAAGAAATTATAGAAGGAAAAGATTGAATTTGGGGTTGCTCATGCTAGACTCTTGGAGAAGTTTGAGAAACTTGGCATTGCTCTAGATGAGGTACTTAGCAAGCAAAGACAAACAATGGAAAAGAGGGTCTTGGTTATGTTCCCAAGACAAAGAAGAAGAAGAACAAGAATAAGAAGAAGAGCAAAACTGCTCAACGAAAGACAAGCACCACCACTAATGACAAGAATAACTATGATGGTTTTGCAGGGGCTAATAATCCTAACTATGAATTATTTTGTGATTATTATGGTGATGTCTATGCTAGCTATGTAGGTACTTTTGATAGTTACATATCTTTGTCTATTTGGGTTCCCAAAACCCTTATCACTAACATGAGAGGACCCATTGAGAAATGGGTACCTAAAACCAAGAAGTAACTTTCTTGCAGGGCTATGCTTCCGGTGGGTCTAAATGGGTACTCGATAGCGGGTGCACTAGTCATATGACCGGAAGTAAGGAGTTCATCTTGGTGATGCGGCCAAACCATGATCACATAACCGTCTCCTATGGTGACAAGTCTAAATCTGAGGTATTGCGTCTTGGAAAAGTTGTGGTTGCTCACGACATCTCTCTCGTGGACGTCATGCTTGTTGAGACTATCGGTTACAATTTACTTTCAGTTCATGCCCTTGGTAAGATAGGGTTTGCAGTTTTTATTGATGTTGATTTGGTGGTACTCTTGTGGAGAAAGCTCTAAAGGTCTCTTTCGTGGGATATGTCAAAAATGACCTGTACGTGGTGGACTTCTCGGGGAAAACCACTACAGGCCCGATGTGTCTTTTCGGAAAGGCTGACTTGGGTTGGTTATGGCATCACCAACTAGCCCACGTCAACATGAGAACTTTGCAAAGTCTCCACAAGGGTGGCCACATCCTTGGACTAAAAGAAAATATTTCCTTTGCCAAAGATCTAGTTTACAGGGCTTGTGTTGAAGGAAAAATGCATGACTCTCCCCATCGACGGAAGACCATTATTTCATCAACGAGGATTTTGGAGCTCCTTCATGTGGATCTCTTTGGTCCTCCATATCATGCAAGCCTTGGTGGGAAGAAATATTGCCTCATAATTGTTGATGATTATTCAAGATATACTTGGGTCTATTTCTTCAAGTTGAAGAGTGAGACTCAAAAAACGGTCATTGATTTCGCCAACGAGGTTCAACGTCAACACAATCTCCCAATTTTGGCAATTAGAAGCGATAATGGCTCCGAGTTCAAGAACTACACCTTAAATGAATTTCTAAGTGAAGAGGGGATAAGACATCAATATTCCGCTGCGTACACCCCTCAACAAAATGGTGTTGCCGAAAGGAAGAACCGGACCTTAATGGATATGGCAAGATCTATGCTAGCTAAATTCAAGTCTCCGTATAACTTATGGACTGAAGCAATCTCTACCGCTTGCCATTCATCCAACCTGCTATATCTCCGTAAAATCTTGGACAAGACTCCATATGAAATACTTACCGGTAACAAGCCAAACATCTCATACTTCTAGGTATTTGGTTGTAAGTGTTTCTTTCTCATTAAAGGAGTTAGTTATCTAAATTTGAGTCTAAGGCTTTAGAAGGCATTTTTGTTGGTTATGGTGTCGAATCCCACACTTATAGAGTCTACAATAAGCTCTCTGGAACTGTTGTAGAATCTTGTAGTGTGGTGTTCGAGGAAAATGATGGCTCTCGTGCGGAGCAAGTTGATGTTTGTGATGCAGATGTTGAAATACCCCAAGATGCCATAAGAAGAATGTGCATGGGATTTTTCCGCCCCATTGAGGAACCCCTTGTGGCGGATCGGGAAGGACAATGCTCTACTCAAGTGGAGCCCTCATCGACACAAGCTCAACATGCTCCAACCATTGGAGAAACTTCTACACCAACCACACAAAATGTTGAAGATCAAAATGCTCCTGAAAGCTCCAGGCCGGATTATCCGGCCAACCCTCCTCTGCTGGCCGAAATGATCAACCTATCAAAGAAACTGCTGCAAGTCCCACTCTCCAGTTCGAGCAAGGTCTAGTCCAGCATGCGATAGGTTCTCCCAGGCCGGATTATACGGCCTCACCCTCGGCCGGATTATCCGGCCCTAAAACTCTTGAAGAGCAACAGCCTCCTGTTATGACTGTTGATCAACATCAAGGGCAAGGTTCATCATCTCCTACTACTGCTAATCAAGCTACAGATTAAGGCCAAGCCAATGATTCCAACGAAGACTCAAATGATGAAGTTATTCCCCCAAGAGACAACAAGCTAATTGAACTTCATCGCAAAGCTCGTGTAGATAGGAATCTTGAGTTAAGGGGTCACACTCTTGACAAAGTTGTAGGTGATCTTGGGTATCCACAAGAAGGGAGTTGGCAAGTTTCGGTGAGCATCAAGCTCACATCTCAATGGTGGAACCCAAGAAAGTGTTTGAAGCTCTTGAAGATCCGGACTGGGTTGTTTCTATGCATGAAGAGTTGAATAACTTTGAACACAACAAGGTTTGGAAATTAGTAGAGAAGCCCAAGGATTATCGCAATGTTATCGGCACAAAATAGATATTTAAAAACAAGCAAGATGAGAATGGCATTGTTGTGAGGAACAAGGCAAGACTCGTGGCACAAGGCTATTCCCAAGTTGAGGGCATTGACTTCGGTGAGACTTATGCTCCTATGGCTCGTCTTGAGTCCATATGTATCCTTCTTGCTTATGTTGCTCATAATAATTTTAAATTACAGCAAATGGATGTTAAAAGTGCTTTTCTTAATGGTCCTCTACATAAGTTGGTATATGTAAAGCAACCCCCAGGATTTGAGGATCCTAACTTCCCGAACCATGTCTACAAACTCGATAAGGCACTCTATGGCCTTAAACAATCCCCACGTGCGTGGTATGAGCACCTTAAAGAGCTTTTGTTAGACCGTGGCTTCGAAGTTGGGAAAATCGATCCCACTCTTTTTACTAAGAAGATTAAGAGGGGCTCTTCGTATGCCAACTATATGTAGACGACATTATCTTTGGCTCTACTAATAAAGCTTTTAATGATGAATTTTCAAAGCTTATGACTGACAGGTTTGAGATGTCTATGATGGGGGAGTTATGGTTTTTTCTTGGATTCGAGATCAAACAACTTAGAGAAGGAACCTTCATCAATCAAGAAAAATACATCCAAGACATGCTCAAGATATTCAAGATGACAGATCTTAAAGGCGTCGCCACTCCGATGCAAACAAAATGTCACCTTGAACTTAATCCCCATGGTAAAGATGTGGACCAAAAGGTATACCGGTCCATGATCGGCTCTCTTCTTTACCTTTGTGCATCTAGACCCAATATTGTGTTGAGTGTAGGTGTATGTGCAAGGTATCAAGCAGCTCCTAAAGAAAGCCACTTAGTGGCGGTCAAGAGGATCTTCCGATATTTGGTTCATTCCCCTAATTTTGGTCTATGGTATCCCAAGGGCTCCAATTTTTCTCTATGTGGTTATACTGATTCAGATTGGGCTGGTGATAAGGATGATCAGAAATCAACTTCTGGATCTTGTTAGTTCTTGGGAAGGTCTCTAGTATGTTGGTCTTCTAAAAAGCAGAATTGTATATCTCTCTCCACCACCGAAGCTGAATATGTTGTTGCTGCTAGTGCCTGTACTCATTTATTATGGATGAGGCAAACTTTAAAGGAATAAAGTGTCAATTGTGACAATGTGCCTCTTTTATGCGATAATGAAAGTGCAATCAAAATTGCGTACAATCCTGTATAGCACACAAGGATGAAGCATATTGAGATTCAGAATCATTTTATTCGGGATGATGTGGCTCGAGGAGATATTGATATATCCTTTGTGAGCACGAAGAACCAACTTGCTGATATATTCACGATGCCACTTGATGAAGCAAGGTTTTGTTTCTTGAGGAATGAGCTAAATATCGTTGATTCAAGGATCTTGTCTTGATTACCCATGCACTCACTCTTACATCTCAGTCTTATTTGGTCTAGGTGTGGGCATGGATATAGGGGGAGTGTGGTCCTAATTGATTGGGCTAACCCTCCCCCCATAATGTCGAAAGCAAGTCAAATCATTTCTCTTTATATCATTTTGTGATATGTGAGCTTATTGATGAGTATTGGTCATGAACCCAAAATATATTTTTGCGGTGTCATACCATGCACTCCGACAAGGTGGCCTCGGCCACAGCCCTCTTCCATGAGAAGAGTTGGATTTATGTGGATCTTTTTGGATATTTTTGCTCATCTCATGTTCTTATGGGAATCACACTCAATTTTGGCCTTTAGTTGATTTCATTATTGCAATTTTGAGTGTGTAGTACCATTTTAGTTTGGTTCTCTTAATCCCAAGCCTTTCCCTACCCCTAAGCCATCCTTTCTTGCACACAAGTCCCTTGTACACCTTGTGGGGGTTTTGTTTGGGGACGCGTGGGCCTGAATCTATGTATAACAGAATTTCAGATTTTAGGCCGGATAATCCGGCCCAAGTGTAGGCCGGATAATCCGGCCCTGGCGGTTGCAGTCTTTAAGGGCTAGGGTCGAGGGAAGGGCTCATAACGAGCAACACTTCTCCCCCAACCCTTTCCCTCTCCCCATCCATTGCCTGCCGCCCCCAGCCTCCCTAGAGCCTCTCCGGCCGCCAGATTCTCCGGGCCTCCCCAGATCTTCTTCTCCGCGCCTTCGGGTACCTTCTCCTCCGAATTCTTCCTCCAATGAGTGAGGGTAACTCCCTCTCTCCCCATCTTTGGCTAGATGTGTTACTTGTTGGGTGGAACATTGTCTAAAAGGTTGTTGTTTTGTGTAGAAATTGTAGTCTTGCAGTATCTAGGCCCGATCTACGTCTTTGCATTCAATCTAGGCGATTCTGAAATTTTCTGCCAGGGCTGGATTATCCGCCCCTGGCCAAGACGGATAATCCGTCCTGACAGAGTCAAAACTGCTTCAGTTTCGTATGGATTTTGTGCATTGAGTATGATTGGACTATGAACTGTTTGCCTACTATTTCTACGTTCTCTCTTGGACTTGTGTGTGCTTATCCCCTTGTTATCTGTCTTGTTTTCTTCACAGGTGGTTCCAGTGCTCCCAAGACATACAAGCATTGTCCTCATGCTAAATACTTTCGGGATGACGGTGAGGGTAACTTAGTGGACGAGGTTGAGCTGAGGAGAAGGAAGAACAAGGCAAAATGCATGGCTGAATAGGCAAAGAGGGATAGGAAGGGTGTGTTCAAGAGGAAGGGAAAAGAGCCCAAGATTGACTATAAGAATATGGATCCTATTACTTTCTCTTTCATTCATCATCGTGATCTATTTGATGAACTGCCGCATGATACTGAGCTAGGTGACTCTCGTTTTTGGTGTGCTGAACAAAAGGGTATCTATGAAGATGGTTATGCTCGGCAGAAGATTCGGCCTATGCATCCTCTGATTCTTGCTGAGGCCATGGATAAGCCTCAACTTGTTGATGCCATGTATGTGACTGAGAGGATGGGACTGCACCATCTCATGGCTCTCCAATGCTCCTATGATTCTGAGATTGTGAAGAAGTTCTTCTCCACCTTGGTTATTTGTGGTGATGAGCACCGCACTATGAAGTGGATGACTCGTGATAGGCCGATGCAAGCTGACTTTCGTGTTTTTGCTGGGGTGCTTGGATATTCCTTCCGCAATAGGGATCGTGCCAGTGGCCACCGTATCATCACCCAACTCAAGCCCAATAAAGATGCAGTTATCTCTCTGTGCACAGTTGACAATGGTAATGTGGGCTCCTTTGCTGGTCTTTCTCCCATATATGCTTGCTTGGTGGGTCTCTTCCGTGATTCTATCACCCCAAGTGGAGGAAACAATGATAGTATCCCGTGGTCACCTGGTTCAGCTTCTTGCCTTCTATCATGAGGTGGCATCCTGTGAGGATGAGTACGTTTCGTACAAGCTGGATGTGATGGACTTTATTTACCATGAGTTGATCGATGCCATGTTCAATAGGCTATCCATCCCATATGCTCCATACATCATGATGCTGATCAAGCACCTGCTTCCTACTGAAGAGTTCAACATCGATGTGGAACACAAGGCGAAGAAGATCTACAACAAGGTGAGGAAGACCTCACACCCATCTTCTGCTCCTGAGGGTCTCATGAGGGATGCTCGTGCCAGTGCTCGTAGGCCTTCAGTGCCTCCTATTGCTCGTGAGATCAAGCAGCTGAATTGGTTCCAGCGGAACATTCTTTGCATGGGCGTGGACACTCGCAAGGGACAGTATGAGGCATACAAGCAGCGCCACGAGATGGCTCACACTCAGCAGCTCATTCTCCACCATGTGTCCGGTGCATCAGGCGATCCCCCTACTCCTACCCCATATGCTCGGTGGAACTCTTCTTTTGGGCTCAACTATGGTGAGATTGAGCGTCACCTATTTCCTTCTGCGGCCACTACTGATGATGAGGAGGATGACACCAAGGAGCTTGAGGATGAGGACAAGGACGGGGACGAGGACGACGATGATGAATACGAGTGATCCCTTGGGGCGCTAGCATCGCTCTTCTTCCTTTTTGACGTTTTGATGCCAAAGGGGGAGAAGTAGTTCTATTAGGTCTTCGTGGATTTGCATGGGTCGGGCACAAGCATTTGCACTTTAGCTTTTCGGTCTTTCTCTCGCTTGTGCCAATTTAGCGTTGAACTTTTATTTGTGATTTGTGCTATATGAGACTATGTTTGTGTGGCTCTAGATTTATCTTGTGGATTATTCTTATGGATTCATCTATCATATTGGCTATAATGGATATCTATATCAAGGGAGGCGCTGATTATGGCTATCATTGGATATTCTTATCATATTTTGAGGACACATCTATCTCCCCTCCGGTGGTATGAATTTTTCGCGTATGTTTCAATGAAATAGACTTGTACCTTTTTGTGTGTATTTGTAATCAAATGCAAATTTTAGTATGCACACATTTAGGGGAGCCTTTTTCATTCATTAAATATTATTGTCTTGAGAACTATCTTGCAAATCCTAGTATTATCATCTAACACCAAAAAGGGGAAGATTGAAAGAACATTTCATGGTTCCCTGTGTTTTGCGTGTTAGATAACAATACCGTGGAGTTTTCTCATGTGTGCTAAGTGTGCAGGGAAAAGTTATTGTGTTTGGGGGCCGGATAATCCGGCCTGACTCACTTGGCAAAGGCAGGCAGGGCGCGTCCCTCTGTCTGGGCAGACTTTCCCCCGAAAAATCCGAAAAGGGGCGGATTTTCTTCCCCTAACCGGATAATCCGGCCCACACCTTGGGTCGGATAATCAGGCCCCCAGGAGATGATCAAGGACAGGCATGGCGCGATGCTCTGACTGGGGGCGGATTTTCGCCCGGAAAATCCGAAGTGGGCGGACTTTCTTCCCCCGACCGGATAATCCGACCCTCACCTTGGGCCAGATAATCTGGCCCCCAGGAGACAAGCAAGGGCTGGCTCGGCGTGTCGCTCTGACTGGGGGCGGATTATTTGCCGGATAATCCGAGTCTACGACGGAGTTTTCCCCAGGCCAGATAATCCGGCCCTCACTTGGGCTGGATAATCCGGCCCCCAAAGGCTCCAACGGCTCAGTTGGGACAGGGGGTAAAAAGGCCCTTCATACCCTTCTGTCAGAACTCTTGGTTCATTCGAAAAAGGCCAGACCTTTTGCAAGAGCTCTCTCTCTAGATCTCCCACTTCAACCACCCGAGGGCTTTGATCTTTGGGGGAATTGAAGGAGGAGACAACCTACATCGTCATCACGAATCAAGCGCATCAACTCCTCTCCATTCACTTGGAGAAATCCCCGATCTAGTATTCTCGTCAATATCTAGATCTTGTGTTTTGTTATTGATAACTTGTTCTTGTGGAAGATTGTTGTCATTACGGGAGCCTCCAATTTGGTTGTGGGGTTGTACCCCGCTAGTTGTGTAAAGGCGCCAGTTCCCGCCTTGAAGGGTTCCTATAGTGGAAAGGTGGATCAGGCCTTTGGTGGCGGGATCCATCAGAGAACAGGGTGAGGCCTATTGTGGCGTGGTGGTCTTAGTACCGCCCACCCCTCCAACGCAGATGTACTTCCCTTAGCAAGGAAGGAACTACGGTAAAACAAATCATGTGTCTTCGCGTGCTCCACTATGGTTTACTCGTTCCTCTATCTCCCTCGCCTTTACTCGCTAGTAGTTAGGTTTGCATAGAGGGAAATTCTATATAATAGCATATCTAGAGAATTTAGTTTTTGTGTCAAGCCTAAAATTGAAAAAGCATTAAAAATTTGAAGTAGCACCTATTCACCATCCCTCTAGGTGCCCATACGATCCATTTCACAAGTGCACCTCCTTGAAGCCCTTCTTCGTCCTAACGCTGCTCTTGATGATCTCACACATCTGGTTGAGAATGAACGCCGAGGGGAACGGTTCCCACTTCATGGTGCCCTCCCTTGCACTGGCCTGTGTTGTGGGCTTTTCCAGCTTTGAGGGGATTCTTCTTGGCCACGATCTTGACAGCTTGCTCTGCAATCTACTCCACCATGTACCCGGTCATCGGAGACATAGACAAGATCTCCGAGCGCTAAGGATAGGTGAGCCTCAAAGGCGGGAGATAGGGTTGAGTCTCAGTGACAAAGGTCTCCTGAGAATCCATAAGGACCTGGCTGAACTCATCCGCGAGCAGGAGGTCCAGCAGCTCCTCGTGGTGGTTGATGGGGATATGCCAAAGGGGGTATGCCCAGCAGGACGTTCCGATTGGGCCGAAGGGCCTGTGAGTGGGCCTGAAGGACAGTGACTAGACTGCGACTGAAGGAGAAGCCTGGCGACTGGAAACTGAAGGCCCAGAAGCATATCTGAAGCCCAGTCGGATGAGATTAAAAAGCCTCCGAGTCCATATCTGGCTCGGTTGTAACTTGTAAACCCTAGCGAGGTGACTCCTATATAAACCTCCCTAGGGTATCCTAAGGACTTATGTTCCATCATACACCCCCTCAAGTGACTCGCTGCTTAGACGCCGAGCTCGCCACCCCTGTAACTCGCTCTCCAATAATCTAATCTAGCAGGAGTAGGTCTTTACCCTCCGGGGGGCCGAACCTAGGTAAAGCCATGTGCATCCACCCCCATCTCGCACCGCAGATGGCCGCCAACTCTTCCTCACGTTACAATCAATCGCTGCCAGTAGCAGCGACTACCGTGGCCATTTCCACGACAGTGGCGCCCACCGTGGGGCATAGCGGGACTGGCCTGAGTTCTGCGGTGAGACCCTACTCGCCGGTCGATCGGCCGCTCGCCACCGGTCGCATGATCGCCATCGGCGGGATCTTACAGATCCTGCCCAGCAGCTACATCCTGGTGTCACGCTCGGTCACTCATGGCGTGGTGATGCCGGTCGGATCCATCAAACTCTTCATCGGCTTCACCGGCGCGGTCGACCCAGCTGCAACGATGATCATCGGCGGATCGCCGCCGCACCGCGATATGCTCTCAGAGGAGCAGGTCCGCTCCATCAGGAGCCTCGTCACCGAGTACGACTCGGCCGCCAGTGACGCGGCCGAGACCAACGCCGCCACCAACGACGAGGCCCTGAACGATGACGCCGACTCCGGGACCCCTGCCTCGGTCAACGAATCTATCACCGCCGCATCACGAGAGGACTCCATCATGCAAGTCTCCAACCCGGAGATTTTGAGGACCCCTCCATCCTCGGGATCTTCGACTCCGACTCTAGCTCGGAATCGCCTGAAGACTTCCGCGCCAGATCTAATCGCTTCAACGCGATCTACATGGCGGGCAGCATGGCCGCCCCGCCAGATCCGTTTGCCACGCTGATCCCGCCGACTGCGACGGCCACAGAGGTGGAGGAAGCCCGCATGCGGCTCGTGGAGGCGCAACGCAACGAAATCACCGAGCGTGAGAAATACCGCCTCGAGCGGGAAACGGTGCGGGAGCTATCGCTCTATCACCAGCGCCGCATCAGGACCCGCCTAAACTCCAACGTCCAGGGCCGTGTCCTGAACTTCAATGACGAAAGTGACCCCGCACGCGCTGCCGAGCGCGAATACTGCAAGAACGCGCCGCCAGGCGGAAGCAACCCCGCGAGACCACACCCGGCGCACCGATGACCGGAGCCCCTCCACCACCCATCGGCTGCATGCCCCCGTCGGACCAACCGCGGATCATCATCTCGCCTCAAGCCCGCGACGCCAACTGACTACCACTATACTCCACCCCGCTGGACAATGTCGTCATGGCCGATGCCGCGATTGCCAACCTCGACGTCCAAGGTGACGGCACGCTACAGATCCAGTACGCCAAGGCCCTACTCGTCAGGGCCGTCGAGCAACAAGCTGCGGGAGTCGACCCGCGGGGGCGGATGTACTCCCGCTCCTCAGCAAGCAGGGCGGCATCAAGCGGCCACCCCACCATCGCCAACGCATTGACTTGCCCACCACCGCAGCCCCTGGCGAACCAACCACGGGCCGCCAACCCCGCGGTATCCACCAACAAGCCGTGACCGGCGAATAACACGGTCACCACCAACGGGCAGCCCATTGATGCCCGAACGAACATCATCAACAACCAGGCGTGGCGGGCGCGCCAGCCCAACGACTTGAGGCACAACCTCACCAACCGCGGCGACCCGGAACCAAGAGGCTCGCTCAGTCGAGTCAGGTCGCAATGCTTCGGGCCCATGATCGGTGGGAAAAAATACCACGCCAACTTCAAGGCTCCCAAGGAGATCGAAAAGTACGACCCGACGTATGATCCCGCTGTCTAGCTGGACACATACCTCATGGCAATGGGAATCGAGGCTGGCCACCGACCTGCTCACCTCCCCGATGATGGAGGGCGACTCGGCAATGGATCAACACCCTCTCGATCGATTCTGGGAGGAAGAACGCTCACGCCTTCAAGAACGCCGAGGGCTCCTACACCCGCGCCACCACCATAGAAGACCTGGAGCGATGCATCCAGGGACAACGCGAGTCGACTCGCCGCTGGATTCAAAGATGGCAAGAACTGTGGATCAACAGCGGAAACTACCGCTCCAATAAAACAGTGAGGCCAAAATTCGACCCTGCTGCCTTGCTCAATCAGCCCTGCATCTACCATAGCAGGGAGGGAAAACCTGCCACCCACACCACCGTTGATTACCACTCTCTCAAAGAGATTGAGAAGGCGAGGCGAGCAAGGGAGGACCCCAACAACAACCCACCCCGGGACAACGGGGACATCGGCGGCTTCGACACCGCCGTCGGCTCGCTACACACCTTCACCAGACTCGGCACCAAGCGCGAGAGGAAGGTGCTCGCCCGCGCGGTCGCCGTCAATGCGGTGACACAGGTCGACATCCCACGCTTCCTCAACTAGTCCGAGCAGAGTATCACGTGGAGTCGCCATGACCATGCCCCCAGAATCGAGTACCCAGGGCGAGTCGCCCTGGTAGTCAGGCCCAAAGTGGCTGATTACTGGCTACCCAAGACATTGATGGACGGCGGGAGCTCCATCAACATGATGTACCTGGACATGTTCAAGAGGCTACAACTCCCGGAGTCGGCAATCCAGCCGACCCTGACAACCTTCCACGGTATCGTCCCCGGTCGAAAGGTATACCTGATCAGAAAAGTGATGCTACCCGTCACCTTCGGCACACCGGCGAACTACCGCACCGAGCGAATCGAGTTCGAGCTAGTGAACTTCCGTAGCCCCTACCACTGCGTGTTGGGACGCCAGACGTTTGCCAAATTCATGGTGACCCCCCACTACGCGTACAACATGATGAAGCTCCCAGGGCCAAGCGGCATCATCACCGTCCACAGCGACCCTGACATGGCCGTGGAATGCGAGGACAAATGAGCCGAGCTTGCCGACGCCGTCATCGCTGTGGAGACCGACCACGCGGAGGAGCTCGCGAAATACGCGGGCAACATCAACAAGGACAACCCCACCATCCTGAAGAAACCAACCGCCGCGAACTCCATGTTCGAGGCGACCATGCACACCCGCACCGTCGAGCTCGTCCCAGGCGACTCCAGCCAGACGGTCACCATCGGGGCGCACATGAGCCCCGCATAGGAAAGCGCGCTCATCAGGTTCCTCCGTGAGAACCGCGACATCTTCGCATGGATGCCATCTGACATGCCAGGTGTCCCGAGGGAACTCGCTGAGCACAAACTCAACGCCGACCCCAAAGTGCGACCAGTAAAGTAGTTGCTACGGCCCTTCAATGAAGAGCGCCGTCGAGCAATCGCCGAAGAAGTACAGCGCCTGCTAGCTGCAGGCTTCATTCGGGCAATCAAATATTCCAAGTGGCTAGCAAACCCAGTCCTGGTTCTAAAAAAGAACAACACATGGAGAATGTGTATCGACTACACCAACCTCAACAGCGCCTGCCCGAAGGAGGAGTTCATCCTACCGTGCATTGATCAGATCATCGACTCGACCACGGGATCGGAGTCGCTGTGCTTCCTCGACGCTTACTCCGGTTATAACCAGATCAAGATGGCGGTCGAGGATGAGGAGAAGACGGCGTTCATCATGCCATTTGACGCCTTCTGCTACACGGCCATGACGTTCGGCCTCAAGAACGCCGGCGCCACATACCAGAGATGCATGCAGGAGTGCCTAGCGAACCAAATTGGCCGCAACATTCACGTCTACATCGATGACGTGGTGGTAAAATCCACCCGCCAGGACGACCTGCTCGACGACCTGGCCGAAACCTTCGCAAACCTGCGGAGGTACAACATCAAGCTAAACCCCGGAAAATGCACCTTCGGCATCCCCACCGGACAACTCCTGGGATATGTAGTCTCCAAGCGAGGCATCAAAGCCAACCCCACCAAGATCGACACCATCGTGTGACTCGGGAAACCTGAGTGCCTGCGCGACGTCCAGAAGTTGACAGGGCGAGTCGCGGCCCTCAGTCGCTTCATCCCCCGACTAGGCGAGAAGGCAATGTCCCTCTCCCGCCTGATGCGCAAGAACCCCACGTTCCAATGGGACGCGGAAGCCGACGATGCACTCAAAGTGCTCAAAGAAGTGCTACTCGTGGCTCGACTCCTCGCCACTCCACTCGACAAAGAGCCAATGCTCATCTACGTCGCGGCCTCCACTCGAGTCGTCAGCGCCGTGATGGTCATCGAACGATCGGAGGAGGGCAAGGAGCGCCTCATACATCGCCCTGTCTACTACATCAGCGAAGTCCTGACAGATTCATGACAGCGCTACCCGCAGTACCAAAAACTGGTGTACGCGTGTTGCCTGTCAAAACCCACCGGCGAGCAGCGACGAGCAACACGAAGAGCCGGGAGGCTCCCAGAACTGCTGGTGGGCCCTGGTCCCTCGGGCAACGGCCCGCAAAACTCCGGCACACGTCCTGGCTGGTGCAGGCGTACACCTGACCTATACCTGGTCAGGAAGGTGATGGGTTGCTTCGATTAGTTTCCTGCATGGCAAACAAACATACGTAAAATTCGAGCCGCGACCGGCTCCCAGGTTTCCCTGTGAATCGGCTCCTAGAGCCGATTATCCCATGGTTCTGCATTAGATCTACGATAACATGGGGTTTTGCTTCATCAATACAAGTTAAATCGATCTACGACAGTTCAACGTTTTCACCACATAGTTGGAACATCCTACACGTAATTGAGCCTGGTAGATACAAAAGATGATAGAAAACTAATCCTAGAGAAGGCCTAACAACCGACGTAAAGTCAATTCCCGGAACAACTCCTCTCGAATTGGCAAACCATATCCTTACATACCATCGGATCGCTCAACTCGCTTTGCAAGGCGACCATGTGGATATCAAACTAAACCTTGGAAAACAAGACATAACTATAACAGATCAAGTCAACTAAATAAAGATCATAAGATGCTACCCTTACACCCAAAAAAGGTGCAAAGGCAAAGGATAAATAAAGGCATAACTAAGCAATCATAACAAAAAAGTACCGATGCTAGCCCAAACAGATCTATGATAACGGTATTACTCGCCATCAACAAGGCTTCATCACGAGTAACACTAAATAACGATAAGATAGATCGCCTAGATCGCAAGATGCGATCTAGGCAGATGACACTTACCCGAGAAAACCCTAGAAACAAGGGGTGGCGCGCCGAGATTGTGTTTGTTGTGAACGTGATCGTCCTCCTTTTCTCAATAACCTTAGGTACATATTTATAGTCCGAGACTTTCTATCTTTGGAATAACCCTAACAACTCTATCTCTTACTTAAACCAAACGTAACCTACTACAATATCAGATACACGGGCAATTTAGCCCCAAATCCACGGACAAGGCCGATCCAGCAATACGTTGTATATATGTATCCTCCAAGCCCATCTTGATTACGGCCCATCTCCTCCTTTGGCCAAAATGTGGCGATAACACATGCCCCCCTGGTTTTGGCAATAATAATTCCAAAACCACTGATGTTTTTCTTCCCCCTCTTTTTTTATCGGGTTACGCGTTGCAGAGCAGAATCGTCACGCCACCCCCTCATCATGATGCCCTGTCTTCTCAACTTCTCCGCAGTGCACGATTTGACAATTTTGGCACCACATTCCGGGAAACCGCTATGGCATTGAACCACCTCCCACTATTCCCCTTATTTAAATTCATCTGAGCAGTTTGCAGCCCCCATCTTCTTCCATTAGCCAAAAAACCCTCTTCCTCCGCCAAAAAACCCTCTTCCTCCGCCATGGCCTCCTCTTCTTCCTCCAAATCATCCGCCCTTTCCTCCCAATCTTCCAACACGATGAGCGACCGAGAGCCGACGCCAGAGCACCCGCCAATGGCGGTGTACGAGGCTCTCGCCCCACAATGGTGGGACGAGAGGGATCGATCGCCGCTTTGGTCGAGGACGATGAGTCCCTGACAGACGGTGAGGAGGGCCTCCAGTTCCTTGTCGACGGGGAACTGGAGGCGGAGAGCACCGACGACGCCGTGTCCTGGGACGGCGTCGATTCTTCCGACGAGGAAGAAGAAGCAGAGGAGGACACCTCCTCCGAATACCCGGTGAAGCGCTCACAGCCGGGTCCAGCGAGACAATCGACGAGCGACGAGCGAGGCCTCACGACATCTTCAAGAAGGCGAAGACGACGCCGCAAGAAGGCCGATGATAACGGCAATGCGACGGCGAAGATAGCGACGACGACATCGGCCTCTAGATTAGGAACTAGTAGTAGCAGTACTAATAGCAGATTTCCCTTTTGTAAGCAATCGGCTCCATTGTAAACAATCGTCTTTTGAATCAACAAAGATTGCCCTCCCAATTCGATTTTGCCGATAGTCAAAATAGGTCAACGTTCCAGAAGCCGATAGCAATGTATCGGCTTTCACCATACTACGCTCATATGGTCAACCAAGTCAAAGCCCAACGAGCCGATGGTAACACATCGACTTTCCCCACAAACATTGACAAAGTCAAATTTGGTCGCATATTTAGATAAATCTGAGCGGCCACTCTCCAACTTCAAACGGTAGCCTGCGACCCTCTTCAAAAAGGCTAAACCAGATCTCCAATTTCCTCACCGCATAGATCGAGCTTACAGCGACAAGAACCCTCGATCCCCAATCGCATAGATCTATCTCCGCCGGCAAACTAGATGGCGGAATCGTCCAATACCAACGCAGCGGTCTCTGGTCTGAAGGTACGCCTGCTCCTCGCAGTCTGAACATGGTGCTAGAATTAATAGCAAACACCTGAATTAATGCTCTATTCCACCGTTAAATTTTAGGTTTCAGACATCCTGCTGCCACATCCTTCTCTCCCAAATTCTCTCTGTCTTGGTCCCCGTACATAATCTAGTCCTGCCCATCTGATCTCTTGCGAGGCAAACAGAATCCCCTTCGTAAGCCAAAACCTAGATTTGAATTCTTGGGCCGACTGCTTGCAGCAGCCTAATCCCCTGAACATTGGGTCTCTTAGTACATAGGTAGCCAAAACTTACCAATCCCAATGGGAAACCACGGAATAGCCGATGCCTTGTATTTGTCATTGTCTCCCTTGAGAAACATGAAAATCTTCTAAAACCATCGGCTATTTCTGGTCCGATGCTCAATCGCTTCATGTTCGGTCATGGCCCCATGACACCAACTCATAGACGTGGTGATGATTACTGGTCTGGACGTTACATCACCCAGCCCTTCTGCTTTTAAGCTGACAAAGGTTCCCTACAAACTTTCTTCTAAGACAGCCTGCACGAACTGGGGTGCCTATCTTCAAAGCCACATGAAAACTAAAGGCCCTGTCACAGAGAAAGAACACACAGCTTTCCTCAACTTCTGGCTGGAACATTTCATATTCTGTGGCCCTTCCCTTGCTCCAACCAAGAATTATCTCTCCTTGGCCTACGAACTTGCCAGAGGCACTCAACTTGGTATCGGCAAACTGTTCCTTGGAGAAGTCTATCGATATCTCCAGTTGATGTCCACAAACTATCCTCCGGTATAGCAATCAAAACAGGATGTCCTTGGTGGTTCATTCAGCTATGGTCTCAACTGTATTTTTCAAAACCATGTCCCAAACTTCCCCTTTTGGCGAGTTGCACCTTTCCAGATGCCAAAGGGAAGCAGATCCGATGCACCAGCTACTGCCAAGCTCAGATAGATCGCCGGTAGCAACCGATCCTCAGGAAGCATCCAAGTGGTTCAGCATTTTCTTCCAAGGCCTGGACAATCCTATCTTCTTTCCTTACACGGAAGAATCGGAACATTTTGAAAATCCAATCTCCTTTAGGCTAGACAACTTTGCCGATGACACCAGCACTCGGCAGCTATTTTCCACTGTGATCCGTCCCTGCTTCCTTCCAGTTGGTATGAGCACATCCAACAGAATAATCAAGCCTGGATACGAATTCTACCAGCCGGTCGTAGCGGCTCGACAATTTGGCCTTGGACAAGTACCTCCCCATTTCTTTCTCCACCATCTTACAGAGAGCAGAGCTGACCTGCCTGATCCTCTCACCAGTCAAAGGTGTTATTCCTTCTTCGATGCTCTGACCATCCCAATTCCTAACAACCTCACCTTCGCTTTATCAACCGATGGTTTTGAGAACTGGTGGTCGATGTGGAAGACTCATGCCTTCAGGAGAGCTCTGGGACCATTGCTGGAACAGCTCGATGCTGAATATGATATCCCCGTAGAATAGGTACTATTAACTATAAATTTTCTTGATGCAGCTCACAAATGATCCTTCTAATAACCCGCTCTGTCTCCTTGCAGCAACAAGACGGTCCTGAACCTACACACGATGATGGCTCCCCCTTCGAATTCTTCCCACCAGCTCCTGTGGTCCTTTTCTGCAAAAACTCGCCACCTTTTAAAAAGGTCGTGATGCATAACCATGATATCACCACAATCGCTTCCAAGATCCAAGCCACGGGTTCGCCGCCTCGAGTTCCAACTAGAACAAGAACGGTGGTGAGGAAGGTAGCTGTCCGGAAGACTTTGAGGCGCCGGAGCCCCTCTCCAGAGCGTTCGCATGTACGCTGATCCATGCCTTGGTCGATCTCTTTCATCCTTGCAAACATGCTTGTGTTTACTAGCTCTCCTTTTCTTACAGGGTTCCATCGAAGACACCTCCAGCGGGGACACACAATCCAATCGAGGAGAATCGGGCCCAACAAACTCTGAAAGGACCACCACACCGAGCCAGCCAGATTTGCCACCATCGGCTTCCAGGAAAAGGCCGGTTCCTGTACCTACTGCCCCCCGAGCATCAGTCGAGGCGGGGCCAACTGTGAGCCCCAAGAGGGCTCGCAAGGGGCTGCAAACTTCTTCGTCGAGCCAGGAGGTTTCGAAAGTCATCACCCTCGATGCTCTTACCAATTATTTGTTTAGATCTGCCGATTCATCACTTATTTACATCGGCTAAGCACCTTCCATGCATTTAATCGACACTTCTAGTGGGAAAGCCGGAAGTGCCGATGCCGAGAAGGCTGGATCTAGTAATCCACGAAGGTGTAGCTGAGGCGGTTACCACTTTGGCCAAGCCCCAGCAACAACACACAAGCCGATTGTCTCGTCATCCGCTATCCCTTGACCTTAGGAGAGTCGTTAAACCGTTGGCTCTTCCTTCCATGTTGGACGCATACTGATGCCATTTCGGCCTGCCAGGGTTGTGATATCTCAGGCCTGCTGACGTTCGACCCTGAATCCATCGAACCAACTCTCTCTGTTGCCAACGATGAACTACGAGCAAGGGCTGTTCTACCTCAATTCCAGCGTCTCAAAGCCTTGCTGTCCTCCCCGATCGAGAAGTTGATCGAGGGTTCTGAAGAGGTGAAGAGTGTTCTTGCTGAAATCAAGGACCAACTCCCAGTAGCACTGCAGGTGAAGCTTTGGCCAGTTGTAACTCTGTCTTTCTACGGGTCAAGGGTGAAGTTGGCTCGTGAGAGGATTAATCTGCGCCGCGCCCAACTTCCACTGAAGGCCAACATTGCAGACAAATGTCAGCAGCTCAACGAGAAAAAGGCGTCTCTGGACGCCAAAACTGACACCTCTGTCAGCACCGCCGAGCTTGCATCCTTGAAAAAGGAACTGGGAGATCTTGAAGAGAAGGTCCGGGCGACTAAACAGCTCATTCGTGACAAAGAAGCATTCATCGCCCGCTCCCAAGACGAAGCGGAAGGCCTCAAAGCTCAACTGAAGACTGATCTGGCGGAAATACGTGCCCTGAACAAGCAGCTAGTGATGGGAAAGGACGAAGATGACGAAGCCAAGATCGCTGAGGTGGATCGTGTCCGCGCTGACGCCCTCCACGCCTTCGAGGCATTCCTTCGGTAGCTTCTTCATGTAAACTGACACCTGTTCGTAGCAGTTTAAACCTCTAGAGTCGATGGCTGTGCATCGACTATATATATATATTATTTTTTTATTGGCCGATTTCATGTATCGGCCCCATATTTCTTCGTCCATCATCCCACATGCTTGGGAAATATTTCTTGAGATGCTGACCGTTGACAGCCACTGGGAATTTCACGCCGTCCAGCTCCTCAAGCATGTACGCGTTCCCCCTTAAAACTTGATCGACCCTGTATGGCCCGTGCCAATTTGGAGACCATTTACCGTATGCTGCATCCTTAGTCCCCAATGGCAATACAGCTTCCCATACCAGATCGCCAATGTGGAACTCCTTTAGTCTCACCTTCTTATTATATGCACGAGCTACCTTGGCCTTGTTCTCTTTGATTTTCTCAAGCGACCACAGCCTAAGCTCAGTTAAATCCTCAACACTGCCATCAGTACGCATATTCTTGATTGTTAGGTCATTACGAAAAGTGACACGTATCGATCCAGCCGTAATCTCCCGTGGCGTCTGACTTCTTGTCCATAGACTAGATGGTATGGCGAGGTTTTTATCGCTCCATGACACGACATGCGATAAGCCCATAAAGCCTCTGACAAAACTTCGTGCCAACGCCTAGGGTGCTCATCGACTTTCCTCTTGATCAGCTTGATAAGGCTCTGGTTGGACGCTTCAGCTTGCCCATTTGCTTGAGCATAGTACGGAGATGATCGGATCAGCTTAATTCCCGTGTCCTCACAAAACTTTCCAAACTCGTGAGAAATGAAGACCGAACCTCCATCGGTCGTGATAGTTTGGGGGATCCCGAATCTATGAATGGCGTGTTCTTTCACAAAATCGATAACATCCTTCGAGTTCACTGACTTCATAGGGACGGCTTCCACCCATTTAGTGAAATAATCCGTAATGGCCAAAATCCACATGTGGCCTTTGCTTGATGGAGGATTGATCTTGCCAATCATATCCATGCCCCAACCTCGGAATGGCCAAGGCTTGATGATGGGGTTCATTGCTGACGCGGGTACCATCTGAATTTTTCCAAATTTCTGACATGCTTGACACCCTTTGTAGTACTTAAAACAGTCCTCAAGCATGGTGGGCCAATAAAACCCTGATCGCCTGATCAACCATTTCATCTTGTGAGCGATTGGTGAGTTCCACAGCGCCGTGTACCTCGTGCGAGGGCCGATTGGCCTCGGTTGGCCCCAGACATTTGAGCAAGAACCCTTCCAGTCTGTAAAACATGTCGTCCCTAATAAGCACATACTTCATGGCCTTGTACCTTATCCGTTTAGGTGCCCCGAGCGAATCTTTCAAGTAATTGAAGATATCGGCTCTCGATCGTCGCCTCGAGGCGTACTTGAACATCAGTTCCTTCTGCCACGTCCTTGTAGCCTGAAGCCATTTGTGCGAGATCATTCACCTCGGTATTCTGCGATCGCGGGATCCAGTTAAAGTTTATGTACTGGAACTGTGCCATCAGCTCACGGCATTGCAACCATAATGGGAAGAGCGACTCGCTCTCACACTTGTATTCCTCCGTGAGTTGAAATCACCAATTTGGAGTCTCCAAAATTTCCACGCTACACTCCGGCTTGATGAGCAACTCCATTCCCATGCGTATACGCCTCATACTCAGACGTTGTTGGTGCGAGGGTAGATAGTCTGATGGAGAAGGAATATGTTGCCCCGGTGACACGAGTAGAATGCCGATGCCGCAACCATCATCACAAACCGATCCATCGAAAAACATGGCCCATGCTCGTATAGACAGCGCTGCAATATCAGTGTTGATTCTTTCAGCAATAAGGTTGGCCAACGCCTGACCTTTAACCGCTTTCGCGGGTTGATACCGGATATCAAATTCCGATAATGCAAACATCCATTTGCCGAGTCGGCTTTTCAACATAGGAGCCGACAGCATATGTTTTATGACATCTGATTTGCATATAATGATAATCTCCGCTGAGAGCAAGATGTGGCGCAGCTTGGTGCAGGTGAAAAACAGGCAGAGGCACAACTTATCGATCTCAGGATACCTTGTCTCTGCATCCAGCATCCTTCTGCTGATGTAAAACACAACTCGCTCCAAACCGTCATAAACCTGCACCACCACCGAGGCGATGGACGTGTCAGCTACTGACAAGTAAATGCAGAACGGCCTATCTGGCTGGGGCGGAATCAACACTGGCGGCTTTGTTAGATATTCTTTGATCTCGTCGAAGGCTCGTTGTTGTTCATCCCCAATGAGAACTCCTCATCGATTTAATCTTCACCAGTCCCATGAACGGCTCTATTCTTCCTGACAGATTGGAGATGAATCTTCTGACGAAGTTGATCTTGCCGATGAGAGACTGCAGTTCTTTCTTCATGGTAGGTGGCTTCATTGTTCGCACTGCCTCCTGACTTTTCAGGCCGATCTCAATTCCGCGTTCATGGACCAAGAAACCCAAGAACTGACCGGCCGTCACCCCGAATGCACACTTCTTTGGATTCATCCGTAGCCCGAATTTTCTTGTTCGGTCCAGGACGCGTAGAATCGCCCGGTGTCCTTGTCTTTGAAGCAGACTTGACCACCACGTCATCGATATAAATTTCCACTAGCTTGCCGATCAGATCATGGAAGATGTAATTCATGGCTCTTTGGTATGTGGCGCCGGCATTCTTCAGTCCAAACGTCATGACTACATATTCAAACAACCCCACCGAAACCTGGGACTCGACGCAGATCTTGTGTATATCCTCGAGCCATAAAAATTTGGTTGTAAGCATTGCCGTCCATGAAGCTCAAGATCTTATGACCAGCTGCATTGATCGGTGTCTCGCCATCGCATCGGATACTCATCCTTTGAGTAGCTCTGTTGAGATCCGAAAATCTATGGCAACACGCCAATCATCCTTTTCTCTACAGTGCGATACTAGAAATCCACTCAGCATACCTGCATGGCTGATTAACCTAGCCGTCAACATTTTCTCGATCTCTTTCTTGACTTCTTCAAAATTTGGCCTTCATCCGTGCTCGCTGCTTTGGAATGGCGAAACCCTTTTTTAAGTGGGAGTCGATGCTCAATGATGCTCTGTCTAACCCAGCATCTGTATAGTCGGTGCAAAGCGATCTGGATATTCTTTCAACAAAGCTATCATCGGACCCGTAGGTTCGGATCTAACTTCTTCTGATAAATGTTGGTCGGCTTATCCCGGGACCGATGTCAATCTCCTCTAGCTCATCGGAGGTAAACCCATACCCTAGCTTTCGTCACCGCTAAATCGATGCTAAACATGGGGCAAATAGTTGGTGAGGATAACAAAAATAATTTGGGCGATTGCGGAATCATTGCCCTTTGATTGCATTAGTGAAAGAAGGTTTACAACTTATTTGTGCTCCACAATGGCAGGGAATCTCCCTACTACATTTGCATGACCTGTTTGTCGTGAAGATTACTGCTTTTTATTTTTTTTGTGGCGATCGGGGATCGGCGTACCACTTACGATCGTGGTCTTTGCTATTCTGCCGGGCGATGGATAAGACCAGCCTCACCCGTTTTTGTAGCTTCAATGCGTTCACAGCCGTCTAGGCTGACTCCGAAGATTGGCTCTTGGTCTTACGCTTTGAGATGTTCATGCCAGCTATGGAGATCTCGATCGAATCATCTCTGAATGACCTCCACTTCATCTCCATCCCCTTGGTAAGCCTTTGGTGCATCGTGGATGGAATGCAGCGATTAGCGTGAATCAATCCTCCCCACAAGACAGCGTAGGTGCTTTTGTCAGCAACGACGAAGAATGGCGAGGGATGGTTTTTCTGCCCGGTCGGATCACGTTCGAACGCCTTGCGTTTCTGAAGTTTGGCCCGTTGAAGTCGCTTAACGTGGCGTTGGTTTTGATCAGATCTGCGGTGGGCGTCCCCAGCGCCGTAGCATGGAGTATGGAATTATATTGATTGCCGCTCGGTGTCAACCAACATCTTCGGACAGGGCGCCCATTGATATAACCTCGCGGTCTGAGGCTTTCAGATGTTTGTAGCCCTTCTCTCGTGGCTTTTCAAAGATGACCGCCGTGGGCGCGATCGAGCTGTGCCCTTGGTAGTTCTTTGGTCCTTGGCGCAAAACTCTGACGGAAGTATGAACACCATGTTTGTGCCAGCCGATGTCTTTGCATCGGCTTTTATTGGTTTGGGGCGCCACTCCTTCCTTTTCGGACGAGCCTCCGTTTCCAAGGTTTGCCGAATTTTCACGGCCAGATCGGGCCGTGCTTTCCTTAAAGCGTGGAGGTCGTGTGGCTTCCTCCAGTTCTGTGATCGCTGAACTCTCGCTTTGGGTGTGCTGAGTCCATCGGGACACCACCTTGGCAGTGATATCTGTCTTCTTCTTCACCCTTTGGTTCCTCGAGATCTTTTGCTCGAGATGACTTCCTTGTTTGTTACGAGGCGGAGAGGCCCTAGGCGCTTGAACACTGAAACTGGACTGTGTCCTCCTTCGCTGTCCACATTCCGGCAGTTGTCGATTGTAGGCAATCGGCTCATTCCGTCGAGCAATACTTGAAGAAAGGACAATCCCAATGTTTATCCATGCCTTCTTTTTCCTTCGACTTTTCACTAGCGAGGTGCTCATATCCTTCATCATCTCTATCGTGCCGGCGATGTCGGTCATACTGACGCTCATACTTGTTAAGGAGATGCGTGGAGTGTGGCTTCTGATATCGCACGCTTCTCACTTGCTCCTCGGTTAAATACTCGTCATCATAACGGGGCCGCGTGGACCAGCCTCCTCTCTTCTTTGCCCGAGAGCGACCGCCTTCCTCCTTATATGAGCCATGGTGGTACGGGCCACTGTCATATTAACATCGAGCGAGAAATCTAAGCGGCGCCTCGTGGAGTGGCTGTGTTCTACCATGTTGACGCCGGGAAACGGGTTTGTGTCTACTTTCATGGCGAACTGCCCAAGGATCAGACGGCCCTGTTCTATCGCCGTTTGGATCTGGCGACGTAGCTCTTTGCAATCATTGGTGGTGTGGGTGAATGAGTGATGCCACTTGCAGTATGGTCTCCCGTTTATTTCTTGAGCCGTAGGGATTTTATGGCCTTCGGGTAACTTCAGCTGCTTTTCTTTCAGTAGTAAATCGAATATCTGCTCAGCTTTGCTTACATCGAAGTCGAATCCTTTTGCAGGCCCTTGCTGTTTTACCCATTTGCAGGACACAGGATCTGCCCCCCGAGCCCATTCAGCCACGGCCACCTCCTGGTCTTGTACGGGATCCTCTTCTTCTGTATCGACCAGGCCTATCGGACGTTTGAACTTGTCTTGGTACAACTCAGGGTGGCGCTGTTCATACATTGTCAGTTTCTGGGCCATGTGCGCCAATGAATTGTATTCTACTTGGAAAGCCAGATCCTTGATAGGTGCTGAGAGACCCAACACTGCCAGCTCGACTGCTTCTTTCTCAGTCAAACGAGCCGAATAACATCGGTTCTTGACAGTCCTGAAACGCTGAATGTACTCGGCTACCGTTTCTCCCCGCTTTTGCGCTTTGCGCCGGAGATCTGCAATGCCACCTCGGTAGCTTCGAATGATCTCGAACGTGGAACTGCTCTTCTAGTTGCTTCCGGTGTGGATCGAATCCGCTGAACGAGGTGTACCACCCAAAAGCTGGTCTGTCGAGATTGCGCAAAGAACCTTACGCAGAATCGATCCGATGCTGAAATCATGCCTAAGCTGCGCTGTATCGGCTCACATGCTCGATCGAGCTCGACCCTTCTGATCCGCTAAACCTTGAGAACTCAGGGAGCCGATACTTGGGTGGCAGCGGAATCAGATCAAACTCGTTGGGGTACGGCTTGGAATAGCCGATTGTCCTTCTCTTCGGCACGAAGCCGAACTGGTCTCTCAAGATAGTACGGATTTGCTCCACCGTTTGAGCTGCAGGGGCTAAATTCTCATGACTCGTTCGGCATACTTGGCTAGCCATGTTTATCGGCGTCCATCCTGTAGAGATCCTGCTCGTAGATACCTGCTCCCAAAGCCCTGCTCGAAACTCCACCCGGCAATCCCTCGGTTGCAATCTGGTTCGTCTGCGCGTCAAGGCTATTGCGATCCGCACGTGGTGCACACATATCCATGTGGGATTTCTTTAGGTGGTTCAAACAGGAATTGGCAATCGCCAGGGTCACCTCCAACCTTGTAGACGACGTACGCCGGTGCCCCTGGTGGCTCTGGAGCCGCAAGCGTGAATGGCAGCTGTGGCCTGGTCTGGAGCGGTCTTTCTCCCTGGTGAGTCCCTAGAGTAGGTCCCACGGAGAGTGCGATGTTTCATGATCTCTGAACTACGCGAACCGCGTACCAAAAGCGTTCACTAGGCTCTCGGAATGGCGATGAAGAGAATGAGCCACCATGTAATTGACTTCCCTCGAGCTGCAGTGCGCTCCTCGAAGGAGCAGACAGATCCACCTCATCAAGAGCACCTTCGGTGAGAACCCTTTCCACGATGCCATGCTTACGGGTCCTCTCAAAGAGCCGATGAGATCGGCAAGAGAGCTTTGATATCATCATGCCGCCTTGTGCTCCTCGGGCATCGTCAGACGTGACCGCCTGTCCCCATTCTGGCGTCGGATGTTGACGCAGATGTCGTTGAGTGTCCCACCGGTGCGAGAATGTGTTGCTGTCAAAACCCACCGGCGAGCAGCGACGAGCAACACGAAGAGCCGGAGGCTCCGGAACTGCTGGTGGGCCCCTGGTCCCTCGCAACGGCCATAAAACTCCCACACGCCCCGGCTGGTGCAAGGCGTGCCACTGACCTATACCTGGTCAGAAGGTGATGGGTTGCTTGATTAGTTTCTGCATGGCAAACAAACATACGTAAAATTCGAGTCGCGACCGCTCCTGTGTTTCACGTGAATCGGCTCCTAGAGCCGATTATCCCATGGTTCTGCATTAGATCTACGATAACATGGGGTTTTGCTTCATCAATACAAGTTAAATCGATCTACGACAGTTCAATGTTTTCACCACATAGTTGGAACATCCTACACGTAATTGAGCCTGGTAGATACAAAAGATGATAGAAAACTAATCCTAGAGAAGGCATAACAACCGACGTAAGTCAATTCCGAACAACTCCTCTTGAATTGGCAAACCATATCCTTACATACTCTTTGGATCGTTCAACTCGTTTGCAAGGCCTGACCATGTGGATATCAAACTAAACCTTGGAAAACAAGACATAACTATAACAGATCAAGTCAACTAAATAAAGATCATAAGATGCTACCCTTACACCCAAAAAGGTGAAAGGCAGCGGATAAATAAAGGCAGCATAACTAAGCAATCATAACAAAAAAAGTACCGATGCTAGCCCAAACAGATCTATGATAATGATTACTCGCCATCAACAAGGCTTCAGCACGAGTAACACTAAATAACGCATAAGCATGTACTGCCTAGATCGCAAGATGCGATCTAGGCAGCATGACACTTACCCGAGAAAAAACCCTAGAAACAAGGGGTGGCGATGCGCCGAGATTGTGTTTGTTGTGAACGTGATCGTCCTCCTTTTCTCAATAACCTTAGGTACATATTTATAGTCCGGAGACTTTCTATCTTTGGAATAACCCTAACAACTCTATCTCTTACTTAAACCGAAACGTAACCTACTACAATATACAGATACACGGGCAATTTAGCCCAAATCCACGCACAAGGCCGATCCAGCAATACGTTGTATATATGTATCCTCCAAGCCCATCTTGATTACGGCCCATCTCCTCCTTTGGCCAAAATGTGGCGATAACAACGCGGTATTCCGAGCTCAGCGGCGACTCCCACACTACTTCCAGGAGCACCCGATCACGGTGGTCTCCTCTGCACCTCTGCAGGACATAATACGCAACCGCGAGGCGACCGGGCGAGTCGCCAAATGGGCCGTCGAAATCGGCGTCCACAACATCAAATACGAGCCCCGCAAAGCGATCAAGTCACAAGCCCTAGCTAATTTCCTCGCAGATTGGGAAGAAGCACTGCAGCCGGAGAAGCTCCCGTACCTCCACTACTGGTCGCTCCATTTTGACGATCCAAGAACGCCGACGGCGCAGGGGCAGGGGTCATACTGACCTCTCCCAAAGGAGACAAGCTTTGCTACGTGCTCCACCTCAACTTCAAGCCCTGCACCAACAACATGGTAGAATACGAGGCCCTCCTTCACGGCATGAGAGCCGCTAAGGAGATGAACGTCAACCGCTTACGATGCTATGGCAACTCCGACCTAGTCACCGGCCAGGTTGCCGGGACATGCGACGTCGTCTCTCCAACAATGATCGCGTACCGCCAAGCGGTAGACCAGCTGGGAGGGCACTTTCACGGCTATTCTGTCGAGTGGATTGACAGACGCAAGAACGAGGAGGCAGACATCCTCTCCCACATCGGGTCGGCCTGACAAGTGCCACCAGCAGGTGTCTTCCTCGACATCATCTACAAACCTTCGGTCAGCCCACCAAAGGAGATCGACGTCGGGATACCGCTGCAACCAGAGCCGGCCCTAGTCGTCATGGTTGTGGAGCCTAGCGACTAGACAGCACCACACGTCGCCTTCCTGGAGCACAAGATCCTGCCAAGCAACGAGACTGAGGCGTGAATGATCGTGCGCCGCTGCAAATCCTTCGTCGTCATCAATGGCGAGCTCCACAGACGCAGCGTGACTGGCGTGTTCCAGTGCTGCGTACAGCCAGAAGAAGGCCGCAAGATCCTCTAGGACATTCACGCCGGCGACTGCGGCCCTCATGTCGGCGCCAAGTCGCTAGTCGCCAAGGCCATGTGGCACGGTTTCTACTAGCTCACCGCACACGCCGACGCCACCAACATTGTCCAGCGATGCGTCGGCTGCCAGAAGTACGCCCACCAGACGCACCTCCCTGGTTCGGCACTCAAGACCATCCCCATTACATGGCCATTCGCCGTATGGGGCATGGACATGGTAGGCCCGTTCAAGAAGGCCCCATCTGGCTTCACCCATCTCCTGGTCGCGGTCGACAAGTTCACCAAATGGGTCGAGGCCAAGCCAATAAAAAAGTACGACGGCAAGACGGCCACCAAGTTCTTACGCGAGCTCATTTACCGATACGGCTACCCGCACAGCATCATAACAGACAATGGCACAAACTTCGCCAAGGGGGCCATGGCGGAATTCTGTGAAGAACATGGCGTACGACTCGACCTCGCTTCAGTCGCCCACCCGGAGTCGAACGGCCAAGCAGAACGCGCCAACCAGAGCGTCCTCCACGGGCTCAAGCCGCGACTCCAGGTGCCCCTCGAGCACACCCCAAGATGCTGGGTCGACGAGCTCCCCTTCGTAATATGGGGGATCCGCACTTTCGTCAATCGCTCCACCGGGTTCACACCCTTCTTCATGGTGTACGGCGCCGAGGCCGTAATGCCAACTGACCTAGAACACGATTAACCTCGAGTCGCCAACTACGTCGAGGCGACCAACGAGGTCGCCCGTCAAGACAACATCGATTAACTCGACGAGGCACGCGACCTGGCTCGCTCTCGCACCACCATATACCAGCAAGGACTCCGCCGCTACCACAGCCGTCGAGTACGGACTCGCACCTTCCAGGAAGGCGACCTAGTCCTACGACTGGCCCAAGACAAGAAAGGCATGCACAAACTCTCCCCCCATGGGAGGGGCCATTCGCCATAGGACGAGTCCTCGGCAATGACGCCTACTACCTCATCGACATACGGGGTGACGGCCAGCTCGAGGTCGGGAGGCCATGGAATGTAAACCTCCTCAGAAAGTTCTATACATAGAACCTCAAATTGTACTCAGCTGGCATATATAATGAAATTCATCCGGATCACACAAATTGTGTCTACTCGCCATATTCTTGTGCCACTCGCACTCGTACATATTAGCAATATGCTACTCACGGAAGTCAACCTTTGGTCAAGCGACCGACACGGCTAAGTAGTGCGGCACAAGGGCACCGGAAATACTCGGGCCTTGGGTCATCCACGAAAATGCCAACCCGGAGCTGCCATTGGAGTCGCCTTGCCCGACTGGCCCATCGGGCCAAGACAACCGGTATACGCTTCTCACAGCGACCTGTCCCTCCCATCCTCGCGCAAAGCGACTCGAACGGTTAGGTACCACGCATAGGGACTCCGCAAAACGGGAACCCCCACGCGGCTCGGGAACACAATAAGTAAGAGAGCTGCCTTGGACTCGCCAAGCGACTGGCTCTCCGGGCCAGGGGAGGAGACGCGTTACAAACAACGCATTAACAACCTACAACAGGAACATGACCAATATGGTTGAGCACCACGCTCGGGGACTCGCCTACAAAACAATACCACTCGCGCTCGGGGACTCGCCACTCAGAAGACGCGAGAGATAAAACAATGCACAACCAAAACAAAACACAAAAGTATACAATCGAGTTATACCCCATTAAAGGGCGGACGCGCTCGGGGACTCGCTCAATCAAAAATAAAAACACCACACAATCCTGGTCGCAATACGAGTCGATTGACTCACCTTGGCATATATTACAAAACACATTACAGCAGTCGCCACTTGGCATACATCACAAACTGCCCAACTACATTGTTTATTCCACAGGTCCTGATGAAGAAGCACCACCACCCCCCTTGACACGAACAAAAGGCTGCCACGGGTTCGTCGGGTACGTCGTCAGCGACTTCGACAACACCGACCGGAAGGGCTGCTCCGACTTCATATCGCGATGCTCCGGCGTCGGGTCGCCAGGCGCCAACACTGTCTCCTGGTATGGCAGATCCCCATAGCCAGTAATCGAAGGGGTGGCCTTCGTAGTCGACTTTCAGATTCTCGACATCTCCACGTGCCGATCGCCAATGGGTAGCCACCGTCCGTCGTCAAGGTCAAGTCGTCGAAGTGGGCGAGACCCAAGCTCAATGCCGTGGTGGCCTGCTACAACGCCGAGCGCCATCCACTCCCCGACGACAGGCGCCTCCTCTAGATAGCGCCACGTAAGCCCCCCAGGAATAACCTCGGTGGGGGACATGCCTTGAAGAACCGCTTGGACACATAACGCCGAAGCCGTGGCCGCGTTCACCACGGCAGTCACGCACTACGAAGTGTTGAAGGTCTGAACCACCGGGTCGCTTTGGCCTATCACAGCTGCAAAATCAGACGTCAGTGAAACTACGAACCTCCCCAATCAGGGACTCGCCAAACAAGCCAGGCAAAGACGGAGACTCACCAAGGAGTTTGCGGTAGCTCTCCGTGACATGCTTCTCCAAGGCGGCTTGATCATTGTGCAGCCCCACGATGATCGAATCCGTGGCCTATGCTCCTCCTCACCGCAGCAATGACGAGCCTTCGCAGTCCTCCGAAGAAACTGAGGTCGCTTTTGCCTCCTCCAAGTCTTGGATCAGCGAGGCAATTCGCCCATTCGCCGCGTCCATCTCGACGACTGGAACATACCCTTCGCGGGCCTTGGAAATCGCAGCCGGGAGACCATCTGAAAGAGAAACCATTAGCGCGCCATAACAGGTCACACTTGACAGAGGAAAGGACAGAAAGGCAGATACTTACCAATAGTTTCCTGAAGCCGCTGGTTCGCCTCCTGCGCTTCGCGCAGGTCCTGCTCCAAGCGCTCCCTTGCGGCCTGCCGATCGGTCGATTCCCTTTGCAAACCCTGCAAATAAACAATACAACTCAACACTTACCAAAATCAACATCCAGTTCCTAGCCGCTGAAATTCAGCGACTAAGAACTCGGGGACTGGAGAATAGGAAAAAGTTCAATTCCTAGCCGCTGAAATTCAGCGACTAAGAACTCGGGGACTGGAGAGTAGGAAAAAGTTCAGTTCCTAGCCGCTGAAATTCAGCAACTAAGAACTTGGGGACTAGACATACCTGAATAGCAACGCCAAGCATCCCGTGGAGTTCTCCGACGTCAGTCGACAAGATCGTCAAGGAAGTGCGCCCACGACGGGACCCAATGTCCGCATCCACGATCTCCGGACTCTGTGGAGACTGGGTGTCCGCCACGCCTGGAAACCCCCTAGCCATGAAGCGCGGGAACATCACCGACGCTCTAGCGGGAGCACTGGTTGTCGGGGCCAGCGCCTCCGACGCGACCGCAACCAAGACTGGCTCCGATCGCGCCGCCACCACTTCTTCAGCAATGGCCGCAAAATCGAGCTTTGCGGCACCGTCCATGGCTGTGGCATTGTCGGGACCCCCCTTCTGCTTCTTCGCGCCTTCCGCGGTCGCCACATCTCCGGCGGGTTTTCTCTTCTTGGGAAGGTCGCCCTCACCCGTGGTGGAGGCTGGCGGAATCTTCGCCACCGAAGGACGGCCAATCTTCTTGGCTCCAGTTCTGCCCGAATTCCCACAATCAATATAACAACTATACAAAAACAAGAGGCGAGTCGGAATGAAGAACCAACACTTACTTAGCAACCGGGAGAACACGCAGCCCGGTGTTGATGTGGGCAGGCTTATCCAATTCTGGACCCAGCTTGCGAGTGAGCCCCTTCTCAAAGACGTCTGAAGCCCATGACACCGCAGGCTTCCTCGACGATGAAGCCGCGGTCGCCGGAATTTCCGCCTCCGCAGACGCGACCGCTCTCGATGGTTGCGGCGACTTAGATGCCGCCGCCTCAACCGCTTCCTGACTCGGGACCCCCGAAGCCATTGGCACGATCACCACCAGGGGAACCTCTACTTCCTCTCGGTGTCCTCACCCTCCAACCCCTTTGTCGGGATCGCACCCTCCGGAGCTTTGCGCGAGATTTCGGGGGAGTCTTCATTGTCGGAGTCGTTATCTGACTCGAACACCACGGCTGACTTGGCCGGCAACATTGGCTTCTTCGCTGGTGACTTGGGCTTGCGCACGGGCTTCGATGGTGTGGCTGTACGCCGGGATGTGTGCTCTTGCGCGACCTCATCGCCTCCTTCATGTTCATCGAGGATGCGACTTGCCTCGAACTCGCGCTGTTTCTGCATGCGAGTCTTCGAGCCACAGGCGCTGGGGGGGACCTCCTCCTCCTCCCCGTCGCTATCGGAAGAGTCTCCCTCGGAGGCCTCCTCGAGCTCCTGGGGAACCTCTTCATCGAGCGGAGGAAGCCAGCCCTCCAACACCTGAAACACCTGAGAACCACCACGAGTAAGCATCCAAATGCAGCGATTGAGAATTGAGGTGCGGAAACAGCGACTGGGGAGAAAACTTAATGTGGGGGCTTCATTCTTCACGGGAGTGTACGGGGCGAGCCCGACCGACACGCTGGTGAACTCCGCGTCAGTGATCTTCTTCAGGGCGGCCTTGTAGTCCTCGGCCTCCCATGATTCTTTGTTGGTTCGGGAGGGGTCGTGCTTCCCGCTATATTCGTACATCCAATGCGGCCGAGCCGCTAGAGGAACCAGGCGTCGCCGAGCCAACAGTTGTAAAGGTTGATCGAAATCAACCCCTGGTCCTTCAGCTTCTGGATCTGGTCCATCATCTCCGCGACGGCCATCCTCTGGTCTTTGGGAAGCTTCTTCGGCGCCAACCGGCAAGGCTCGCTCCTCTCGGCGACGAACTCAGGAAGTGCCACCTCGCCGGGGGGAGTGGATTCTTTTACGTAGAACCAACTCTTCTTCCACTCGCTGGCGGCTTTCTTTGGCAGAAGGAGCTTGATGAAATTAGCCTTCGGCTTCAATTGGAACGTGACGCCGCCTGCAGCCAATATCAAGTCACCGGACGCCTCGCGCCCGATGCGGCCGTGGAAGAGCTCCAACCATAGCGGAAAATACGGTCTGCAGTCGAGATAGCACTCGCAGAAGGCGACGAAGATCGCCAGCTGCTCGATGCTGTGCGGGCTGAGATCTGACGGCTTGATCGCGTATGTCTGTGAAGCGCGGAAGAAGCGAAGTGGGGAACGGACCCTTTCTAGATGGCTGGGAAGCGGATGAATTCGCCGGCTCGCGCCGGCTCGGTCTCGGAGGAGGGAACCGCGGTTCCCCTGCGGAGGACTCCGGCGTCCTCGAAAGACTTGAGTTGGGCTGTGGTGCATTTGGATTTTCCCCATGAGCCTTTGGGAGGCGCCATCAGGTAGGACGTGGGATCGCACGGTGCGGAAAGGTCGAATCGGGAGGTTGAAGGCAGGAAGATTGAAGACAGGAAGAATGAATATTGGAGGATGAAGAATGCGGGGAAGGATTCGCAGAACTAAATCATCACTCCCCTTATATGGGAACGCCACCCGCCAAATTCGGGGTAGCCGTTACTTACGGTAATTGCGCTGAAGTTACCGTTGGAAATTCCAACGGATAGTTTGACCAGAACTGACGGTCCAACTCCTCCATTCCACCCGCTACCCGCTAGTCTTCTCCACTCGCCGAAGCGGCGACTTAGCAGCAGTAACATTCGTCGGGGTGGCGAGTGGAAGCCTGGAAAAATTCTCCTTGGTTCTAATAGAGTCCATCGCCGACTCGACTGGGCGTCCAAATTGGGCTCGCCTACTTCGATCGCCAAAGGACACCTGCGCCTGAATCAACGATGGCCTCGGAGACTACTGATGGGGATATGCCAAAGAGGGTATGCCCAGCAGGACGTTTCGATTGGGCCGAAGGGCCTGTGAGTGGGCCTGAAGGACGGCGACTGGACTACGACTGAAGCAGAAGCCTGGCGACTGGAAACTGAAGGCCCAGAAGCATATCTGAAGCCCAGTCGGATTAGGTCAAAAAGCCTCCGAGTCCATATCTGGCTCGGTTGTAACTTATAAACCCTAGCGAGGTGACTTTTATATAAACCTTCCTAGGGTATCCTAAGGACTTACGTTTCATCATACACCCCTCAAGCGACTCGCTGCTTAGACGCCGAGCTCGTCACCCCTGTAATTCGCTCTCCAATAATCTAATTTAGCAGGAGTAGGTCTTTACCCTCCGGAAACGAACCTGGGTAAACCCATGTGCATCCGCCCCCATCTCGCATCGCAGATGGCCGCCAACTCTTCCTCACGTTACGACAGTGGTGCAGTCGGGTGGCCGCGCCGTGAACCTAAGCAAGCTTATATCATCGTACATCGCCGACTCTATGGCGCGGTCCATCTTCGGGAGCCGGTTCAAGGACATGGAGACCTTCTTCCAGCTTCAGGAGCGGGGGCTCAAGCTCTTCCCCCGGCCGAGCTTGTCGGACCTGTTCCCGTCGTCGCGCCTGGCGATGCTCGTTAGCCGGAGGCCACGCCGGGTGAAGCAGCTAAGCTCATCGACGCTTGCGTTCATGGAGAGGATCATCCAGGAGCATCAGGCCCACAAAGTCGCCGCGGGGGAGGAAGAAGATATGGTCGACGTACTCTTGAGAGTCCAGAGAGAAGGCCGCCTACACTTCACCGTGAACATCAAAGCAGTCATCGCTGTAATAATCGCCCTCCCCTGGATGCATCTGCTACCGCTACCGTTGCACGGCATGCAGTTTCATGCTTTCAGGAGTCCAACAGTCAAACTGAAATTTCGTTTATTCTTTTTTATTGCAGGAGTTGTTCATGGCGGGCAGCGACACATCATCGACGACGCTGCAGTGGGCTATGTCCGAGCTGGTGAAGAACCAGAGAGTGATGCAGAAGGCGCAACGGGAGGTCCGGCATGTGCTGGAGGGGCAGGAGAGCATCACGGAGGACCGATCCAGCAAACTGCACTACCTGCACCTGGTCATCAAGGAGACGCTCCGACTGCACCCACCGGCGCCGCTGCTGATGCCGAGGGAATGTCGTGGCGGGCCACGCCACGTGCTAGGATTCGACGTGCCGGATGGGGCGCTGATCAACACGTGGGCCATTGGGAGTGACACGAGCATGTGGGATGACGCCGAGGAGTTCATGCCAGAGAGGTTCGAGGGGAACATGGTAGACTTCAAGGGGACGGACTTCGAGTACAGCCGTTCGGGGCAGGGAGGAGGATGTGTCCGGGCATGGCCTTCGGGCTTGCCAACATCGAGCTGGCTCTGGCTAGCCTTCTGTACCACTTCGACTGGGAATGCCCCGCAGGCATGGAGGCGACAGACCTAGACATGGCAGAGGCTCGCATTGCGCGCCGGAGATCTGACCTTGTGCTTGTTCCGGTGGTCCGCGTATGTGTGCCACCGATGTGATCATCGTTTCTTTATCCTTTGCAGCGTTTCTTTCAAAATTCAAACAGCTGGGAGTACTTAACTGGCAATCTACTTCCTGCTTGACCCCCCGGCATACATTATGAAATGTTAGCTTTCAACTTCGAATTATATTCTATAACGCCTCAATATATATTCACTGACAACAGTAGGTTAGAATCTTCGGATCAATTGTTGTCATGACTCTGCCCTAACGCAGATTCTTCAAATTCTCAAATGGATCAGTATCTTAAGCAGATCACACTGACTAAACCACAGGTGCCATAAACATCATCAATTCGAAAGGAAAAAAAAATAACAGCAAAGAGATGGTGCTGCAGAAATCGTTCCTTTACAGGTAAGAAGAGCTAAACAGTTCCTCAAGTCTCAAGTCTTCGTATCGTCGCATTCGATGTGATTCTGAGACGAAATGGCAGCATTTGAACTCGAAGCACCGACCTGAAGCATGAGTAAGAATCAAATATACAGGATAATGGTACTCTCATCACAGCTCAGTGCAAGCATCCGAGAAAAAGGAAGATATGAATCCTCATTCTCATTGTTCTCTTTCCGAGAAAGAAAGGTGCACTGACAGATCGACCATGTCGCTAAATTGTGAATTCAAAGCCTCAATAGAAGATTCAAAATTTGCAATGGATGGCATTGGTGACGTTTACCAATCAAACATGCTTCCTACTTTGAATGTTCTTTGTTATAGAAATCTTCTTGTGTTACTTTGTCTGCTATACTGTCACGAGCTAAGCTCGTGAGAGCATAGTCATGTGGGGGAGGTTGTGCCGTCACACGGTGGTAGCGGAAGTAGGGTTTGGTGGAGATAAAGCCTTCTTTTCCGGTTTCTAGGCTTACATAGATTGCCTTTATATAGGCTATTTAGCTTTAACTACAAGTCAGATCAAACCCTTTCCTAACCCAGGATACTTTTTCTATCTCTCGTCAAACAATATCTTTGAATACAAACTTCGATAAATAAGGAAACTAAGAGATAAGAGGTTAAGCCTCGACTGCTGCTGGAACCAAGTCTTGCCACGGCATGCATACTGCTGGACCTACATGGCATCACGCATGACATATCTAAAGGTATTCGATATATATTAGGTCTGAAAATACAAGCTAAGAAAGGAATCAACATCAGCCCACTGTACAACTCATTGTACGAATTCCCACTGCTAATACATTGAATGCCAGCATTTGCTGGACCTTTAAAAAAAAGAAGAAATCAACACATAAGTGTTTTGTAACCCAGCCCAGTTCACACTTCACGACCTTGATACAAATTATTTCTCATTGATGTAAAATACGTCAACTGTGGGCTACATATGCAACAACGCATTGAGCACAGTAACTAGACAACTTGCATCGATAGCAAAAAAGAAGTACAATACACACCTATGCATAAATTAAAATATGGGAAGGTCATTCAAGTGTATGAAGGAGATAGAACAATTACATTGCTTAGATTTCAAAAGAAGACAATTTCTTATTTATTGCGGAAGAGATTATAACAGATATAGAAATCCAGAACTAGTGAGCTATAGCAGAGAGGAAAAACATTAATAAATTAGGCCAAATGTCTTTACCTGGGCTTTAATAGCACTACTCATCATACTCATGATACTACCCGTTGCCTGCCTCGTAGCCTGGACAAGTTAACTTTGTTAATTTGGTAATATTTCACAACGAATAGTCAGAAATGATCTGACTTGTAAAATAAGAACACTATACCTTAGTAACACTATTCCAATTCTTCATACGACTAAGTAAATTATCTCCATCCCGCTTCAGTGCCACACAATTAAGCCGCCGGAGGGGCCTTGACTGCTGTACAATCATGCAAGACATGTGTTAAACCACTCATAAGGTTGCACATAAACCTCATTCTGTCTTCTGCTTTTCAAATGACTATCAATATTCAAACTTAAATATGAAAAAAAAAATTATGGTGACTTCCATTTAGATAAAAATTACCTGATCTGGAAATTTGGAAATATTTGACTGATTTTCATGCCAATTTCCTGTCGAATCTCACCATCCAATATATGCGGCAGTAGAGCATTGATTGCTCTGCCACTGCGGTGCGCAAATGCCTATCAAATAGCAACTCAACAATTGTTAAAATTTCCAGACTGATGAATTCTCATCAATGTAAATTTGAATTAAGCACATACAGTTCCATCATGCTCGTCTTGATAAGTGTCACTCCACATTTTTTCAGTCTTAGAGAGCTCTTGTTTCCACACCTCCCACTTCTTCAATTCCCAGCCTTCCCGCTGTTTTGACCTACGCACAATGCCAGCCTTCTTGTATACATCTAAACGTACAAGTGACTTCACACAGATATAGGATTGCATGTTGCCAGGCTTGCGGGGGCAGAAATCTAACAGCTTTGCCATCTTACACAAATTAGCATTCGAGTTGTCCCCAAGCAACTCATAGGAATATAGTTTACAATCACAACGTTGCAATATGATATTATCCCCGTGAACCAAATTTGGGCCCGGAATGTAATCTGGTGAGTACTGAATACTGTACTTGTGGCTCCACCTTTGCTCCGCTTTGGTGTCAAGTGTCCAGATCTGCAGCTTACCAAAAATCTCTCTAGGCCTATCACGACAGGTTTGAGCAGTTGCTATGCACAGCTTCCCATCTATCTCTCTGACCCAGTATTGACGAGTACCACCATCAGCACAATCTTCAGGTACGGATGCTGGCAGTTCTATCCTTGCAAAACTCTCTTCATTAAGATCAAAGGTCATAACTGCATGCTGCCAGCTAGCTCCAATGTCTTCAGTGAGCCAATACATTAATCCATCAACATTGATTGCTCCAGAGGTTTTCAGACAGTTCAAGCTTAGGGCTTTTGGGGTTTTGATCTCTCTCCATTTCTCGTCACCAAGCGTGTAAACTTGAATGACGCTGAACCTTTTGTTCTGATGGGCACGAGGGAGACCCTCGACACAATCACCAAGGAAGTGTGTAATCTTGTATTGTTTGGTCAAGGGGTGACATCCAAAGCTGTAGAACAAGAAGTGATCACCGCTCACATTCTTTACAGGTTTCTCAAGATGCAGATATTCACCAGTTGCAAGATTGGCTATCTTGATAGTTGATGTCTTTGTGTATAGGCAAAGAAGCCCATTACAAGAACCACAAAGGAAATCATCAGGGCCAATCACTGGCACTGCACATGACGACTTTGCCCAGGATTCATCAATCATGATAGCATCAGCAGGGTAGGGTTTTCCTGAAATCGACTCTCGCGGGAAGAATAGTAAAGCACAGCTGGGCGCAACCTGGAGGTGAGAGGCAGCAAACAGGGGATCTCGGATGATTTTGTGCCATTGCTTGCAAACACCAACACACCTCAACAAATTACTCACTGGAAGCCTCAAAAATATCCGCTCAATGAGGTCTCCTGGGAGACGGTTTATAATGCTTTCGTCATTTCTTTGGCTCTTTGGTTTGGTTTCCTCAGAAATCATAGTAAGAAAAATCTAGTGGCGGGCCTGTATCAAATATCAAATATGGTGGCCGGTATGGTTATTGACTAATTATCGTGAACAAGTACAAATACATAGGATACATGTAAGTTAAAAAAATGACGATAGTTTTAAACTACAAGCATGGTCGAATACACATATAAGCATACATAGATGAATACAAAGCGAGTACCTCACCACTAAATTGCCAGCAAAATTGTATCCACACGCTCTAAATGACTTTGTGCAGAACAAAATGTCTATATTATGCAAAAACCATACGGCTTGAAACAGTTTAACAACAAATCTTGAAAAAAAAAGCAAATAATGCAATTTGGCATTACAGAAGATGTAGAAATCCAGATGAAATAGAAAACTACATCATCGACAAAGAGTCAAAGAGTGCCAGTTGTAAATAGCTGTTTCTGCCTCTTGTACGTTCAACGACTACAGAAATATAAGCAACTGTCTAGATAGCTCCATGGTGTATTCTGGCACTATCTGAAATATGAAACATCAAACTACATCATCAACCAAGTGTGCTGGTTGTCAGCAGTAATTTCTGCATCTTTTCTAGGAATTCTAGCAACTGCCGAAATAGCTCTCTGCTAGTTAGTCTGCTGCATTTTCGCATTGTGCGACAGCAAGTGCAGAACTTGTGAAGCGAAACCAACGGAGGGACGAAAGGACACCATGAAACCAATGGATGCATAAACGACGAAGACTAGCTAAATATGTTCTCCTCAGATGGAAAGCTTTTTTTCTACCTCCGCCTCAGCAATGTGAGGGTAAGAAAAGGGGGCCGGAGCTTACCGCCACCGCGTCGACAGCCACCAAGACCCAAGCCGGAACTCCACCGCCTTCCCTTCCTCCGAACACCCGGGGCCTCGCTTCGTTGGCGGAGGCTCCCCTCCCGCCGCAACAAGGCTGCCGCGCGGGGGTTGTCCCTAGGGTTGAGGCGGGGAAACGGGAATCGGGGATTCTGGCGGTGCACGTGCACGTATTTGCCGCCGCAACACACGCGTTAACTCCGCTCGCGCGCGCGTTGGGCCGGCCCATTTAGTGTATCTTTATTTTATTTTCTGCCTCTTTTTTCTGTCTTTCTTTTCCCTTTTTGTTTCCTGGTTTCTTTTTCTTTTCTGGTTTTCAAATTTGAAAAAGTTTGGATTTGAGAAATTCTTTTAGATTATAAAAATGTTCAGTGTTGAAAAGGTATAGATTTAAAAAAATATTCAAAATTTAAACGTTTTCAGATTTTAAATATGTTTAGATTTTCAAAATATTAATATTTTTCTTAAAAATATTTATATTTTAAAACACAAATTAAGAAAATAACAAAAAATAAAAAATACCAACATATTTAGGCCGCACTAAACACAACCAAGAGTATTCGGTCCTTCAGACGGGGCAGAGTACTCCACCCGTCGAGCGATAAATAGGACCACCAAGATGAGCCTTGTTTAGTGTGGCCCAAATATGCATGTAACTCTTTTTCTTTTCTTTTTGTCATTTTTTTAATTTATGTTTTTAAATCTAAATATTTTTATAAAAAGTATTTTTTTTTCAAATCTGAACATTTTGGAAGCATGCATTTTTTTTAAACATTTTTAAGAATCAACATATTTTAAAAATATGAACTTTCTTAATTCTAAACATTTTGAATTCTAAACATTTTTCAAATCTATACTTTTATCAATAATGAATGTTTTTATAATTTAAACATTTTCAAATCTGCAAGCTAGAAAAGAAAAAGAAATCTGAAAAAAAAACTACAAAAAGAAAAAAAAGAAATAAAAAGGAGAAAAAATAAAGAAACACTAAATGGGCCAGCCCAACACTCGCGCCCATGTGAGGGCCTATTAACGTGTGCGATGGGCGACAAATAGGATTTGTTGTTTGAGGCCCTTTGAAATTCATCTTATGGGGTTTTTGGTTGTTCTAGATTGGGACTTCCGGTGTGTTGCACCAGAACTTTCATGGCAACATCTGGTCCTGGACTTTCACACCTATATTTTGAGTTGCACTGAGTGGTGCAACTCTTTGTATATGGGCCAAATGTTGTAATGTAAGTCGGTTTGGAACTTCTGTCCCTCAAAAGTGTTGCCCAAAATTTGGACCAGCGGTTGTACTTTAGGTGGTCCAGAACTTCCGGCCACTTCGGAACTTTCGATCTACAAATCCTATCTAATGATAAAATTTTGGAGGCCACATATAAAATAACCCCTTCTTCCAAGAGGGGGACGCCCTTCTAGTCTCTCTCGTCAATTGTTGCCAAAGCTCTAAATCCTTAGGTCCCTCATCCTGGCCAACCAAACTTGTTGATAATCTATGATTTGGATGAGATGACCTAGGTCTACACTTACACCAAAGGAATTTTGATTCCCCATTCATTACCTTGTGGAACTTTGTTACTCTTGGGTATTTGGGCACCCTAGAGAGAGAAGGTCACCGAAAATCTTGGTGGTGTAAAGCTTAGAGGTGGTGTTGCAAGTCTCCAATTGAGTTGCAGAGATTGACCCAACCTTGTTTTCAAATGTATAATAGGCGCCTTCAAGGGAATCACCTAGTGGATTGTGGCACATTGCACTATGCGAGGGCACGATGAGAATAAGGTGGGCCTTTCGAGATATTTGTGAGCATCATGCCACCATAAATCTCCAACAGAGACATGCCTTCCCAAAGGGAGGGAACTCCAAGATACATCATTGTCTCCACCTTAAGAATATCTCTATAATTTACTTACTTGTTGTACCGTATTTATTGCCATGTTCTATGTTTTTTTCACATAGATTGTCCCATCTAGTTTCATATCTAGAATAGATACTTTATTGTTTTCCCCCTAAAATTAAAAAGACGATACAAATTGTTGGCCTCCTATTCACCCCGTCTCCTCTAGTATACCATACTAATACTTTCACGTAATAACCTCCTCGACAATTCCCTAGCCTCACAAACTAGTGGAGCAACCCTGTCGACTACAACCAACCCATGTCGATGAGCATGACTTAGCGGATGCCTACAGTTTCCACTTCTTGCACTAGTCGTCTAAAAAATATGTGAATATGTGCCACCTCGGTGTTAATGTACTGGCGAGACATTTTTCCGTTTAAAAGAGAGGATCTTATAATAGTGGTTCTCCCAAATTTTATAAAAGGCCTAGATTTTAGAATCTATCTACTGTGTGTGTGCCTGTTGACCGTTTCCTCCCTACCACATAAGCCTTACACCAGCCCCCCTTGTCAAAAACACACTTAGAGCACGTAAACTGAACAATCGATACATTTTTGTACACTACTACTAAATACCGAATGATTTATGCGGAAATATTGTAAAGTGGTGCCTTATTGAAACCATAGGCACAATTGTGATGGCTAATTTGCAATTTATGTCAAGCAATTAGAGCATATCCACTTGTGCTTCCCAACCCATGTGAAAGAATATTTTATGATCCCTAGTATTTTGTGTGTTAGATAATAATACCAAGGATTATTTAATTATTTGTTTAGTATGCAAAACAATGTTTCCACTCAAATATTGCTAAGCCAGAGTGTTGGGGGCTAATTATCCGCCCTACCAAGGGTCGGATTATTCGTCTCACCAAGTTCACCAAAGCCAACAAGGCGCGTCGTGCGGTAAGGGGCGGAGTTTCTCCCTAGATTAACCGGCCAGGGTCGGAGCATTTGCTCAGGCGAGATAATATGCAGCCTTAGGGCGTTGCCAATTCCACCAAGGCGCGTCACGCAGTGTGGGGGCAGAGTTTCTCCCTGGATTAACCGGCCGGGCCGGATAATCCTCCCCTCCAGGATATTAGGCAAAGGCAACCAAGGCGTGTCACGCTGTGTGGGGCCGGAGTTTTTAGTCCGAATTGTCCGTGCTAGGGCCGGATGTTTGCCCCGGCTGGATAATCCGGCCCCCACTTAGGCTGGATAATCCGGCCCCCAAATTGTCCAACAGTAGCTTTTTGAGTGGGGCTATAAATAGCCCCTCAGATCCCCATTTTAGATCTCTTGGATCCTACGAAAAAGCTCTACCCAGTTCATATCGATTCAAGCGCAATCACCATCTTCAACCACTCCAAGGCTCTGGTCTTTGGGGAATCGAAGGAGGAGACTTTGATCTACATCGACATCCATCAAGATCTTCACTTCCCCTCCATTCACTTGGAGGATTCTTGATCTAGTGTTTCTTGCAAATCTCTAGATCTCAATTTCGGTTATTGATTAACTTGTTCTTGTGGCAGCTTGTTATCATCACAGGAGCCTCCAATTCAGTTGTGGATGCATGCCCTGTTAGCATTCTAAAGGCACCAGTTCCTACCTAGAAGGGTGCCAAATAGTGGGGTGAGGCCTATTGTGGTGTGGTGGTCTTAGTACCGCCCACCCCTCCAACGCAGAAGTATTTCCCTTAACAAGGAAGAAACTACGGTAAAACAAATCATGTTTCTACACGTGATTCACTACGGTTACCTCGTTCCACTCTCTCCGTGTTTACTTTCTTAGTAGTTAGGTTTACATATAGGAAAGTCTCTCGTAGTTGCATATCTAGAGAATTTACCTTTGTGTTAAGCCTAAAATTGAAAAAGAACTAAAAAATTGGTGTAGAACCTATTCACCCCCCTCTAGGTGCCCATACGATCCATTTCAATTGGTATTAGAGCCTCAGCTCTTTATTCGGGATTTACCTCCTAAGAGAGTATGGGTACTAAGGGATATGATAGTGAGGCCATGGACAAGGTCACCATGGATGATCTCAAGTTGTTGGAAACAACCTTGGTGAAAACCATGGAGACCCAAATGCAAGAGATGCATGAAATGATAGCATGTCTCTCGCCCCCCCGGTTATTCCTCCATCTACTACTAAGGCTTCAACTCCTATTTCTAAGGACAAAGCCAAGGCTAACTCTGAAGAATAGGAGTTGGAAGGTGAAGATAAAAATAATGGATCCTCTTCCAAAAAGTGGGGTGGTAAGGAGGACTATAGTGAGGTCTCTCACTTATATTAACCTAATCCACCAATCCCTCACCCTCATATAAATAATAGGGGTGATCCACCTAAGCTTACTACATCTTCCTTTAATCAATGGCAACTCTTGATCAAATCTCATGTGTGCAGTTCGTCCATTGAGATATGGAGGATCAGTTGAAGGTGGTCTCCATGTTGGGGATCCCAACAACTTGACAAGAAGAGAAGTCATTGATAATCAAATCAACGCAACTGCTTTACACATGATTCAGCTCGGTGTGGGTCCCAAGGACATGCCACACATTGAACATTTCAACACCACCAAGGAAGCTTGGGATTCCCTCACCGACCTATTCATTGGAAATGAGAGCATTAGAAGAAATAGGTATGATGCTCTAAGCAATGAAGCCGAAGGGTTCTATATGTTGGATGGTGAGGACCTTGAAGACATGTATAGAAGGCTCAAGGGCATTGCCACAACCTTTAGAAAGCATGGTGCCACACATGCTAATGATGTGTGGATCAAGAGGAAATATGTGAGTGCTCTTATGCCATTTGAGTCCACAGATTTGAAGAGCTTACAAGGTAGACACACCTATCACCAAATGACTTCCAACGAAGTCATGCAATAAATGGCTACATTCAAAGTGGCGGCAAAGAACGCCGAAGATGCTCGTGCCTGAGCAATTGGAATACAAAAAGGTGTGAATGTTGCGTTGAAGGCGAATGCCATTGAGCAAGATGAAGACGATAGGAGTTTTGACATAGTCTCCATGAGATGTCCTGAGGAGGTCAAGCGTGCTCATGGTGAGTATATGGCGTTCTACGCAAGAAATTTTTGGAAGGACCCGGCCAGAGAAAAATCTGAACTTGAGCACAAGAATGGGTCAAGTGGAAGGAAAGAAAACGGTCCAAAACTAAGGTCTTGCTACAATTGCAGTGACCGTATGCACTTCGTTGCGGAATGCCCCTATCAAAGTAGAGAATACCATGGGGGAAGACTAATTCTCAAATAAAAGTCAAAGGCTCCACGCAAGAAGCCATTTGTCAAGAAGAATGGCTCTTACAAGAAACAACCAAATACTGCGTTGGTAGCCCAAGAGGAGTACTCATCCGCAAGCGAAGATCAAGAAGGTGATGATAGTTCAAGAGAGGTGGCTACAATAGCCACTACATCTACACCAACCGCTTCACTCTTTGATTCTCCAAATGATAATATCTACAAGAAGAATGTCACTTGACTCATGGCAAGAGGTTCCGAGGTATCACCTACCATCAATTCGTTTCCTAAGTGTCGTTGTATTAGGAACGACAGTACCTAAGTAGCTTAGATAGAGGTGAGGGGACTAGAAGGGAAGATATCAACGGCGTCCACAGACGGGATTGGATACAAGAAAGTGTAGCTGGACACAGGAAGTACCCAGGTTTGGAGCCCTCGTGATGAGGTAAAGCTCCTACTCGTGCCGATCTGACTATGAGTGGTATACGGTCTACAATCGCTCTTTGAGCTGTATTCTCTAGCTACTACCTTAAATGCACTGAGACCAACCCTTTATACTGAAGCCTTGCCTCTCCTTATATAGGTAGAGAGGCAATGATCTCTGTCGATCTCTCGGCTGGCCCCTGGTGGCAGGGTCCCAGCCGGCTGGTCATCTACAGTACTCGGTACACTTACATCCCATCAGGGTACGAGCGGTATGGTCGTCGTGGGTATAGTGAACGCCGTGCGAGCCCGTCGTCAGCATCTGGCCACTGTTCCCGCGTCACCCCACAAAGTCTTCGGTATGGCCGAGTAGTTGCGCGTCTTGTCATTGTACCAGGGCGTACCGTGCACTATGCCGCACGTCGCTCTGTCCTCTTGATTGGTTCCGGCTACGCTGATGTAGCTGGTCCCATGCCTTGCTGCTCCTTGCTGATCTAGTTGCCGTGAGGTAGCCGGCTTGACTTGCTCCTGTCCGGCTGTGCTCAGCCAGCCGGACACGATCCGACTGCCGTGATTCTTGTCTAGTTGGGGTATCCGGAGGTCATCCCCCCGACACTAGCCCCTGAGCGCGTGTAGATTTCGCCCTTAGGTGAAATGTGTGTGCGCTCCTTCTTCATTTTGAATTTTCTGGCCGGATACGCTTGGCGGTTGCGCTACCTGTGATGTCAGTGCTGACATCGGCCATGCGCGCACGCGCCATCATTACTCTGCGGCGGGCAGCGTAACGTCCCGTTGCACGTCGCCTCGGGAACTGCCATCTACCTCTTCGGTTTCTGCTCCAGGATCGTCTGCACGTCTTGTGCCTGCGCAAAGGATCCTGCGTAGTGTGGGGAGTGGGACGCGCCTGGGAGGGCGCCACGTGGCATCGCGGACGGTTCCGCTTCCGGGTCTTTAAAGGGGCGCCCGGGGGGAGTGGTTTGTCCCTCCGTTCGCTGCTTCCCCATTCTTCTCCTGCACCCTTGCCTTCCTTGCATCGCCTTGCTCGCTGCTGCTACTGTAGTCCATCGTGCCGCCCATTTAGCATCGTCGGCGGTACAGGCCACCGCCACTCCTCCACCAGAACGCCTCCTAGTGAACCGGCGATGGCAGCCAAACATGGAGCCTGGTGTGGCTCCTCCGTGATGGAGGAGCACATCGAGAAGTACCGTGTGATCCGCGTGCTGCCGCCGGAGACGGAGGTGGAGGTGCGGCTCACACCGGTGGGAGAGGAGTCGCCGCACCCGGCGGATGGGGAGCGGGTGATATTCTTGTCGCATCTTGCCCGCGGCTTCGCGCTACCGGTGCATGCTTTCTTCCTCACTTTTCTTGCTTTCTTCGATCTCCGCCTCCACCACATAGGCGCCAACGCCATCGGGACGCTGGCGCACTTCGTGGCTTTCTGCGAGAGGTACCTCAGGATCCAGCCGGATCTTGGGCTCTTCTGCCGGCTCTTCTAAGTCCGGCCGCAGGTTCAGTTCACCAAGGGGCTGCTGGTGACGTGCGGTGGCGCCTCCATCTACTCCCGCACGCAGACTGGCTACCCCAAATTCCGACTGCAGGACACGGTACGACTGTGGAAGCAGTCGTACTTCTATGTCCGCAACCTCACCGCCGAGGACCGGATCAACCTGCGGGCTTTCCAAGACATGGAATCTAGCCAGCAGCAGTGGGATCTGAAGATCTACGGCGAGAAGACGGAGTCGGACGTGATGCTGCAGCGCATGCACACCCTCGTCACTGCCGGTCTGACCGGCCTGGACATCACCCTCAGCTGGATGTCCAGGCTGATGATGCCGCTGCAGCAGCGGGCACACAAGATGTGCTTCTACTCCGATCGGCTAGACCCGACCCGGCCGTCCCGCCGTGATCCCCGCTACCACAACCTGAAGGAGTGGGTGTGGACCATCACGAAGGAGCGGCTGCCGGAACGCTAGAAGTTCAGGCTGGTCCCTTACAGCCGCGACAACCGCGCGCCCTGGGTAAGTCTCGCCAGCCGGATAATCTCTTGCGTTTCTTGCGGTTTTTTGCCGTCCAGCTAATTTCTTTGCTTCTTTTTTCCTGACAGATCTTCCCTTGCATCCTCTGGGAGGAGGGCGAGACCCTCCTCCAGAACTTCACGCCCGACTTGCCCGAGCCACGCGCTCGTCGGTCCGGCGAGGAGTCTGATGGGGACGGCGACGTCTTCCCCAGCCGGAATGATGAGCCGGCCGCCGACCCCCACGTGGAGGTCGACGAAGAGGAGGAGTCTGCACCGGCTCCCGAGCCGACTCGGCGCCGTGCGACAGATGGCGATTCCAGCTGGTCCGGTGCCGGCGGGAGTGGCTCCAGCCGGTCTGGCACCGGCGGGGGTGGCTCTAGCCGGTCCAGCGGAGGAGGGGGTGGGGCCAGCCGGCCCGCCGCGGAGGAGCCGACCCCCAAGAGGAGCCGGACCAGCACTCTTCCGCCGAGCCGCCTCGGTCGCAAGAAGGGGCCACCCCCGGTGGTGCATGGGTAAGCTTTATTCGCTGAATGTTTTTTACTTTTCTTTTGCTCTTTGTGCTCTCCTTGTCTGTCTTTGGCTTACTTGTTTTTTGCTTCTTTTCTGCCTTCTGTTGTTCAGTACGTTGGTTTCCTTTGGCTCTGCTAGCCCGACACGGGCACCGACTAGCTCGCCGCCCCGTGCGCCGGACACCGCGTCGCCCGCCTCTGCCTCCGCTCCTCCTCCTTCTTCTAGGGCTCCGCCTCCACCACCGCCTCAAGCCGATTCGGCTGCCACAGCCAGAGCGGGGGATGCTCCGCCGACCACGGTGGTGCAGCCGGAAACGGTTGTGACCACCTCACAAAGTGGAGGTAGTTCCCCTACGGTGGCGCGGAGGGCCGCCACCGGCAAGGAGCTCATGGTTGTCGGTGACCACAACTCCGACGACGAGCTGGGGGAGGAGTGGCGGACGGTGGTGGCCACGGCGAAGGAATCGCTGGTTGCCAACGTCATCGACAACGACGCCTCCTCCGCCGCTTCGCTGACGGACCTTGCCGCCACCCTCGAGCTGGCGGTGAAGGAGATCCGGCTGCTCGAGGCTGCAGCCGGCGGTAACCGAACCCTGGAGCAAAAGCTTGCTGCTGCTAACGGGACCTCACAGAGTAAGTTCCCTCAGCCAGATACTTTGGTCTTTCCTTTTCTCCTTTTTTTGGATAGTCGGCTTTTTGCAGCCATCATGGTGTGCGCTCAGTGGGAAATCGATCGCCTGAAGAAGGCGAACGACCGGCTGAGCAAGTCCAATTCTACGCTTTGGCTGTAGAATAAGGACTGACACGCTAAGGTGGATGCTCTGGAGGCCACCGTCAAGGAGCACGACGCCACCCTCGCAAGCCAGGCCCAAGCCTTTGACCTTCTCGAGGCCCAGAACAAGGACCAAGAGAAGGAAGTCAAACGCTGACGGTCCGGGAGAAGGCCCTGGTGGAGGAGCTGACGCAGGTCGGGCACACGGCTAGGGGTAAGATTCCTCTCCGACTCCCCTCATCTTTCCGGATCTGGTAGCCGGATCTGACGTTCTTTTTTCTGACAGCTTTTTATCCCGCGAGACTGGCATATACAACCGCTAGGAGAATGGCGGGAGCAGCCGACATCCCAGGAGCTGGTTGTCCTTCTTGGCGAGAAGGTTGCCAAACTTCACTAGGCGGTGCAGGCCATCTTCACGTTCCTATGGCCGGATGCTCCGGTTCCAGAGACGATGGCGCAGCTGGCGGCCAAGGTGGCGGAGGTGTCGGCTACCATCGACCGCCTGAGGGATCTGGCAGCGCGAGCTGGGGTGGAGATGGCCCTGGCCCTTATGCTTTCCTGGTACAAGGACGCTCGTGTCGAGAAGATCGACGGGGGTTTTCACACTGGTGCTGACCTCGCTGCCATCCGCCAAGCCAATCCGGAGCTCCGGGCCTCCGCCATCAAGATTGCCGACTACGCGGACGTCGACGAGGTCCTCACCCACTCGGAGTCTGCCGGCACTCCGGATGCAGAAGCCTCGTCGCAGCCGACCGGTGGGGATGCCGGAGCCGGATCATCCAACGCGCCTCCTCCTCCTGAATCTGCCGCCAGCCAGGATCCTCCGCACGGCAAAGGCCCTGCCGCCTAGTTATGATCCCCGGGATACCGGGTGTATTTGTCACCTTGTTTTGTTCAAACCTTACTATCTGTGCTAGTTGTTTCTGACACCGGGTGAACTCATGGGAGCTTCGTCTCCCTCTCTTTTTATATCAGTATAAATTCTTTTGGCTTGCTTCCAACTTGTGTTTTTTTGTGTGCTTCAAAGCTTCGATATTTCGCCGATTGATTTTATTCGGCTAACTTCACTCGGCTGAACGCCTTTAGCCGGGGGAAATCCAACTCTAGTGGGGGCACGCCAGCACACCCACTGGGTGTAGCCCATGAGATTCGGAGTGGCTGGCATAGCCAGGCGCTTCGAATCTTCTCTCTTTCCTCAAGTCTTTAGTTTCATCCGACTAGACACCTCTTAGCCGGTTACTTTTGCTGGCTGGACACATGCAGCCAGGGGAGCTTTCATTCGGTGGGGCGTCATGCACTGCTGGTGTAACCAAGAGATTGAGTAGTGGCGTGGCAGTGTGAATCTTCTTCTCCTTATTTTGTCCTTGCCCTCACCTGGGCTCCAAATATCCGGCTAACTCCTTTAGCCAGCCGGGTACTACAAGATTCCACTGGGGGCGCGCGAGCGCACCTAGTGGGTTTAGCCCCCGAGATTCGGAGTAGCTGGTGTAGCCAGGTGCTTCGAATCTTCCTATTTTCATTTTGCCCTTGCCCTCACTTGGACTCCAAATATTCGGCTAACTCCTTTAGCCAGCCGGGTACTATAAGATTCCACTGGGGGCGCGCGAGCACACCTAGTGGGTGTAGCCCCTGAGATTCGGAGCGCTTGATGAAGGAAAGGACTTCGAATCTTCTTTCTTCTTGAATTCCGACTTGATGTAGTCGTACAAGAAAGAAACATACATACATACATTCTCACATGTCAATAGGTTAGTCGATTAAACTTTAGCTGGAAGGCGGATTTGTTTTTTTGAAAACCAGCTTGTGCTTCTCTAGACACTTAGTCATTTTCCCGTGTGCTCTAATGTTTCCGCTGCGTCCTTGCCGGGCAGCCGGGTTGCGATTTGCAGCCGGAATCGAAGGGATCTGACAGTACATTGTGCACGGTACTGACGGCTTAGTAGCCAGATCGTCTCAAACTATTTGCGAGGCCGAGACGCCCGACCTGTCACATCTCCTCCCTGTTTTTCGTGTGGGATGCCTCGGGCTTTTGCTCTTGCTAACCGGACAGCCAGGTTGCGGTCTGTAGCTGAGACGAAGAGTGGGCCTCTAACATCATCGCACACTACTCAGCCGATTTGTTGATTTAGCAAGCCAGGCCAGCCGGCAAGCCCCCGGGTAGGGGTTGCCAGAGCCGGGAAACTGAACCGGAAACAAATACCCACGAATTTCTAGCAAGGATCCCCTGAGTATCTCGTAAGGGTCCGCATTTTCATTCATAAGGTTTGCGAGATACATACACTGTCTGGTGACTAGGTGTAAAATAGTGGAGCAGGGCTGCGTTCTAGAGGCGCTCTGTCTCCTCATCCGACTTGTCCATCTTGTTCTTGCGTGGCTGCTGCGCGTCGATGAGGTAGTAGGAGTCGTTGGGCAGCGCCCGACTGATGATGAAGGGAGCCTCCCAGGGTGGCGATAGCTTGTGCATGCCCTTCATGTCTTGCACCAGCCGAAGAACCAGGTCGCCCTCGCGGAATGCGACAGGGCAGATCCGGCTCGAATGATAGTGGCGTAAGCATTGCTGGTACATGGCCGATCTAGACAATGCCATCTCGCGGCCCTCCTCGAGGAGGTCCACGCCATCCTCCCGCGCCTCCTGGTTGGCCTTTTCATCGTAAAGGAGCTTACGTGGAGAGTCAAACTCGATGTCCACGGAGAGGACGACTTCCGAGCCGTAGACGAGGAAGAACAGGGTGAAGCCGGTTGACCTATTCGGCGTAGTGCGGAGGCTCCATAGCACAGCCGGAAGTTGATCTATCCAGCATCCGGGCGACCACTCCAAGGGCTCGATGAGGCGTGGCTTGATGCCGGCTAGCACTAGGCCGTTTGCCCTTTCGACTTGCCCGTTGGATTGCGGGTGCACGACGGAAGCGAGGTTTAGCCGGATGCCCTTGTTGCTGCAGAACCGGGTGAAGGCCCCCTTGGCGAAGTTCGTGCCGTTGTCGGTGATGATGCTGTTGGGGTAGCCGAATCGGTTGATGATGTCGGTGAAGAAGGTGACGAATGTCGCCCCGTCCAGCTTCCGGATAGGTTTGGCCTCTATCCACTTTGTAAACTTGTCCACCGCCACCAGCAGATGGGTCATGCCCGCGCGCGCCTGCTTGAAGGGACCGACCATGTCGAGGCCCCAAACAGCGAAGGGCCATGTGATTGGTATGGTCTTGAGCATCAAAGCCGGCATGTGCCTGAGCTGCCCGAAGCGTTGGCACCCGTGGCACGCGTGGACTAGTTGTTCGGCGTCCTTGAGTGTCAGGGGGATGATCCCCAGATACCCCAACCGGACAAGAAACTGGGCAGTTGGATCGCGTCCGGTGACGGTCTGGCCGGACAAAGCAAGGCGATCGGCTATCGCACGGTAGCCGGATCAATAAGAAGCAACCGACTACGGCGATGTAGCCGGAACCAATCAAGGGGACAAGACGACGTGCGTATCAGTGCACGGTACGCCCTGTACGATGACAAGACCGGCAACTACTCGGCCATACCGAAGACTTTACGGGGATGGCGAGGACGGTGGCTGATCTTGACGAGCTCGCTGGCGTCCATTGTGCCTACGACAGCCATACCGCTCATACTCCGATGGGACATAGACATACCGTACCGGATACTGTAGATGACTAGTCAGCTAGGACCCGCCTGTGGGGCCTGCCAGTCGGACTGGCCAGTGAGACCGTTACCTCTCTGCCTATATAAGGAGAGGCAAGGCCTGAGTAGAAAGGGTTGGTCTCGGTGCATTTAAGACAGTAGCTAGAGAATACAGCTCGAGGAGCACTTGTAGTTCGTATATCCCACATAGTCAGATCCTGCAGGAGTAGGAGCTTTACCTCATCACGAGGGCTCCGAACCTGGGTACTTCGTCTAGCTACGCTTGCTTGTATCCAATCCCGCCTGCAGACACCGTCGATAGCTTCCCTTCTAGTCCCCACACCTCTATCTAACCTCCTTAGGTACTGCCGTTCCCAATACAACGACAGTTGGTGCCCATCGTAGGGCATATGGCTTCGACCGGAGTTACGTTCCGCACGTGACCCCGCACTCCAGCTGGTGAGCACGTGGCCTCCGGCCTGGTGCTCACGCTCGGCAAATTCGACTGCGTCATCGACAACGCTTCCTACTTCGCCGGAACCTCCTTCCCGGCGAATGGCACCGTCTTGCTCTTCGGCAACCTCCCCGTCTACGTTGCCACCGTTCCAGAGTGTTTCCCTAGGGAGATTGTCTCTGTCACAGAGCTACCGCATCCGGGCGGTAGCGCCTCCATCGCTTCCTGCGGCGTAGAGGTCATGATGGCTGGCTCCAGCTCTCATCCCCGCCAACCGCGGGAGCGAGGCGCGGACAAGGTTGGAACTTCCGCGCCCCCGCAGCCTCGGAATCCGGTGGAGGATGCCATTGATTGGCTCCTGACCCCGGTTAACCTCAGGGATAACCCGGAGGAGGCAGAAGCCAACTTTGCCATGGAGAGACAGATCCTCCTCTAGGAGGCCATGGAGCTGGCGACAACCCACAAGCAACTTGAGATCACCCGGCGCGAGTACGACCGCGCGCATGGCTTCACTCCGGCTACCATGGAGCCGAGCCGGCGTGGCCAGGTATGGCGCCGGGGCAGAGAGCTGGGCGGCAGGATGGAAGAGGATGGGGAGCCGAATCCTGCACCCGCCCTCATCCGGTCCACCTACAGCATGCCCATCAAGAACCAGCATGGCCTTGGCGCAGCCAAGAGCTACCTAACTGGAGGGCGAGGCGAGTCCGCCACGCCTTCGCGTCTGAGCTCCTCCGAATCGCGGACGAGCAGGCTGATGCCAACCGGCAGATGTAGGAGGACCCCAGCTACTCCAGGGGGAGCAAGCTGCCTGCCAACAGCAGGGGCATGCCACGCGACACCCAACATGCGTCTTCCCCTCAGCCCGCTAAGGCCCGCAGCAGGCGTCGTAGCTCTGGCAACAAGGGCCAGCCACGCCAGGAGCAAACAGTGAACAGCAACCCACCGCCTCCCCCTCCACCAACCGGAGCACTTAGACCGGCCGGTTCCGTCTCGGGCGGGTGGGGCGTAACCGGATTGCCCGGATGCCCGCGACCGCATCGAGCTCCTCGCTCAATCGCGTGTCACGGAGGAAGAAAACTCTACCGGCCCGGTTTGTTTTGGACCCCGCATCCGGAACGAGCCGTTTCCGGATAAGTTCTCCCTGCCCAGGGACACCCCCAAGTATGACAGTAGCATGAAGCCAGAAGATTGGCTGACCGACTATGCTACGGCAGTCGGCATCGCCCATGGGAACAAGCGCACAGCCGTGCGCTACGTCCCTCTTATGCTAACCGGGTCGGCAAGGACGTGGCTCAACAGCCTCGTGCCCAACAGCATCAACGCCTAGCCAGACTTCGAGAAGGTGTTCGTCCGCAACTTCAATGGCATGTACAAGCGCCCGAGACGCCCACGCGACCTGGCCTTGTCGTCAGGTGACCATGAGGCGGCGAGTACCTCGCCAAGTGGACGGAGCTGCGCAACACTTGCGAGGGCATCCTGGAAAGCCAAGCCATCAGTTTCTTCATCGAGGGTTGCCGAGAAGGCACCATGCTTCGCCACCGGCTACTGTGTGACGAGCCGAAAACCATGACGGAGCTCATGACGGTTGCGGACCAGTACGCCATAGCGGATGCCACCATGAAGAAGCCCCTCTGAGTAAATGCTGACGAGTGTCTAACTCCTACGGAGCCGGCTCGCGACCGTCCGAGCAATCCGGCTGGCGAAGCCGGATCCTCTAGGCGCCACGACAATGACAACCGGTTCCATGGGGACCGCCAAGCCGGACAACAGAAGCCCCGCTACCACGCGCGGCAGGTCAATGCCGTGGAAGGCGCGCCCGACGCGCCGGCTAACGATACAAGGAGGCAGAAGCCACAACTCACCTTCGACCAGATGTTTGACGGCCCGTGCAAGTGGCAAAGCGGTCCCTTCAAACCGGCTACGCATACCACCCGGAATTGCAGCTGGACCCGCCAGCTAAATGACCAGGGTAACCAGCCTCGTCTCCCCCCGCCCCCTCCTGGTGGACCACCACCACCGGCTAGGGGAGCCGACAATGATGGTAACAACGGCAACAACAACAACGGCTACCCCCAGCCGGACGCCGCCTACCACATCTTGAGGCCAGCTGACGACAAAGCACAACCTGGCGGCGGCTCCAAGGAGGTCAACGCCATCGTCTCTCCGGTCCCCGATACTGAACTGGTGAAACCCCATCACAGGCCGTGCAGACCAGCCGGAGCAGCTGCCGACTCCCAGCGGCTACGCCATGGTGCTCGACCCCCTCATCATCTCCAACGCGCGTACCTGTCGTTTCTCGCACGTCCTCATCGATGGAGGTAGCAGCCTCAACCTCCTCTACCAGTCCTTGCAGGAAAAGCTGGGCATTCGTGAATGCGACCTGCGCCCGACTACCACAACGTTCCACGGCGTACTGCCGGGGCCAGCCTGCGCCCCGCTGGGTAAAATCCAGCTAGACGTCATCTTCGGGACCGAGGAGAACTTCCGCCACGAACCAATCTGGTTCGAGGTGGTAAACCTGACGAGCTCCTATCATGCTCTCCTCGGGCGCCCCGCCCTTGCCAAGTTCATTGCCATCCTCCACTATGCATACCTCAAGACGAAGATGCCAGGACCCAACGGCATGATCACCGTCGTCGGCTGCTTCAGGCGGTCGATGGAGTGCACCTCAGCCGGTTCCAAACTGGCAGAGGCCCTCATCATAGCTGAGGAGAAGCGCGTGATCATGCGCAATGTGGCTATGGCCCAGCAGGACATACCGGCTAGCAGCAAACCGGCTGGAGAAGAAGCTTTCCAGCCGGCAAAGGAGACGAAGAGGATCCTGCTCGACCCCTCCGATCCGACCAAGTTCGTCACCATCGGTGCCAACTTGGACAGCAAATAGGAAGGCGCTCTCGTCGACTTCCTCCGTGAGAATCGGAACATCTTTGCATGGTCCCCCAAGGACATGCCAGGTGTGCTGAGGGAGTTCGCCGAGCACTCGCTCCATGTGTGGCCGGATGCAAAACCGGTCAAGCAACCTTTGCGCCGGTTCGTAGAGGAGAAGAGGAAGATAATCGGTGACGAGATCACCCGGCTCCTCGCAGCTGGGTTCATCATGGAAGTGTACCACCCGGACTGGCTGGCAAATCCAGTCCTGGTGCTGAAGAAGAACAAGACATGGCGCATGTGTATCGACTACACCAGCCTGAACAAGGCATGCCCGAAAGACCCCTTCGCCTTGCCCCGTATCGATCAAGTCATCGATTCCACGGCCGGCTGCGATTTGTTGTCTTTTCTAGATTGCTATTCCGGTTACAACCAGATCCGGTTAAACCCGGCTGATCAGATTAAGAAATCATTTATCACCCCCTACGGGGCTTTCTGCTATGTAACCATGCCTTTCGGTGAAAAGAATGTAGGCGCTACCTATCAGCACTGCATGCAGAAGTGCTTGCACTCGCAGATAGGATGAAACATACATGCTTATGTGGACGATGTGGTCATCAAGACCAAGGAGAAGCGCACCCTCCTCGAAGATCTAGGAGAGACGTTTGGCAACCTCCGCTAGTACCAGATGAAGCTGAACCCAGAGAAGTGCGTCTTTGGAGTGCCATCCGTTCAGCTCCTCGGTTTCCTCATATCACAACGAGGCATCGAGGCAAATCTGGAGAAGATCGCGGCCATCGAGAGGATGCAGCCGCCCAGGAGCCTGCTTGGAGTCCAAAAGTTCACCGGATGCCTGGCCTCCCTTAGCCGTTTCGTCAGCCGGCTGGGGGAGAAGGCACTCCTGTTGTACCAACTGATGAAGAAGATGGACAAGTTCTCCTGGACTTCGCAAGCCGACGCCGCATTTCATGACCTCAAGCGCATGCTGTCCATAGCGCCGGTTCTAGCCACGCCGGCTAGCAAGGAGCCGATGTTGCTCTATATAGCAGCCATCAGCCGGGTCGTCAGCGTCGTCCTGGTGGTGGAGCGCCCCGAGGAAGGCAAGGGTCAGCTGGTTCAGAGGCCCGTCTACTACCAAGTAGAACTACCCCCATTACTAGAAGATGTGCTACGGCGTGTACCTGGCGTGCAAGAAGCTCAAGCACTACTTCCAGGAGCATCTGATTAAGTTCGTGTGCACCGCACCCCTTTCGGAGATCATCAGCAACAAGGACGCCACCGGCCGAGTCGCCAAGTGGGCCATCAAGCTCGCCGCCTACTCCATCCAGTACGAGCCCCGACTCACGATCAAGTCACAGGCATTGGCGGACTTCCTCGTCGACTGGGCCGAGACCCAGTATCTTCCACCGGTTCCGGATTCGGACCACTAGAAGATGCACTTCGACGGGTCGAAGATGCTCGGGGGCTTGGGAGCCGGCATCGTGCTCACCTCGCCCAAGGGAGACCGGCTGGAGTACGTGCTACAGATCCACTTCAAGGCCTCCAACAACGTAGCCGAATACGAGGCACTGGCGCACAGACTCCGGCTGGCCAAGGAGATCGGTGTCAACCAGATCCTTTGCTTCAGCGATTCGGATCTGGTGGTGCAGCAAGTATCCGGAGAATGGGATGCCAGGGATGCAAACATGGCCCTCTACCGGTTCCATATCCAGAAGCTTAGCGCCTCCTTCGACGGATGCGAATTCCATCACGTCCCCCGCGCCAACAACGAGGTAGCCGATTCGCTCGCCCGAATTGGATCCACCAGGCAGGCGATCCCACCTGGTGTCTCCTTGGAGCATCTACGCAAACCCTCCATCAACCCGTCGCCGGAGTTAGACTCCATCATCTGGGCAGGGAGCGCTCCGTCTCATAGAGCAGCAGAAGCGGAGCAGGCAGAACCTCCAAAGAAGAAGACCCGCACCAACTCCGGCAAGGCAGCGCCCTCCGGTCCACAAGACCCAGGGGTTGCCGGCTTGTCAAGCAGCTCGGGGGCTGCCATCCCGGGTATGTTACCCGGACGACCCCCCGACAACCATCAACAAGAGAGCGAGAGCATCCTCGCCATTCGGGAAGTGCCATCCTGGGCGCAGCCCTTCATGAACTACATCGCCAACGGGGAACTTCCGGATGATGAGGTGGCAGCCAGGCAAATCCGGCGCTGCACGCACACGTACACCATCATCAACGGCGAACTGTATAAGCGCAGCGTATCTGGCATTTTCCAAAGGTGTGTCGATGTGGACACGGGCTTCCGGCTACTCAAGGACATCCACCAGGGCGAGTGCGGGCACCACGCTTCGTCAAGGGTGATAGTCGCCAAGGCGTTTCGCCATGGCTTCTATTGGCCCGTCGCCCTCGAGGATGCTGAGCAGCTGGTCCGCGTGTGCAATGGGTGCCAGCCCTTCGGGCAGCTCAGGCACATGCCGACTTTGGTACTCAAGACCATACCGATTACCTAGCCATTCGCGGTTTGGGGCCTCGACATGGTCGGTCCCTTCAAGCGAGCACGCGCGGGCATGACCCATCTGCTGGTGGCGGTGGACAAATTCACGAAGTGGATCGAGGCCAAGCCCATCCGGAAGATGGACGGGGCAACAGTAGTCACCTTCTTCACCGACATCATTAATTGGTTCGGCTACCCCAACAACATCATCACCGACAACGACACAAACTTCGCCAAGGGGGCCTTCGCCCGATTCTGCAGCAACAAGGGCATCCAGCTGGACCTTGCCTCCATCGCGCACCGGCAGTATAACGGGCAAGTCGAACAAACAAATGGCTTGGTGCTAGCCGGCATCAAGCCACGCCTCATCGAGCCGTTGGAGCAGTCACCCAGATGCTGGATCGAAGAGCTTCCGGCTATGCTATGGAGCCTCCGCACCATGCCGAATAGATCAACCGGCTACACCCCGTTCTTCCTGGTCTAAGGATCGAAAGCCGTCCTCTCCGCGGATATCGAGTTCGATTCCCCGCGCAAGCTCCTATATGACGAGAAGGCCAACCAGGAGGCACGGGAGGACGGTGTGGACCTCCTGGAGGAGGCCCGCGAGCTGGCCTTGTCCAGGTCGGCCCTGTACCAGCAATGGCTATGCCGCTACCATTCAGGCCGGATCCGCCCAGTCGCGTTCCGCGAGGACGACCTGGTTCTCCGGCTGGTGCAAGACACGAAGGGTATACACAAACTATCGCCACCTTGGGAGGGCCCCTTCATCATCAGCCGGGCACTGACCAACTACTCCTACTACCTCATCGACGCACAGCAGCCACGCAAGAACAAGATGGACAAATCAGACGAGGAGACCGAGCGTCCTGGAACGCGGCCATGCTGCGCCCGTTTTACACCTAGTCACCAGACAGTGTATGTATCCCGCAAACCCTATGAATGAAAATGCGGACCCCTGCGAGATGCTCGGGGGCTCCTTGCTAGAAATGTGTTTGTACCTATTTTCCGGTTATGGTTTTCTGGCTTCGGCAACCCCTACCCGGGGGCTTGCCGGCTGGCCCGGCCTGCTAAGTTAACAAACCGGCTGAGTAGTGTGCGATGATGTCAGAGGCCCACTCTTCGTCTCAGCTACAGACCGCAACCCGGCTGTCCGGCTAGCAAGAGCAAAAGCCCGAGGCATCCCACACGAAAGACGGGGAGGAGACGCGACAAATCTGGCATCCCGGCCTTGCAACTAGCTTAAGACAATCCGGTTACTAAGCCGTTAGTACCGTGCGTGATGTACTGTCAGATCCCTTTGATTCCGGCTGCAGACTGCAACCCGGCTGCCCAGCAAGGACGCAGCGAAAACAGCAGAGCACACAAGAAAGCGACCAAGTGTCTAGAAAGGCGCAAGCTAGTTTTCGAAAAAACAAATCCGTTTTTCGGCTACAATTTGGCAGACTAACCTATTAACATGTGAGGATGTATGTGTATGCATATTCTTGTACGACTACCTTGAGTCGGAATTCAGGAAGAAAAGAGAAGAAGATTCGAAGTCCTTGCCTTCATCAAGCGCTCCGAATCTCGGGGGCTACACCCACTGGGTGCGCTCGCATGCCCCCAGTAGAATCTTGTAGTTCCCGACCGGCTAAAGGCGTTTAGCCGGTCGTTCGGAGCCCAGGTGAGGGCAAGGGCAGGAGCAAGAGAAGACAAACAAGATTCGAAGCACCTAGCTACGCCAGCTACTCCGAATCTCGGGGGCTACACCTAGTGGGTGCGCTCGCGCACCCCCACTGGAATGTTAGTTCCCCCGACTGAAGGTGTTCAGCCAGCAAAAGCAGCTGACTAAGATGAGTCTAGTCGGATAAAGTTAGAAGATTTGGGGAAAAGAAGGAAGATTCAAAGCACCTGGCTACGCCAGCTACTACGAATCTCGGGGGCTACACCTAGTGGAGTGCCATTTCAGCCTGGAGGTGATTCTTCGGCTGAAGGCGTGTAGCTAGACGAAGTAAGCCGGATAAAGTCAATCGGTGAAATGTTGAAAGAAAGTGCAAAACGCACAACTTGAAGGAAAGTCAAGCCAGTTCAAAATTAACAAACAAAAGAAAAAGGAAGCGAAGCTCCTATAAGTTTACCCGGCACCAGAGACAGTCGGTACAAACAGACAAGTTTCAAAGTAAGATGGAACAAGACAAATACACCGGCATCCCGGGGCAGGGACTAGACGGCAGGACCCTTGCCATGCAGAGCATCTTGACTGGCGGAAGCTTCAGGCGGAGGTGGAGGCGTGACGCTTGATCCAGTTCCGGGGCCCGCAGCCGGCTGCGTCGGGGCTTCCACATCCGGAGTACCGATAGACTCCGAGTCGGTGAGCACCTCATCGGGGTCCACGTAGTCGGCAATATTGATGGCGGAGCCTCGGAGCTCTAGATGGGCCTGGCGGATGGCGGCAAGGTCGGCACCGGCACGGAAGCCTCCGTCGATCTTCTCGACACGGGCGTCCTTTTACCAGGAGAGCATGAGGGCCAGAGCCATCTTCGCTCTGGCTCACGTCGCCAAGTCCCGCAGCCGGTCCACCGCAGCCGGCACCTCCCCAACCTTCACAGCTAGCTGCGCCATTGTCTCTGGAACTGGAGCATCTGGCCACAAGAAGGAGAAGATGTCTCGTGCCGCTTGACGAAGCTTGGCAGCTTCCTCGCCAGGAAGGACGACGAGCTCCTGGGCCGTCGGCTGCGTTCCCAGCCAGTTCTCCTGCAGCCGGTTGTACGCCAGCAAGTCTATGCCGGGATAAAATGATGTCAGAAAAAGAGAGTCAGATCCAGCTACCGGATCCGGAATGAAAGGGAGACGGAAAAGAGGAACTTACCCTTAGCTGTGTGGCCAACCTGCATCAGCTCCTCCACCAGAGTCTTCTCCTTCGTCGCCAGCCGCTTGATCTCCTTCTCTTGGTCCTTGTTCTGGGCCTCGAGAAGGTTGAAGGCCTCGATCCGGCTAGCGAGCGAGGCGTCGTGCTCCTTAATGGTGGCCTCCAGACCGTCTACCTTCACATGCCAATCCTTGTTCTGCAGCCGCAGAGTGGAGTTGGACTTGCTCAGCCGGTCGTTCGCTTTCTTCAAGCGATCGATCTTGCGCTGAGCGCACACGAGGATAGCTGCGACGAAACCGGCTATCAGCAAAAAAAGGCAAGCCGGATGAAGCAACTTACTCTAGGAGGTTCCGTTGGCAGCAGCAAGCTTCTGCTCCAAGGACCGGTTCCTGCCGGCTATGGCCTCCAGCAGCCGGATCTCCTTCACCGCCAGTTCGAGGGTGGTGGCAAGGTCAGTTAGCGAGGCGGCGGAGGAGGCGTCGTCATCCGCGGCGTTGATGGCCAAGGACTCCTTCGTGGCAACCACCGCTGTCCTCCACTCTTCTCTCGGCTCGTCGTCGGAGTTGTCGTCACCGACAACCACAAGTTCCTTGCCGGCTGCGGCTCCCCGCGTGCCTGCGGAAGAACTACCCGACTGAGAACCTTCCGCTTCCGGCTGGGCCACCACGTCTGGCTGCGGACCCTCCGCTCCGGCTGAGGCAGCCGGTTCAGCTCGAGGTGGCGGTGGAGGCGGCGCCGCGGGAGGAGGGGCGCTGGCAGACGTGGTCGAAGCACGGGGTGGCGACCCCGTCGGCGCTCACGCCGGGCTCGCGGATCCAAAGGAGACCAGCGTGCTAAGAAGGCAGAAGACGAGAAGAAGGAAAGAAAAGCAAATAAGCCAAGGGCAGAAAGGCAGAAAAAGAAACAAGCAGAAGATGGTGAAAGAAGAGGAGGAAGGACGTACCCCTGCACAACCGGAGGCGGCCCCTTCTTCCGGCCCAGGCGACTCGGCGGAAGGGCGCTGGTCCGGCTCCTCCACGGCAAGCCGGCTGGAGCTGGAACGGCTAGAGCCGCTCCCGCAAGCTTCGCCATCCGTCACAGGGCGCTACGCCGGATCAGAGGCCGGCGCGGCCTCCTCCTCCTCGTCAACCTCCGCGTGGGGGTCGGCAGCCGGTTCATCGTTCCGGCTGGGGAAGGCATCACCATCCCCGTCCGACTCCTTGCCAGACCGCCGAGCACGCGGCTCAGGCAAGCCAGAAGGTTGATCCGGTCGACGTTGGTGACGTTCTTGACGTAGAAGTACAACTGCTGCCACAGTCGTACTGTGTCGTGCAGCAGGAACTTCGGGTAGCCGGTCTGCGTGCGGGAGTAGATGGACGCGCCACCGCAGACGACTAGCGACCCCTTCGTGAACTGCACCTGTGGCCGGACTCGGAAGAGCCAGCAGAAGAGCCCGAGATCCAGCTGGATCCCGAGATAGCTCTCACAGAAAGCCATGAAGTGTGCCAGCGTTCCGATTGCATTGGCGCCGAGATGGTGGAGACGGAGGTCGAAGAAGGCCAAGAATGTGAGGAAGAAGGGGTGCACTAGCAACGCGAACCCGCGCGCCAGATGCGAGAGGAAGATGACCCGCTCTCCCTCCGCCAGGTGCGGCGACACCTCTCCTGCCGGCGCCAGCCGCACCGCTACTTCCTCCTCTAGCGGAAGGACACGGGTAGCGCGGTACTTCTGGATGTGGTCCTCCGTGACGGAGGAGCCACACCAGCCTCCGTGTTTGGCTGCCATCTCTGGTTGACAAGGAGGCGCGGCGGCGGAGGAGTGGCGGTGGCCCATACCGCTGACGACGACGAACGAGCGGTGCAGCGGGCTACATCGGTAACAGAGGAAGGGCGCAGAGGGCAGGAGCACAAAAGGGAAGAAGAAAACTGGAGCGGGGGAGCGAAGGAAGGGAACTGCTCCCCCCGCGGCGTCCCTTTAAAGGACCGGAAGAGCAACCGTCCACGGCGTCATGTGGCGTGCATCCAGGCGACCTTCACCCCAACCGCCGCCCAGATCCCGTGTGTCAACGCGGGATGCGCAGAAGATACGGGAGCGAGAACCGAAGCGCCGGGCAGCAGTTTCCTGAGGCAACGTGCGACGGGACGTTACGCTTCCCGCTGCAGTGCAATGATGGCGCGTGCGCGCGTGGCCGGCGTCAGCACTTACGTCACGGGTAGCGCAACCGCCAGGTGTAGCCGGTCACAAATTCAAAACCAGGAGGGAGCGCGCGCACATTTCGCCTAAGGGCAGAATCCACACGCGCTCGGGGGCTAGTGTCGGGGGGATGATCCCCAGATACCCCAACCGAACAAGAAACTGGGCAGTCGGATCACGTCCGGCTGAACAGATGCAGCCGGACAAGGCAAGACAGTCGGCTATCACATGGTAGCCGGATCAACAAGAAGCAACCGACTACGGCGACGTAGCCGGAACCAATCAAGGGGACAGGACGACGTGTGTATCAGTGCACGGTACGCCCTGTACGATGAAAAGACCGGCAACTACCCGGCCATACCGAAGACTTTGCAGGGATGACGCAGGAATAGTGGCCCGATGCTGACGACAGGCTCGCACGGCGTCCACTGTGCCTACGACAGCCATACCGCTCATACTCCGATGGGACATACCGTACCGGATACTGTAGATGACCAGTCGGCTGGGACCCGCCTATGGGGCCCGCCAGTCGGACTGGCCAGTGAGACCGTTGCTTCTCTGCCTATATAAGGAGAGGCAAGGCCTCAGTAGAAAGGGTTGGTCTCAGTGCATTTAAGACAGTAGCTAGAGAATACAGCTTGAGGAGCACTTGTAGTTCGTATATCCCACATAGTCAGATCCGATAGGAGTAGGAGCTTTACCTCATTACGAGGGCTCCAAACCTGGGTACTTCCTGCGTCCAGCTACGCTTGCTTGTATCCAATCCCGCCTGTGGACGCCGTCGATAGCTTCCCTACTAGTCCCCACACCTCTATCTAACCTCCTTAGGTACTGCCGTTCCCAATACAACGACATCGAGGGCAGTGGGCCAATAGAAGCCGTGGCAGAACACCTTGGCGATTATTGCCCTAGATGAGGCGTGATGCCCGCACTCGCCCTGGTGGATGTCCTTGAGCAGCCGGTATCCTGTGTTCACATCAACACACCTTGGAAGATGCCGGATACGCCATGCTTGTACAGTTCTTTGTTGATGATGGTGTACGTGTGCGCGCGGTGCCGGATTTGCGTGGCCTCCACTTCATCATCCGAAAGCTCTCCATTGGCGATGTAGTCCATGAAGGGCTGCGCCCAAGATGGTATCTCCCGGATGGTGAGGATGCTTCCGCTCTCCGGTTGATGGTTGTCGGGGGATCATCCGGATGAGGTACTCGAGACGGCAGCCCCCGAGCCACTTGTCGAGTCGGCAGCCCCCGGGTCTTGCAAGCTAGAGGGTACGGACTTGCCAGACTTGGTGCGGGCCTTCTTCTTTGCCGGTTCCGTCGGCTCTGCGTCTGCCGTGCCTTCAACCGGAGCACTTCCTGCCCAGATGATGGAATCCGACTCGGGGGACGGGTTGATGGAGGGCTTGCGCAGGTGCTTGATACATTGTAAATGTATCTATAATTTTTGATGTTCCATGCTTGGTTTTATCTACTTTCTTGTGTTTTGTCCACACTTTGGAGTACTTTTCATATGATTTCTGGGACTAACCTATTAACAAGAGCCACAGTGCTAGCTGCCTGTTTTCTGCTGTTTTTGGTTCTAGGAAAGTCAGAAAATGAATATTCTCGGAATTGGACGACACAAAAGCCAAAAATCCTATTTCACCAGAAGACTCCCAGAGCCAGAATATGAGACGGAGTGGGGTGGCCAGCCACCACACCACTGGCCGCTGTGGGCTGGGCCTGCCATGCCAGGGTGGTCCTGCCTGCAGACTCCCCCACGGTCTCCCTCTTCACCTATAAGTTGCCTTCTGACCTAAAAACTCTAGGGGGTTCAACGTTTTTCCACAAGGAGTTCCGCTCAGCCGCCACCACCAGATTCCATGAAACAACACCAGAAACTCTGTTCTGGCACACTGCCAGGACGGGGAATTGGAGGAGATCATCGCCATCATCATCACTATCGCTTCTCCATCGACCATCCATCTTTCCCCCATCTATGAGTGAGTAATCCCCCGCTGTAGGCTATGGGGATGGTAGGGATTGGAAGAGATCGTTCATGTAATGGCATCAGATTGTTAGGGCATGGTGCCTAGTATCTATTATTAGTGCTTTATGACTTTGTTGCGACTTGTTATGCTTAATGCTTGTCACTAGGGCCCGAGTGCCATGATTTCAGATCTGAACATGTTATTGATTCATTATGATAGTATTGTTTATGGTCTTATCTACAAATTGTATACACACGTTGTTGTTCGGAACCAATGGCCCCAAAGTGACAGAAATCGGGATAACCGGAGGGAATGGCTTTGATGTGAGGATCACATGTGTTCACGGAGTGTTAATGCTTTGCTCTGGTGCTCTATTAAAAGGAGCACCTTAATTGTCAGTAGTTCCCTTGAGGCCCCGCTGCAAACGGGCTGGCAGGACAAAAGATGTTGTGCAAGTTCTCATTGCGAGCATGTATGACAATATATGGAACACATGCCTAGGATTATCTAGTACTCGGATGCTTTATCTTATTTATTTGCAATTGCCCTATGTTCTGATTGCTATGTGAATTGTCTTGTCCATGCAACGCCCGTCCATCCATCCCTATGCCTACTGCACTCGAATCCTAATGTTTACTTCTATCGTTACTACTGTCTTTACTTTACTACCGCTGTTACTTCACTATTCCTACTACAAAACTGTTGCTACTGAAACTGCTGTGAGCAAGATTGTTTCCAGGTGCAGCTAAATTGACAACTCAGTTGTTAAGGCTTATAAATATTCTTTGGCTCCCCTTGTGTCGAATCAATAAATTGGGTTTCACTTCCCTCGAAAATACTGCGGTACACCCCCTATACTTGTGGGTCATCAAGACTATTTTCTGGCGCCGTTGCCGGGGACCATAGCTTTATTTATTAAGTTCACTTGGATTCTCTATTGTTCGTTGCTATCCATCCATCATGGGTAAAACTCGTGATGGCAAGGTTCCTATTTTACCATCCACTACAAGAAGAGGTACGGTTCTGAACACCTCTATTGCTCTTGATTCACCATCTGTTATGAGTAAGCTCGTTACACCACCACATACACATGTTACACACTAATCGCTACTGCTGAATCTGAAACTTCTGATGCTTATGATGCTGCTTCTACTGTGCTTGATAAGAGTGTTTCATTAGGTCCTTTCCTAGATGCTATGATTGCTAGAACTATAGCTGGAAATACTGAAACTCCTAATGAAGACACTACTACACCTGTTAGTTCACCTGAGTCTAGTGAAAGCTATGATATTGAAGATGGTTATGTTAAGATGACCGATGAATTTATTAAATAATGTAAAAACACCAATGATAGGAGCGCTGCTAAGAGCCTCCTTGAGAGGCGTACTATTAGACCAAAATTGTCTCCTATTGCTAAGTTTGCTGCTTCTCCCATAAACATTATAGATAAAGATTATGATTTCTCTCTCGATCTATCTTACATAGCTATTGTTGAGAAAGAACCTGTTTGTGGGACTAAGAATGAAAGTGCGGTAGCACATATGAATGAACTTTCTACCATGAGTGGCTTGTTTTCTGATGATATTAAGATGCGTACTTACTTTGTTGCTAAGATTTTCCCCTTTTCACTGAAAGGAGAAGCTAAAACTTGGTTTAGTAACTTACCTCCTGGATCTATTGATAGCCCTGATTGCTTGATTAGTACTTTCCTACAGAAATATTTTCCTCCAAGTGCTAGACATGCTATTTTGCAGGAACTTTTTGATTTTAAACAGGGAGAAAAAGAGGTATTGCCCGAATCTTGGGCAAGGTTTTGTGCTTTGATTCATGCACATGCTGGAAGTCCATTACCTAAGAATGAGCTTCTTGATATATTTTATAATGGACTAACTGAAGAATCTAGGACATACCTAGATAGTTGGGCTGATTGTGTTTTCAGGAATAGGACTCCTAAGGAAGCTGAGGAATTAATGGCTGAAATAAGTAAGAACTATGAAGATTGGACTCCTCCTGAACAAGCTATACCTGAAGTAATTGTACCTGAACCTACTATACCAGTGCATATTCCAACATCAAAGAAGAGGGGAGTTATTGAATTAAATGATGAAGTGATGAAGGAAGCTAAGAAATGTCTTAAGGAGAAGGGAATTAAAGCTGCAGATGTCAAGAATTTACCTCCTATAGAAGAATTATGTAAGCCTATCCCCTACTCATCCACTATTGAGGTACACTCTCTCCAACACTTTGATGAAGGTGATATCCCTTACTCTAAACCTCCTGATCAATGCTTAGAAGAATTCGATATCTTTATTGTTAAGCAAGATAATTTTAATAAAAGGGTGCAAAATCATCTAATGGAAAACACTAGAGATATTGTTGAGTTGAAAGATATTGTTGAAAGAACCTCTAATGATGTTAAAATGATTGTTAAACACTTTCAAATGGTTCAAACTCAAATAGATCAACTCGTTAAAGTGCAAAAAGACTTGCTAGTTAATGCTGCTAAAGAAAAACATGCTTATGAAATTAGAACTAGAAGTGGTGCTGCTACCGGGATCCTCTATATCTGAGGGCATCCCAAAAGAATTGAGCAGGATTCTCAACAAGCTCAAAATAGTGGTTCTACTCGTAAGAAAAGGAAAAAGAAACATAAAACTGTTGTAGAACCCTCTGAACCTGCTATAGATCCTAATAGTATATCTATTTCTGATGCTGAAACTGAAAGTGGTAATGAAGAAAATGAAGCTCCAAATGAAGAAAAAGTTGAAGAAGAACCTGAAAAGCACACTAAGAATACTAAATAAACTAAAGAAGTTTTTATTGCTAAGAAACATGGTAGTGAAAGAGAACCTTGGGTCAAAAAACCTATGCCTTTCCCTGATAAGAAACACAAGTCAAAGGAAGATGAACACTATAATAAGTTTTGTGAGTGGATGAAACCTTTATTCTTGAAAATTCCTTTGACTGATGCTATTAAATTGCCTCTTTACTCAAAGTATATGAAGGATATTGTCTCGAATAAAAGGAAGATCCCTAATGAAGAAATCTCTACTTTGCTTGCTAATTATTCCTTTAATGGTAAGGTTCCTAAGAAACTTGGAGAACCAGGGATTTCCACTATCCCTTGCTCTATTAAGAACAGTTATGTTAGAACTACTTTGTGTGATTTGGGAGCTGGAGTTAGTGTGATGCCTTTCTCTCTCTATAAGAGACTTAAACTTGAAAAACTGATACCAACTGATATATCTTTGCAAATGGCTAATAAATCTACAAATATTCATGTTGGTATATGTGAGAATGTACCTGTTCAAGTGTCTCATAATTGCTTGATATTAACTGATTTTGTTGTGCTTGAAATGCCTGAAGATGATAATATGTCTATTATTCTTGGGAGACCTTTTCTTAATACTGCAGGAGCTGTTATTAATTGTAATCAAGGAAAGGTGACCTTCAATGTTGATGACAAGGAACATACTGTCTATTTCCCCAAGAAGATTGATAGGACTTATGGTTTGAATTCAATTGAACATGTTGAGGGCATTCAAGTTGGAGAAATATATTGTCCCATACCAAGAGAAAAATATGAAACTATTATGATTGGGACCATTGCTATCAAGGTTGAGGTAACATAATAATTAGTGGAACACAAAGTTTTGTTTCATATAAATTTTTTTTGGTAACAAGACCTGATCAACCTTGTTAACAAAAGGATTTCAATGAACAAAATAATGTTTTCACCATGATTATCTTTGTTTACTTTTATTTTTATGCCTAACTTAAAGGCGTTAAAGAAAAGTACTTATTGGGAGATAACCCAAAAGTTTTAGATGAGTCTTGGAACTTATTACTTCATGTAATAACCGCTCCTTATCCTTTTTATTTGCTTTTTGTGCCAAGAGTAACCTCTAATGAGAGAGAAGTAATGGTTGGGAAAGTTGCTGTCCCGAAACAGATTTCTGTGCTTCGCTGTAAAAATTCGTGTAAAATCTCTGTACGTCCTTTTGAGGCGTAAATTTTTGTGCTTCTGCCCCAGGTTGTTATCTAACTTTCGTTAGTTTAACACTTTTAGATTTGAGCAACAGAAGGTCTTCAAAAAAATTCGTCTTTACCTGCTGGTCTGTTTTGACAGATTTCTGCCATTTTCTACATTTGCTTCCTGTTGGTTCCTTTTTGAGTTCTTTTGGGGAATTGAGCTTTGTGAGGGAAGTGCTACAGTATCTAGTGTTCTAATGGAAGTTTATTGGTGTTATAACTGAACCTAAAGACTTATTATCTTGAGTGCACTAATGTTGCTAATAAAGATTGTGTGAAGTTTTGTATGAAGGAAAAATTTCAGGTGTATGAAAGGACTGAGTAATGAGATGAAGGATGGACTAAAGCTCAAGCTTGGGGATGCCACGTGTGTCACCCCAAGAAATATCCAAGAATTACAAGCGTCAAAGCTTGGGGATGCCTAAGGCATCCCCCTCTTCATCAATAAAAATCCCAGGTTTCTTCCAAACGCTTCACTTTTATTGTTTCATGCATAGTTGTGTTGTTCTTGGAGCGTCTTCTTTTTCGTTTTTGTTTTGGTTTTTCATTTGCTTGGTTTGTTTAGTTTGCTGAATAAATTGGTTGGACCCCCTCTTTCATACATTGGTTTTCAAATAGTTTGGTTTGGATTGGAAAAGAGTAGGAAAGTTCATGCTTATGTGGTAAAAAGAGCTCGTTTTTGACTGTGGCCTATGCTCTGTCATGCCATGCTTGATATTGTTTTGGCTTTATGCTTAGTATTCTTTGATATAGCATGACTTGTTATAAACAATTTATATTGCTTAATGTGCCTTGGATGAATCATGTGTTATTTTAGCATATTAAAGTATAGTATAGTGGTATTCTCCTTTGATGCTTTATTTGGGTTGACTTGGCGCATGCTCACACCATGTTATGACTATCTCAAGTCACCATAGCCTTTATGATCCTTTAGTTTTCAACTTGTAGTATCACTTTATGCTTTGATCAATGATTTTTTGTCGCTCTACATGATTATGGCCATTATTGCTCTCTTAGTTTGTCGCTCCCAGTCTTTTGCTAGCCTCCACAACCAAGTATGAGTTCCACTCATGCATCCAACTCCCTAAACCAAGTTATTCCAAAGAGTCCACCATGCCTACCTACTAGATTATGCTATTCCAAGTATTCATGCTTTTGTTTATCTTCCAAATAAAACTTGTTATGAGAAAACTAGTGATTAAAGCTCTCACGAACTTGATGGCACACTTTACTTTTCTTGCCCTTAATAAACTTGAACCATTGGGTCTTTCTTTGTTGCGTATATGCTTGCGCTTTATAAGTTGAAATTAGCAGAACCATGTATCATGGGGAACGCTTTCAACATTGCACTTGTACTTTGTACCCCGTTGATATCATGTTCTTTTGCTTATGGATCCCGGCGGTGTGAAATAAAAGTGGAACTTGTAAGATCATGGAGTTTGTATGTGTGTTAGAGAAACGCCCGGGCCGCTAGCCTAAGCCATGCCTAATCATGGTGGAAACTTGTAGCAACACCATAATGAGCACTCTATGAAGCATCCTCAATAAAAACCTATGCAAATAGCAAATAAAAAGATCGCTGAGATGCTCATTGTCTACTTGCCTTGTCATTTTGATCATGGGATAGCTCCTATATCATGTGCAAGGGGTACCCCGTTGGCGGTTCTTTATGATACACATGTACTTACAATGACAAGAGCTTACTCGTGACTAAAGTTGAGTAGCATGAGGTTCGGTCTTCATAAGTAAGGGGCATGAGATTTCGGCTTATAACTTGTCAAGCTTATCCTCTTAGTTGTGTCACTTTAACCTTAATCACCTTAAAGATGCTTATGATAGGGGCAATGAGAGCTGAAAGCTAATAAGTACCATAATTTTTGGAAGCTCTTTATGAGACTTGAATCCCTACTTCCTTCTATGCAGGCCTTTCTTCCACCATTATATTGAGTCTCCACCTTCTACCTTTGTGCACCTACTTTGAGAGCATAGTGGCCATTCTTAGTTCTATGTGCATTGTCCCAAGACTAGTTGATTGAGGCATAACTTGATATTGCTTGTTTTAAACTATTTGTATCTAGTCACTCTTATGAACTTTGAAGGTGTCCTATGCATTTATATTTGCTACTCTATGAGGGACAAGCTGAATACTATTATGCTATGTTTTCTTTATGTGAAACAAACAAACGTCTTGCAAAGCATTGTTATTCATGAATCTTTTGTTTGTGCCTTTTCATGTTGCATCATAGTTTCTTTGTCTTATTGCTAGAACTTTGTCTTTCATGTTATGATTGAAGTACTATGATCCCAGCTTTGAATGTTTACAAATACTTTGATCAAGTCTTTGATGGTGCATGTCACCTCAAAAATTATTCTTTCTTTTTATCACTTACCTACTCGAGGACGAGCAGGAGTTAAGCTTGGGGATGTTGATACATTGTAAATGTATCTATAATTTTTGAGGTTCCATGCTTGGTTTTATCTACTTTCTTGTGTTTTGTCCACACTTTGGAGTACTTTTCATATGATTTCTTGGACTAACCTATTAACAAGAGCCACAGTGCCAGCTGCTTGTTTTCTGCTGTTTTTGGTTCTAGGAAAGTCAGAAAATGAATATTCTCGGAATTGGACAGGACAAAAGCCAAAAATCCTATTTCACCAGAAGACTCCCGGAGCCAGAATATGAGACGGAGTGGGGCTGGGGCCCAACCACACCACCTGGCCGCGCCAGGGGGTGGTCTGGCCGCCCCAGACTCCCCCTCGGTCTCCCTCTTCGCCTATAAGTTGCCTTATGACCTAAAAACTCTGGGGGGTTCGACGTTTTTCCAGAAGGAGTTCCGCTCCACCGCCACCACCAGATTCCACGAAACAGCACCAGAAACTTCGTTCTGGCACCCTGCCGGGACGGGGAATTGGAGGAGATCATCGCCATCATCATCACCATCGCTTCTCCATCGACCATCCATGTTTCCCCCATCTATGAGTGAGTAATCCCCCGCTGTAGGCTATAGGGATGGTAGGGATTGGATGAGATCGTTCATGTAATGGCATCAGATTGTTAGGGCATGGTGCCTAGTATCTATTATTAGTGCTTTATGACTTTGTTGCGACTTGTTATGCTTAATGCTTGTCACTAGGGCCCGAGTGCCATGATTTCAGATCTGAACATGTTATTGATTCATTATGATAGTATTGTTTATGGTCTTATCTACAAGTTGTATACACACGTTGTTGTCCGGAACCAATGGCCCAGTGGTAAATCGGGATAAGCGGAGGAATGGCTTTGATGTGAGGATCACATGTGTTCACGAAGTGTTAATGCTTTGCTCCGGTGCTCTATTAAAAGGAGCACCTTAATTGCCAGTAGTTCCCTTGAGGCCCCGCTGCAAACGGGCTGGCAGGACAAAAGATGTTGTGCAAGTTCTCATTGCGAGCACGTATGACTATATGTGGAACACATGCCTAGGATTATCTAGTACTTGGATGCTTTATCTTATTTATCTACAATTGCCCTATGTTCTAATTGCTATGTGAATTGTCTTGTCCATGCAACGCCCGTCCATCCATCCCTATGCCTACCGCACTCGAATCCTACTGTTTACTGCTATCGTTACTACTGTCTTTACTTTACTACCATTGTTACTTCAATATTCCTACTCTAAAACTGTTGCTACTGATAAACTGCTGTGAGCAAGATTGTTTCCAGGTGCAGCTGAATTGACAACTCAGTTGTTAAGGCTTATAAATATTCTTTGGCTCCCCTTGTGTCGAATCAATAAATTGGGTTTCACTTCCCTCGAAAATACTGCGATACACCCCCTATACTTGTGGGTCATTAGTGCTCCAACGAGACCCCTGGTGGGATCGGCTGCCTGGTGGATCTGATTCGCACGAGCGAATGGACTGCCTCGTTGTTGACGTGAGGGACGTGATGAAACTCACATCCATCAAAGCAGGTGCTGAGCTTCTGTATGTGGAACCGGTAGAGAGCCATGTTTGCATCGCGGGCGTCCCATTCTCCAGATACCTGCTACACCACCAGATCCGAATCGCCGAAGTAAAGGATCTGGTTGACACCGATCTCTCTAGCTAGCCAGAGGCCGTGCGCCAGCGACTCGTATTCGGCCACGTTGTTGGAGGCCTTGAAGTGGATCTAGAGGACGTACTCCAACCGGTCTCCTTTGGGCGAGGTGAGCACGATGCCGGCTCCCAAGCCCCTGAGCATCTTCGAGCCATCGAAGTGCATCCTCTAAAGGTCCGAATCCAGAATTGGTGGGAGGTACTGGGTCTCGGCCCAGTCAACGAGGAAGTCCGCTAGAGCTTGCGACTTGATCGTGATCCAGGGCTCGTACTGGATGGAGTAGGCGGCAAGCTCGATGGCCCATTTGGCGACTCGGCCGGTGGCGTCCTTGTTGCCACTGATTTCCGAAAGGGGTGTGGTGCACACGACCTTAATCGGATGCTCCTGGAAGTAGTGCTTGATCTTCTTGCATGCCAGGTACACGCCATAACACATCTTTTGGTAGTGGGGGTAGTTCTGCTTGGAGAGGGAGAGGACCTCGCTGAGGTAGTAGACGGGTCGCTGAACCGGCTGAGCCTTGCCTTCCTCAGGGCACTCCACCACCAGGACGATGCTGACGACCCGGCTGATGGCTGCTATACAGAGCAACATCGGCTCCTTGCTAGCTGGTGTGGCTAGAACCGGCGCTATGGATAGCATGCGCTTGAGGTCATGAAAAGTGGCGTCGGCCTGCAAGGTCTAGGAGAACTTGTCCATCTTCTTCATCAGCTGATACGACAGAAGTGCCTTCTCCACCAACCGGCTGATGAAACGGCTGAGGGAGGCTAGGCATCCAGTGAACTTCTGGACTCCAAGCAGGCTCCTAGGCGGCTGCATCCTCTCGATGGCCGCCATCTTTTCCGGATTCGCCTCGATCCCTCGTTGTGAAATGAGGAAACCGAGTAGCTGGCTGGATGGGACTCCAAAGACGCATTTCTCCGGGTTCAGTTTCATCTGGTACTGCCAGAGCTTGCCGAATGTCTCCCCTAGGTCCTCGAGGAGGGTGCGCTTCTCCTTGGTCTTGATGACCACATCGTCTACATAGGCATGCACGTTTCGGCTGATCTGCGAGTGCAAGCACTTCTGCATGCCACGCTGATAGGTAGCGCCTGCATTCTTCAGACCGAAAGGCATGGTTACATAGCAGAAAGCCCCGTACGGGGTGATAAACGATGTTTTTATCTGGTCAGCCAGGTTTAGCCGGATCTGATTGTAACCAGAATAACAATCCAAGAAAGACAACAAATCGCAGCCGGCCGTAGAATCGATGACTTGATTGATACGGGCCAAGGCGAAGGGGTCCTTCAGGCATGCCTTGTTCAGACTGGTGTATTCGATACACATGCGCCAGGTCTTGTTCTTCTTCAACACCAGGACTGGGTTGGCCAGCCAGTCCGGGTGGTACACCTCCATGATGAACCCAGCTGCAAGGAGCTAGGTGATCTCATCACCAATAATCTTCCTCTTCTCCTCTGTGAACCGGCGTAGAGGCTGCTTGACCGTCTTGGTATCCGGCCGCACATGAAGTGAGTGCTCGGCGAACTCCCTCGACACACCTGGCATGTCCTTGGGCGACCATGCGAAGATGTCCCGATTCTCACGGAGGAAGTCGATGAGCGTGCCTTCCTATTTGCTGTCTAGGTTGCCACCAATGGTCACGAACTTGGTCGGGTCGGAGGGGTCGAGCAGGATCCTCTTTGTTTCCTTTGCCGGCTAGAAAGCTCCTTCCCCGGCCAGCTTGCTGCTAGCTGGCATTTCTTGCTGGGCCATGGCCACATTGCACATGATCACGCGCTTTTCTTCGGATATGATGAGGGCATCTGCCAGCTTGGAGCCGGCTGAGGTGCACTCCATCGACCGCCTGAAGCAGCCGACGACGGTCATCACAACGTTTGGTCCCGGCATCTTCGTCTTGAGATACGCATAGTGGGGGACGTCCATGAATTTAGCGAGGGCGAGGCGCCCGGGGAGAGCATGGTAGGAGCTCATCAGGTTTACCACCTCGAACCAAATCGGCTCGCAGCGGAAGTTCTCCTCGAACCCGAAGATGACGTTCAACTGGATTTTACCCAGCGGAGCACAAGACGGTCCTGGCAGTACGCCGTGGAACGTTGTGGTAGTCGGGCGCAGGTCGCACTCGCGGATGCCCAGCTTCTCCAGCAAAGACCGGTAGAGGAGGTTGAGGCTGTTGCCTCCATCGATGAGGACACGTGAGAAGCGGGAGGTGCGCTCGTTGGAGATGATGAGGGGGTCAAGCACCATAGCATATCCCCCGGAAGTCGGAAGCTATTCTGGCTGATCTTCTCGGCTCCAGGTGATGGGGGTTTCCGACCAGTTTAGGTACTGGGGGACTGGGGAGACGATGGAGTTGACCTCCTTGGAGCGTCGCCTGTGGCTGTGCTTGTCGTCCAGCTCCGTCTTGAAGATGTGGTAGGCGACGTGCGGCTAGGGGTAGCCATTGTTGTTGTTGTTGCTGCCGTTACCATCATTACCGGCTCCCCTAGCCGGTGGTGGTGGTCCACCAGGAGGGGGCGGGGGAAGACGTTGATGGTTGCCCTGGTCCTTTAGCTGGCGGGTCTAGCTGCAGTTCCGGGTGGTGTGCATAGCTGGTTTGAAGGGACCGCTATGCCACTTGCACGGGCCATCAAACATCTGGTCGAAGGTGAGCCGCGGCTTCTGCCTTCTTGCATCGTTAGCCGGTGCGTCGGGCGCGCCCTCCACCGCATTGAACTGCCGCGCGTGGTAGCAGGGCTTCTGCTGTCCGGCTTGGCGGTTCCCATGGAACCGGTTGTCGTTGCCGTGGCGCCTGGAGGATTAGGCTTCTCTAGCCGGATTGCTCGGACGGTCGCGAGTCGGCTCCATTAGATTCAGACGTCCGTCAGCACTTACTCGGAGGGGCTTCTTCATGGCGGCATCCGCCATGGCGTACTGGTCCGCAATCGTCATGAGCTCTGCCATGGTTTTTGGCTCGTCACATAGTAGCCGGTGGCGAAGCATGGTGCCCTCTCGGCATCCCTCAAGTAAGAAACTGATGGCCTGGCTCTACAGGATGCCCTCGCATGTGTTGCTTAACTCCGTACACTTGGCAAGGTACTCGCGGTCCGTCTCACGGTCGCCCTGGACACATAGGGCTAGGCCGCGCGGGTGGCCCGGATGCTTGTACGTGCCATTGAAGTTGCAGACGAACACCTTTTCAAAGTCTGGCCAGGCGTTGATGCTGTTGGGCACGAGGCTGTTGAGCCATGTCCTTGCTGACCCGGTTAGCATAAGGGGGACGTAGCGCACAGCTGTGTGCTTGTTCCCATGGGTGATGCAGACTGCTGTGGCGTAGTCGGTCAGCCAATCTTCCGGCTTCATGCTGCTATCGTATTTGGGGGTGTCCCTAGGTAGCGTGAACTTATCCGGAAACGGCTCGTTCCGGATGCAGGGTCTAAAACAAACCGGTTCGATGGAGTCTTCCTCTTCCGTGACGCGCGCTTGAGCGAGGAGCTCGATGCGGTCATGGGCATCCAGACGATCCAGGTTGGGTGCTCCTACCCGGCCCGAGAGACGGGAACCGGCAGGTCTTGGCGCTCCGGTTGGTGGAGGGAGAGGCGGCGGGTTGCTGTTCACCGTTTGCTCCTGGTGCAGCTGGCCCTTACTGCCAGAACTGCGACACTTGCTACGGGTCTTAGCCGGAGGAGAGGACGCTTCTTGGGTGTCCTCTGCGCTGCCGGTTGGGATCAACGCCTGCTCGTCCATGATCGGCTTGCTCTGCACAGCGTCTTTGGCGGGCTTGTTCCTCTCCCTCCGGGTTGGGCAGTTCATCTACTGCGGCTCGCACCGCATGCAGGTTCTTGATGGGCGTGTGTCAACACCCGGATTTTTAATCCCAGATGCCCGTTATGCCATATCTCGCAATCCTAGGATTACCATTTTTGCGAGACATAACGGATTGGATATCACAGTACATCATCCATTACAAACCATACATAAGGTCTTACACAAATCAGGATCTCATGATCTAGTCTTTAATACAACAAGAAGCGGAAATAAAAGATACGCGTAGCGGTGGGGTCCATCTTCAGGGGCATAGGCAATGCTGACGAAGGCAGATAGTCCTAGTTATCATAGCCGTCCTAATGACCATCCTCCTGATAGTCTCCTTCATAGTCTGGCCATGAGAATAGCCAGGGACAAAAGCCATGAGTACTCTTTAAGTACTCGCAAACTACTATTAACAGGTACTATAGTTCTAAGTTAAAGTGCTAAATCTAAATTTAACTCTAAAGTTAAGTTTGAAACCTAAGCTGAGTTCAGAAGCAAAGAAAGATAAAATAAAGTTCTAGAATCACTTAAGCTGGGAAGCTATTATCATAAACACAACCATGTTGTGGTCAAGTCAAAGTTCATCATTCATTTCAAGTTATTTAGAAAACATCTGACAACAAAACAGTATGGCCATTCCAACTGTCCATAAACGCGGACGCGGCTATTCGAATAGTTTGACACTCTACAGAGGTGGTACACTTTCACCACAAGATTCGATACATCTGTCAGGGATAACCCTGAATCATCATACTTAGTATGCAGATAATCAAACATAACCTTCCCTTTACACACCCTAGTACAAGCACCTCTCCTATGAGCATGGCCTCCCAACCATGACCATCAGTCATCTTGGGCACTACATAGGTGGACATCATGAGAGGTAGCCTCATCTCAAACCTCTCCCGTGAGTGACTCAAGTTTTTGATCTACTCTAACTACTAAGTTAAGAGTGTTCACTAAGGTGGAAGGATGGGATCAATCTCATGCCATATAATGACATTTAAAGGTTTCTATGTAGGTCAAGTTTTATACTTTTTATGCTACCTTCAAAACAAGTAAAGAACTTTGTGTAAACTAAGGGAGGTAAAACTTGTCAATAAGACTTGAGGTACTAATAGTTAAAGGGGTGTGATCAAAGCATGCTTAAGGCATCTTTGCTAAACCATCTAGTTTGTTTCTAGTTTGCTAAGCACTAAACTTGCAAGGTTTAAACTTGGTTATTGCTAGCTTGCTAAGGGTAGCTTACACTGTTAATGGTGGCTTGCCTTGGTTGGTGCAGTGGTTGAAGTTTTCTTCGTCTTCTTCTTCTTGGTAGAACTCCTCCTCCTCGTAAGCTTGGTCGGTACTAGCGTCTATAAATACATAGGGAGTGCACAATCACCAAACAATACTTCACTAGGCTAAGTAGCATTCTAAGACACACCATTGATGATCTATTATCATCACAAGCATCACAAGTTTAATTCAATAGTTTCAACCTTTTTAATTTAGAAAATTAATTTCGACTCATTGAAATATTAACTAAACTTTAATATTCACCACCAAAATATGGGATCATGTTGACACATGTCATCACCACATATTCTAACATGTGGGAATGAGATTTAAGGGTTGGACCAATATTACTTTGGTTTAAGTTCATTATTTAATGATTTAAAGTGACTAGAAATGCCTATATAGCATTATTTTGGTACTAGTCCAAAGTCACTGCATGTAAACCTTAATATTATTACATATTTAGATATATATATGATGAAATGTGATTTTTGAGAGTTGGAATCAACTCAAAATCTAACTTGGTTGATTTTATAAAAATGTTGCAAGTTGCAAATGCTTCTGTTTTGTTATTTTTATGAGGAGAGATCTATAACTCTAATAGAATTAAATCCAATGGGCTTGGATAGATCATCTTAATACCTTTCAGACAAAATTGGTTTCATGCAATTTGGATTTCTAAAACTCTCTGAATTGATTTTCAAACTAGGGGACACAAACTAGATTTAACTAAAAAGAAAAATCCAGATTTGAATGGGTAGGCTAGCGCCGGAAAAGAAATGGGCCGGCCCAGTGGCGCTCCGCGGTGCGGGGTTCATCTGACAGGGGGATCCTACTTGTCAGCGACACTTAAAACGCGAAACGGTACGCGTGCTGTGGGACGTAGGATTAGAAGGGAAATCTACGGCTGAGGGTCGTCGTCGACAAGCAGTCGCCATGAGCTCAAACCCTAAGCGGCTCGGTGGGGTCTACTAGGCGTACCAGGGCTCCAGCAGGGGTCGGCGAGGCGGAAAGCAACTGACGACAGCAATGGGCAGCGCAGTTGTGGAGGAGCTTGGGGTGGTCGCAATCAGCGGCGCCCTTCTCCTCCAGAGGCGGCTGCTCCGGCTCCAATTCCGGCAAGCTGCTGCTCCCTTTGCTCCGGCTAGAGGTGGGTGAGGTTCAGAGAGGTGAGGGGAGTGGAATGGTGTGGAGAGAAGAGGCTGGGGAGGGCTACTGTTATAGGCCCGACGGTGAGACCGAGCGGAATGGGCAGTCGACGGTGGCGACATGGCTATGGCGGGGTAGAGGCATGGCTGCGGGTGGCGATCGATGTGTGGTTCCCTAGCGGTGCTCTAGAACTTGAATGCGAGCGTAGGGGCGGTGGCACGCGGTCTGGGAGAGGTGGCGCTCTGAGAGGCAGAGGCGGCGGTGTCCACGGCGAGCGGTGGCTGTGGTGCTTTAGGCTGGGGTGTCTGGGTGTTCTCAGGTCGGCGGAGCGGCGCTGGGCGCTAAGGGGCTGCCAAGGGGCGGTCTGTGCAAGCGGGGACCGAGCGCGCTCTAGGGGCGGCACTGGCATGGTGCGGTGGCACTGGGTGCGGTTTGTGCTCGGTGGTCCACTGCTGCTCTTGGCTCGGGCAAGGGACAGGGGGTGGCGGTGAGCTCCTGGCTACCTCCTAGACATCGTGAGGGAAGAGGGAATGGTCTACTGCAGCGGGGCAAGGGTTGGCCAGCGAGGCATGGCTCGGCATGGCATGGCATGGGGACTAGGGACAAGGGAGAGGGGTGTTAGGGGTTTGTTTAGATCAAGAGGGGACATAGGAGATAAATGAAGATTATTTGGGGGCAAAACCCTGTAGTAAACAGTGAGCTAGGATTAGAGTAGAGATTATGCATGCCAAGTGTTTGATTAAATGGCCGCATGAAAGAAAATTTTGAATTTTGGTTTCAAATTTTTTGAGTGATATCCACTAGTGATAGGTAGTCTCTGGTTGTAAGGGTTTTGAAAGTGGAGCTCAAAGAGATGGTTTTTGAAATAGGGGTGATCTATGCATATGCATTAGATTCAATTTTAAACTGTCATTTAAAATAGTTAACAGAATGTTTTAGCAGATCAAAAGGTGGGCCTTGGTAAATCATTATGTGTACTAGCAAGGGGTGCAAAGATCAAGAATTGTTTCTGTTAAGTTTTGTGTACTAGGAATAGCCAAAGTAGGCATGAAAGTGAAATTTGCCAAAATGACCATTCCTCCTTTTTAATTCTTTTTGATTTGCTTTTCTTTAGGAAAAGTTTGGGAATGATGTAGATGATGTTTAAATCACCTAAGAAACATTTTACAAGCATTGGATCACACAATCATGGCAATTCAAAACAACTCCTATTTTAAATGCACACATATATGAATGCTTTCATTTTAAATTTGGAAAAGTTTTTTGTTAACTTCATTTTTGGATGATTTGATCTTGATAACCTTGGATTGAACTTTTGGGATGTTACAAACCTTCCCCCTTAAACAAAATGTCGTCCCGAGATTTACAACGAAAACTAGGAACTAAAGAGATCTGGGGACTCTGTCCTAATGTAATCTTCGCGCTCCCAAGTGGCTTCATCCTCGGTATGGTTGCTCCACTGAATCTTGAGAAACTTGATACTCCTGGTCCTGGTGGTTCTGTAGGCTTCTTCTAAGAAACGGATGGGTACTTCCCGATAGGTCAGGTCATTTTTGATTTCCACAGCTCTGTGATCGATATTCTTGAAAACTTCGGTCTTCTCAGGCACTTCCAAGCATTTGCGAAGTAAAGAGATATGGAACACATTGTGGATGGCTGACATCTCTTCAGGCAGTTCCAGTTGATACGATACTTCTCCTCGGCGGTTCAGAATCTTGAAAGGTCCGATATATCTGGGGGCTTACTTTCCCTTTAGACTAAAGCGTTGAGTTTCTTTTAATGGTGAAACCTTGAGATATACAAAATCTCCGACATTGAAAGTCAGGTCTCTCCTTCTATTGTCAGCCTAGCTCTTCTATCTGGATTGGGCGGTCTTGAGGTGCTCACGGACTTTGTGAACTTTCTCTTCCGCTTCTCGGAGAATGTCGGGTCCAAAGATCTGACTCTCTCCTACTTGTGACCAATTCAAAGGGGTACGACACTTTCTTCCGTATAGGAATTCCAATGGTGCCATCTACAAACTAGCTTGATAACTGTTGTTATATGAGAATTCTGCGAAAGGCAGGCAGTCTTCCCATTTTGATCCGTATTCCAACACACAAGCTCTAAGCATATCCTCCAAGATCTGGTTGACTCTCTCAGTTTGTCCATCTATTTGCGGGTGATACGCGATACTGAAGTTCAACTTGGTTCCTAATCCTTCCTGAACTTTCTGCCAAAATCTTGATGTAAACTGGGTTCCTCGATCTGACACGATGGTCTTGGGGGTTCCATGCAGACTAACAATCCTAGCAATATACAACTCTGCTAGCTTTGCACTCTGGTAGGTTGTCTTGACATGTATGAAGTGGGCTACCTTGGACAATCTATCAACGATGACCCAGATTGAGTCATTTCCCCTACTAGAAGTAGGCAAACCGGTGATAAAGTCCATTCCGACGGAATCCCATTTCCATTCCAGAATCTGCAATGGTTGCAACAATCCTGCAGGTCTCTGATGCTCTGCTATGACTCTTTGACAGATGTCACATTTGGCGATGTAGCTTCCGATCTCTCTCTTCATCTTGTGCCACCAAAATTGCTCTTTCAAATCCTGATACATCTTTGTTCCTCCGGGGTGGATAGAATAAAGAGTATCATGAGCTTCCTTCATGATAACTTCCTTCAGCTCCGAATCTGCTGGCACACAGATACGTCCTTTGTACCACAGTAATCCTTCTTCATCTTCGGTGAATCCAGGTACCTTTCCTGTACCAATATGATGTTTGATTCCGTCGATACTTTCATTCCCCTTCTGGGCTTCCTTGATTTGGCTAATCAAAGTGGGTTGAAGTTCAATGCTAGCTAGGAATCCTTTGCTAACTAACTCAGTCCTAAACTGCTCCAACTCCTCATACAAACCTGGTTGCTTCTCTTTGATCATGGTGTTAAGCCTACACGGCAATCTGCTAAGAGCATTCGCTACCACATTGGCTTTGCCAGGGTGATAGTGAATGTCAAGGTCATAATCCTTGATTAACTCTATCCATCTTCTTTGTCTCATATTCAGCTCCTTCTGAGTGAAGATATACTTCAAGATCTTATGATCCGAGTAAATCTCACAGCGATTACCCATCAAATAATGACACCATGTCTTCAATGCTAGAACCACAGCTGCTAGCTCAAGACCATGGGTCGGATAGTTCTGCTCATGCTGCTTCAGTTGTCGAGACAGATACGCGATAACTTTGCCTTCGTGCATCAATACACATCCTAGACCAATCTTGGATGCATCACAATATACATCAAACGGCTTCTTGATGTCTGGCATGATCAAAATTGGTGCGGATATCAATCTCTTCTTCAGCTCCTGGAAACTGGCTTCACACTTGTCTGTCCATTCAAACTTCTTGTCCTTCTTCAACAATTGGGTCATTGGTCGGGCTATGCTCGAGAATCCTTCTACGAACTTGTGGTAGTATCCTGCTAATCTGAGAAATGAACGAACTTGGGTTTGATTGGTTGGGGCTTCCCATTCTTCGACATCTTTGATCTTGGTGGGATCAACAGAGACTCCTCCGGCAGACACAATATGTCCTAGGAATCCCACTTCTTTCAGCCAAAACTCACACTTGCTGAACTTGGCATATAGCTGATGCTCTCTCAGGGTTTCTAGGATGATTCTCAGATGTTGCTCATGCTCTTCTTCTGACTTGGAGTAGATAAGGATGTCGTTGATAAACACAACTACAAACTTATCTAGGAAATTCATAAAGATCTTATTCATGAGATTCATGAAATAAGCAGGGGCATTGGTTAATCCAAAAGACATAACCGTATACTCGTATAAACCATAGCGAGTAGTAAAGGCGGTCTTTGGAATATCCGTTGCACGAATCTTAAGTTGGTGATAACCAGTCCTAAGATCAATCTTTGAGAATACCTGAGCTCTAGTCAACTGATCAAATAGATCCTCTATCTTTGGCAAAGGGTACATGTTCTTGATGGTGACGTCATTCAACTTTTTGTAATCTGTACATAGACGATTGCCTCCATCTTTCTTGTCGACGAATAACACTGGTGATCTCCATGGCGATGCGCTTGGCTAAATCAAGCCTATTGCTAACATGGCATCCAACTGCTTCTTCAGTTCCACTAACTCTGAGGGGTTCATGCTATAGGGTCTCTGGGCTATAGGTCCGGTTCCGGGGATTAGTTTGATAATGAACTCAATATCCCTATCCGGGGGCATACCTGGCAATTCACCTGGGAATACGTCGGGGTATTCACAGACTACTCTGACTTGGTCAATGGTGGGCAGGGCTACACTCTTGTTGCACTTGAATTGACGGGGTAAGGTTTCAGAGATATGCTCTACTATTACTCCAGAACTACTGGTCATGGTGATGGCTTTCTTAGAACAGTCTATCAATCCTTTATGCCTTGACATCCAGTCCATACCTAGTACTACTTCCAATCCTTTGGTTCCAAGTACAATTAGGTTGGCATAAAAATCTATCCCATGTATTCTGATAGGTATAACTTTGCAAATTTTTCTAGCTTTTATAGTTGAACCGGGGATTTGAACTATCATGACATGCTTCAGGTTGGTTGGGTGAATCTTACTAGTGCATACAAATTCTTCGGTGACAAATGAATGCGATGCTCCAGAGTCAAACAATACTCTTGCTAAAACTGAGTTGACAGAAAACATACCCAACACTACATCTGGCGCTTCCTGGGCTTCTTCTGTGTTCATGTGGAAGAGACGACCGTTGCGGTTGTGAGGGTTCCCTGGGGCAAATCTCCTTCCTGGTTGAACACGACGCTGCTGTTGAGCTGGGGCATTCACAGGGGCATTGGCGGCAGTCTTCTTGGGACACTCATTGGAGTAGTGACCCTTCACTCCACACTCGAAACAAGTGATCTGGGACTTGTCCTTGACTGCGACAGGCACAACATTGCTGCCAGTTCTGGGCGCAGTGTTGTTGTTGTTAATGTTGCTCTTGGGAGGGGCACGGTTGAAATTGTTGGCATTGCCGGAGTTGTGATTCTTTCCTCCAGACTTCACATTGCCTCCGCTACGGTTGGGGTAGCTTGGGCGAGAATTTGGGGGTCGGTTGTTCCTTGGTGCATAGCCTAGTGAAGGGTTGGGACGGTACTTCTGGTGACTACTGGATCCAGACTGCTGCATCATACGACACTTGCGGTTGTCGTTTGCCTGGTTAATCTTCCCTTCCATCTGAATGGCAGAGTCGACTAGCTCTTCGAGATCCTGGAAACGGATGTTGACGAGGACAATCTACATCTCATCATGCAGTCCATTCAAGAATCTCTCCTTCTTTTTGGCCTCCGTGTTGATCTCATCCGGTGCATATCTGGCAAGTGACAAGAATCTGTCACGGTACTCCACCACAGTCATTCTTCATTGCTTCAATTCACGGAATTCATCTCTCATCCTGTTGACGAGACCTTGCGGCACGTGGGTGCGGCTGAACTTGACTTTGAATGCTTCCCAGGTCATCACCTGGCCATGGTTCATATTGCGGATGCTATTCCACCAAGCTCTTGCATCTCCCGCCAGATAGTGGGTGGAAAAGAGAACCTTCTCATTTTCATCAACTCCTGCAACTTCAAGGTTGTTTTCCATGGTCTGTAACCAGTCATCAGCATCTAATGGGTTTTCAGGTTGGTTGAAGATTGGGGGATTGGTGTTCTGAAAGTTTTTGAGTTTGGATCCTTGGTGATCCTGATTTCCATGCCCTTGGTTGTTGAGAGCCATCTGGGCGATCTATTGAAGTGTTGCTAAGTTGGCTTGGCGTTCTGCCCTGCTTGCTTCATGGTCTGCGATGAGATTCTGCAAGATCTGCAGCATTGGGTCCTGTGACGAGCTGCTCCCTCCTTTGTTTCCACGAGTCATCTGAAGATTGAGATAGATATAGGGGTAAGAGGGAAATTCTAAGGTTCATGGTTTTGGGTTTTCAAAGCTAAAACTTTGAGTTAGACTCAGGTTTTTCAACTAACTTCATTTTCATTCATGCAAGCAAGCACCCGATACAACACACACCACAACAATCAAAGGGAAAACAGATGGTTTGAAGAACCATTTTGCCAGCTACGATACAATGAGATGATACATCTCATGCTACGACAGTGCTCTAGTGCATCTACTCATCGTCGATGAAGTCAGAGTCCTCATCATCAGTGTAGAAGTCCACATCATCCTCCTCCAGAAAGTCATCATCGTTGCTGAGGTAAGAATCCATGTCTCCCTGGATGTCTTCACCCTCATCATCCTCTTCCTTGGCGGCAAGCCGAGCTTCCTGCTCCTTGATGGTCTTCTCGAGGTCGGCCACCTTCTTGCGAAGACGGGCGATGGTGCGATCCTTCTTTGCACGCTGGCGGCAAAGAGACTGGCGATCTTGGACGAGCAGTGCGAAAGTCTGGGCCTTCTGGTCGGCGATGGCACGGTTCTGGTTGGCTAACTCCCTAGCATTGTCTAGTTCCTGCTGTCTGTCAGGAAGCAAGAAATCAAGGTTCTCCACTTGACACCTCAACTCTGGGTGACTTGGCATCTCCATCGGCATTCCCATGAAGTCACGTCTTGCATAGTGGGCAAAACGGGTTCCTTGGATCTTGTTGACGCTGAGGGCACATAGACGTGCGAGAGCTTCATGCATTGCCCTGGCTAATCCATCTAGCTAGTTGTTCTCTCTCACGAAGAACTGAATTCTCCCGGAAGTTGGTGCTTCGATGCTTCCTCTATGATCCGCGGTGACTAGCCACTGTAAGTCTCCTCCTGGGGGTCCTGGAAGTTGAGATCCAAGAAACTCCGGATGTGGGCGTCCCAGTAACTCTGACAGTGAATCCAGATCCCTCTCGAAGATCAGTTGACCTCCGTTTCCCAACTGGTAAAACTTGCTGAACTGAGTCTCCATCTACAAGAATTAAGTATGAGGAAGTTAGTGAAGTGATCAAGTGTGTCAAATTTTAAGTAGTAATGTAAGAATTTTGAGGAACATGAATTTTTGAGAAAGAATGAGTTCACAAGGGTAAGAGAGGAAATAGTTTTTCATAAATACTCACTTTGGTTTTTGAAGCTAAGTTTTTGGTTTGGACGTCCATTCTAACTGGGGTGTCCTATGGTCAGGATGGCTCTGATACCAACTTGTCAACACCCGGATTTTTAATACCAGATGCCCATTATGCCATACCTCGCAATCCCAGGATTACATGTTTTGCGAGACATAATGGATTGGATATAACAGTACATCATCCATTACAAACCATACATAAGGTCTTACACAAATCAGGATCTCATGATCCAGTCTTTAATACAACAAGCAGCGGAAATAAAAGATACGCGTAGCGGTGGGGTCCATCTTCGGGGCACAGTAATGCCGACGAAGGCGATAGTCCTAATTATCATAGTCATTCCGATGACCATCCTCTGATAGTCTCCTTCATAGTCTGGCCATGAGAATAGCCAGGGACAAAAGCCATGAGTACTCTTTAAGTACTCGCAAACTACTATTAACAGGTACTATAGTTCTAAGTTAAAGTGCTAAATCTAAATTTAACTCTAAAGTTAAGTTTGAAACCTAAGCTGAGTTCAGAAGCAAAGAAAGATAAAATAAAGTTCTAGAATCACTTAAGCTGGGAAGCTATTATCATAAACACAACCCTGTTGTGGTCAAGTCAAAGTTCATCATTCATTTCAAGTTATTTAGAAAACATCTGACAACGAAACAGTATGGCCATTCCAACTGTCCATAACCGCAAACGCGGCTATTCAAATAGTTTGACACTCTGCAGAGGTGGTACACTTTCACCACAAGATTCGATACATCTGTCAGGGATAACCCTGAATCATCATACTTAGTATGCAGATAATCAAACATAACCATCCCTTTACACACCCTAGTACAAGCACCTCTCCTATGAGCATGGCCTCCCAACCATGACCATCAGTCATCTTGGGCACTACATAGGTGGACATCATGAGAGGTAGCCTCAGCTCAAACCTCTCCCATGAGGGAACTAATACTAATGCATATAAATTTCCAGCTAAGCCTTACCCAATTCAGGTAGTGTGGTTGTACGGTAAATTTGGAATGGTATCACATCCGAATCCAACCATCAGTTTTATAAAAGGGTTAAGGCTCATGCCTCATCATTTTCATCATCATAAACCAGTTGTGTTTCTCAACACATGTCAAAACATCTCAATAGAATGACTCATCATTCCAAGGTTTTCACAATTCATTTTCACCACTTGTTCCCATCTAAAGTGACTCAAGTTTTTGATCTACTCTAACTACTAAGTTAAGAGTGTTCACTAAGGTGGAAGGATGGGATTAATCTCATGCCATAGAATGACATCTAAAGATTTCTACGTAGGTCAAGTTTTATACTTTTTATGCTACCTTCAAAACAAGTAAAGAACTTTGTGTAAACTAAGGGAGGTAAAACTTGTCAATAAGACTTGAGGTACTAATAGTTAAAGGGGTGTGATCAAAGCATGCTTAAGGCATCTTTGCTCAACCATCTAGTTTGTTTCTAGTTTGCTAAGCACTAAACTTGCAAGGGTTAAACTTGGTTATTGCTAGCTTGCTAAGGGTAGCTTGCACTGTTAATGGTGGCTTACCTTGGTTGGTGCAGTGGTTGAAGTTTTCTTTGTCTTCTTCTTCTTGGTAGAACTCCTCCTCCTCGAAAGCTTGGTCGGTACTAGCGTCTATAAATACATAGGGAGTGCACAATCACCAAACAATACTTCACTAGGCTAAGTAGCATTCTAAGACACACAATTGATGATCTATTATCATCACAAGCATCACAAGTTTAATTCAATAGTTTCAACCATTCTAGTTTAGAAAAGTAATTTCTACTCATTGAAATATTAACTAAACTTTAATATTCACCACCAAAATATGGGATCATGTTGACACATGTCATCACCACATATTCTAACATGTGGGAATGAGATTTAAGGGTTGAACCAATATTTCTTTGGTTTAAGTTCATTATTTAATGATTTAAAGTGACTAGAAATGCCTATATAGATTTATTTTGGTACTAGTCCAAAGTCACTGCATGTAAACCTTAATATTATTACATATTTAGATAGATATGATGAAATATGATTTTTGAGAGTTGGAATCAACTCAAAAGCTAACTTGGTTGATTTTATAAAAATGTTGCAAGTTGCAAATGCTTCTGTTTTGTTATTTTTATTAGGAGAGATCTATAACTCTAATTAATTAAATCCAACGGTCTTGGATAGATCATCTTAATACCTTTCAGACAAAATTGGTTTCATGCAATTTAGATTTCTAAAACTCTCTGAATTGATTTTCAAACTAGGGGACACAAACTAGATTTAACTAAAAAGAAAAATCCAGATTTGAATGGGTGGGCTAGCGCGGGAAAAGAAATGGGCCGGCACATGGCTCAGTGGCTCTCATGACAGAGGGGTCCCACTTGTCGGGCCGCACTTAAACGCAAACGGCAGCACAACAAGGGCCGTAGGATTAGAAGGGAAATCTACGGCTGAGGGTCGTCATCGACGACGAACAGGTCGCCGGCGAGCTCAAACCCTAGCGGCTCGGTGGGGGTCTACTGGGGGCCTACCAGGGCTCCAGCAGGAGGTCGGCGGGCAAACAACCGGACGACAATGGGCGAGGCGAGGCGATTCTTGGCGGAGCTTGGGGTGGTAATCAATCGCCGCCTTCTCCTCTAGAGGCGGCTGCTCCGGCTCCAATTCTGGCGAGCTGCTACTCCCTTTGCTCCGTCTAGAGGTGGGTGAGTTTCAGAGAGGTGAGGGGAGTGGAATGGTGTGGAGACAAGAGGCTGGGGAGGGATCCTTTTATAGGCCCGACGGTGAGACCAAGCGGGATGGGCAGTCGACGGTGGAGACATGGCTACAGCGGGGTAGAGGCATGGCTGCGGGTGGCGATCAATGTGTGGTTCCCTGGCGGTGCTCTAGAACTTGAATGCAAGCATAGGGGTGGTGGCACGCGGTCTGGGCGAGGTGGCGCTCTGAGAGGCAGAGGCAGCGGTGTCCACGGCGAGCGGTGGCTGTGAGGCGTTGGGCGGCCAGCGGGGGTGTCTAGGGTGTTCTCCAGGTCGAGGCAGAGCAGCGGGCGCGGGCTGCTGCCAAGGGGCGGTCTGTGCGAGCAGGGATCGAGCGCGCTCTGGGGGCGGCACTGGCATGGTGCGGTGGCACTGGGCGCGGTTTGTGCTCGGTGGTCCATTGCTGCTCTTGGCTCGAGCAAGGGACAGGGGGTGGCGGTGAGCTCCTGGCTACCTCCTAGACATGGCGAGGGAAGAGGGAATGGTCTGCTGCAGCGGGGCAAGGGTTGGCCGGCTCGGCATGGCTCGGCATGGCATGGCATGGGGACTAGGGACAAGGGAGAGGGGTGTTAGGGGTTTGGTTAGATCAAGAGGGGACAAAGGAGATAAATGGAGATCATTTGGGGGCAAAACCCTGTAGTAAACAGTGAGCTAGGATTAGAGTAGAGATTATGCATGCCAAGTGTTTGATTAAATGGCCGCATGAAATAAAATTTGAATTTTGGTTTCAAAATTTTTGAGTGTTCTCCACTAGTGATAGGTAGTCTCTGGTTGCAAGGGTTTTGAAAGTGGAGCTCAAAGAGATGGTTTTTGAAATAGGGGTGATCTATGCATATGCATTAGATTCAATTTTAAACTGTCATTTAAAATAGTTAACATAATGTTTTTAGCAGATCAAAAGGTGGGCCTTGGTACCTCATTATGTGTACTAGCAAGGGGTGCAAAGATCAAGAATTGTTTCTGTTAAGTTTTGAGTACTAGGAATAGCCAAAGTAGGCATGAAAGTGAAATTTGCCAAATTGACCATTCCTCCTTTTTAATTCTTTTTGATTTGCTTTTCTTTAGGAAAAGTTTGGGAATGATGTAGATGATGTTTAAATCACCTAAGAAACATTTTACAAGCATTGGATCACACAATCATGGCAATTCAAAACAACTCCTATTTTAAATGCACACATATATGAATGCTTTCATTTTAAATTTGGAAAAGTTTTTTGTTAACCCCATTTTTGGATGATTTGATCTTGATAACCTTGGATTGAAGTTTTGGGATGTTACAGCGTGCTGTAGGTGGGCCGGACGAGAGCGGGTGCGGGACCCGGCTCGCCATCCTTCTCCATCCTACCGCCTAGCTCGCCGCCCCGGCATTGCACTTGCCCGCGCCAGCTCGGCTCCGCGGTAGCCGGAGTGAAGTCGTGTGCATGGTCGTACTCGCATTGGGTGATCTTGATCTGTTTGCGGGTCGCCGCCAGCTCCATGGCCTCCTGGAGGAGAAGCTGTCTCTCCATGGCGAAGTTGGCCTCTACCTCCTCCGGGTTATCCCCGAGGTTAACCGGCGTGAGGAGCCGGTCGATGGCCTCCTCAACCGGGTTCCAGGGCTGCGGTGGCGCAGAAGTTCCGCCCTCGTCCGCGCCCTGCTCCCGCGGCTGGCGGGGGTGAGAGCTGGAGCCAGCCATCATTACATCGATGTCACGGGAGGCGACAGAGGTGCTGCTGCCCAGGTGTGGCAGCTCCGCGACAGAAACGGTCTCCCTAGGGAAACGCTCCGACACGATGGCGACGTAGACGGGGAGGTCACCGAAAAGAAGGATGGAGCCGTTTGCCGGGAACGAGGTTCTGGCGAAGCAGGAAGCGTTGTCGATGATGCAGTCGAATTTGCCGAGCGTGAGCACCAGGCCGGAGGCCACACGCTCACCTGCTAAAGTGCAGGGTCACGTGCGGAACGTGACTCCGGTCGAAGCCATCTAGCCCCATGGTGGGCGCCAACTGTCGTTGTATTAGGAACGACAGTACCTAAGTAGGTTAGATAGAGGTGTGGGGACTAGCAGGAAAGCTATCAACGACGTCCACAGGCGGGAATGGATACAAGCAAGTGTAGCTGGACACAAGAAGTACGCAGGTTCGGAGCCCTCATGATGAGGTAAAGCTCCTACTCCAGCCGATCTGACTATGAGTGGTATACGCGATACAATCGCTCTTTGAGCTATATTCTCTAGCTACTGCCTTAAATGCATTGATATCAACCCTTTCTACTGAAGCCTTTCCTCTCCTTATATAGGCAGAGAGGCAACATCTCACTGGCCAGTCTGGCTGGCGGGCCCCACAGGCGGGTCCCAGCCGGTTGGTCATCTACAGTACTCGGTACACTTGCATCCCATCAGGGTACGAGCGGTATGGTCTTCGTGGGTATAGTGAACGCCGTCCGAGCCCATCGTCAGCATCTGGCCACTGTTCCCGCGTCACCCCGCAAAGTCTTCGGTATGGCCACGTAGTTGTGCATCTTGTCATCGTACCAGGGCGTACCGTGTACCATGCCACACGTCGCTCTATCCTCTTGATTGGTTCCGGCTACACTGATGTAGCCGGTCTCGTGCCTTGCTACTCCTTGCCGATCCGGTTGCCGTGAGGTAGCTAGCTTGACTTGCTCCTATCCGGCTGCGCTCAGCCAGCCGGACATGATCCGACTGCCGTGATTCTTGTCTGGTTGGGGTATCCGGAGGTCATCTCCCCGACACTAAGACTACCATGAATACTGATATGGATGATGCCACTAGTCTTAAGGTTAAGGAAGAAGTTATTGCATTGGATTGTTTTATAACTAACTTGCAAGGTGAATGCAAAATGCATTTTGAGGCTCTCATGAGTCAACTTGCTCACTTAGATGAACCCCTTGAAGAAAAGGGAAGAATTGAAAGGGAGGATGCAATGGAAATTGCATCTTTGAAAAATGCTCTAGAAGAAGAAGAAATTCGGGCCTCTCTTGAAGAGAGACTTGATTCAATTGAGGAGTCTAATGATGAACTCTTCACCAAACTTGTGAAGGAACGGGATCATGCTATTGCTAAGGTAAAGAAGCTAAAAAGAGAGAAGGTCGAATTTGGGGCTGCTCATGCTAGACTTTTCGAGAAGTATGAGACACTTGACATCGCTCACAAGGCTTTGGAGAGCGAATAATCCATTATCAATGAGTCTCATGACCAGCTCCAAACTTGACTAACAAAGTATGATGTCCCTAGAACCTCTACACCAATGTGCAATCATGAAGACATTCTTCAAGAAAATGCAAGGTTAAAAGTTGAGCTTACCAAGTCATCTCAGCCCAAAGGTAAGGAAGTCCTTGATGAGATATTGAGAAATCAAAGAACAAACAATGGAAAGGAGGGACTTGGATATGTTCCCAAGACCAAGAAGAAGAAGAAGAAAAACAAGAAAAGGAAGGCCAAGAATACTCAAGCAAAGACAAGCACCATTGAAAAGAACATCATGAAGGACAAAACTGATTATGTTCGTTTTGCAGGGTCTAATAATACTCATTATGAGTTATTTCGTGATTATTATGGTGACGTTTATGCTAGTTATGTAGGTTCTTATAATAATTACATTGCTTGGTCTATTTGGGTTCCAAATACCCTTGTTACTAACATGAGAGGACCCATTGAAAAATGGGTACCTAAACCAAGAAGTAATTTTCTTGTAGGGCTATGCTTCTGGTGGGTCGAAATGGGTACTTCATAGTGGATGCACAACTCATATGACCGGAAGCAAGGAGATCATCACGAAGATGTGGCCTAATCATGATCAAATAACCATCTCCTATGGTGACAAGTCCAAATCAAAGATATTGGGTCTCGGAAAAGTTGTGGTTTCCCATGATATCTCTCTCGTGGACGTAATGCTTGTTGAGACCCTTGGTTACAATTTACTTTCTGTTCATGCCCTTGGTAAGATGGGTTTTGTTGTTTTCATTGATGATGTTATTGTGGTACTCTTGTGGAGCAAGTCTCTCAAGGTCGCTTTTGTTGGGTATGTTGAAAACGACTTGTATGTGGTGGACTTTTCGAGGAAAACCACTACAAGTCCGATGTGCCTATTCGGAAAGGCCGATGTGGGTTGGCTATGGCATCGATGGCTAGCTCATGTCAATATGAGAACTTTGCAAAGTCTTCACAAGGGTGGCCACATCCTTGGACTAAAAGAAAATGTTTACTTTGCCAAAGATTGTGTGTGTAGGGCTTGTGTTGAAGGAAAGATGCACGACTCTCCCCATCGAAGGAAGACAATTATTTCATCAAAGAGGATCCTTGATCTTCTCCATGTGCATCTCTTTGGTCCTCCATCTCATGCAAGCCTAGGTGGGAAGAAGTATTTCCTAGTGATTGTTGATGATTATTCAAGATATACATGGGTTTACTTCTTCGAGTAGAAAAGTGAAACTCAACAAACTGTCATTGACTTTGCCAATGAGGTGCACCATCAACACAATGTCCCCATATTGGCAATAAGAAGTGACAATGGCTCCGAGTTCAAGAAATACACATTGAATGTATTCTTGAGTGAAGAGGGGATAAGACATCAATATTCCGCTGCGTATACCCCTCAACAAAATGGTGTAACCAAGAGGAAAAACAGGACTCTGATGGATATGGCAAGATCAATGTTGGCTGAATTCAAGTCTCCATACAACTTATGACCTGAAGCCATATCCACCGCTTGCCATTCTTCAAATCGGCTTTACCTCCGCAAGATCTTGGACAAGACTCCCTATGAGATACTTACCGGTAACAAGCCAAACATTTCATACTTCCAGGTATTTGGTTGCAAGTGTTTCTTTCTCATTAAAGGAGTTCGTTTATCTAAATTCGATTCTAATGCTTTAGAAGGCATTTTTGTTGGTTATGGTGCCAAATCCCACACTTATAGAGTCTACAACAAGACCACCGGGATTGTTGTGGAATCTTGTAATGTGGTGTTCGAAGAGAATGATGGATCCCATGTGGGGCAAGTTGATGTTCGTGATACAGATGTTGAAATACCCCAAGAAGCCATAAGAAGAATGGGTGTGGGATTCTACCACCCCGTTGAGGAACCCCTTCTAACGATCGGGAAGGACAATGCTCTACTCAAGTAGAGCCCTCACTACACAAGATCAACAAACCCCACCTGCTAAACCAACTACTGCGCTGACACAACAATCTTCTAAGGATCATCAAGCCGGAAGTCCCAGGCCAGATTATCCGGCTAGGGAGGCCAGATTATCTGGCCCTGCATCACCTTCACCACCAAGGAACAACGAAAATGTTGCTAAAACTCCCAGGCCGGATTATCCAGCCACTCCCTCGGCCGGATTATCCGGCCCTGGAAGCTTAGAACAATACCCTCATATTACGGGTGTTGATCAAGATCAAGGGCATGCTTCTTCTCCAACTGTCAATGCTGAACAATCTGCTGAACAAGCTAATAGCCAAGGTGATGAGCAAGATGATGAATTTATCCCTCCAAGGAACAATGAAGAAATTGAAATTCAATGCAAGGCTCGAGCTGAAAAGAATCTTGAACTCAGAGGTCACACACTTGATAAAATGGTGGGTGATCTAAGGAGATGAGTGTGCACTAGGAGTAAACTTGCAAAATTCAGCGACCATCAAGCACATATATCTATGGTTGAACCCAAGAAGGTTTCTGAAGCTATTGAAGATCTAGACTAGGTTGTGGCTATGCATGAAGAGCTCAACAATTTTGAGCGCAACAAAGTCTAGAAGCTCGTTGAGAAGCCTAAGGAGTGCCACAATGTTATCGTCACAAAGTGGATCTTCAAGAATAAGCAAGATGAGAATGGAATTGTTGTGAGGATCAAGACAAGCCTTGTGGCTAAAGGCTTTTCCCAAGTGGAAGGCATCGACTTTGGTGAGACTTATGCTCCAGTCGCTCGCCTTGAGTCCATCCGTATCCTCCTTGCTTATGAAGGTCATCATAACTCTAAATTATAGCAAATGGATGTTAAAAGTACCTTTCTTAATGGTCCATCACATTAGTTGGTCTATGTTAATAAACCCCCGGGCTTCGAGGACCCCAACTTTTCGAACCACACTTACAAACTCGATAAGGCGCTCTATAGACTTAAACAAGCCCCGCGTGCATGGTATGAGCATCTTAAAGAGTTATTGTTAGATCGGGGTTTTGAAGTTGGGAAGATTGACCCCACTCTTTTTACTAAGAAGGTTAATGTGGAGCTTTTCGTATGCCAACTCTATGTTGATGACATTATTTTTGTCTCAACTAACCAAACTTTTAAGGATGATTTTTCAAAGCTTATGAATGACAGGTTTCAGATGTCTATGATGGGAGAGTTGAGGCTCTTTCTTGGTTTCGAAATCAAGCAACTACAAGAAGGGACTTTTATTAATCAAGCAAAATACATTCAAGACATGCTCAAGAGATTCAAGATGACCGATCTTAATGGTGTTGCTACCCCGATGCAAACGAAGTGTCACCTTGAATTAAATCCCAATGGTAAAGATGTGGACCAAAAGGTATACCGGTCCATGATCGACTCTCTTATTTACCTCTGCGCATTTGGACCCGATATTGTGTTGAGTGTAGGTGAGTTTTCAAGGTATCAAGCGGCTCTTAAAGAAAGCCACTTGGTGGCGGTTGATGACCCACAAGTATAGGGGGTGTATCGCAGTATTTTCGAGGGAAGTGAAACCAAATTTATTGATTCGACACAAGAGTAGTAAAAGTAAAGATAGTAGTAACAATTGCAGTAAACAGTAGGATTAAAGCGCGGTAGGCATAGGGATGGATGGACGGGCGTTGCATGGATAAGACAATTCATATAGCAATCAAGATACAGGGCAATTGCAGATAAATAAGATAAATCATCCAAGTACTAAATAATCATAGGCATGTGTTCCATATATAGTCATACGTGCTATCCATTAAGGGAACTACTGACAATTAAGGTGCTCCTTTTAATAGAGCACCAGAGCAAAGCATTAACACTCTGTGAACACATGTGATCCTCACATCAAAGCCATCCCTTCCGGTTATCCCGATTATTGTCACTTCGGGGCCTTTGGTTCCGAACAACAATATGTGTATACAACTTGCAGGTAAGATCACAAACAATACTATCATAATGAATCAATAACATGTTCAGATCTGAAATCATGGCACTCGGGCCCTAGTGACAAGCATTAAGCATAACAAGTTACAACAAAGTCAAAAAGCACTAATAATAGATACTAGGCACCATGCCTAAACAATCTGATGCCATTACATGAACGATCTCATCCAGTCCCTACCATCCCCATAGCCTATAGCGGGGGATTACTCACTCATGTATGGGGGAATCATGTATGGTCGATGGAGAAGCGATGGTGATGATGACGGCGATGATCTCCTCCAATTCCCCATCTCAACAGGGTGCCAGAACGGAGTTTCTGGTTCTGAATCGCGGAATCTGGTTGTGGCGGCGTAGCGGAACTCTTTCTGGAAAAACGTCAACCCCCCCTGGGTTTTTAGGTCAGGAGGCATCTTATAGGCAAAGAGGGAGGCCAAGGGGGTGACCGAGGCGGCCACAACACCCCCAAGCGCGGCCTGGCCTGGCCCACGCGGCCAGGTGGTGTGGGCCCCTCGTGGCCCTCCTCTGTCTCGTCTTCTGGCTCCGTGAGTCTTCTGGTGAAATAGGATTTTATGCATATTTTCTGGGATTTTTCCTAATAGTTGATTTTTTGCACAAAAACTAGACACCAAGGTAATTCTGCTAAAAACAGCGTCAGTCTGTGTTAGTTGTATCCAAATCACACAAGTATAGAGGAGAAACAATAGCAAAAGTGTTCGGGAAAGTAGATACGTTTTGGACGTATCTACCCCCCCAAGCTTAGCTTATTGCTTGTCCTCAAGCAATTCAGTTGAAAACTGAGTGCGATAAAAGAAACTTTCACGAGCACATTTGCTTCATAAGATGTATATATTCTCAGCATATGATCAACTACTTAGGAAATTCATAATAAAGAGTATGCAACTAAGTTTACTTAATAATCATTGCAAGCTATGAAGAGATTCCAACTCAAAAATAATAAATAGCATGAAGCATAAACATAGCAACATTGCAATGTCATAAAAAGGTATGATAGAGTGGTATCTCGCTTACCTTTGATTGTAGAGCAAACATAAATGCCAAGGCACCTTTGAAATTCAAGTGAAGACTAGAAGTAAAGATATCAAAGATACAAGCATCAAAGTCATGACACAATTAATCCAAATTTTGAGACAAGCATATTACACTAAGAATGACAACTATGCTCTCAAGAAAGTGCTCATAGAATATGTGGAGACTCAACAAGGAAATGAAAAGGTTTTGAAAAGTTTGAAAGGCTTCCAAATGCTGAAAGTATGGTACTCATTAGCTTTGAGCTCTCATTGCCCCTATCATAAGCATCTTTAAATGGTTAAGGTGAAAGTGAGGTCCAATACGAGTTATATGCTTGACAGACTATAAACTGGAAATCTCCTATCCCTTGAGTACGAGGGCCGCTCCTCATGCTACTCAACTTTAGTTACCGGTAAGTTCTTGTCATAGTAAATACATGCGTATCATAGAGAACCGCCAACGGGATACCCCTTGCTCGATGATACAGAATAATCCCCATATCAAAATGACAAGGCAAGCAGACAATGAGCATCTCCGCAATCTTCTTATTTACCATGGGAAAATGGTGCTTTTTTCTCTCTTTCCTCTTTTCTCATCATCTCTTTTTTTATTTTTCTCAATAACTATCTCTCTCTCTTTTATAAGAAGAATGCTTCATAGACTGCTCATTATGGTTACGCTGTAGGTTTCCACCATGATTAGGCATGGATTAGACCAGCCGCCCAGGCGTTTCTCTAACACACATACATAACTCCATGGACTTACAAGCTCCCCTTTTATTTCACACCGACGACATCCGTAAGCAAAAGAGCATGATATCAACTAGGTATATATTTACAGGTGTTGAAAGCGTTCCTCGTGACAACACGGTTCTGCTAATCCCCAGCCTATAATTTTCAAGCATATAACTTTCATGGACAGTCACAATGGTTCAGGTTTATTAAGTGCAAGAAATAAAGTGTGCCATCAAGTTCGTGAGATCTTTACTAACTAACTTTCTCATAACAAGCAAACATTTTATTCAGAAGAAAACTAGGCATACTGAATATGCACGGAAAAGCAAATGATGCTAATAGGTAGGTATGGTGGACACTTTTGGCAATATTGGTTTTGGGGAGTTGGAAACACAAGTAGATCTCATACTCAGTGCACGTGAAGGCTAGCAATAGTAAGGGAGCGACAAACGAGAGAGCAATAACTATCATAATCATGATTGCAACAAAACATGACTAATCATGGCATTAAAGTGATTCAAAACCCCTGAGGCAAAATATTTCATCGAGGCTTAACTGATTATTGTTTCAGTCATATGCATGCGTGAGCATGTGCCAAGTCAATTCAAGTGAAATATTCAGAGGAGGATACCACAGTGTCATACCAAGTTATGAATAGAACAATGCAAGCAAACATTCATATGACATGCTACAAACCATTAGCAAGCTGGAGCTAATCATAAGAAAGCAAGAACTACTAAGAATCCATAAATAACATACACCTTACATGAACAGACTAAGCATGCCCACAATGATGAGTATATGTACAAAAATGAAAACAAATAGAGTTCATTACCAGCCTCTTACCGCACCTCAAGTTGTCATTAATCCTCATTATTTCTCTTCACTTGTGTGGCTTGAATAATAACATGAAACCAAACTCCACTGAGGACTGCTGAACCCTGCAACGAACTTCACAAAGCCAAAGAAGAACAAAAAATATTTTTGGTGTTTTTTGATTTTTAAAGGCAAGAGCAAAAAGGAGGAACAAGCAAAGCAAAATCTTTTTGGGTTTTTCGAATAGTCCAAACAAAGAAAAAAGGAAGAGGCAAACCAAGGCAAAAAGAAAAAGAAGCAAACAAAGAGAAACAACGAAAATATTTTTGGTCTTTTTGTGTTTTGGAAAGCAAAAGAAAGTGAAACATGGATATACAAAGTACCGACTGAACATGATATGGAGATGAGTGTGATGTTGGTGTACCTCCCCCCAAGCTTAGGCTTTTGGCCTAAGTTGGTATCAACCCCAATGCGGATAAGGGTTCCAAGCCGGCGGGTTGTCATAAGAATGATCGTAGTTAGGCCCTTGGGAAGAAGAAGAAGTTCCCCAATCATAAGTAAGATGATGGTACGAAGACTCCCACTCATTCGAGGGCTGGACCAAATCATCTGTAGCCTCCCTTCCAGTCCCCTACTCCTGCTGGGAGAGCTCCCCCAGATACGTATCGAGCTCCTCCTCAGTGAGTGACCATCCTACCCTGGTTTCAAGGTTAAACAAAACAGGTGCAGGCAAAAGAACAACACGTTCAGACTTACTCCTTCTCTAACCAGCCTTGAGAAAGGTCATTTCATAAGATAAATCACTCAAATTAGCCCAAGAAGAAACAAATTTATGCTGTATCATGGAATTAAGGTCAAGCCTCTCTATGGGAAACTGTAGGTCTAGATGATGAGGCACTACACCATGCAAAGCTAATAAACAAGAGGTGATGAGGCCTCCACAAATTCCACCTTTCTCGCTGTTAGCAGCAAGACAAAAAGCTATCAAGGCACCCAAATTGTAAGTCCTATCTCGTTTTAAAGCAGCTGAGATGAATGCTAGATCATAAGAGGATAACTTATTAGTATTTTTCCTAGAAAGAACACACTTGGCAATAAAGTAAGCAAAGTAGCGAATAGACGAGAGATGAATGTTACGAATTTTCCCACTCTCCTTTGAGAAGCTGCTCCCTTGGCAAATCTCCGCATACAAGTCCATGAGTGGTGCAGGTCACACTTTAATCCTTTCACACGATCCCCACTGGGGTACTTTAATAGCTACACAAAAGTCATCAAAAGGAAGGTTGACAGCTATATTGTAAATTTTGTAGTGAACCATGGGGTTAGGCAAAGAGCAACTAAATCAAAAGTCCTACACCATAGACATAGTTAGTTTCACAAATTGGTAAGGTTCATCTCCCACAAAATGCTCCTATCCTGCATTAGCAATTAAAGTATGGAAGTTCTGAGAAATCCCTGCAGCCCTCATGAATTCGGGGCATGGATAGATGGAAGGAAAAACTTCCTCCTCTCGGTGAACCTTCATAACCTTAGGCACCCTTAATTCATGTTGGTTGAGTTGATGTTCATTCATCTTCTTTTCTGAAATTTAGGACAACCATCATACAAGTGATTGCAAAGTGATTACATAATGAAGGGAACTACTCATAGGGACTTGTAAGAGGCCTAGACATGCATCAAAACAAATTTTCTAAGCATTGAGCAAGCTTACAAGCTCACATAACCTGTCACCTATAGCAGCAAAATACTCAAGATATAAACCACTAAACACAAATCTACTTGGACAAGCGGAGGAGTCACATACCGAAGAACAAATTCTGCAAATTTCAGCAGCAAAGATGGGTTGAGCAAGGAGATCGAAAAATCGTGAGCAAGAACAGCAAGAACGTGATTTCGAGCAATGAACTGGTGTTTTCTCGGGAGAGAGAAGGAAGTGGCAAGTGAGAGAGTGAGTGGAGGGCCAGTGGTGGCCCACACCATGGCCAGGAGCGCCCCTGGGTGGCTGCGCCAACAGGTGGTGTGCCTACTTGGTGGGCCCCCTGGGTCACTCCAAGCACTTCTCTGCCCCTTTTTCACGTAAAAATTTAATATGAATTTTTTGGATTTTTTCGAGGCACTTTATTTTTTTAGCAATTTTCAGGTATAGATGAATGATTTTCTGACAGAAAGATGTTTTTGGAAAGATGCAAAAGCAAAACGAAACTAAAACTTCAGAAGTTCTAAGACACACTAATATGCAAGCAACTAATAACAGAAAAGTGAACTAAGTGAAAGAAAAAACTAAAATGGATAAACATAAAAGTAAGCAAATATAATCATGGTGAAAACATTGTTTTGTTCATTAAAATCCCTTTGTTAACAAGGTTGATCAGCTCTTGTTACCAAAACAATTTTATATGAAATAAAACTTTGTATTCCACTAATGATTATGTTACCTTAACCTTGATAGCAATGGTCCCAATCATAATAGTTTCATATTTTTCTTGTGGTATGGGACAATATATTTCTCCAACTTGGATGCCCTCAACATGTTCAATTGAATTTAAATCATAAGTCCTATCAATATTCTTGGGGAAATAGACAGTATGCTCCTTTTCATTAACATTAAAAGTCACCTTTCCTTGATTACAATTAATAACAGCTCCTGCAGTATTAAGAAAAGCTCTCCCAAGAATAATAGACATATTGTCATCTTCAGGCATTTCAAGCACAACAAAATCAGTTAATATCAAGCAATTATGAGCCACTTGAATAGGTACATCCTCACATATACCAACAGGCATAGTAGTAGATTTATCAGCCATTTGCAAAGATATATCGGTTGGTATTAGTTTTTCCAATTGAAGTCTCTTATAGAGAGGAAAAGGCATAACACTAGCTCCTGCTCCTAAATCACACAAAGAAGTTCTAACATAACTATTTTTAATAGAGCATGGAATAGTTGGAATCCCTGGGTCTCCAAGTTTCTTTGGAACCTTACCATTAAAGGAATAATTAGCAAGCAAAGTAGAAATTTCTTCATTAGGGATCTTCCTTTTATTAGAGACAATATCCTTCATATACTTTGAATAAGGAGGCAATTTAATAGCATCAGTCAAAGGTATTTGCAAAAATAAAGGTTTCATCCACTCACAAAACTTATTATAGTGTTCATCTTCCTTTGACTTGTGTTTCTTATCAGGGAAATACATAGGTTTTTGGACCCAAGGCTCTCTTTCACTACCATGTTTCTTAGCAACAAAATGTTCTTTAGTGTATTTAGTATTCTTAGTGTACGTTTCAGGTTCTTCTTCAACTTTTTCTTTATCAGGAGCATCATTTTCCTCATTACCACTTTCAGTTTTAGCATCAGAGACAGATATACTATTAGGATCTTTAGTAGGTTCAGAAGGTTCTACAATAGTTTTATGTTTCTTTTGCCTTTTCTTAGGAGTAGTACCACTATTTTTAGTTTGTTGATAATCTTGCTCAATTCTTTTAGGATGCCCCTCAGGATATAGAGGATCCTGGGTGGCAGCACCACTTCTAGTTCTAATTTCATAAGCATGTTTTTCTTTAGCAGCATTAACTAGCAAATCTTTTTGTACCTTAATAAGCTGATCAATTTGAGTTTGAAACATTTGGAAATGTTTAACAAGCATTTTAACATCATTAGAGGTTCTTTCTAGAATAGCAGGTCTAGCACTAGGAGGGAAATATTTCTGAAGGAAGGTACTAATCAAGCAATCAGGGCTATCAATAGATCCAGGAGGTAAATTATTAAACCAAGTTTTTGCTTCTCCTTTTAGTGAAAAAGGGAAAATTTTAGCAACAAAGTAGGTGCGCGTCTTAATATCATCAGAAAACAGGCCACTCATGGTAGAAAGCTCAGTCACATGTGCTACAGCACTTTCATTCTTAGTCCCACAAAAAGGTTCTTTCTCAACAATAGTTATGTAAGATAAATCAAGAGAGAAATCATAATCCTTATCTTTAATGTTTATGGGAGATGTAGCAAACTTATCATTAGGAGATAATTTGGGTTTTATAGTATGCCTCTCAAGGTGACTCTTAATAGCACTTTTATCATGAGTGTTTTGACATTCTCTAATAAATTCATCGGTCATCTCTATATAACTGTCTTCAATATCATAGCTCTCTCTAGACTCAGGTGAACTGTCACGTGTAATAGTGTCTTCATTAGGAGTTTCAGTATTTCCAGCTATAGTTCTAGCAATCGTAGCATCTAGGAAAGGACCTAATAAACCACTCTTATCAAGCACAGTAGAAGCAGCATCATAAGTATCAGAAGTTTCAGATTCAATAGTAGTAGCAGCGTGTGTGGCATGTGTATGTGGTGGTGTAAGGAACTTACTCATAACAAACGGTGAATCAAGAGCAACAGAGGTGTTCATAACCGTACCTCTCCTTGTAGTGGATGGTAAAATAGGGACCTTGCCATCACGAGACTTACCCATGATGGATGAATGGCAGCGAATAATAGTGATTCCAAGTGAAATTGATAAATAAAGCTATTTTCCCGGCAACGGCGCCAGAAAATAGTCTTGATGACCCACAAGTATAGGGGGTGTATCGCAGTATTTTTGAGGGAAGTGGAACCCAATTTATTGATTTGACACAAGGGGAGCCAAAGAATATTTATAAGTCTTAACAACTGAGTTGTCAATTCAGCTGCACCTGGAAACAATCTTGCTCACAAAAGTTTATCAGTAGCAAAAGTTTTGTAGTAGCAATAGCAAAGTAATAGCAGTAGTAAAAGTAAAGACAGTAGTAACAATTGCAGTAAACAGTAGGATTAAAGCGCGGTAGGCATAGGGATGGATGGACAGGCATTGCATGGATAAGACGATTCATATAGCAATCAAGATATAGGGCAATTGCAGATAAATAAGATAAAGCATCCAAGTACTAAATAATCATAGGCATGTGTTCCATATATAGTCATACGTGCTCGCAATGAGAACTTGCACAACATCTTTTGTCCTGCCAGCCCGTTTGCAGCGGGGCCTCAAGGGAACTACTAACAATTAAGGTGCTCCTTTTAATAGAGCACCGTAGCAAAGCATTAACACTCCATGAACACATTTGATCCTCACATCAAAGCCACCCCCTCCGGTTATCCCGATTATTGTCACTTCGGGGCCTTTGGTTTCGGACAACAATATGTGTATACAACTTGCAGGTAAGATCACAAACAATACTATCATAATGAATCAATAACATGTTCAGATCTGAAATCATGGCACTCGGGCCCTAGTGACAAGCATTAAGCATAACAAGTTGCAACAAAGTCAAAAAACACTAATAATAGATACTAGGCACCATGCCCTAACAATCTGATGCCATTACATGAACGATCTCATCCAATCCCTACCATCCCCATAGCCTACAGCCGGGGATTACTCACTCATGGATGGGGGAATCATGGATGGTCGATGGAGAAGAGATGGTGATGATGACGACGATGATATCCTCCAATTCCCCGTCCCGACAGGGTGCCAGAACGGAGTTTTTGGTTCTGAATCGCGGAATCTGGTGGTCGCGGCGTAGCGGAACTCTTTCTAGAAAAACATCGAACCCCCCTGGGTTTTTAGGTCAGGAGGCGTCTTATAGGCGAAGAGGAAGGCCGAGGGGGTGACCGAGGCGTCCACACCACCCCTAGGCATGGCCTGGCCTAGCCCGCACGGCCAGGTGGTGTGGGCCCCTCGTGGCCCTCCTCCGCCTCGTCTTCTGGCTCCGCGAGTCTTCTGGTGAAATAGGATTTTTGGCATATTTTCCAGGATTTTTCCTGATAGTTGATTTTCTGCACAAAAACTAGACACCAAGGTAATTCTGCTGAAAACAGCGTCAGTCTGAGTTAGTTGTATCCAAATCACACAAGTTTAGAGGAGAAACAATAGCAAAAGTGTTCGGGAAAGTAGATAAGTTTTGGACGTATCAGCGGTCAAGAGAATCTTCAGATATTTGGTTCATTCCCCTAATTTTGGTCTATGGTATTGATGTGCTCGTCGTTCGACGTAGAGCTCGTTGGGAACTCCAAGAGGAAGGTATGATGAGCGCAGCAGCAAGTTTTCCCTCAGTTATGAAACCAAGGTTTAATCGAACCAGTAGGAGCAAGGAAACACCCCAAAGGTGTTACTAGCTGAGCTTTGGCAGGGCGCACTACGGGTGCTAGTAGCAACGTGGAGACCTGCACAACACAACCACATAACTTTGTCCCCAACTTCCGATGAGGTTGTCAATCTCACCGTGTTTTGCGGAAAACAAAGGATTAAACGTATCGAATGGAAAGAAGTAAAAGTTTGCAGAAAGTAAACACAAAGCGGTAAAAGATTGTAGATTGTATGTAAAGAGAAAGGACCAAGATCCATAGTTCACTAGAGGTGGCTCTCCTTAGATAGATAACATGCTGGGTGAACAAATTACAACGGGGCAATTGACAAACACCGAGAAAGCAATACATGCATATACTAATCATCTTGACTCCTTTGAGACTTGATTGGGCATTATAACATAATACATAGACCGCCATCCAACTGCATCTATGACTAATAATCCACCTTCAGGTTATCATCGAACCCCTCCGATTATTAAGTTGCAAGCAACATATTATTGCTTCTGAACTGCGTGTAAATTAAACAATACGATTGTTCTATGAACAAAGGATTGTTGTTTTCTCCCTAGTAGCAACAACACATCTAGTACCTTAGAGATTTCTGTCACTTCCCCAGATTACCAGAGGCATGAACCCACTATCGAGCATAAATACTAACTCTTGGAGTTGCTAGCATCTACTTGGCCAAGATAGCTACTAACAATGGAAAGCATGCAAGATCACAAATAACAAAGACATGATAGAATCAATAATCAATCTGAAATAGCATCTCAATATCCATCGGATCCCTGCAAACACAACATGTATGAATTACAAATAGATGATCTTGATCATGAACGGAGCTCACAAGATCTAAACATGAAAGCACAAAGGAGGAGAACCAGCCATCTAGCTACTACATGGATTCGTAGTCCAAGGACGAACTACTCACGCATCACACCGGAGGCTTGCATGGTGATGAAGAAGGCCTCTAGGGTGAATTCCCCTCTCCGGTAGGGTGCCGGGAAGAGCTTCAGATCCCTCCCGATCTAGGGATGGAGATGATGGCGGCTACAGACTCTTTCGTGGATTTTTGATCGGGTACTTAGGGTTTTCATCCCGAGGGCAATATATAGGGGAAGGAGAGGCCGAGGGGTGTCGGGAGCGGCCACACCACCCCCTGGCACGGGCCAGGCCTAGCCGCGTGGCTAGGTGGTGTGGTGGCCCCCAGGCCCTTCTCCGTCTCGTATTCTGGCACTTGATCCCTTCTAGAAAAATAGGCACTTTGGCTTTTGTCCCGTCCAATTCCGAGAATATTCATTTTCTGACTTTCCTGGAACCAAAAACAGCAGAAAACAGGCAGCTAGCACTGTGGCTCTTGTTAATAGGTTAGTCCAAGAAATCATATGAAAAGTACTCCAAAGTTGGAACAAAACACAAGAAAGTGGATAAAACCAAGCATGTAACATCAAAAATTATAGATACATTTGCAATGTATCAACATCCCCAAGCTTAACTCCTGCTCGTCCTCGAGTAGGTAAGTGATAAAAAGAAAGAATAATTTTTGAGGTGACATGCACCATCAAAGACTTGATCAAAGTATTTGTAAAACATTCAAAGCTGGGATCATAGTACTTCAATCATAACATGAAAGACAAAGCTCTAGCCATAAGACAAAGAAACTATGATGCAACATGAAAAGGCACAAACAAAAGATTCATGAATAACATGCTTTGCAAGACGTTTGTTTGTTTCACATAAAGAAAGCATGGCATAAGAGTATTCAGCTTGTCCCTCAATAGAGTAGCAAATATAAATGCATAAGACACCTTCAAAGTTCATAAGAGTGACTAGATACAATAGTTCAAAACAAGCAATATCAAGTTATGCATCAATCAACTAGTCTTGGGACAATGCACATAGAACTAAGAATGGCCACTATGCTCTCAAAGTAGGTGCATAAAGATAGAAGGTGGAGACTCAATATAATGGTGGAAGAAAGGCCTTTGTAAAAGGAAGTAGGGATTCAAGTCTCATAAAGAGCTTCCAAAAATTATGGTACTTATAGCTTTCAGCTCTCATTGCCCCTATCATAAGCATCTTGAAGGTGATTAAGGTTAAAGTGACACAACTAAGAGGATATGCTTGACAAGTTATAAACCGAAATCTCATGCCCCTTACTTACGAAGACCGATCCTCATGCTACTCAACTTCAGTCACGAGTAAGATCTTGTCATTGTAAGTATATGTGTATCATTAAGAACTGCCAACGGGGTACCCCTTGCACATGATACGGGAGCTTTCCCATAATCAAAATGACAAGGCAAGCAGACAATGAGCATCTCAGCGATCTTTTTATTTGCTATTTGCATAGGTTTTTATTGAGGATGCTTCATAGAGTAATCATTATGGTGATGCTGCAAGTTTCCACCATGATTAGGCATGGCTTAGGATAGCGGCCCAGGCGTTTCTCTAACACACATACAAACTCCATGATCTTACAAGTTCCACTTTTATTTCACACCGCCGGGATCCGTAAGCAAAAGAACATGATATCAACGGGGTACAAAGTACAAGTGCAATATTTAAAGCATTCCCCATGAAACATGGTTCTGCTAATTTCAACTTATAAAGCGCAAGCATATACGCAACAAAGAAGGACCCAATGGTTCAAGTTTATTAGAGGCAAAAAGTAAAGTGTGCCATCAAGTTCGTGAGAGCTTTAATCACTAGTTTTCTCATAACAAGTTTAATTTGGAAGGTAAACAAAAGCATGAATATACTTGGAATAGCATAAGCTAGTAGGTAGGTATGGTGGACTCTTTGGAATAACTTGGTTTAGGGAGTTGGATGCATGTGTGGAACTCATACTTGGTTGTGGAGGCTAGCAAAAGACTGGGAGCGACTAACTAAGAGAGCAACAATGGCCATAATCATGCAGAGCGACAAAACATCATTGATCAAAGCATAAAGTGATACTACAAGTTGAAAACTAAAGGATCATAAAGGCTATGGTGACTTGAGATAATCATAACATGGTGTGAGCATGCGCCAAGTCAACCCAAATAAAGCATCAAAGGAGAATACCACTATACTATGCTTTAATATGCTAAAACAACGCATGATTCATCCAAGGCACATTAAGCAATCTCAATTGTTTATAACAAGTCATGCTGTAGCAAACAATACTAAGCATAAAGCCAAAACAATATCAAGCATGGCATGACAAAGCACAGGCCATAGTCAAAAACAAGCTCTTTTTACCACATAAGTATGAACTTTTCTACTCTTTTCCAAACCAAACCAAACCATTTGCAAACCAATGTATGAAAGAGGGGGTCCAACCAATTTATTCAGAAAACTAATCAAACAAAAGCAAATGAAAAACCAAAACAAAAACGAAAAGAAGATGCTCCAAGAACAACACAACTGTGCATGAAACAGTAAAAACGAAGCGTTTGAAAGAAACCTGGGATTTTTATTGATGAAGAAGGGGATGCCTTGGGCATCCCCAAGCTTTGACGCTTGTACTTCTTGGATATTTCTTGGGGTGACACGTGTGGCATCCCCAAGCTTGAGATTTAGTCCATCCTTCATCTCATTACTCATTTCTCCCATACACCTGAAAATTTTCCTTCATACAAAACTTCACATAATCTTTATTAGCAACATTAGTGCACTCAAGATAAATAAGTCTTAAGGTTCAGTTCTAACACCAAATAAACTTCCATTAGAACACTAGATACTGTAGCACTTCCTTAAAAAATCTCAATTCCCCAAAAGAACTCAAAAAGGACCACAAGAAGCAAATGCAGAAAATTGCAGAAATCTGTCAAAACAGACCAGCAGGTAAAGACGAATTTTTTCGAAGACCTTATGTTGATCAAATAAAAAAGTGTTGAACTAACGAAAGTTAGATAACAACCTGGATCAGAAGCAAAAAAAATTACAGATCAATACGATATACAGATCTCTCTCACGAATTTTTACGGTGAAGCACAAAAATCTGTTTCGGGACAGCAACTTTCCCAATCATTACTTCATTCTCATTAGAGGTTACTCTTGGCACAAAAAGCAAATAAAAAGGATAAGGAAAGGTTATTACAGAGGTAATAACTTCCAAGACTCATCTAAAACTTTTGGGTTATCTCCCAATAAGTACTTTTCTTTAACGCCTTTAAGTTAGGTATAAGAAGCAAAGAAAGAATCAAGTGTTCTCAAATGAAGAAGCATTAAGATCAATACCAGAAATATTTTCAACAAGGTAAGGTATATCATCCAAATAAGTTCTAAAGGATCCTCTCTCAATGCTCTTAGGTTCACTATTCTCATCAAAAGGGTTTGTAGGAACAATCCAATCAAGATTCTTTTCTATGGCATCATGTATTGCTACTAGTTTAAAGGGTATTGGTATCTTAGGTTCCTCCCCATTAGGTTTGGTTTTGTTCATCTTTTCTCATGTACCAACAACATCTACACATGAGCCTAGCATATTGAAACGTTCAAAGACTTTTCTAGCTTCCTTGGCAATATCATAGAACTCCTTAAACAAAGTTTCTAGAATAAAATCCCTCTTTTCGGGGTCCTCAATTTCTTTAAGCTTAAGAAACATTACTTGCATTAAGGGGTTGAGGTTAACAAACCTAGCTTCTAACATGTGAATTAAAGAAGCTGCAGCAATCTCATAGTTTGGGGCAAGTTCTTCAAGGGATCTATCCTCAGTATCTTCATGCTTACTAACATGATTAAATAATTCTTCAATAATGTCTTTCCCAATTATAGAACCACTACCAATTGAAAGGTCTTTCAAGGTGAATGTAGGGATCAACATTATGAGTGTTTTTGAAATAAGAAAGCAAACAAGTAAACTATTTTTTTTGTGTTTTTGATAAAGAAACAAGCAAACAAAACAAAAAGAAACTAAGCAAAACAAAAACAACAAAGTAAAGAGATTGGTTATGAGGGACTCCCCTTGTGAAGATGTCCTTGACTCCTCGGAAACGGCGCCAGAAAAGATCTTAATGTGCTCGTCGTTCGACGTAGAGCTCGTTCGGAACCCCAAGAGGAAGGTATGATGAGCACAGCAGCAAGTTTTCCCTCAGTTATGAAACCAAGGTTTAATCGAACCAGTAGGAGCAAGGAAACACCCCAAAGGTGTTACTAGTTGAGCTTTGGCAGGGTGCACTACCGGTGCTAGTAGCAACGTGGAGACCTGCACAACACAACCACAGAACTTTGTCCCCAACTTGCGATGAGGTTGTTAATCTCACCGTGTTTTGTGGAAAACAAAGGATTAAACGTATCGAATGGAAAGAAGTAAAAGTTTGCAGAAAGTAAACACAAAGCAGTAAAAGATTATAGATTGTATGTAAAGAGAAAGGACCGGGATCCATAGTTCACTAGAGGTGGCTCTCCTTAGATAGATAACATGCTGGGTGAACAAATTATAGCGGGGCAATTGACAAACACCGATAAAGCAATACATGCATATACTAATCATCTTGACTCCTTTGAGACTTGATTGGGCATTACAACATAATACATAGACCGCCATCCAACTGCATCTATGACTAATAATCCACCTTCAGTTATCATCCAACCCCTCCGATTAAGTTGCAAGCAACAAATTATTGCTTCTGAACTGCGTGTAAAGTAAACAATATGATTGTTCTATGAACAAAGGATTGTTGTTTTCTCCTAGTAGCAACAACACATCTAGTACCTTAGAGATTTCTATCACTTCCCAGATTACGGAGGCATGAACCCACTATCGAGCATAAATACTAACTCTTGGAGTTGCTAGCATCTACTTGGCCAAGATAGCTACTAACAACAGAAAGCATGCAAGATCACAAATAACAAAGACATGATAGAATCAATAATCAATCTGAAATAGCATCTCAATATCCATCGGATCCCCGCAAACACAACATGTATGAATTAGAAATAGATGATCTTGATCATGAACGAAGCTCACAAGATCTAAACATGAAAGCACAAAGGAGGAGAACCAGCCATCTAGCTACTACATGGATCCGTAGTCCAAGGAAGAACTACTCACGCATCACACCGGAGGCTTGCATGGTGATGAAGAAGGCCTCCAGGGTGAATTCCCCTCTCCGGTAGGGTGCCGGGAAGAGCTTCAGATCCCTCCCGATCTAGGGATGGAGATGACGGCGGCTACAAACTCTTTCGTGGATTTTTGATCGGGTACTTAGGGTTTTCATCCCGAGGGCAATATATAGGGGAAGGAGAGGCCGAGGGGGTGCCGAGAGTGGCCACACCACCCCCTGGCGCGGGCCAGGCCTGGCCGCGTGGCTAGATGGTGTGGTGGCCCCCAGGCCCTTCTCCGTCTCGTATTCTGGCACTTGATACCTTCCAGAAAAATAGGCACTTTGGCTTTTGTCCCGTCCAATTCCGAGAATATTCATTTTCTGACTTTCCTGGAACCAAAAACACCAGAAAACAGGCAGCTAGCACTATGGCTCTTATTAATAGGTTAGTCCAAGAAATCATATGAAAAGTACTCCAAATTTGGAACAAAACACAAGAAAGTGGATAAAACCAAGCATGGAATATCAAAAATTATAGATACATTTGCAATGTATCAGGTATCCCAAGGGCTCTAATTTCTCCTTATGTGGTTATACGGATTCCAATTGGGCTGGTGACAAGGATGATAGGAAGTCAACTTCTGGAGCTTGTCAATTTTGGGAAGGTCTTTGGTATGTTGGTCTTCTAAAAAGAAAAATTGCATATCTCTCTCCACCGCCAAAGTGGAATATGTAGCTGCTGCAAGTGCGTGCACTCAATTACTATGGATGAGGCAAACTTTAAAGGAATACGTGTCAATTGTGACAAAGTGCCTATTTTATGTGACAATGAAAGTGCCATTAAAATTTCTTACAATTCGGTGCAGCACATAAGGACTAAACATATTAAGATCCACAATCATTTTATTCGAGACCATGTTTCTCGTGGAGATATTGACTTATCTTTTGTGAGCACGAAGAATCAGCTTGCGGATTATTTCACGAAGCCACTTGATGAAGCAAGGTTTTGTTATTTGAGGAATGAGCTAAATATCGTTGATTCAAGGAGCTTGACTTGATCTCCCTTGCATACTCCCCTATATTTCTTCCTTTATTTAGTTTAGGTGTCGGCAAGGATATAGGGGGAGTGTGGTCCTAATTATTGGGCTAACCCTCCCCCATAATGTCGAAAGCAAGATAAATCATTTCTCTTAATATCATTTTGTGATATGTGAGTTTATTGATGAGTATTGGCTATGAACGCAAGATACATCTTCGCGGTGTCATGCCATCTAATCCTACATAGTGGCTTCGGCCACCACCCTCTTCTTTATGAAGAGTTGGTTCTTTGAGGTTCTTTCATTTGGTTTTATTCGCCCATCTTGTGTTCTTATGGAAAACACACCAACGATTGGCTTTTCACTCTCTTGGTTTTTGCAATTCTTGGTGTGTAGTACCATCTCAGTTTGGTTATCTAAACCTAAGCCTTTCTCCCACCTTGAACCATCTATCTTGCACTCAAGTCCATTGTTTATCTTGTGAGGGTTTTGAGGGGTTATGCTGGCCCAATTTCTATGTAAACAAAATAATTCGTGAAGGACGGATTATCCTCCCCCTAGGTGGCCGGATTATGCAGCATGGGCGGTTTCATCTACTTAGGGTTGGGCGTCGGGTGGAAGGGCTCAAACAGAGCAGCCACTCCACCCCGACCACCAACCTCTCTCCTAGTCGCTGCCAGCCTCCTCGGCCCTCCTCGGTACCGTTCTAGCCACCGGATTCTCTGCCCTCCTAGATCTTCTTCACAACTCCTCCGGGTACCTTCTCCTCTAAGTTCTTCCTCCAATGAGTGAGGGTAAATTCCCCACTCTCATCTTTTGTATAGATGTTATTGTTTGTTGTTGGGACTCGGTCTAGAAGTTGCTCTTGTGCTCTTTTGCTTATTAGAAATCATAGGCTAGCAACCACGTTGCCTGATCTATGCTTGAATTATGCATCTGAGATGATCTGCAAAAAATCGCAAGGGCTGGATTATCCGCCCCCTAACTCGGTCAGATTGTCCGCCCTTGACTCAGACGGATTATCCGGCCTAGAAGGTTTGCACCTGCTGCAGCTAATCTTAGACTATGGTTTGACATGTGATTGACTTGTGGTTGTTCCTATACTATTTATAACACTCCTCCTGGACTTGCGTGTGTGTGTTCTTATCTACCTGCTATCTACCTCATTCACTTCATAGGTGGCTCTCGTGGGATCTCTCAGACATACAAGCGATGTCGTCGTGCTCGCTATTTTAGGCCCAACAAAGAAGGTGTTCTTGTTGATGAGGTTGAGTTAAGGAGGCAGAAACGAGAGGTTGTTAGGATGGCAAAAAGGGCTAAGAAGGACATGAGGTCTCGGGCTAGTTCCAAGAAGAAGGGTAAGAAGCCTAGGGCCAGCTACAAGGACATGGACATCATTTCATATTCATCTATTCGTCAGCGTGACCTATATGTGGAGGCTGATATTGATGAGGAGCTTGGGGACCTCCACTTTTGGTGTGCTCACCACAAATTCATCTTTAATGATGTTTATGACCGCCTGAAAGATTCGTCCCATGCGTCCTATCGATCTGACCGAGGCAAGCCATATGCCTCAATGTGCTAAAGCTTTGGTTGTGACTGGGAAGATGGGGTTGCATCATCTCATGGAGCTCTAGTCTTTTTATGATACTTCCATGGTGAAGAAGTTTTTCTCCACTCTCATGGTGTGTGGGGATGAGCGTCACACCATGAAGTGGATGACAGGCGGGAACTATCTGGAGTCTGATTTCTACATGTTTTCTAAGGTTCTTGGTTACTCTTTTGCTGGTCGTGATCAATCTTGTGGGTATTGCATCATCCTGCTATCAAGCCCAACAAAGACACATTTCTTTCACCATGCTATGTTCCAAATGGTACTGTTGGTAAGGTTGCCAATATCTCTCCACTATATGCATAGCTGGTTGGTACGTTCCTTGATTGCATCACTCCGAGTGAGGGCAACAATGACAGCATCCGTGGTCACCTTGTTAAGCTGTTGGGCTTTGCTTATGAGGTTGCATCTTCTGAAGACCCTATTGTGAGCTACCAGCTAGATGTGATAGATTTCATCTTCCACGAGATGACTAATGCTATGTACAACATGCTATCTATCATGTATGCTCCCTACATCATGATGCTCATCAAGCATATGCTCCCACATGAGGATTTCGGTGACAATATTGATGGTGTTCACAAAGTCAAGAAGATCTACAAGACTAGGAAGACCTCTTGCCCTAGCTCTTGAGTCCTTTATGGGAGATGCTAGGGCGAGTGGGAGGAGGCCCCAGGTGACATCTATTGCTAGGGAAGTTAAGCAACTAAACTGGTTCCAGTGCAACATTCTTTGCATGGGAGTTGACACCCACAAGGGGCAGTATGAATCGTACCGGCAGCATCATGACATGGCTCACACTCAACATCTTATTCTCCACCATGTCTCTGGGGTATCAATCCCTCCTCCTACCAAGGCAGCTCCTATCCCGTATCCTCAGTGGAACACTTCAGGCACCAACTATGGTGAGCTCGAGCGTCACTTGTTTCCGAGAAATCCTACTCCGCCAGCCGCTGATGATGAGGATGATGATGATGAGGGTGCCTGTGATGAGGAAGAGGACGAGAATGAGGACAAGGAGTGATCTCCAGGGACGCTACCATCGCTGTTTTTCCTTTTTGGCATTCTGATGCCAAAGGGGAGAAGTAGTTCTAGTAGGTGTCGAGGGGATTTGCATGGGTCAGGCACAAGCACATTTGGCACTTTATCATTTTTCTTCGTTCTTGCTTGTGCCCATTTAGCATTGAACTCTCATATTTGCTATTTGGTTTGTTTGTGTGAGAATATGTTGGCCCATTATGTGTCATGATACTATGGATTCATCTTTATGGATTTATCACTATGGATTTCTGGAATTATCTATGTGGACGTATTGTTATGTATTTATTCTTGGAAGTCTCAATATGGGTTTCTTCAAAAGTATCTGTCATTATCTTATTAAGGACTTCATTATGGTGGTATGGTACATCTCTCTCCTTAACTCATCATATGTTCTTAACTTCCAATTTATGAAAAGGTACTGAGCCTATGTGTGTGCATTTGTATTCAAATGCAAACTTAATATATGCACACATGCAGGGGGAGTTCATTTTCATCCTTGGAATGATGTGTTAGTAGGGCTATATTGCAAATCCTTCTATTGTCATCTAACACCAAAAAGGGGGAGATTGAAAGAACATTTTATGATCCCTTGTATTTTGAATCTTAGATAATAATGCCAAGGATTATTTAATTGTGTGTTTAGTGTGCAGAACAATGTTTCCACTCAAATAATGCTAAACCAGAGTGCTGGGGAAGGCCCACCAAGTTTGCCAAAGCCAACAAGGCGCGTCATGCGGTAAGGGGGGTGGAGTTTCTCCCCGGATTAACCGGCCAAGGCCGGAGCATTCTCCCAGGCCGAATAATCCGCCCCTCCAGGGGGTAGATAATCCGCCCCCAGGGTGTTGCCAATGCCACCAAGGCACGTCACGTAGCAAGGGGGCGGAGTTTCTCCCCGGATTAACCGGCCAGGGCTGGAGCATTCTCCCGGGCCACATAATCCGCCCCTCCAGGATTTTTGGAAAATGCAACCAAGGCGTGTCATGCTGTGTGGGGCCAAACTTTTAGTCCAGATTGTTCGTGCTAGGGCCGGATGTTTTCCCTGGCTGGATAATTCGGCCCCCACTTAGGACGGATAATCCGGCCCCCAAATTGTCCAACGGTAACTTTTCGAGTGGGGATATAAATAGCCCCTCAGATCCCCATTTCAGATCTCTTGGATCCTGTGAAAAAGCTCTACCAAGTTCATATCTATTCAAGCGCAATATCCACCTTCAAGCACTCAAAGGCTCCGGGCTTTGGGGAATCGAAGGAGGAGACTTTGATCAACATCGGCATCCATCAAGATATTCACTTCCCCTCCATTCACTTGGAGGATTCTTGATCTAGTGTTTCTTGTAAATCTCTAGATCTCAATTTCGGTTATTGATTAACTTGTTCTTGCGGCAGCTTGTTGTCATCACGGGGGCCTCCAATTCACTTGTGGATGTGTGCCCCATTAGAGTTGCAAAGGCACTGGTTCCTGCCTAGAAGGGTGCCAAATAATGGAAGGTGGATCAGGCCTTTGGTGGCAAGATCCATTTGAGAACAGGGTGAGGCCTATTGTGGTATGGTAGTCTTAGTACCACCCACCCTCCAATGCAGACATACTTCCCTTAACAAGGAAGGAACTGCGGTAAAACAAATCATATGTCTCCACGTGCTTCACTACGGTTACCTCGTTCCACTATCTCTGCCTTTACTTGCTTAGTAGTTAGGTTTATATATAGGGAAATCTCTCATAGTTGCATATCTAGAGAACTTACCTTTGTGTTAAGCCTAAAATTGAAAAAGAATAAAAAAAATTGGTGTAGCACATATTCACCCCTCCCACTCTAGGTGCCCATACGATCCATTTCACCATGTCCGGGCTACGGTGCCGAGAAGGCCATTTAGGCGCACTGATTCATAGTGTGAACCATTTGGGAGGCCCTTCCCGCACCAGCAATGCCCCCAAAATCGGCCCCAAACAAATTCAGCCCAACTAAAATGCAAACTATAGAAATTCATATAAACAATCAAATACACACTTTAAATAAAAAACATTTATTACAGTAATCCAAACATAATTAATAAAATAGTTTGTACAACGTTTAAAACAAAAATTAAAATTCAAGCATTATGTCCTTTGAGCACCCACAAATGCTCTACCAAGCATCTTGGAGTCGTCGATGAACACTTCCATCACAAATTTCTTGATGCATGGCGAGGAAAGCACTAAAGTCTGATGGCACCTCATGATCAACAGTGTCAAGGGGCTAGTACTCAGACAGTTGATCATCAACCACTAGAGCATTACGCTCACTCTCGGTGATCATATTGTGCATGATCACACATGCATTCATCACCTCCTACATCTGTGATGGTGACCAAGTAAGAGCAGGGTCCTCGATGATAGCAAAACAAGCTTGGACAACATCAAATGCTTGCTCAGCATCATTCCTCCAAGCCTCTGACATGTCTTAAACCAAGCAGTTGCATCAGTATGAGGACCGGAGATTGTCTTCACAAATGTTGCCCATCTAGGATAAATGCAAATTATCAAGGTAGTAGCCTTTTGTGTATGTGCGGCCATTGATCTCAAAGCTGGCTGTTAGAGCTTGGCTTTCAGCAATTCTGCCAAACATCGGAGAGCACTTCAAAACATTGGTTTCATTGTGAGATCCAGACATGCCCAAAAAGGCTTGCCAAATCCATAGGCCATAGTCTGCGACAGCTTCAAGTATCACACTTCACTCTCCATTGTGACCTTTGTACATCCCTTGCCAAGAAAACAGACATTTCTTCCACCCTAGTGCATGCTAGGAAATCCGCTCATTGTATTTTGTACGAGGATATGAGTCGTGTCTTCTTAATTTGGTGCACTCAAGTTGGTCGGGTCGAACACTCCAACAACGGCTCCAACAACATCTTGGCAAAACCTGTACACACACTATAAGATGGTAGACTTAGCCATCCACGGATCATCATCTTGTGTGTATCAATGAGCACCATATGCAAGACACCTCAATGTATCCATGCATTTCTAAGCATAAGGGAAACATACCAAGACGGCGCAATCCTTCTCGTTGATGAAGTAGGGATCAATCTCTCTCACGCCATGCATAATTTTATTGAACAATTCCTTGTTAATCCTAAAGAGGTGTTGAAATATGTGTGATAGATGCATTGGGTCATCTATGAAGTAGTCGACCTCAGTAATCAAAGCGCCAGACATCCATTGTTGTTCCTTGTTCGCCTTCTTCCCATGCCTCGACCCTCCATGGAAAGGAGCCTTAAGTTTCACACATAGACGATGGAGACAATTGATTTTCATCACGTGCTCTTCATCATCGGCACGAGAATCAGCTTCGTCGAGCTCCAATTGCTCCATCAACATTTCACCTTCGCTGTCCATCTTGTACACATCACAGAACCATGCAGTCAAATGGCCAAACACTCACTGATTCATGGGAGGAATAAACAATTAAAAAATCACCTTAGCAAATGAGTGAACTCCTTCTGTGCGGGGCGACTTCAAGGTGGTCTCGGCGAGAATTGTGGAGATGAAACAACAACAAGAAGAGGGCAAGAATATGGCAAGGCGATGACGATAAGACGATGAGAGTTGTGGTTGCTAGGATCTTGGCGAGGGGCGTCGAAATGGGGCAACAGTGGTGATTCGAGAGTGCGGGTAGGAAGGATAGAAGAGAAGGTGTTGAGTGGCCGGGTTGCAGCTGAGGGGGCTGATGTCTACACACTTCTATTCTTGTAGACAGTTGTTGGGCCTCCAAGTGCAGAGTGTCGTGGTGGTGTCACGGCAGATGCCATGGATAGGCTAAAGGTGGGGACTAATATGCGCTAGGGGAATCCAGGGAGGGATAGTAGAGTGATTCTCTACACAGAATCTTTGTATTGATGTTCGGTCTCCAAGATTACAAGTGCTCCTCGAGCTGTGTTAACGAGAGGAGGAAGAAGAAACTCTCTTACTCTTGCCTACTAACTATCCCAAGAACCCTAGATCCACTAGTGTTTTTCTTGTTATGTAACTGAAAAGACCCAACCCCCTTACCAGAACCCCAACCGCCCCCCCTTATATAGAGGTGGTTCGGTCCTGGCCTAGGGCATACGTGGAGGCATATTCCTAAGAATATGCCCCCTCCCAAAGTAGTAACCCAACAGGGGTGCTTTTCCCCCGTGTCACTCTTGCTTTAGCGACGTAGCCTCTGCGACGCCTGCGTCAGCCGACGTGAGCGTCATCACCCTTGTCGGCCATGATCCGGTGGTCCTGCCCTCGCTTTATTCACTCATCTAGTACGCATCGGGCCTTCTTTTTGACTAGAGAGATTCCTTCCTTCTCCTAGAAGCCAAACGAGGATCCGGATCATAGTTGATCCGGCCACACCTGTTCCTGCATATAAGCTAGACAAGTATCTCCGACTTACTCCTTGAGTCAGACGAGACAATGTTAGGCGACCCCCCTGGTCCGGGTTACTCCGTGATCTGGCCTGCCTTGAGGTGACTCGGCCAGCATCCGCTTTGACCTTGCCGAACCTCGGCTAACTCAGCCCTTATACCCTAGAGTGACCCTACCCGGGGCATCCCCCCAACATTAGTCCCCGAAGCTGGTGCGGCCTTAGCGGCCTTGGTCGCTAAGGCCACATCAGGTTCATTCGTATCTAAGCTTCGGACGTTTAGTTCTGGGTTAACTTTTTATCTCGGATTATATGGATTTACGTTCCCTTCGCACGCTCCAAGTTTTCACTTGCCGGCCGGGTCACCACTTTGGCTCGGATCCTATGGTTTTACTTTCCCTCTGCACAGTTCAAGTTTTCACTTGCCGGCCGGGTTACCATCGTGGCTCGGATCCGGGCCTTGCTTCCTTCTCTCGTACGCCAACCCACGTAACGGTTAATCATTGCGTTGCCTTATTTTAAGGGCCTGCGATAAGAACCGCCACGTAAATGTCGGTGTTCTTGTGCGGGGGTTACGTCACGTCTGTCTCGTCGTTTACCGCAACTGCACGTCGTGTCATGGGATCACTTTTACTCTGCGGCCCCCGGTGTGGCTTCTCTCTGATTGGTCGATGCTGGTGATACACGGCCACACCGTGTGGTTTTCCAGCGCAGCACGATCCCACTCGTTAATGACTGGGGGCGGTTAAATAGGGGAGGAGCACGCTCCTTAGAACTTTTCCATCTCCGCGCCCCCTCGCCTGTTCCTCTTCTTCTTCCTCGCAACCGCGCCGCCGCCAGTGCCCGTTGCAGCAGCGCCGCCGCCGCACCTTCTCCGTGCCTCCGCACCGCAGTCACCGCTGCACCTCTGTTTAGCCACGGGTTCTCGTCAGTCTAGACCGCAGAGCCCCGCTGCCGCCAGCTCCAGCAAGGACAGCGGAATCAAGATGACAGAGGAGGAGCTCATCGTCGTTGAGCAAGAGATGGAGGAGGACGCCGGCGCGGCGGACCGCGGCGCGTGGGCTAGCTCCTGGGTCTGCGAGGACGACATCGACTGGCTCTACCGGACCCGGCGCATTCCCGCCAGCGTTGCCGCTCGTCTCCCCTCCTCGGAGTTGGCCCCCTCACCCAATCCGGGTGAGTTCGTTGTTTTCCTATCCCATTTCCAACGGGGATTTGGGCTTCCAGTGAGTGATTTCTTCCGGGACTGGATCCGGACCTATCACCTGCAACCACACCATCTCCCGGCGAACGCCATCACCTCTCTGTCCGCTTTCATTTCTTCGATCGAGGGCTACACCGGGCTATGGCCTATGAAGGAGCTGTGGATCCGGTTCTTCGGGCTCCGCCGCAACGTCGTCCCCAACATCCACATCGAGTGGGAGGACAAGCAGCTAACTCAGTTCGGAGCTGCCTCGATCTCACCCCGGAGGTATTCAATCTATCCCCGGGTCACCGGGCTTGACTCCTGCAAAGGATGGGCCCGGACCTTCTTCTACGTCCGGAACAAAGGCACGGAGGATTTGATCCGGTTGCTGCCCTACGCTCCGGGTCCCCCTGACACGGATTTCTGGGAGGAGGTTGCCAAGAAACCTACGGCTCTGGCCAACCAAGTGAACAAAAGGTTTGCGGAGCTAAAGAAGCTCGGATTGTGCAACGAGGATGCCATGATCACATTCGTGTGCAACCGAATCTCTCCCCTTCAGCGGCGCACTCACAAGTTGTGCCATATGAGCTTCAGTCGCGACCCCAACCGAACCTCCTCGTTCGAGTTGAGCAATACGGAGATCTTCCGCCGGGTCAAGGCTCTTTTCACCACCCATAAGGACTTCTCCGCCGAATGGACGTGGGGAATCGAGCATTACTGCCGTGACAGGCTCCCTCCCGCAGTAAGCTTCACGGGGTAAACTTATTTTGGATCAATTTCATGTCGGTTCTTATCATATTTTTGACTTTGCTCCTTGTGCTTTTTTCTCAGCTGTTTCTCCAGCAAACCCTCGAGGATGGCCCGGATCCGACCCTTAAGTGGGCCCCGGACCGAGAAATTCTGGATGAGGAGGAGCCAGACCAGGAGATGTTCCTCCCCACACCCGATTCCACCAAACGACCCAGCGGTAAATTCTCTTCTCTTAGAGATTGGCCCGACAATGAGGATGACTCGGATATCGATGTGATTGAACCCGTTGAGGATGTCCCTCTTTCTTTTGCCTTCCCGGCATCAGCTAACCCCGGTGGGCACATCCACGAGGATTCTCCACTTGCCACGGGCGAGCCTGTTCCGGTGGCGTCAAAGAAGAAGCGCGGATCCGCATCGAGTTCTTCTTCCGGACCTTCTCAGCCTTCCAAAAGGCAAAAGAAGGTCGGAGATAAGACTGCCTCCAAACGGGCAGGCAAAGCCCCGACACAGAGGGCCCGGAAACCTAAGGAGGCCGAGACCTCGGATGTGTAAGTTCTTTTTCACTGCGCAACACACTTCTCCCTGCATCGGGGTAACTTCACTCCTGACATTGTTTTCTCTTGCAGGGCTCCTGTGGAGGTCCCTCAGAGCGGATCGAGCATCTCCTCTCCTCTTCGGTCCAGTCCTTCCCCTCCCCGTGATGACGAGTCACGCCCGCTGAGCCCTATTCCGGAGGGCTCTGCGGCCGCTCCGGGTTCCGCAGTACCTCCTTCAGAGGGATGCGACCTCGAATCGGGAGGGGTCGGATCGGCCGAGGCAACGGCGTCCGGCACTTCGACATTGCTGCAACCAGCAACTACCAAGTCTACCGCAACTCCAGCACCAGCAGCAGCTCCAGCATCAGCCACCGAACCAGCGCCTGTCCCAGCTCCGAAGAAACCAACAGCAGCTCCAGCGCCAGCCACCAAAGCTCCCGTGCCAAGTTCATCTGCCTCGTCCGAGTCATCTCAAGCTCGGCGAGGACCCACTCCAGCGGCTTCCAAGGGCAAATCCACTGTGGCCACTTCCTCCCAGCAGGCCAAAGGCAAGTCCACCTCCGTCGAGGCTGGGCAACGAACCTTGTCATCGTTGCTTCCAAAGAAATCACCAGCAGCGACGGATCCTCCTGCCGAGCCAACTGATTCGCAGCAGATGGTTCTTCACACTAGCCCAGCTCTTGCCCTGATTGAAAGGAAAGAAGCTCACGCAAAGGGCTTGGTGGCACCTCACATGCCCACTGGCGAACGGTACCCTCCGAGCCTCATCGAGTTTGTCATGAACTAGAATAAGGCGGAGTTCGTCTACAACGACGATCTCCTAGAAAAGTTCGGCCCAGCTGAATTTTCTGCTCAGATGAATACCGCCGCCAAGGCCATCAACCTCGCTGGGCGTATGATGGAGGTACGTCGTTTCTTCTTTACATGCTGTAGATAATAACCATTAGTCCCCGAGCCCCCGGCGGAGTAACTTGTTACTCAGCCGGATGCTCCTTAGAAGATCAACGTAGCTGCATGTAAACTTCAAATATTCACACACCTAGAGCCGGGTTAAGTTCCGCTTGGCCCGGATCTTGTACACTTCGAATATGCACACACCTAGAGCCGGGTTAAGTTCCGCTTGGCCCAGATCTTGTACACTTCGAATATGCACACACCTAGAGCCGGGTTCGCTTGGCCCGGATCTTGTACACTTCGAATATGCACCGAACTAACTTTACACACCTGTGCCTTTGTCAGGTAACCACCAACTGTCGGAGCGCCGAGTTTTAGCGCCTGCTTGATACCCACAAGATCTTGCGCGCAAAACACGTTGCACTTGGCGCGGAGCATGAAAAGAGGGGTAATTTCCTCTCTTAACACCTCACCGTTTTGTTTGTTTCTGCCGGACTAACCTCCTTATTCGGTTTTTTGCAGCTGGGGTGGAGGCTGAAAACAAGATTATGCGGAAAAACTTGGAGGAAATCCGAGGTATGTCCCCTTTCGGCCAACATCACTGTGTATTCCATTCTTTCTTTTTCTTGGCTTGGCAAACATTCACTCCTCGGCTTTGCCGGGTCAACACACTATTTCAGCATCGCTTGAGGATAGTGTGCCCGTGCCTGATATGATGCTGCATTTTCTCGAACAAGCAGGACAGCATCAAGCCGAGCTGAAGAAAAAGCATGATGAGCTCGCCCTCCTCCGGACCAAGAACGACGAAATAGCTAAACTCAAGGCCGAGATGGAGAAGATGAAGGCCCAACACAAAACCGAGCTCCAGAAAGTTGGCCAGAACTTCACCGAAGAGCGTGAGCGCTTTACCCTCCAGGTCTCCAAGGACCAGGATCTGCTCAAGGAATCCGAAGTCCGGCTTGGGTCGGTGCTCGCCGAGCTTGAACAACTTCGTCAGAGACGCGACAGTTGTATCAAGGAGTTGACCCGGATCCATCGCCATATCTCACGTAAGTCTCTTCTCCTTATCCGACATAGTTTTCCGGGTTAGCTCATACGCCTTTGCTTCAGCATCCTCCCTTTTCTCATGTTCAGATAACTTTCCGGAGGGTACTGCCATCGCCAGTGCTGCCGTTGCCAAATTCTGCCAAGAGAGGGGTACTCCCATCGCTCCTGATGGTGAGAGCATCCCCTTAGACATGGAGGACCTGTTGGTCAGCGTGTCAGCTCGGGTGGAAACTATTAAGAACTATGGAAAAGATCTCCTCGACATTGCGGTCCGGATCTTCAACACATTCTGGCCAAGCGAGGATGCTCCGGAAAGGATCACGCTCCTTGCGGAAAAACTGATGGAGATTGAGACTCAACTTGACCTCTGGAGGGAATCCGCCGGGCGTGCCGCAGCAGATACCCTTCTCCATCATATCCTTTCATGGTACGAGAAAATCGATCTGAGCCTCCTCACCCGCCGGTGCACCGGATCCAAATGGACCGATGATCCGGAGTGGGTAGCTCGGCGCCAGGCTTGCGCCTACAGCCTCATCGAATATTCTCCAGTCCATGACTGGGTTGAGGGGCCGAGCTTTCTGGAATCCGGCAAGGAGGAGCAGATGGAGAATCTGGAGGATGGGTCAGGCGATGATGGAGAAGATGATGCTTCAGATATTGAAGACAGTGATGATGACGCCGAACTTCCTCCTCCTGCCGCTCCTTAGTTGAAAAAAAACTTGAAAATTCATCAGATCCCCGGTATGCCGGGTGCAATTGTATGCTAAATACATAATATTGTGCTACTATGCTTGTATGCCGGATTAACTTGGGCGTAGTCCCCGAGTTTCATTTTCTTGTTCGTCTAATTCTCCGGCTCGATCCGTGTCTACCTTGATTCGGTTTTACGACTTACGAACCCGAGCCTCAAGAATTGTTTTAACAATACTGAGAAACTTTGAGGCTTGGCTCAAAATAATTCAACATAATAGCTTGAAAGTAAATACGGGGTTAGTCCGAAAAAACAAACGTTAGCTGGAATAGGATCGTTTCCTTAGTAGTTTTTCATGTGCTACGCAATTCCAAACTTGTTCCCTTGCTCGTCATGAAGCCAATTCTTGTTGGATAGCAGCAAGTCGAAGGGTTGGGTTTTTGGTGCTCACACATTACTAATCCGGGTTAAGCGAACCGAGTCAGTCCAGCTAACGCATAAAAAGTAACAACAATCATTTATTAAGGCAGTCCCCGAGTTCTCGCCGAGGCTCGCTATTTCATTGATAAGCTCATTGCCGACATACATACCGACATATGAGGATGACTCGGGTACATACACTCTTTAGCTAAGTGTAGAAGGGACGAAGTAGTGCTACATTCCACGGTCGCTTGGATTCCTCTCCGGACCTGTCCGCCTTGTTCTTTTCCTGTGGCTTTGCATCTATGAGATAATAAGAATCATTGTGCAATGCTTTGCTCACAATAAATGGTCCTTCCCATGGGAGGGATAATTTATGCATTCCAGTGGTACGCTGTACCAACCGGAGCACCAGATCGCCTTCCCGGAAGACTCGGGGGCATACTTTCCGGCTATGATAGCGTCGGAGATTTTGCTGATATATGGCGGATCTGGACAGTGCCAGTTCTCTCGCTTCTTCCAGCAGATCAACATCATTTTTCCGGGCTTCTTGCACTTGACTTCGTGTATTGGGTGACCCTAGGAATCATGCTCTATGTCGGCTGGTAATAGCTTCGCCCCATATACGGAAAGAACAGCGTGTAACTTTGTTGATCGATTCAGAGTTGTTCTTAAACTCCACAATACCGCTGGTAGTTCTTCTGTCCAGCACCCCGCTGATCTTTGCAGCGGCTCGATGAGCCGGGGTTTTATCCCGGACAATACTAATCCGTTGGATCTTTCCACTTGTCCGTTCGATGCGGGGTGGGCTACCGAGGCTACGTCGAGTCAGATTTTCTTATCTCGACAGAATTGTGCAAATGCTCCTTCAGCAAAATTTGTTCCGTTATCAGTTATAATGTTGTGAGGATAACCGTATCTCAAGATGATTTCTTTGAGAAATGTTACGGCCGTAGCCCCATCACATTTTCTTATAGGTTTCACTTCGATCCATTTTGTAAACTTGTCCACCATGACCAGAATGTGTGTCATGTTTCCTCTTGCCGGTCTGAACGGGCCAACCATATCCAAGCACTACACAGCAAAGGGCCATGTAATTGGGATGGTTTTAAGTTCCGACATAGGCATATGTGTCTTGGTGGCGTACCTTTGACAACCATTGCATTTTCTCACGGATCTTACCTTGCTCCAAGGCACTTGGCCAATAGAATCCATGCCGGAACGCCTTTGCCACTAAAGCCCGGGATGAGGCGTGATGCCCGCATTCTCCTTGGTGTATATCTCGGAGGATGTCAAGTCCCTCTTCCGGATCAACACACCGCTGGAGGACATTGGTTACACTCTGTTTGTACAGCTCGGAATTGATGATTGTGTAAGCTTTGGCTCTTCTCTGAGTTTGCCTGGCTAGCACTTCCTCAGTGGGTAACGTTCCATCTTTCAAGAACTGGTATATAGGCAGTGCCCAAGCTGGTATTGCTCGCGCAGGGAACAACTCCTCATCAATTTCCATCCGATCCACCGGCATAACTTCAACCGGATCACGCTGAACAGTCCCCGGGTCTAGTGAGGTAGTCCCCGGGTTTGCCGAGGTAGTCCCCGGGTTTGCCGAGGTAGTCCCTGGGTTCGGCGAGGTAGTCCCCGGGTTTGGCGCACTACCTTCCATGTCAATGTCCATGGGTTCAGCTCCGGATTCCGTGTTTTCCGGGACATAAATTGAATCGGTTCCTGGGGACGGCCTGATAGATGGTTTTCTGAGGTGCTCCAATGCAACACCCGGTGGGATTGCCTGTCGGGTCGATCCGAGCTTCGACAGCATGTCGGCAGCTTCGTTTTCCACGCGAGGTACATGATGAAATTCGCATCCCTCAAAGTAACCCGAGATTTTCTGCACATGAAATCTGTATAGTGCCATGTTTGGATCCAGGGCGTCCCACACTCCGGACACTTGCTGTATTACTAGATCCGAGTCGCCAAAGCAGATTATCCGACGTATGCCAATCTCCTTTGCCACTTTGAGACCATGCACAAGAGCCTCGTACTCAGCGACATTGTGCGATGCTGTGAAATGGATCTGCAATACGTACTTGAGCTGATCCTTCTTTGGCGAGGTAAGCACAACCCCGGCACCTAACCCGGTTTTGGTTTTCGATCCGTCAAAGTGCATCCTCCAGTAGTTCGGATCCGGTGGCGGTGGTTCATATTGTACCTCGGCCCAATCCATGAAAAAGTCCGCCACAACCTAGGACTTGATCGCTTCTCTCCTATCATACTGGGGCGCATATGGTGCTAGCTCAATTGCCCATTTCGCAATTCTGCCATTCGCATCTTTGTTACCCATTATCTCGGATATGGGGGCTTCGCATATCACCTTGATGGGATGCTCCTCAAAGTAATGCTTTAACTTCTTTGCCGCCATATAAACTCCGTATGCCACCTTTTGAAAATGTGGGTAGTTCTGTTTTGAGGCAGACAATACCTCGCTCAAGTAATACACTGGCCTCTGCACCGACTTGCCCCCTCATCTCGCTCCACTACAATCACTGCACTTACAACTCGGTTGGTTGCGGCTATGTAGAGCAACATTGGCTCCTTCGACAGTGGAGAAGCTAGCACTGGTGCAGTGGCCAACATCTTTTTCAAGTAGGCAAAAGCTTCATCGGCCTGCGGCGTCCAAACGAATTTATCTGATTTTTTCATGAGTTGGTAGAGAGGCAGTGCCTTTTCCCCTAACCGACATACAAACCGACTCAACGACGCCAGGCATCCAGTGAACTTCTGGACGTCGTTGAGACATTTCGGCAGCTCCATTCGTTTGATGGCTCGGATCTTAGTTGGATTAACCTCGATACCTCGGCTGGAGACGAGAAATCCGAGTAATTTCCTAGCCGGGACATCGAAGGTACATTTGTCCAGGTTAAGCTTCATTCGGAATCTCCTCAAGTTCGCGAATGTTTGCCTTATGTCGCCAAGGAGCGTTGCGCTTTCCTTGGTCTTGATAACCACATCATCCACGTAGACCTGTACATTTTGACCTATTTGATCGTGCAAACATTTTTGCATACATCTTTGGTACGTTGCTCCTGCATTTCGTAGACCAAACGGCATAGTGCGATAGCAATAAGCCCCGTACGGGGTAATAAAGGCAGTTTTTATTTGATCGTCCGGGTTCAGAGGTATCTGGTGGAAACCAGAATAAGCGTCAATGAATGACAACAATTCACACCCCGCGGTAGATTCAATGACCTGATCTATCCTCGGCAGCGGGAATGGATCTTTTAGACACGCCTTGTTCAGGTTCTTGTAATCGATACACATACGCCAAACCACTGCCACGTTCGGATCATCCTTCTTCTTTTCTACTAGCACCGGATTAGAGAGCCAATCCGGATACCGCACTTCCATGATAAATCCTGCTGCTAGCAACCGAGCTATCTCGTCACCAATGACCTTTCTCCTATCCTCGGTGAAGTGTCGGAGAGGCTGCTTCACCGGCCTTGCTCCGGGTCTTACATTCAAAGAGTGCTCGGCCAACTCCCTTGGAACACCTTGCAAGTCCTGTGTGGACCAAGCAAAAATATCCCGATTCTCACAGAGGAAGTTGACGAGCTCGCTTTCCTATTTGTCAGTTAACCCGGCCCCAATTGTCACGGTACGCTCCGGAAACATGTTATCCACTGGAATTTTCTTGGTGTCCTTCGCGGCTTGAAACGAAACACTTCCATGCGGGTTACTTAACACCGGCATATACTGCTGTGCGGACTGAGCTAAAGCCGCCACCTCTTGAATTTTTCTTTTCTCTTGGGTAATTACGAGTGACTCGGCTAGGTTAGACCCGGCTGAAGCGCACTCAATAGAACGTCGTAAATCCTCAGTGATAGTAATTGCTCCATTTGGCCCGGGCAACTTCATCTTCAGATAACTAACGTGGCAACTTGCCATGAATTTGCTCAGTGTTGGTCTCCCGAGTAATGCATGATACACGCTCTCCAAGTTTACCACCTCAAACTCCAGATTTTCAGTTCGGCAGTTATCCCTCGTACCGAATAGCATGTCGACCTGGACTTTGCCTATGGGCTCACAAGATATGCCTGGTACAATCCCATGGAAAGTTGTTCTGGTAGCCTGGACCATGTTCTCCGAGATGCCCAATTTGCGCATCGTATCCGCATACATGATGTTAATGCTACTGCCATTGTCGATTAGTACCTTGGAGAACCTCACATTAATGTTTGGTCCAATGAACGTCGGATCTAACACCAGTGCATACGAGCCCGGACTTGGCATAAGTTTGGGGTGATCTTTGACGCTCCAGGTGATTTCCTGGTTCGACCAAGACATGTACCTCGTCACAGCAGGCATAACCGCGTTAACCTCCATATGTCGGCGCTGCAAGCTCTTCCTATCTGTTTCCTCTGTTGTAAACACACAATAGCTCTGATGATGTTCCCTGTACTCATTCCTTCCCTCGTTTCCGGGGTACCTCTGATCCGGTTGTTGCTGGTTTTCCACCTGATGCACTGCATCCCTTCTCTCGTTGTTGTCATACCTCGGCGGAGGGGGAGGCAACATCAGTTGCTGCGTGTTTGCTCCGGAAAGCAGTTGCTGCCGGGGTAACTCCTGCCGAGGTTGATCATTCCGGGGTGCCTGAGCATTCCCCAAACCACCTTGTTCTATCTTGCGCATCCACTCACACTGCCTCGTCGTGTGACCCGCCGGGCTGTTCGGATTTGGCGTGTGAAACTTACACGGCTGGTCCAACATCGACTCATAGGTATACCTCGGACGATCTTTCTTTTCCTGCCATTGCTTCTTCTGCTCCGGAGTCCACGTCTTCTTGCCATCGTTTCGAGGAGTCCATTGCCCTCCCGTTTTCTGGCGTTGGTTGCTCCCTGCCCCGGGCTGATCTTGATTCACGGCCGCAACTTGTTGCGAACCATATCGATGGTCCGGTCTATCGTCTCTCCTTTTTCCCCTGTAATCGTTCCTCCGGGATGACCCGGCTCCGTCCCTCGGATAGTACTCCTCATTTGACTCGTTCGACGCGATCCTAGGTTGAGTCGGATCACCCAAAGCATAAGAATCCGCGATCCGGATCATCTCTGCCAATGTGACTGGCATTTTCCTTTGCAATTTCATCCACAACTCGCTGCCATATCTGCACCCTTGTGCGAACCACGCTATAGCCTGTGACTCTATGACTCCCTCGCATGAGTTTCTCATGGTACACCACCGGGTCAAGAATTCACGGTCCGTTTCGTTAGATCTCTGCTTGCACATCGCCAGGGTCTGCGGTCTGTTCGGTCTCTGATACGTACTTGAGAAGTTGCTGATAAACATTTCTTCGAAATCTATCCAGCAATTGATGCTTCCGGGTGGCAAATTATTCAGCCAAACCCTAGCTGGACCTTCCAACATTTGGGGTACATATCGTACAGCCCATCTCAAGTTGCCCGTTGCAATTTTCACAGCTGTTGCGTAGTTTATCAGCCAATCCTCCGGCTTTGTACTGCCGTCATACGTCTTTGTGCCCCTGGGTAATTGGAAATTGGGTACTGGCGGTTCCTTCATGATCCAGGGTCCGAAGCAGGCTGGACCCGGAGGACCTTGGCATTCGATCTGTTCCGACCTATACAGGCGATCCAGTTTTAGCCTGGCGTCATCCGGCATCAAATCTCTGCTTCCCAATCTCGACCCTATCACGTGATAGTCCGGTCTTGCGTATCCAACATTCATCATCTCCGAGTATCCATCATTGTATCGGTCTTGCTCTTGTTGTGCTCCTCTCTGTTGCATACCTCGGCCGGCACTTTGCTCTTGCCTTGGTGCCTTCCGCTGCTGCGGTTGACCCGCTCCTGCCGAGTTTCGCTGTCCGACATTGCCGTTGGCAGCATTCCCTTGACCGGCATTGCCTTGGTTGTGGTTACCTCGGCTCACACTTCGTCGATCATCGTTTTTCCGCATCTCTCTTTCTTTTCCTGCACGCGTTGGGTCGTACGGAACGGTCTGCTTGTTCCGTCTGGCCGAGGTTACTACCTCTTCTCTTCTAGGGCCGCCATGAGGCGATGATGCGGCTCTAGTGGATTTCTCCGGGTTACCCATCACCAAATGGACGATCTTAGAAGCTCCAACTCTCTCCGGGTTACCTCTCAACAGCTCCTCATTCTGCCTGTTCGCGATGCGAACTAGCTCGTTAACCCGGTCTTGCTGTCTTTGGCGGGCTTCACCCGTCAGACCCTCTAGCTCGGACGCCGCGGCATCTGCTGCTCTGAGGTTCTTCGCCGGGGTACTATACTTCGGCAACCCCACAGACAGATAGTTTTCCGACCCTTCTGGTCCATCATCACCTTCTCTGTTCATCTCTCTTATGAGATTTTTCCCTTTTACCCTCACTGCATCAACCTTGTTCGCTTTCGCGTACTCACGCAGCGTCATGTTCAACGACTGCTGAGCCGCTGCTATTTTCTTTGCGCCCTCCAGTATCTTTCGCTGGGTCTCCTCTAGCTCGGCCTGTGCCTGAGCCGGATCTACCACTGCTGCCACCGGGTTAGCCAAGCTATCCATAGCTTCCCTCAGCATGTTCTCAGGCCTCTCTAGCGGAGGACCCCTAGCTTTCCTCGGCGCCTTGGGTGTTACCTCTGGGTCTGCCGCTGGTTCCTTGCTCATGCCCGTGCCTGGCGCAGTCATCATCACCTCTGCATGGTCCGGGGAGCGAGCGCTACGCGCCTCGCGAGCCGCGGTGAGGGGAGGTTCCCCCGCATCGATGATGCGACGCGGATGAACGCATGACACATCCACAACGACATAGACCTTGTGCACGCCGAGCTTGACGAAGATGCCGATGCGCGGAAGAAGCGTCTTGCGAAGCAGCCAGCGTTGTCGGCGTAGTCCAGCTCCGGCGCTGAACAAGCCCGAGAGATGATGCGTTCGCCGGTGGCGATGAGGTTTCCGTCGGATCTTCACCCTGCTAGCGCCGGGCTAGCGCCAAGCGTGGTGGTGTCACGGCAGATGCCATGGATAGGCTAAAGGTGGGGACTAATATGTGCTAGGGGAATCCAGGGAGGGATAGTAGAGTGATTCTCTACACAGAATCTTTGTATTGATGTTCGGTCTCCAAGATTACAAGTGCTCCTCGAGCTGTGTTGACGAGAGGAGGAAGAAGGAACTCTCTTACTCTTGCCTACTAACTAGCCCAAGAACCCTAGATCCACTAGTGTTTTCCTTGTTATGTAACTGAAAAGACCCAACCCCCTTACCAGAACCCCAACCCCCCCTTATATAGAGGTGGTTCGGTCCTGGCCTAGGGCATACGTGGAGGCATATTCCTAAGAATATGCCCCCTCCCAAAGTAGTAACCCGACAAGGGTGCTTTTCCCCCGCGTCACTCTTGCTTTAGCGACGTAGCCTCTGCGGCGCCTGCGTCAGCCGACGTGAGTGTCGTCACCCTTGTCGGCCATGATCCGGTGGTCCTGCCCTCGCTTTATTCGCTCATCCAGTACGCACCGGGCCTTCTTTTTGACCAGAGAGATTCCTTCCTTCTCCTAGAAGCCAAACGAGGATCCGGATCATAGTTGATCCGGCCACACCTGTTCCTGCATATAAGCTAGACAAGTATCTCTGACTTACTCCTTGAGTCGGACGAGACAATGTTAGGCGACCCCCCTGGTCCGGGTTACTCCTTGATCCGGCTTGCCTTGAGGTGACTCGGCCAGCATCCGCTTTGACCTTGCCGAACCTCGGCTAACTCGGCCCTTATACCTCGGAGTGACCCTACCCAGGGTTATCCCCCCAACACAGAGGTTTGTAGAATAGCAGCAAGGTTTCCCTTAAGTGGATCACCCAAGGTTTATCGAACTCAGGGAGGAAGTGGTCAAAGGCATCCCCTCTCAAGCAACCCTGCAATCAAGATACAAGAAGTCTCTTGTGTCCCCAACACACCCAATACACTTGTCAGGTGTATAGGTGCACTAGTTCGGCGAAGAGATAGTGAAATACAAGTGGTATGGATATAAGATAACGGTGCTAGAAAATACTTTGATGGCGTGGAAGAGACTAAAGGCAGACTGAAATAAAGATGGAAGCAAGCAAACATGTAACAGATCTAGTTGCAAACGGTTCCATGAATTCTTCAAAACGAGGCTCATCAAAATGCAAAATCTAAGACTACTATAAGACTACTAACAAAAAAAGAAAAAAATTCAAACGATTAAATTACTGCTCCTGAATATTCAACTGACTGATTAATTTCTTATAACGTACTCTATTTTTCTTTGCTAAATAAGCTAGCAAACGTCGACGTTTTCCCAAAAGTATTCGTAGACCTCTTTCGGATGAAAAATCTTTTTTGTGTTTCAATGCTAAGAAACAAGGCCTAAGGATCATACTTTCGCTAGTGAACACTCTCATATAAATATATCGTCTTCATGATACTACCCTGAACTACTCTCCGGTTGGACACTTTAATCCATGGTAGGGCTATAACAGCACACCTCAAAGTAAGCCTTTCCCATCTAGATAACCCCACACTATCACCTTTAGCTCTAGATGGTTCCAACAAACACCACAATTTCATAGAAACATCCAAATCCAATATAACTCATAACAAGTATTTGTAATCTCTAGCCTAAGTGCCACCATGGTGTGCACACTGTCACTTTCACACACATGGGGAGAGCAGAGATCTATTAAAGCACTTGAGTATCAAAGTAGATCTACTTGATTACAAAGATCATGATCACAATATGATCATGCATAGAGAGAGAGATGAACACATAGGTACCAGTAGAACCCTTAGCCTCGAGAGAGAACTACTCCATCCTCATCATGGGAATCACCAATGGTGATGGAGATGGCAGTGGAGATCGATGGAGATGGCTCCGAGGGCACTTCCCCGTCCCGGTAGGGTGCCGGAAGATAGACTTTCTGTCCTCCGAATCTCCTCTTCGGTGGCGGCGGCGCGGTGGAACTTTTTGTGGCTGGAGGCTTGACGATTTAGGGTTTTTGCATCGGGAGGATTTTATAGGCGAAGGGGCAAGGTCGATGGCCGGCCAGGGGCCCACACCATGCCCTGGCGCGGCCAGGGGGACCCGCGCCCAGAGGTGGTGTGGCCATCCTGTGGCCCCCCTTCGTCTCTCCTTCTGGCTCTATGAGTCTTCTAGGAAAATAATGACTTTGGCTTTTGTCCGGTCCAATTCCAAGAATATTCATTTTCTGACTTTCCTAGAACCAAAAACAGCAGAAAACAGGCAACTGGCACTGTGGCATCTTGTTAATAGGTTAGTCCAGGAAAGTGTATAAAAATACTCCAAAGTGTGGACAAAACATAAGAAAGTAGATATAAAACAACCATGGAACATCAAAAAATTATAGATACGTTTGCAACATATCAGGGGCCTTTGCGTCAAGTCCAATGTGGTTATAGTTTTTGGCGCCCCGGTTCACTCCCTTTGGGTAGGGGCTGGTAGGGATGAAAACAGAACGGAAACGAATAGAATTTAGTGGTGCCTAATTTATTTTCATATTATTTTGTGAAAGCAGAAACGGATACAAAATTCCCAAAATAGAAACGAAAGCAGATATCGTTGAAAACAAATACATACCAAATTGATGCATACACAAAGCAATGTAGATGTTATCTGGAACCAAGAGAACCCTTGAATCATTCTAAAATTCCAGCATTCAAGCAAACTAACAAAGTGTTCCCTAATTCTAGCACGATGCTCGGTTTACAAGGGAGTAAAAAAATGTCAAATCGTGGAAGCTTACTCGAATGCATGAAGGGTTTATGTGGTCGCCGGCTTCAGGATGTAATGGGTCGGTTGGATTTGTCTTTACACATTAACGATAAAATTGAACTTCTATATTAGCTAGAAACAGAAATTCTTTCACCGTAAGACATTGTTCCGTTTTTGTTTCCACCAAAATAATTCTTCTTTTGTTTTTTTTGCAAAATTTTGTTTCTCTTTTCCTATTTTTATTCTGTTTCCATTTTTCACAGAATGATCGAAAACTTCCCGCTCTATTTTCATCCCTAGGGGGCAGCATGGGAGTGCCGACAAAGAACTGGGTCGCGCGAGGCATTGACACCCGTTTGGGGGAGCCGGAGCCGGTGCGAGCCGTTTTTGCCCAGCACCCCCAAAGACCGTTTGGGTGCCCTAGTGGAGATGCTCTTACATGTGCCACTAACTCAAACTACAAATGGTGGAGAAGATGGAGTGGCTACTTAGATTCTAATCCTGGCACTGAGACAGCTAATATGTTGCATTCATAACAAGGAAAACTGAAACGGATGTTTTGTGAGAAGAAAACAAAGACATGAGTAGCATTGTGAACTGTTTTTGGGGAAATGAATCAAATTATTAACTGAATCCTCTCCTAGATAATGTAACACAATATATCTAAGAGATAAATGCAAACAAATTGCTACTAATAGGAGCATTAAGTATGAGCCTGTAGAAATGGTCAATCACCCATGATGTACAACTCAACCCAGGACACCTAGACTAGGGGAGCAGTTGGCATAGCTCCCGAGCTCTAGCCTCCGCCCATGTTTTCAGACGTGTTTAGTTGCTCGTGTTTGGTTGCTCGGGCCAGATTTTCATGTTTTTCTTCCTAGTTGGCCGAGCGGATGCTGCATGTGTGGAGATTGACCTTGACCCTGGATGGGCGGTTTATTTGGTTGCTCGTATTTTTATTTCCCCACTAGGAGAGCCCATATGGACACTTTGTTTGGTTTCCAAAAAGGGCTCGGTTGATGCAAAGGTGCACGTTTAGAAGCCCGCGTCTAGCCCGATGTGGTTACCTCGCAGGGCAAATGGTGAGCTTACCAACTACTCATCTGGGTTTAAGATCTTACACATGATCGATCACATGAACCAGAACAACTGATAGTACACAATTCACAATATCAGGTCGACGATGATGAAATCTTTGATCATACTTTCACCTTGTATAGATGGAACCTGTTCATGTGTACGAACTTGATGGGTTGCAGGCGGAGGAGTGAAATTGATGTTCATATCATGTGACGCTTGTGGATGCTCTGCTAAGAACTTAGAGTACGCTATTTGTGCCTGTTCTAGAGTCTTAAACCCCTTATGGATGTTGTGCTGGTAACCCGTCACTTGTTGTTTACACTCCTACCATGTCTTATAGATTCCTAGCTTCTTGCCGTAGTACACCATGTACCAGTTGTATTTCTATGAGACATAACACATATGCAACATAAGGATCACAAGTAAAGCAGGCAAATCAAATTCACAAACACAAGGTAATCAACATAAGCAATTTAAGCATGCATGATCATATGGGCAAAAGCATCAGCAGTTCATCTACAGGCTAGTGTAATCATACCGATCACCACCAACTTCTATGGTGTCATCCTACCACCACCTCAATAGGGGTGAAATCCTACCACCGCAAGTTCTCCATAATGTGAATGGTTAGTATATACCACCTCACGATAAACAGGCCTTCGAATAAGTTTTCATCAAGTCCCTAGCTACTTCAAAATATACAACCAACAACTTCTTCATCATGCATGCACCAGCCACCACCATCTCCATGATCAGGGAGAAAGAACTACATGTAGTAGTGCTTGGTCAGGTAGGTCCCGAGCCAAAGATCCCTGTGTTCCTCCTCTATTTGAACAAAGTCGTTGCCCATAGCCCTGTTGTCGAAGAGGTGGCTGAGCGCCACCATCAGAGCCTTAGGCATGTAGCCTCTAGCACCCATGACGACGTCATAGAGAGCTGGGTGCATATCAGGAGGGGAAGCAGTGGTGATGGCGGTCGCCACCAATTTCATGGCATTGGTGATGCACATTATGGCGACGACGTCCTCCTCTCCCAGCAGCGACCTCTTCCTCTTCTTGGACGGATCGAAGGCAGCAGGAATGTAGGCATTTGTGCTGGCGCTAGGACCAACGGTTGGAGCAGAACCAGCGGCGGCATCGGTCTCGGCCTCTTCATCAATTACCACTGTCTCCGACTCCTAGGTCTGCATGCATTTAGGCCTTGGTTCTCCAAGAGGCTCACTAGAGCCCATGGCAAACCTGCTAGTGGCAAGGCCGAACGAGAAGATGGCCTCCATCTGCCTATAGTTGGCGATTGGCTTGTTCAGATACTCGGCATCCCTGGGGTGATCCTGAGACAGGGAATTGCAGGGAGGTTAGTGGTAGTTAGTGAGGTTACAAAAGGAATTGTAGGGATGTTACTATAATAACTGAAGTTAGTTAGTACCGAGATGTGTCCCATGTAGTGGGCGTCCTCCAAGATGATGGTGCAGGTATCCTCATCCTAGCTAGCTCCGCTAAGTCTCTGAGCTTGGACACATGGATCCACCTGGTCCTCCACTTATGCAAGTGGTAGTACAACTGCTATGAGGATACCTTCATGCCACAAAACTCAAACATCTTGCGGGCAACAGTATTCAAGTTGAAAGAACATTGCATGGTTCCCTGTGTTTTGCGTGTTAGATAACAATACCGTGGAGTTTTCTCATGTGTGCTAAGTGTGCAGGGAAAAGTTATTGTGTTTGGGGGCCGGATTATCCGCCCTGACTCACTTGACAAAGGCAGGCAGGGCGCGTCGCTCTATCTAGGGGCGGACTTTCCCCCAGAAAATCCGAAAAGGGGCAGATTTTCTTCCCCTGACCGGATAATCCGGCCCACACCTTGGGCCGGATAATCCGCCCCCAGGAGACGATCAAGGATAGGCATGGTGCGACACTCTGACTGGGGGTGGATTTTCCCCCGGAAAATCTGAAGTGGGGTGGACTTTCTTCCCCCGATCGGATAATCCGGCCCTCACCTTGGGCCTGATAATCCGGCCCCTAGGAGACAAGCAAGGGCTGGCTCGGCGTGTCGCCCTGACTGGGGGTGGATTATTTGCCAGATAATCTGAGTCTGGGGCGGAGTTTTCCCCAGGTCGGATAATTCGGCCCTCACTTGGGCCGGATAATCTGGCCCCCAAAGGCTCCAACGGCTCAGTTGGGACAGGGGGTATAAAAGCCCCTTCATCTCCTTCGGTCAGAACTCTTGGTTCATTCGAAAAAGGCCAGACCTATTGCAAGAGTTCTCTCTCTAGATCTCCCACTTCAACCACCCGAAGGCTTTGATCTTTGGGGGAATTGAAGGAGGAGACAACCTACATCGTCATCACAAATCAAGCGCATCAACTCCTCTCCATTCACTTGGAGAAATCCCCGATCTAGTATTCTCGTCAATATCTAGATCTTGTGTTTTGTTATTGATAACTTGTTCTTGTGGCAGCTTGTTGTCATTAAGGGAGCCTCCAATTTGGTTGTGTAGTTGTGCCCCGCTAGTTGTGTAAAGGCACCGGTTCCCGCCTCGAAGGGTTCCTATAGTGGAAAGGTGGATCAGGCCTTTGGTGGCGGGATCCATCAGAGAACAGGGTGAGGCCTATTGTGGCGTGGTGGTCTTAGTACCGCCCACCCCTCCCACGCAGATGTACTTCCCTTAACAAGGAAGGAACTACGGTAAAACAAATCATGTGTCTTCACGTGCTCCACTACGGTTTACTCGTTCCTCTATCTCACTCGCCTTTACTCGCTAGTAGTTAGGTTTGCATATAGGGAAATTCTATATAATAGCATATCTAAAGAATTTACCTTTTGTGTAAGGCCTAAAAATGAAAAAGCATTAAAATTTTGAAGTAGCACCTATTCACCCCCCCCTCTAGGTGCCCATATGATCCATTTCAATTGGTATCAGAGCCCCGACTCTTTATTCAGGCTTAACCTCCTAATAGAAGTATGGGTACTAAGGAAAATGGGGATGAGGTTGTGGATAAGGTCACAATGGATGACCTCAACACATTGGAAACAACCTTGTTGAAATCCTTTGAGACCAAGATGGAGGAGATGCAGCAAATGATTGCTTGCCTCACATCATCTATAGCCCCATCTCCATCTTCCTCTGAGGCTACCACTCCTTCATCCAAGGATAAGGCTCACGCCGGATCTAAGGAAGATGAAGTGGTAGGTGAAAAACATAATGGTTCCGCCTCCAAGAAGGGAAGTGGTAAGGAGGTCTATAGTGAGGTCCCTCACCTATATTCTCCTGACCCACCTATCCCTCATCCTCATATAAACAATAGGGATGATCCACCCAAACTTACTGCATCTACATTTAATCAATGGCAATTCTTAATGAAATCTCATGTATGCAGTTCGTCAATTGAGCTTTGGAGGATTATCGAAGAGGGTCTTCATATTGGAGATCACACCAACTTGACAAGAAGATAAGTTGTGGATAGTCAATTGAATGCAACGGCTCTCCACATGATACAACTCGGAGTGGGTCCCAAGGACATGCCCCACATTGAGCATTTCAACACCGCCAAAGAAGCTTGGGATGCTCTCACCGACCTATTCATTGGAAATGAAAGCATGAGAAGGAATAGGTACGATGCTCTTAGTAATGAAGCTGAAGGTTTCTACATGTTGGATGGTGAGGACCATGAAGACATGTATAGAAGGCTCAATAGCATTGCAACACCATTTAGAAAGCATGGAGCCACTCACATTGATGATGCCTGGATCAAAAGAAATTATGTGAGTGCTCTCATGCCATTTGAGCCAACGGATTTGAAGAGTTTGCAAGGTAGACACAACTACCACCAAATGACTTCCAATGAAGTCATGCAAGAAATGGCGGCCTTCAAGGTTGTCGCCAAGAACGCCGAAGATGCCCGTGCTCGGGCTATTGGAATGCAAAAGGGAGTCAATGTGGCTCTAAAAGCAAATGTTGTTGAGCAAGATGAAGATGAAAGAGGATACGATGTAGTCTCCATGGGTTGTCCCGATGAAGTCAAGCGTGCTCATGGGGAGTACATGGCCTTTTATGCAAGGAATTTTTGGAAGGATCCAACCAAGGCCAAGTCTGAACTTGAACGCAAGAATGGGTCAAGTGGAAGAAGAGAGAATGGCCCAAAACTGAGGACATGCTACAATTGTGGAGACAGGTTGCACTTTGTGGCTGAATGTCCATATCAAAGTAGAGAAGACAATGGTGGTAGGCTCATCCTTAAAGAAAAATCCAAGGCTCCTCGAAAGAAGCCATTTATCAAAAAGAATGGTCCCTACAAGAAGCAACCCAAGATTGTCTTGGTGGCACAAGAAGAATATTCCTCTGCGAGTGAAGACGAAGAGGATGAAGATAGATCTCGAGAGGTGGCTGCTATAGCCACCACATCTACCTCGTCATCTCTCTTCGACTCTCCTAACGAAAATGTCATCAACAACAACATCACTTGCCTTATGGCAAGAGGGTCCGAGGTATCATCTTCTATTTCTTCATTTCCTAAGACTAATATAAATATGGATATGGATGATCATACTAGTCTTAAGATAAAAGAAGAAGTTATTGCTTTGGAATTTTTTTTCACTAACTTGCAAGGTGAGCACAAACTTCATTTTGATGCTCTTATGAGTCAACTTTCCCAATCCGAAGAACTCCTCGAAGAAAAGGGTAGAATTGAAAGAGAAGATGCCTTGGAGATGGCCTCCTTGAAGAATGCCTTGGAAGAAGAAGAGGAAGCTCGAGTATCCTTAGAAGAGAGACTCGAGTCAATTGAGGAGTCCCATGAGGTGGTTGTTGCTCAGCTCATCAAAGAACATGACAGCACTCTTGCTAAGGTAAAGAAATTAAAGAAGGAAAAGATTGAATTTGGGGCTGCTCGTGCTAGACTCTCGGAGAAGTTTGAGAAACTTGGCATTGCTCACAAGGCATTGGAGAGTGAACATTCTACTCTAAATGAGTCTCGTGACCAGCTCCAAACTCAATTGGAGAAGTATGATATGCCCACCACCTCCACTCCATCTTGTGGACAAGAAGAACTTGTAAAGGGATCTCAACATAAAGGTAAAGAAGTTCTAGATGAGGTACTTAGCAAGCAAAGGATAAACAATGGAAAAGAGGGTCTTGGTTATGTTCCCAAGACAAAGAAGAAGAAGAACAATAATAAGAAGAAGAGCAAAACTTCTCAACCAAAGACAAGCACCACCACTATTGACAAGACTAACTATGATGATTTTGCAGGGGCTAATAATCCTAACTATGAATTATTTTGTGATTATTATGGTGATGTCTATGCTAGCCATGTAGGTCCTTTTGATAGTTACATATCTTGGTCTATTTGGGTTCCCAAAACCCTTGTCACTAACATGAGAGGACCCATTGAGAAATGGGTACCTAAAACCAAGAAGTAACTTTCTTGCAGGACTATGCTTCCGGTGGGTCTAAATGGGTACTCGATAGCAGGTGCACTAGTCATATGACCAGAAGCAAGGAGATCATCTCGGAGATGCGGCCAAACCATGATCACATAACCGTCTCCGATGGTGACAAGTCTAAATCTGAGGTATTGGGTCTTGGCAAAGTTGTGGTTGCTCACGACATCTCTCTTGTGGATGTCATGCTTGTTGAGACCCTTGGTTACAATTTACTTTCAGTTCGTGCCCTTGGTAAGATGGGCTTTGCAGTTTTTATTGATGCTGATTTGTTGGTACTCTTGTGGAGCAAGTCTCTAAAGGTCGCTTTCATGGGATATGTCGAAAATGACCTGTACGTGGTGGACTTCTCAGGGAAAACCACTACAGGCCCGATGTGTCTTTTTGGAAAGGCTGACGCGGGTTGGTTATGGCATCGCCGACTAGCCCACGTCAACATGAGAACTTTGCAAAGTCTCCACAAGGGTGGCCACATTCTTGGACTAAAAGAAAATGTTTCCTTTGCCAAAGATCGTGTTTGCAGGGCTTGTGTTGAAGGAAAAATGCATGACTCTCCCCATCGATGGAAGACCATTATTTCATCAACGAGGATTTTGGAGCTCCTTCATGTGGATCGCTTTGGTCCTCCATCTCATGAAAGCCTCTGCGGGAAGAAATATGGCCTCGTAATTGTTGATGATTATTCAAGATATACTTGGGTCTATTTCTTCAAGTTGAAGAGTGAGACTCAACAAACGGTATTTCGCCAACAAGGCTCAATGTTAACACAATCTCCCAATTTTGGCAATTAGAAGCGATAACGGCTTCGGGTTCAAGAACTACACCTTAAATGAATTTCTAAGTGAAGAGGGGATAAGACATCAATATTCCGCTGCATACACCCCTCAACAAAATAGTGTTGCCGAAAGGAAGAACCAGACCTTAATGGATATGGCAGGATCTATGCTAGCTGAATTCAAGTCTCTGTATAACTTCTGGGCTGAAGCAATCTCTACCGCTTTCCATTCATCCAACCGGCTATATCTCCGTAAAATCTTGGACAAGACTCCATATGAAATACTTATTGGTAACAAGCCAAACATCTCATACTTACAGGTATTTGGTTGTAAGTATTTCTTTCTCATTAAATGAGTTCATTTATCTAAATTTGAGTCTTAGGCTTTAGAAGGCATTTTTGTTGGTTATGGTGTCGAATCCCACACTTATAGAGTCTACAGTAAGCTCTCCGGAACTATTGTAGAATCTTGTAGTGTGGTGTTTGAGGAAAATGATGGCTCCCGTGTGGATCAAGTTGATGTTTGTGATGCAGATGTTGAAATACCCCAAGATGCCATAAGAAGAATGCGCGTGAGATTTTTTCGCCCCATTGAGCAATCCCTTGTGGCGGATCAGGAAGGACAATGCTCTACTCAAGTGGACCCCTCATCGACACAAGCTCAACATGCTCCAACCATTGGAGAAATTTCTACACCAACCAAACAAAATGCTGAAGATCAAAATGCTCCTGAAAGCTCCAGGCCGGATTATCCGGTGGACACAGGATTATCCGGCCAACTGTCCTCTGCTGGCCGAAATGATCAACCTATTGAAGAAACTGCTACAAGTCCCAGGCCGGATTTTCCGGCTGACCCCGGATTATCTGGCCACTCTCTAGTTCGAGCAAAATCTAGTCCAACATGCGAAGATGTTTCGGGTTCTCCCAGGCCGAATTATCCGGCCTCACCCTCGGCCGGATTATCCGGCCCTGAAACTCCTGAAGAGTAGAGAATTGCTTATCAGTGGAGCATTTTTTTCTACCAATGGTGCATATGGGATGCGCCACTAGTGTTGCGCCATTAGTAATTATTTATCAATGGCGCATATCAAATATGCGCCATTGATATTGGGACAACCAGTGGCGCACCTTCCATATGGGCCATTGATATTTTACCAGTGGAGCATATATCCAAATGTGCCACTGATACTAGATGCGCCACTTGCTGAATAAAAGATGCGCCACTGGTGTTTCGTACAGGTATACATAATACATGGCTCTTAGGTATTTATACAGGTATTTATATAGGTACATATACAGGTATTTATACAAATACACAACAGTATAGAAACAGATATAATAATACAAATAGAATTATACATCATCACATCAATTAGAACCCGACATAGTGACAAGTGCCCAAATATTATACAAGTCTAGAGCAAGTTGTGAAGGGAATATGCCCGAGAGGCAATAATAAAGTGGTTATTATCTTATTCCATGTTTATGATAAATGTTTATTTTACATGCTAGAATTGTATTGATCGGAAACATCAATACATGTGTGTTTAATAAACAAAAAGGGTTCCTAGTTATGCCTCTCTTATAGACTAACTTGTTGATTAACAAGATGATCAAGGTTTCCTGATCATGGACATTGAATGTTGTTAATAACAAGGTCACACCATTGGTGGAATGATGTGATGAACATTCATCCGAAATATAGCATTATGATCAAAGTCATTATGTTTATATTGCTATAATATCATATGAAGTAATCTTTATCCTTAGACCATGAGATCATGTTAATTGCTAACACCGGAAGAGTATCTTGATAACATCAAATGTCACACCGTAACAGGGTGACTATAAAGGTGGGTTCAGTGCTACGAAGGTGTTATGTTGAGGCTCATGGATCAAGAGTGGGATTTGTCCATCCCGATGACGGATAGATATACTCTGGGCCCTCTCGGTGATATCACATTGAAATAGCTTGCAAGCAAGTGATGTGATCACTAGAATGTTATATCACGGGAACGAGAAAAGAGTGCATGTCGGTAACGAGATCAAACTAGGTATGGAGATACCGATGATCGAATCTCGGACATGTAATATATCGCGGGACAAAGGGATTTAGTTACTAGCGTTAAAGGTTCTCACGATCACAGAAGTCATCGTTGAATGTGTAGGAGTCAGTATGGATCTCCAGGTCCCGCTGCTGATTATTGATCGGAGAGGGGTCTCGATCATGTCTGCATTATTCACGAACCGTAGGGTGACACACTTAAGGGATACCGACACCATTTGGAGCAAATATGTTTCAGATAAAGATTTAAGAAAGCGCTGGAATTATTTCAATAGACACCGAAACTGTTTCGGGTGAAAATGCTGAAATTGGTTCTGCATGTAATATTGAAATGTTGCAAAGGGTTTTGTAACTACCTCGGTGAATTACGCTCCTAGTTGCAAGCCTGGATGAGCAGAAATGGTTGAAATAGTACGGTGGGGCCCAAATGCCACTCACAGGTAGACCTTTCGGCCGTCCCAACCATTTCCACACATCGGGACAAGAACGGGCGTAATCGGCGAAGGATCAACTACATACACAAATGAGTATGTATGCAAGCCACCATACAACAGTACATCAGAGCCATTCCATCTAAAAAGAAAGGAAATATAGCAACGCCATACGGCAAGATCCAAATATCCTAGATAGATATAATAGTTTAGGATATCTCCTCATACATCAATCAATAGAGTATCAAGCGGAAGCGGAAGACAAAATCCGAGTACGGATAAGAAGCAAATCGGCATAAGATGCCCCATAAATAAGCAGATCCCACCCACAGATCTCATGGATCCCCGTTCCCGGAATCTCTACACCGAATGATCGTTGCCCACATCGTCCGTCTCCTCCACCCAGTATCCATCTTGCGAGTGTAAAATTCGCTCATCTGAACCAATAATTTATCGTGTGAGACCCTAGGGGTACTCAGCAAGTCTTTATGCCTCTAAAGGGGACACAACCTGGGGTGACACAATGGCAGCAAAAGATAAACCCTAGCAATTCTATAGATACTCGCTAACCATCCGCCTAACCAGAGATAGACGGATGTCCGTGAATTAAAAACAACAGTTATAACAGTTATAACGGTAATATCCACAGATCCATCCTCCTCCTCGCTTACCGACGAGGAAGCGGACGAACAACCCCCCATCCGTTGGCAGTTTTATTATCCATTCCGTGAGTGTTGCACTATTTACTAGTCAGGTACCTAGTCTAGTCAAGTTAAAAGCGGTACTTTAGTTATGCTTGTCTATGATCGAGAAACTGTGCTCCAAGTCGTCCATAACCGCGGACACGGCTTTGAAAGTTTTACCTGTAGGTGCACAAATAGCAACACACACTCGATATGCCTCGGAAAAACCCTATCGAAACCCAACGAGGCAGTCACGGCAAAGCAATCACAGGATTCAGAAATATTTCAGGGGGCCACCCCATTAAGCTACCCGCGACGAAGTTGGCCGACTCCGAGACGGACTCAAGGTTTGCGCCAATGGCTGTGAACGACTGGGAACCCGAAAATGTGACTGGGCTTGTCGACACCGCGAAAACACTCCGCTTCCCTAAACAGACAAAGGTGCACCTCGCACAATTTAAATAAAGCAAAGAAAGCATGGCATAAGTACAGATAGTAAATAAAACCTCAAACTAGTTTGTGGCCCCAAGAAATAAGAATGAATCAAGCTCACAGCTCGGGGGTTCATAAGCCTCCCGGATGTGGATAGCGCGAATATTCAAGGAACAGGAATCAAGTACTCGGGGTCCTACGGGACACAAGTGAGCCTGAAAAACCAAATAGCAAATATGGCTCATCGATGCCACTTTCATTAGTTATCCCATTACTACTCAGGTTAAGTTGTTTAGGTACCTCGTTATCCATCAGACACTCACATACCCTACACATGTTGTTCTACGACTCGCATGGCTCAAACAACTCCTGTAGTAATGGCTCATGGGATGGAGGAACAAGCTTCGGTGGGGTTTATAAGTAAAGGCTATGAAATACTTGGGATTCAATTTAATGCAATCGCGACTCAATGATGCAAGAGTAAGATAGAGGCAATAGGTACTATATGTATGCAAGCATGTGGTAGTGCTTGCCTGGCAGCTCAGTTGAAGCAAGGAATGGATCTGGGTAGTGCTCCTGGTTCTCTTGGTATATCCTCGCCGCCTATTCGAAGAAGAACCAAACAAACAAGGGCCAACATAAATAAAGTGCGCAAGCATATGAATAAAATGCATCAAGCAAACAATCATGCCATGATGAATGATGCACAAATTGCATGGCAATAAGGTAGCATGGCATGGGGGAGCTGTGGAAAACAATAATAAAGCATTTTATTTAGTTTTGGCCCCATTTTAAACACAATTAAGTTGCTGTCTACAATATATTTATATGATGCATGCTTCAATTCAAACCATGGAATGCATAAACAGAAAGGTCTCGTCGAGCTAATCATTTTAGACATATCATTTGTTGAATTTGGAGTTATAAAACAAAAGTTATAAATTTATTAAAGAAAAGGGGCATTTTATTGTAATTTAAATAAACTTGGAAATTTACATGTTCAAAATATATTTTGAAGGCCATATTTGAAATCCTCATATTTTTCTAAATTCAAAACATATATTATATGTATTATTTGAGTTTATATTATAAAAGATATTTTAAAACAGAAATAAATTTGAAATTGGAAATAAATTTGAAAAGGTTTGAACTTAAAACAGAAAACAGACAACACTTTTCGTACTCAGACTAACCCAGCCACAGCCAATGACATGTGGGGCCAGCAGTTGACTCAGCAGCCCACCGCGCTTAAAAGCTTCTGTCACCGCGAGCTAGGCTAGACTAAGAGGCTGACAGGTGGGGCCAGGGTGCTCGCGGACCCACGCGACAGAGAGATGCGGAGGGCTGACCACGTGGCGTAGAGGGGGATTGCGGGTTGAGGCTAGGGTTATACGGGGTGCTAAATGCAAAACTGCGCAGAGGCAGACAGGTGGGGCCGATAGGAGCGCGGGTTGACGAGATCAAAAAGGCAAGGGGTGTTCTGCAAAAACGGCAGCGCTACTGTGGATCTTCTCTCTGAATCTGCCTGTCGACAGATCGGTGCACGACCTGACGCAGCGCGGCGCGCGCGGGGCTCGATCCTGGGACGTGCGGCACGCGCTGGGGGGCGGAGCCACTGCGCTAGGGCGGGGGTTGGTGACAGAGGAGTGGGCGTGGCCTAGATGAGGTTCCGTGACGCGCGAGCGTGCAGACGAAGTTGCACTCCGACGAGCGGAGGCTGTTCGACATAACGACCGGCGAGGCTAGGGCGAGACGGCGAAGGGGACCTTGTCAGGGAGAGAGGGGCTCACCGCGAGGTCTGGGGTGGCGATGGCGGATCGGTCGACGTGCAGGTGGAGCGAGACGAGGACGCAGACGGACGGCCCAAGTTAGGGTTTCGGGAGGCGCTGGCATCGGGCTCCGGTGCTCCTCTTCGCGACGGGCGCAGGCGTGATCGGGGCCCTTCTCGATCTTCCAGAGCACTCCACCGATGAGCTGCGCGACTGGGTCTTCGGGGCGGAGTAGAGTCCGACGGTGGCCGGCGATGGTGTGGCGGTGACGGTGGAGAAGAGGGGGAAGGAAGCAGGGTGCTGAGGCTGGATCTGGCAGGGCAGAGAGGAGAGCCGGGAGGACGATAAAGCAGAGAGAGGGGAGGGGGTGCCGTGGGGAGCAGGTAGACGATAAAGGTGGCTCAGCCACCTTTATCCTCCCTCTCCTTCACGTGCTCGGTTCGGCGGGGCCAGGGCAGGGCAGGGGGTGGCTTCCAGGTGGGGTAGGGCAAGCCAAGGGCAGGGTGGTTCGGTGTGGGGCTCACCAGGCAGAGAGGGAGAGAGAAAGGGGGGTAGCCTCGGTTAGCTAGGGTTGGAGTGGTAGGCTCGGGCTAGGGCTTGGGGTAGCTAGGGTTGGGGCTTAAGGAGAAAGGGTGGCCGGTGGGGCTAGCTAGGGTCTGGTTTAGAGGAGTGGCTCGGCTAAAGAGGAGAGGAAGAGGGGGAAGGTGGTAGCTTAGGGTTTGGTACTAGGTTAGGGCATGGGGGGGTATGGTGATGAGGTTTAGGCAAGGTCAAAATAGATCAAGCCCAAAGAGAAGGAGAGAGAGAGATCTAGAGATGATCCACTACAACAACAAATAAAAAGCAAAAGACAAGCAGAAGATGGTACTTGCATGGCCCATGCAATTATTTAATGCCATGTTGATTCTTGTGAAAACTATATTAATACATGGCATTATTATTATGCATTCCCAAAATTGGAGTAAGGCCCAAGCAAAGGAATTTAGAAAGAATTCCAAGTGGAGTATATGGAGATGATCACATTGGATTATATTTGGGACTTGCTAGTGTGTATATGCCACTAGGTATTTAATAAGCCCACAAAAAATATCCCAACATGATGATAACCCCAAAAAATCACACATATGGAAGCTAGGAAAAAAGGTTCCACTCACAAGGCATGCCGAGGTGGCCATGTGGCTCTCATATATCAATAATGTGAAAAAACATGATACTAAGATGAGAGCATGTGGTAGAAGAATTGGATCCATCCCAACCCACATGAGCTAGAGGTAAAACCAATAAGTGCCAAGCTCATATTTAGTTGGATGGTGGAATTATAAGGTGGTGAAAGAAAGGGTGGTGGAGTTAATAAGAGATATGCCCCCAGCTCAACTTGGGCATTTAAACAATATATCAACAACCAAATACAATATCAAGAGGCAAATACAATTAATAATGCATATGAGAGAAGAGCCAAAACAAAAGGGTTTTATATGATGCTCAAATGCAAGGAGGCATGATGACATGAGCATGATATAATGATGATGCAACAATTATATGTTTGAAGGTAGCATATATCTAGGCTAGGCTAGTAGCATTGCAATTGTTAGACAATTGGGATGCTACAGGTTTTATGTGAATGTTTGTTAATTAAATTAATTAACAAAATTATGAATAAAAATAATAAAAGAGTTTTATTAAATGAGAGAGCATTAAATTTGGAGAAATTTAATGCATTTAAAGTGGAGACTTTAAAAGAGAATGTGAAGGGGCATTTTAATGTGGAGGGGTTACCACCACATGAATGGAGGAGGTGAAGGGTCACCCCCTCCATGCGCCGGCCATGAAGGAGGGGCACCCCCCCTCCTCCTATAAAAGGCCACCCCCTCCTCACTTCTCACTGACACCTTCTTGTGAAGGATCTCTCTCCCCCTCTAGTATTATTCCCCCATGGTCTCGGATTAGTGAGATATATATTCCCGGTGGCTTTATCTGTAAAGGAGTTGCTACTTCCGCTGCTTTGCTGGAGCGAGGGACGGAGGTTGTCGGGGTACCGGACGTGTGTGCGATCACAGATGCACCGCTGCTTTGCGGTGCTGGACTTGGTGGTGCTGGAGCTGGATCTGATGGACGTGTTGGAGCCGGACCTGCTGGACTTCATCACGATCTTGAGATCGGCAAGTGTACGACTACATCAACCACGAGTTCCTACTCGTTAACAAAGCTCGTTGTCTACGAGGGTAAGTTCTCATTGGATGTATGTCCACCCGTTGCTTTGTACCTAGTAGATAGATCTTGGCGTGTAGTTCACACCGTAGGAAATTTTTTGTTTTCTATGTCACGGACCCAACAAAGGGTATCGTGAGCCTGATCTATGCGTAGGTGCTTAGCACGGGTAGTACACATATGTTGATATGTGGGCGATGATGATCATGTTATTGCATCTTCTATGTATTTTAGATATTGGTGGCATAGTGGGATGAAGTGGCCCGGACCAACCTTACATGTCATCGTACATGAGACCGGTTCCACGACTGACATGCAACTTGTTTTGCATAAGTGGCTGGCGGGTGTCTGTCTCTCCTACTATAGTAAATATCTGATTTACAACGAGTTGCTAATAACTTAGTTATCCTCGTTGTGGTTCATGTTCGTAGGTAAGAACGGTTCTATCTCCGAAAGCCCTAAGCCACGTAAAACTTGCAATTGATAAATTAGAGGCGTCTAGTTTAGATCGTTGCTGGGCTAGTGTATGTAAGTAGATGTATGATAGATACTCTTACAACACACTCAACGTGTAAGTTCCATAGACCTTGGCTTTACACACAAAGGAATGATAGAGATCATACCACGATGCAAGTGATAGAGATCAAATGCACGGACCATATCATCTCACTTTACACATTAGATGTTAGCATCTTATACTGCTAGTTTGGCGCTTTCTGTAGCATTGTAAGATGATCCCTCTTTTAGATATCAAGATAAAAATGTGTTCTTCCTTAAGTATGCACCGTTTTGTGGATCGTATTTCGAGACATCACGTGATGATCAGGTGTACTCGACTCTACGCTTTCATACAAACGGGTGTAAGACAGTTTTACACATGCAAGTACTAAGGTTCTTACTTGGCGAGCCTAGCATGTACAGACATGGCCTCGGAACACGGACCAAAAGGTTAAGCATGAGTCATATAGTTGATATGATGCCCATATAGATGCTCGCCTTTGAAGCTACATCAACTCACGTGATGATCGGACTTGGTGTAGTGGACTTGGTTCATGTAATCACCAAAAAGGCACGAGGGATGCCGTTTTTGAGTGGGAGTTCATTTCTAATTTGGATTAGTCGAACCAAATTTGTCATAAATTAAATCAAAGTGAATTTGCATAGTTTGTTGTAGTCATTGGCATTCATTTTCTACCTTATGCTTAGTTTTTATTTGAGATAATAGAACTATAGAATTCTAGATATTTACTTTACGAACTGGTATCATATTGTTTTGAATGTCAATTTAAAGTTTATAAGTCCTATTGCAAACTTTCAGCAAACTCTATTTACTCCATGACGTTTAATAAGTAGTATTAAATCAAGAGTAAGAATTCCAATGTTAGTATCTAAAGTATCATGTTTGCCTCCATGATTATTGATATTCAAAAAGTTGTTTTAATATCAAGATTATATTGGAGCTAGAAATTGTTTCAGAAACCATCATGTGTGAAAGATATTGCGATATCTGAAACAATGTTTTTGGTTGCATTATGATAGAGTATAATTTAGCAAAATACATGTTCTCATATTGTATGAGAATTTGTGAAGGATGGAGATGTTAGGCATCCGAATCTACCAAAAAGGTTTTGGGAACTGATATTATACTCGCGATTCTTCCTTATAGGCTATAGTAGCTTGATCATGAAAGTTGTCATGATAAGGATGAATAGAAGATGTAAGTAAAATGTTTACTACACTAATTGATTACTAAAGAATGTATTTTTGAAAGAACACCAAACATTTGATGATGGTGATCCACTTCAAAGTGCAAGTCCAAAGGTATTAGTATTTGACTATATACGCTTTGTACCATGTGTCATGTTGATGACACCACTATTGATGTTGATAGATTCTTTTAAAAGAAAAGGAATTGCTGAAAGAGAATCTATAAAATATTTGGCAGAAAATAAAAGGTTGGAGATGTCCAACTTAGATATATAGAAGATATACATGTTATGGCTATATTCTTTGCTTGTTAAACAATGTGGTTCTTAGGTATTGGATACCGGTATTGGATACCGGTATTGGATACCAAATTGGTTGGTATGAAGTGTCATACAGGACAACGCAATTCATGAACTACAATGGCCTAAGTAACTAGCAAGAGAATGAGTGACGATGTTCATCAAAAACAAATAAAGTGTTATTGTGTTTTTCGTTGTCATCAAACCAAGCCTTCAAGATTTGTTTAAATAATTGTTATTTTGTTCCGGTATCATGAGAACAATGGCTGTTCAAATAATTACCGTATTCCATAAAGGATGGATGAACTTTTACAAGTCTAGTTGGAGAAATCACATCCATAAACACTATTGCTAAAATGTCGCAAGACAAATGATTGAAAGATCACTTATGAAGTGACATCGTTGTTTAAATTATATTTGAAAGAAAACATGAAGAAACTCTATGTTGATGGATTTTTGGAGCCTTTGATTTTGATCAATTGACGCATGTGAGACTTTCCTCGAGATAATTGAAAATCCGTCCATAGGCCAGAGAGGAACGTATGACTAGCTTATTGGAAATTGTGCATGCTGATGTGCATAGTCCATTATGTGTAGCCATATGCGATGGATCTTTTTGCTTCATATGCTTTCTCCAAAAATTTGAGCGAATATATCTGTATATTTACTTAATAAGGAAGAAGTATGAAACATTTGAAAATTGTTCAAAGACTTTCAAGATGAAGTGGAAAATCATTGTAACAAGAAAATAAAGAGTTTATGATTCGATCATAAAGGAAGATATTTGAGTTACATGTTTAGCAAAAACACCTAAGACTTGAGGAATTGTTCCATGATTTGTGTTTCCCGATAAACCATAGGAGTATGGCATATTCGAGAGATAAAATCAAACCATGTTTGACATGGTAAGATCAAGGGTGTCATTTATAAAACTGCCATTATGTTTTAAGGATTAAAGCTTTAGAGACTACCGCTTTTACACTGAAAAGAGCACCATCGTGATCCATTGAAATGACACCATATGAGTTATGGTTTGGGATAAAACCCGAATTGTCTTTTCTTAAATTTTGGTATGCTATGCATAAGTAAAATGTTTACAACCAAAGTCGGATAAGCACGTCTTTGTAGGTTATCCCAAAGAATTTGTTGGGAATTTCTCCATAACACCGAGGACAAAAGAGTTTGTAACTTGGAACGTCAAGTTTCTTGAGAAGGAATTTTTCGTGAAAAGTTAAGTGGGAGGACAATAGAACTTTGATAAGGTTGTTGAACCTTAGCTATATGTGCTAAGTAGCGCAGAACCGGAAAGTGTCCGGGTGGCGGCCATAATGCTCATGGCTCTCGTGATTACAAAAGGTGTGATCTCGGAGATTAGAGTTCCTATAGAACCGTGTGGGCCGGTAAGAATCAAATAGTAAGATTTGATAAGCAAGTCGCTATTGTTTTGACAATGATGAATCGACTACATGCAAAGAAGCGATGATGGGCCCTGACTCCATAAAATGACTAGAAGTCATAGAATCCGTGATAGTATCCATACACGAGAAAATAAGTTTTTGAACTTGGAAGACCCTCCAGAAAGGCGTGAAGCCTATCGGTCGTGTTTGGATCTATAAAGAAATAAGACATGGATGTTTAACATCTATGAAATAGTCAAGATGTCGGAAAGAAGTTTACGACAATGTTCAAGGAGTTGACTATGACAAGATTTGATCTTTCATAGCGATATATAGTCTTGGCGTATTGATGTAGCAACCACTACATATAATTTGGTATATGGTAGTTGAATAAACAAAACAAGGTTCTTCTAATAGAACGGTAACCTAGGACATGTACATGACATGGTCCGAAGGGTTTTGTTAATTCAAAGGGTGCTAAAAGGGCATGTAAATTTCAATAGTTGAAGTAAGCATAGCGGAGTTGGAATCTTCACCATGATGAAACTGTTAAAAGAGTTTAAATTCATCGGAGATGATGAAGATGCTTGCATTTGCAAGAAATTAAGTGGGAGCGCTGAGACATATTTCTAATACATTATGTAGAAGACATATTGTTTATTGGAAATGATGTATCTTGTATTGACACAAGTTAAGAATTTCATTAAAATAAGATTTCAATGAAAGACTTGGGCAAACCCGGAATATTAGGCATCAATATCTATATGGATAGATTAAGGCGCTAATATGGTTGTGCCAGACATACATATATGAGATATTGAAAGGGTTCAATATGGAAACAACAAGAAAGGTTCTTGCTGCATGGAAAGGATTGTATCAAAATTCAAGTGTTTCAACACTTGGTGAGTAAAATCACATGAAGATTTTGATTGATTATACCATGATATGTATATATCCAGAATGTCCTATGCTCTAAATGTTATGAGCATATACCAGAATGATTCATAAGATGATCATTGGACAATAGTAAAGATATTATTATGAGCTTTGGAAGAACTAAGAATATATAATGTATAAGTGAAAAATAGTTAAAGGTAGTTCATTGTAAAGTGTTACATTGATACTAGTTTTGTCACAAGATACAAATTAAATTTATCTCAATTTAGACTATGGGTGGCACAATGTAATGGAAAGGATGTTCCATGATGGATTTGGATGAGTTCCAAAGTTGAGACATTGTGACGGATACTACAACAAAAGGCTAAGTATATGACTGCTATAGTAGCAGCAAAGGAGGGCATTTGTGTTAAGTAGTTTGTTATCAAACTAGGTGTGGTTCAAAGTGGGCTAATACTATGAAGATATATTGTGTGACAATAATATCAACATATTTTGAGCCGAACGAACTAAAGGTCTCACCCAAGGACCAAATCTATACAATGCCATCCCATTTGAGAATGAGTGATGCGTAGAGACGCAGAGACATGCAAATACACACGGACCTGAAACTGTCAGATCCATAGATTATGCTAACCACTAGCAATAGCGTATATGCAACACCAGAAAGCCATAGGTGTTCAATACGCAAAGTTTTTCAAACTAGATTATTGACTCTGGTGCAAGTGGGAGACTGAAGGGAATATGCCCAAGAGGCAATAATAAAGTGGTTATTATCTTATTCCATGTTTATGATAAATGTTTATTTTACATGCTAGAATTGTATTGATCGGAAACATCAATACATGTGTGTTTAATAAACAAAAAGGGTTCCTAGTTATGCCTCTCTTATAGACTAGCTTTTTGATTAACAAGATGATCAAGGTTTCCTGATCATGGACATTGGATGTTGTTAATAACAAGGTCACACCATTGGTGGAATGATGTGATGAACATTCATCCGAAGTATATCATTACGATCAAAGGCATTATGTTTATATTGCTATAATATCATACGAAGTAATCTTTATCCTTAGACCAAGAGATCATGTTAATTGCTAACACCGGAAGAGTATCTTGATAACATCAAACGTCACACCGTAACAGGATGACTATAAAGGTGGGTTCAGTGCTACCAAGGTGTTATGTTGAGGCTCATGGATCAAGAGTGGGATTTGTCCATCCCGATGACAGATAGATATACTCTAGGCCCTCTCGGTGATATCACATTGAAATAGCTTGCAAGCAAGTGATGTGATCACTAGAATGTTATATCACGGGAACGAGAAAAGAGTGCATGTCGGTAACAAGATCAAACTAGGTATGGAGATACCGATGATCGAATCTCGGACATGTAATATATCGCGGGACAAAGTGATTTAGGTACTAGCGTTAAAGGTTCTCACGATCACAGAAGTCATCGTTGAATGTGTAGGAGTCAGTATGGATCTCCAGGTCCCGCTGCTGATTATTGATCGGAGAGGGGTCTCGATCATGTCTGCATTATTCGCGAACCGTAGGGTGACACACTTAAGGGATACCGACACCATTTGGAGCAAATATGTTTCAGATAAAGATTTAAGAAAGCGCTGGAATTATTTCAATAGACACCGAAACTGTTTCGGGTGAATATGCTGAAATTAGTTCTGCATGTAATATTGAAATGTTGCAGGGGGTTTTGTGTGAATGTTTGTTAATTAAAGTAATTAACAAAATTCTGAATAAAAATAATAAAAGAGTTTTATTAAATGAGAGAGCATTAAATTTGGAGAAATTTAATGCATTTAAAGTGGAGACTTTAAAAGAGAATGTGAAGGGGCATTTTAATGTGGAGGGGTTACCACCACATGAATGGAGGAGGTGAAGGGTCACCCCCTCCATGCGCCGTCCATGAAGGAGGGGCACCCCCCTCCTCCTATAAAAGGCCACCCCCTCCTCACTTCTCACTGACACCTTCTTGTGAAGGATCTCTCTCCCCCTCTAGTATTATTCCCCCATGGTCTCGGATTAGCGAGATATATATTCCCGGTGGCTTTATCTGGAAAGGAGTTGCTGCTTCCGCTGCTTTGCTGGAGCGAGGGACGGAGGTTGTCGGGGTACCGGACGTGTGTGCGATCACAGATGCACCGCTGCTTTGCGGTGTTGGACTTGGTGGTGCTGGAGCTGGATCTGATGGACGTGCTGGAGCCGGACCTGCTGGACTTCATCACGATCTTGAGATCGGCAAGTGTATGACTACATCAACCACGAGTTCCTACTCGTTAACAAAGCTCGTTGTCTACGAGGGTAAGTTCTCGTTGGATGTATGTCCACCCGTGCTTTGTACCTAGTAGATAGATCTTGGCGTGTAGTTCACACCGTAGGAAAATTTTTGTTTTCTATGCTGCGGACCCAACAAGTTGATCTCATCTTCTCATACATTACACATTATAACAAGTTGATCATCATCATTAGCCAAGTCCTAAACTACTAAAGGACCGAGTAGAGTACAACCGCAATGGTGGTGGTGAGCAAGACGGGGAGCACGATCGTCAAGGTCTTCATCTGGTTCCTGTCTCTCTGCTCTCTAAGGATGTGGTTCCTCCACCTAGCTTTCGCCTGCTCTCCCGTCGGGTACCCTCGCCGTAGACTGCTTGGACCCTCCCTCTGAGCACCACGTAGCATGGCATCTGTATACACAAGGCATATAAGTACTATATCATGCAACAGAAAGAATTAAAAGGTTCATCACATGCATCTTCACAAAAAAGAAGGATTCAATCTAAGGCAAGCTATTAAGTTTCATACATATGGTAATAAGTAAACGAAGTCCAACAACGACCGTTTCGAGCTAAGGCAAGTTAAAGTTTATGACACACACACACGAGAAACACAAACCGGTTGAGCACTAGCTAGCTAGGAACACTACATCATGAAGACTTTGTTTTACACAGCGCCGGGAACAGTTTGTAGCCGTCTTTCTTTGTACATGTCCTATGGTCACCTTGTGCCCCGAGCCATGCTTCGATCTCGCGCTTACTGAACGCTCTTCTGCAGGATAAGGCCCCCCCTTGTGATGACATCTTCTTGCACGATGGTCGCAATCTGAGTTTGGATGCGTAAGAAGTCGTCCTTAAGTTCATCATCGTCCACTCTTGGCTCATCTTCGGCCCATGCTCGGAGACTAAATGGCAACGTAATGATATGTGTATCCCGAACGATCGCCCGCGGGTGATGGAGGGTGTAGTATGCCTCCTTGACACAGTTATCCGGCTGCTTGACGCAGGAGAACTTCGTTACGTGTTTGAACACGTGTCTGCCATCCCTGAAATTTTCCGCCCCCTTCTTGAATCCGCCTCTATTTTCGGCGTATACCTCGAGAGCATCATATAGAAGACTCCTTATGTTGGTGTAGTCTTTCTTCTTTTGCTCGCTCCCCGAGTCCAAGTACGTGGCTAGCGAATAACTCGGGTGAATGAGGATCAGTGTGCGGTATTTGTCTCTGCACAAAACAATTGAAACGAAACAGTGTTGGAAAAAGAGCAACCGAAAACTAAGAAAGGAAAACTTCGGCGACGAGCGAGTGTGTGCACTTACTCAGGAAAGAAAGGCAAAATAAGCTCTTTTCCACTCTTGTTGTTCACCATGAAATTTTGGAGGTAGTTCCTTGCGTTGGCCCGGGTCACTGGATCCACCAACTGGCTATCACGCATGAAGTAGGGGTCCACTATCGCGACGCCAGGGGTCTTCTATCTATTGACCTTCATCGCCCGATGGAGCGCGTATAGGCGGACCAAGTTATAGTTCATCCGCTTGCCATGGAAAAGCTTAAAGATGTCCTCATACGATATGAAGAAGATATCCGCGGGGGCATTATCAACGAAGCCCACTCCCGTTGGAACATTGACCGTGAAAACAGGGTACAATGGATTTGGTTCTTTAAGAAGCCACTCCTCTAGATATAGAATACCATGTTGTAGGTTAGCCATCGCTCCACTTGCGTGTTTAATCAACTCCTCACTCAGAATCGGTTGACCAGCTATGTGAACCCTAGTCAAGGTGCCCTCAGGGGGCTGTGTTAATGGGTCGTCCTGAGCCCGGGGCCTCTTCGGACCCGGCTAGCTCAAAGACTGCTTATTCTTCTTGGTTCTCTTGCGATGCTTCTTCATCTCGACATTATCAGCCATATGCTCATCCGCCGCCTTATGGAGTGTGGTGGGGCTGAAAATGATTCCCTGGGTGCCTTTATAAGGACCAGCGGCACCAGCATCCGGAGGCGTCTCCTCTAGGGTACCATGGAAGTCTAGACGCGTGCATGTTCTGGTACGAGCATTTGGGTCGTCACCAACGCGGTAGGGCTCGTCCATGTTTGGCATGAACAAAGAGTCGGTGACACCAGTGTTGATCCACTTATCTGGGTTGTCATCATCATCATCGTTAATGTTGTCCCCAGGTGCATGCTTGGGCGGTGGTGGCGTAGCGGCGTCCTTGCCATGTGGAGGCGGCAGTGCGGTGGTGGCCTTGCCATGTGGAGGCGGCGACGTAGCGGTGGCCTTGCCATGTGGAGGTGGCGGTGCAGCGGCGGCCAACAATTGTTGGTGACGAGAGGTGGTGGCGGTGACTGGTTGTTGTGGCCACCGTAGCAAGGGCACATGTGGCTGCTGAGTTACTTGTTGTTCCTTCACAAGCCGAATCTGGGTCTTTGGCCATGTCAAGACCCAGCCACAGCAATCTTGAAGGTTCTTATGATCATCAGCGCCTCGAGTTTGGCTGGGGGGTCCATGTCTTCGAACCCCGGAAACACCCGAGGTAGCCGGACCTTGACCACATCATTATCCATTGACTTGTGGTGCATCGTGTGGCTATTTGGTTGAATAATTATGCCCTTGCCAACATCCTTCAGATCGCCGTCCACGTAATGTAAGAGCGTGCAAGGAGTGTCCTGCGGAAGAACAAGCATCGTGAGATGGCGCTAGCTAGTCATCAAAGGCAAAGGAGATGAAATGTTATCAACATGCATGTGTTGGTCGGTGTCATTACCTTGGAGATTGCGTTGAGCTCGGCTAATGTCGAGACACCGGTATCATCCTCCCGCTGAGATGCCTTACGAAGCACCGTCGGTTGCGCCTTAGTTTTGGCGGGAGGGGCATTGGTGTGACCTGCGGCTCTGTGTTGGCGCCGGCGGGAGGTGTCACCATAGCGACCTCCGGCTGCGTGTTGGTGTTGGCACCGGCGGGAGGGGGCACCAGAGCGACCGGGTGCATCTCGACATTGGCGGACTCGGGCGTCACCATGTTCGGCCATACGTGCTGGATCGAGTTGCTATCGGAGAGGCTGGGCAACCCGAGTGGCCCTCGTGGACCTGCCGCATTCCAAGCAGCGATCCCCTCCCACAGCTCATTGGGAAACATCTCGCGGATCTTCTCTTGCACTTTCTCGTTGATCAGTCTCGGCATCTGTTGCATCTGCTCACGGAGGACTTCAACCTCACGTTTTTCACTTGCCGCCACGGCCTTCCTCTCTTTCTTCGCCTTTGGGTCCTCTTTCCTGAAGTCGCCAACCTTTTCGTACGTACAATAGCCGGACACGTGGCCAAATGAAGTCGGCGGCGCGGACTTGGCCCTCCCCTTGAACACGTTTGTCGCCCTGTTGAAGGGCGTGTCCCACCGCGGGTCCACCGTCGACCCCTGGGACGAGCTCGCACTTGACGAACAAGACTTTTCTTCGGATCTCTGAAGAGAAGGAAAGTGATCCCATTTAGAAATTTGGCTTCATTACATAATTAGAAACACAGTTGTACTCCGAGATAAATTCCTTACCAGCATTTTCTAGAAATTCCTCACATCGTCGTCGTCGGTAACGAATTCCTTGAGTTCGGGGTGGAGATAGTAGTGGGCGCGGACAAACTGCATCACCTGCTCGTCCGTGAATTTGTGCCACGGGTTATCTTTCCCTAGACGGGCATACTCGGCATCCTCCTTTGCCCAAACGGCCTTTTTCCTCGGTAACCGCCGCTTCCGCAACGTTGGTTACCTATGTTTAGCTCCCGCATAATCCTCCCCCACTCGGTCCATTCCTGACCTTCCGGTGAAGTGTAGTCCGCCTTGAACTTGATGAATTCATCTTCGTCGAGCATCGGCTCGGCCTTCTTTATCTCCTCCCAACTTTTACCCTCGTTAATCCTCCTCTTCACTTGACTTTTCCAACTGCTCAAGGCGGTGCTCATCCTCGTGAGGGCTAACTTGTTTACCTTGTTCCCTTTGAGCTTTTGGTTATCGTACTCATCTGGGAACTTGTACCGTTTGTGAAGCTTCCCAATGAGGAGCTCTCGCAACTGTTTGTTCTTTCTTATGTCCTTCTGGTTGATGCTCATGCTCTCCCGCACGATGCACCCGATTTTTAGGCCGTACCCAGTGGCAAGCTTCACATGCTCCAAGGGCTGGCCACCCAGTTTCACAAGGGTGAACTCTTCGCGGTTGGTGCCAAGTTTCGGCAGCGTCCGCTCCTGCCTTTCCGCCTTATTCTTCTTCTTCCTAGCGGGCGGGGAGGCGCCATCACCGTCCACGCGTTCACCGCCATGACTTGCTTCGGCCTCCTCGTCGCCATTACTGCTTCCGTCGTTTTCGCCATCTTCGGCCTCCTCCTCATATTCAGACTCCTCGTCATCTTCTTGGTCCGCAGCTTGGGCCTCCTCGTCAACTTCATCGTGATCCGTAGCTTCGGCCTCCTCGTCTGACCCGCTTAAGTCATCGCCAAACCGCCAAAACTTGAGGTTGGCTCTTCTTGCTTGTTCTTCGACGCTCATCGACTGAGAAGGGCTAGCCCGACGTCTTTGTCTCCGCTCGACATGTTTGCTCCTCATAGAAAAAATGCAACGATGTAATTAGTACAAGCTAGAGTCGACCGAAAAATTCGGCATGACCTTAGCTATTTTTTTGACCTAGGAGTGCCCATTTCTCAACCGAAACAGAAGTGAATCAACACTTCGGGAGAAACGGGCAACTCAAATGAATTCCCTGCAAACAGCAGCACCAGCAAGCGCCACAGCAACACCAGCAAGAACCAGCAGCAGCACCAACACAGCAAGCAGTAGCAACAGCTCTAGCATAGCAAGCAGTAGCTCCAGCACAGTAAGTAGCAGCACAGCAAGCAGTAACACCTATATAGGAGAAAGGACCAGGTAAACACCTCTAGTATGTCAGTTCCTAGATTGCTTCTTGAGAAATGATGGCAGAATTTTGTACAGATGCATATAGGAGTTCAAGTGTTGTGCGACGGTGTGGGTTGTACTACTGCATGCTGAACCAAACTGAATTTCTACATTATTCCGTGCAATTTCAGAAACATATTGAGTTTCATAGATTCATTACATGCAGTTACACGGATTTAATTACAGTATATACTTTCTGTAGCTGTAAGGCATGTTGGTGAGTGGTATATGTTTAACCAGTTGTTATATTCTCTTTAAAATTTATATACATGGAGATGAAATCTGTCATTACTGAATAATCCTTGCAACATATATTATATTTTCTGTATTCTTTTGTACAAGAGGGAGTGTGGGTATGAAGTTTGAACACTTGGATATTTCAGATGGATGGTGCCTCGGTGGTACTGTTTCATGGTATAGGGTACCCTACAATTCATGCAAGCTTATATGTACCTGCTATCTGGATGCAGTAGTGTGTCATTCATTTGGGTACGACACGAAAAATGATAAATGTGACCCACTCTGGAAGTATTTCACATTTTCCTGTTTAGTTTATTTACTTCCAATAAAATAGAAACTGTAAAAAATATTATTGTTGCATGATATTGTTGCTAGGTACCGTAACAACATCACATCTGTGTGCGATCAACTAAATTGTACTACCTCTCAAAATAACTAAATTGTACTATGAGCAGTGATTTTTGTTGCTAAGGTACACATGTTGATTTCATTTGCCTACTACATGTTTCCTGAAACATCTAGAAGAGATTTATTTATTAAGTGATTTTCGCAATGAGAGACGTAATATTTTAACATTGCTTCTATGAAACACTCCACCCACACCGTGTCATTATTCTATTTGACACACACACACACACACAACATAGAGTATTAGATTTGTAGTTGTCATTCCTACGTAACAAGGATGCACTATGCCATATTCTTGGTTTCATGGATAAGAAGGTAAAAAAAATTGTGTATATGTGATGGCTATATAAAACAAGGAGAGGCTGATCATTTGAAATGGCAGGGGTTTGCATCGTTGTGGAATTTGAGGATCTGCAGTGAGCTACGAATCATGATTGTCCACTCGTGAGCTCCCAAAGTTTCACATGGTGGGTTCTATATTAATGTTTGGTATACCATTTTCCTTTATAAATATTAGATGACTGCATAATATTTAAGCATGTGATTAAATAACTTAGAATGCTGGCTCTGTGCCCATCTTGACTTAGTGGATGAGCAAACCACTAAATTTAATGGTTGGAGCATTTTCTTTCACTCTGATAGAAGAAATGCATTGTTTCACTTTTGTTGGAACCATGGTGCAGACATATGCTATTAACAACATTGTCCAACTATGTGCTCATCAGTATGTGTTCTTACAGTTTATCACTGACATGCGGATCCGAGGTTGAGGAGGTGTTGTAGCCGATGGCCTGACCGAATCACGTCGAAGAAAGTAAAAAAGTGGTGTTAATGGGATGGACTTACAGGATAGAAGTCTAGGACTGCCGGAGAAGATGGACGGCGGCGGGATCTCGGAGTAGGTGCCGTGGGTGGTGTCGAGGCGGAATCATATGGTGTGGCGACGGGATCTTGGCGTCAGCTGCGGGGTGGGAAGAAGGGATCTTGGCGTCGGTGGCGCGTGCGGCGCTGCCCTTCTCCTCCTTGTCGGTGGCGCGCGCGGTGCTGCCTTCTCCTTACTCGTCGGTGGCGCGCGCGGTGCTTCCCTTCTCCTCCTCGTCGGTGGCGCGCGCGGTGTTGCCTTCTCCCTCCTCGTCAGGGGCGCGACGCTGCCCTTGTCCCTCCTCGTCGGTGGCGCGGCGTGAGAACGAAAGGGGAATAATGCGCTAGGGTTCATGAGCAGGGAGAGAGGCCAACCGGTTTTTGGCTAAGTGTAAAACATCGGTGGCACATATTTCCCGATATGCGCCCTTGGTATTTTGCATTTAGCCTAAAACCACGACGCCCTGGTCTGTGTCACCTACACATGTCTACTGCAGTGGTCATCGTTGTGTGCATCTGTTGTTGCTGGGAGCTCTTAGGTTCAATTCCTAGGCTCTCTCACAATTTTTTTTTCAATTTTTTAATATTTTACAAAATACCAATGACGCATATCTAGTATATTTTACAAAATATTTTAATATCTAGTATATTTTAATATTTTACAAAATATTTTCCTAAATACTCGTGGAAGTAACTGAGTTTAATATTAATTTTTTTAATATGTTCCAAAATACTTGTCATTAATATCTAGTATATTTTGTAACAAATAGTAATTAAGTTTAACATTCACAAATCTATTTAAAATAAGGACATCTTATTCAATATCCATACACACCAATATTCTCCACAAAAATGTCATGTCATGTGTGCATGATCTCGATTCCGAGCTAGCTAGAGCTAGCGTCTCTTTGCAGTCTTCTTGCCCTTCTTCCTCGCGGTTGAATACTTTAGCCTGGGAAGGTTAAGGTTTCTTCTCGTGAACGGACAACCTTTAGTAGGTAGGGTGGTCTTCCTTTTTCCTGCAACAGTCGGCTTGTCGAATTACTTGTCGAATTCCTCTTCGATCTTCGGATAGCTGTTCTTTTCTAAGTCTTGCTCGTTGGCGGGTCCGTCCATTCCGATGATGCTCCTCTTGTCCCTCCTCACGACAACACGGCTTGGCTTTGACGGGTCGGTGATGAAGAAACATTGGTCAGCTTGGCTCGCAAGTACCCATGGCTCAATTTTTGCGGAGACGTTCTTCGTGGAGGCATCGGGTATAACCATGTTGGTGAAATACCGACCCTCTTTTTGGACACTCTTGGCCCATCTGACAGGGAACATTGGCACCTTCTCTCCGGCGTAGTCGAGCTCCCAGATCTCCTCGATCCTTCCAAAAAATCGTTCCTTGACGGTGGCTTCATCATCGGCATAGGATAGCATCGTTACTCCTGAGTTCTGATAGTCGCTGCTCATGTCCCTTTTCTCGGTGTAGAATCTGTACCCGTTGACGTCGTATGCCTGATATGTCCTCATGTTGTGCCCGGGGCCATTTGACAAGGCGAAAATGAGTTTTTCATCCTCCGTAGAAGACGTTTGCGGGTCTGTGGGGGGGGGGATTGTCTTGAAGCTTCTTATTGAACCAAGCCGTGAAGCTGGAGTTGTGCTCTCTTGTTACGTCTCCCTTCTTCCTCGGCCGACCAAGGTCAATGAACTTCTGCTCGATTAAGCTCTTGTGCTCTTCCACCCAAGGATCGACCAATTCGATGTGTTGTAGCGCGACTCGGTGTGCCCTGTCAAAGTCAGCACGTCGACCCTTCGCATCGACATGCATGGTGCGAAAGCCCTCGCGGTGGCCATATCCAGCGAGTCTGCCGAGGTGCGTCCTTTTGGGCAGACCAACAGGGTCATCCTCGCCGTCCGGGTCGGTGCATAGATAATTCTGGCAGAAAGAGACGCACTCGTAGGTCAGAAAGCCCTTGGCAATGCTTCCATCTAGACGGCACCTATTGCATACGAATCCTTTAATAACACCGTTCAGCCTTTCAAACGGCATCATGTTGTGCAGGAATGTCGGCCCGAGATGAATGATGTCACCCACGACATGGACGAGTAGATGGACCATGATGTCAAAGAATGCGGGCGGGACGTAAATCTCGAGCTCACATAGTATGACGACGATCTCATCTTGTAGTGTGTCGAGCTGCTTCAAGCCAATCGACTTCCTCGAGATGACGTCGAAGAAGTTGCAGAGGCCAAACAGCGTCTCACGGACGTGCTCGTCCATTATACCTCGGATCGCAACAGGAAGTATCTGTGTCATCAGCACGTGACAGTCGTGAGACTTCATCCCGCTGAACTTCTTCTTCGCTTTGTCCAAATATCTGCCTATGTTCCCCGAGTAACCATAAGAAACTTTGACTCCTAGGAGGCAGTTGAAAAACTGCTCAAGCTCCTACTCACTTAGAGTGAAGCAGGCAGTCGGAAACACTGCAATTCCCCTGTTAACCCTTTTGCGGCGACCTTGAGTATCTTCAGGCGCCGTCTCATCATCATCATCGGGCGGTGGCGCCTCATGAAGTTCTTCCTTGATGCCAAGTTCCATCAGGTCGTTCCTTGCTTTCGGCCCGTCTTTGGTCCTATCCGGCATGTTGATGATAGTGGCAAGCAGACTCTTGCAGACGTTCTTCGTGATGTGCATGACATCAAGGCTATGGGGCGTGTGGAGGTATTTCCAGTACGGCAGGTCCCAGAAAACAGGCCTAGCTTTCCACACACGATGCAGCGGCAAATTCGTCCTCGGACGCTTCTTTCTCGGCAAAGGGCACTCTTCCTAGTTGTCCAACATATCTTGGATCACTTCTCCGCTCCTTGGACATGGGGCTTTTTCGAGCTCTACTTTGCCATCGAACAGATCTCTACGCTTTCTCCACGCGTGATCCTTTGGAAGCCACATTCGAGTCTATTGGAACACGGTCTTCGATGACCCGGGATTCCTTGGTAGCTGGAGATGCGGGGTCTTATCCATGCACTTGACACATGCTTTGTGTTCGTGGTTCACCTGGGCAGACACGTATGCGTAACCTGGATAGTCCTGCACCGTCGTGAGCAACGCGGCTCACATAGGGAAATAATTTCCTGTGTATGCGTCCCACATATGGGCTGGCGTCTCCCATAGCGTGGCTAACTCTTCTTTCAGCAGCCTGAGATACAGATGCATGTCGATACCTGGTTGTTTCGGCCCCTGAATCAGAATACACATGTATCTCTGCTTGGTGCACAGCCAGGGAGGGAGGTTGTACGGCCATACAAACACGGGCCAGGTGCTATGTGTGCTACTCTAGTTGCCAAACGGATTGAGTCCATCGGTGCTCATACCAAGCTAACGTTCCTTGGATCGCCCCCAAAGTCTGAAAAGTCAATGTCCAGTGCGTTCCACTGGCTAGCGTCCGAAGGGTGTGTGAGGATCTTGCCCTTATGTGGATCATCTTCGGCCGGCTTCTTCCTTTCCGCATGCCATTGCATAAGCTTTGCTTCCTTAGGGTCCATGAAATACCGCTACAAACGAGGAGTGATAGGAAAGTACCATACCACTTTCCGAGGAACTTTCTTGTTCCCTCTCTTGTATCGTCCTTGGTCACACACCGGACATGTGGTTCTATCCTTGTACTCATCCCGATAAAGTGCACAATCATTAATGCAGGCGTGGTACTTAACATACGGTAGGTCGAGAGGATATACGATTTTCTTGGCCTCCTCGATACTAGTTGGACACGTGTTCCCCTTGGGAAGACGTTCTTGCCAGAATCTCATGTTTTTGTTGAAGCTTATGTCGGTCCATTTGCTTTCTGCCTTCATCTCCAAAGCCTTGAGCGTTACGTTCAAGCGGGTATCCTCGGGTCGGCACCCAGGATACAATGGAGTTTTCCCGTCTATCTCCATCTGCGCTAGCTTGGCTTTCTCCCTGGTAGCAGCTTTGGTGTTGCTCGTCTCCTTGAGAAGCAGTTCCTGAACATGAGGGTCCTGCAAGGCCGAGGTTAGCCGCATCGTTTGTGTGTCCGCGTCTTCTCCACCAACACCTCCTTCGTCATGATCATCATATCTGTCACTGCCATCATCTTCTTCGTGTTGATCATCATGTCCACCGCTGCCGACATCTCCTTCATGATCATGATCATGTCCGCCGCCGGCATCTCCTTCGTGATGATCATCATGCCCGCCCTCGTCTTCAGGATCGTTGACGTCCTCGTCATCTTCAAAATCATAGCTTCGCATGAAACCACGTGTGAGCAGGTGATTCTCCAGGTCTCCGGAATCAGGGTCAACCAAGCTCCCAAGATTGCATGTTCGACACGGACATCTTATGTAGGTCCTCTTGTTCAGAATCATGTCGGCCACCACGTGTTTCTTGTATCTAGCTGCTCGACCTTCGCTCATGTGTCTAACCATGGTTGCCTGCGTGGTATAGAGCAAAAAGAGAGAGTATCTTAGAACCACAGCATCATCATGCACACACACACACATGCATGCATGGCTGATACATTACAAATGTATCTATAATTTTCGATGTTCCATGCTTGGTTTTATCCACTTTCTTGTGTTTTGTTCCAACTTTGGAGTACTTTTCATATGATTTCTTGGACTAACCTATTAACAAGAGCCAAGTGCACGGTGCAATTTTCTCGCTGTTTTTGGTTCCAGGAAAGTCAGAAAATGAATATTCTCGGAATTGGACGGGACAAAAGCCAAAGTGCCTATTTTTCCGGAAGGGATCAAGTGCTAGAATACGAGACGGAGAAGGGCCAGGGAGCCACCACACCACCTGGCTGCGCGTCCAGGCCTGGCCCGCGCCAGGGGGGTGGTGTGGCCGCTCCCGGCACCCCCTCTGACTCTCCTTCCGCCTATAAGTTGCCCTCGGGACGAAAGCCCTAAGCACCCGATCAAAAATCCACGAAAGAGTCTGTAGCCGCCGTCATCTCCATCCCTTGATCGGGAGGGATCTAAAGCTCTTCCCGGCACCCTGCCAGAGAGGGGAATTCACCCCGGAGGCTTTCTTCATCACCATGCAAGCCTCCGGTGTGATGCGTGAGTAGTTCATCCTTGGACTACGGATCCATGTAGTAGCTAGATGGCTGGTTTCTCCTCCTTTGTGCTTTCATGTTTAGATCTTGTGAGCTCCGTTCATGATCAAGATCATCTATTTGTAATTCATACATGTTGTGTTTGCGGGGATCCGATGGATATTGAGATGCTATTTCAGATTGATTATTGATTCTATCATGTCTTTGTTATTTGTGATCTTGCATGCTTTCCGTTGTTAGTAGCTATCTTGGACAAGTAGATGCTAGCAACTCCAAGAGTTAGTATTTATGCTCGATAGTGGGTTCATGCCTCTGGTAATCTGGGGAAGTGACAAAAATCTCTAAGGTACTAGATGTGTTGTTGCTACTAGGGAGAAAACAACAATCCTTTGTTCATAGAACAATCATATTGTTTACTTTACACGCAGTTCGTAAAGCAATAATCGGTTGCTTGCAACTTAATACTGGAGGGGGTTCGGATGATAACCTGAAGGTGGATTATTAGTCATAGATGCAGTTGGATGGCGGTCTATGAACAATCAAGTCTCAGAGGAGTCAAGATGATTAGTATATGCATGTATTTCTTTCTTGGTGTTTGTCAATTCCCCCGTTGTAATTTGTTCACCCAGCATGTTATCTATCTAAGGAGAGCCACCTCTAGTGAACTATGGATCCCGGTCCTTTTACTTTACATACAATCTACAATCTTTTACCGCTTTGTGTTTACTTTCTGCAAACTTTTACTTCTTTCCATTCGATACGTTTAATCCTTTGTTTTCCGCAAAATACGGTGAGATTGACAACCTCATCGCAAGTTGGGGACAAAGTTCTGTGGTTGTGTTGTGCAGGTCTCCACGTTGCTACTAGCACCGGTAGTGCGCCCTGCCAAAGCTCAGCTAGTAACACCTTTGGGGTGTTTCCTTGCTCCTATTGGTTCAATTAAACCTTGGTTTCATAACTGAGGGAAAACTTGCTGCTATATTCATCGTACCTTCCTCTTGGGGTTCCCAACGAGCTCTACATCGAAAGTTGAGCACATCAATGGCCGCCAAAAAAATTCGGCATGACCTCTCCTAAAAATGGGACATATGGATAGTGCAAAAATTTGCCAAAACGGAAATTAATCGACATTTCGGCAAACATCCATGCACCACCAGAGCAAGCAACATGCTTTCTTATTCGTGACCTGCAAACATTCATGCACCACATTCATGCAAACATCATCCCTCTCGCAATAAGAAGGCTTAACAAACATAAGCATGCACACACACATACACATCGCATCGACGTCCACCCGCCACACAAAACATCCACATGCATGTCCTCCAACAACTCACCTAGTAGAATCGTTACCGAGCCAAGTCCGCGGCGAGATAGTGTGGTTGTTGGAGAACAAGATGGATGTTGGAGGAGGAAAACTAGTTCGTTTAGTAGATCTACAACAATTGGAGAGGCTTCCCTCACAAAACTATGAAGCAAGGTAGGTTCAACAACCAAGAATGGAGAAAAGAATAGAGAAATTGAGGTGGTGGGGAGGAGGAGGAGGACGAGCTAGATCTAGTTTGGGGTGGTGGGTGGAGAAGAATGGAATGGTGGTGGTGGGTGGGGTGGCTGCCAACTTGTAGATCTGGGCGAAGTTATCAGTGGCGCATATTACACTAAATGCTCCACTGATAAGTCTGCCACCTTTTCAGGTGGTGGGCCCCAAGACTTATCAGTGGTGCATTTCCTATTATATGCGCCATTGGAGGCAAAGTATTAGTGGCGCATATCCTGGATGCGCCACTGATATTCCTACCACCTTTCCGAGTGGTGGGGTCTAGGTGGGGCCCACATAGTTATCAATGGCGCATGTAGGAAAATATGCACCATTGGTGAGGAGAATATCAATGGCGCATATTGCATAGGTGCCATTGATAAGAATATATCAACGGCGCATATGGACATATGCGCCCTTGATATTTGGTCCACAGCCCTCCAGGGTGTCGGGCCCACATTATCAGTGGCGCATTATTTGCGATGTGCATCATTAGTTAGACAAAATATCAGTGGAGCATATTTTTAAATGTGTCACTGATAATTATCAGTGGAGCATATTCAAAAAATTCTCCACTGATAATAAATCTATCCATAAGCCTTTCTCTAGTAGTGATGCTCTTGTGGCTCGTCTTGAGTCCATTCGTATCCTTCTTGCTTATGTTGCTCATAATAATTTTAAATTACAGCAAATGGATGTTAAGAGTGCTTTTATTAATGGTCCTCTACATGAGTTGGTATATGTAAAGCAACCCCCAGGATTTGAGGATCCTAACTTCTCGAACCATGTCTACAAACTCGATAAGGCACTCTATGGCCTTAAACAAGCCCCATGTGTGTGGTATGAGCACCTTAAAGAGCTTTTGTTAGACCGTGGCTTCAAAGTTGGGCAAATCGATCCCACTCTTTTTACTAAGAAGATTAAGGGGGAGCTCTTCGTATGCCAACTATATGTAGACGAAATTATCTTTGGCTCTACTAATAAAGCTTTTAATGATGAATTTTCAAGGCTTATGACTGACAGGTTTGAGATGTCTATGATGGGGGAGTTACGTTTGTTCTTGGATTCGAGATCAAACAACTTAGATAAGGAACATTCATCAATCAAGCAAAATACATCCAAGACATGCTCAAGAGATTCAAGATGACAGATCTTAAAGGCATCGCCACTCTGATGCAAACAAAATGTCACCTTGAACCTAATCCCCATGTTAAACATGTGGACCAAAAGGTATACCGGTCCATGATTGGCTCTCTTCTTTACCTCTGTGCATCTAGACCTGATATTGTGTTGAGTGTAGGTGTGTGTGCAAGGTATCAAGCAGCTCCTAAAGAAAGCCACTTAGTGGCGGTCAAGAGGATCTTCCGATATTTGGTTCATTCCCCTAATTTTGGTCTATGGTATCCCAACTGCTCCAATTTCTCTCTATGTGGTTATATTGATTCAGATTGGGCTGGTGATAAGGATGATCGGAAATCAACTTCTAGAGCTTGTCAGTTCTTGGGAAGGTCTCTAGTATGTTGGTCTTCTAAAAAGAAGAATTGTATATCTCTCTCCACCGCCGAAGCTTAATATGTTGTTGTTGCTAGTGCTTGTACTCAGTTATTATGGATGAGGCAAACTTTAAAGGAATACGGTGTCAATTGTGACAAAGTGCCTCTTTTATGCGATAATGAAAGTGCAATCAAAATTGCGTACAATCCTGTACAACACACAAGGACGAAGCATATTGAGATTCAAAATCATTTTATTCGGGACCATGTGGCTCGAGGCGATATTGATCTATCCTTTGTGAGCACGAAGAACCAACTTGATGATATATTCACGAAGCCACTTGATGAAGCAAGGTTTTGTTTCTTGAGGAATGAGCTAAATATCGTTGATTCAAGGAGCTTGTCTTGATTACCCATGCACTCACTCTTACATCTCAGTCTTATTTGGTCTAGGTGTGGTCATGGATATAGGGGGAGTGTGGTCCTAATTGATTGGGCTAACCCTCCCCCCATAATGCCGAAAGCAAGTCAAATCATTTCTCTTTATATCATTCTGTGATATGTGAGCTTATTGATAAGTATTGGTCATGAACCCAAGATATATCTTCGCGGTGTCATACCATGCACTCCAACAAGGTGGCCTCGGCCACCGTCCTCTTCCATGAGAAGAGGTGGATTTATGTGGATCTTTTTGGATGTTTTTGCTCATCTCATGTTCTTATGGGAATCACACTCAATTTTGGCCTTTAGTTGATTTGATTCTTGCAATTTTGAGTGTGTAGTACCATCTTAGTCTGGTTCTCTTAATCCCAAGCCTTTCCCTACCCCTAAGCCATCCTTTCTTTCACACAAGTCCCTTGTACGCCTTGTGGGGGTTTTGTTCAGGGACACGCGGGCCTGAATCTGTGTATAACAGAATTTCAGATTTTAGGCCAGATAATCTGGCCCAAGTGTAGGCCGGATAATCCATCCCTGGCGGTTGCAGTCTTTAAGGGCTGGGGTCGGGGGGAGGGCCCATAACGAGCAGCACTTCTCCCCCGACCCTCTCCCTCTCCCCAGCTGCCGCCTGTCGCCCCCACCCTCCCCGGAGCCTCTCCGGCCACCGGATTCTCCGGGCCTCCCCGGATCTTCTTCTCTACGCCTTCGGGTACCTTCTCCTCCGTGTTCTTCCTCCAATGAGTGAGGGTAACTCCCTCTCTCCCCATCTTTGGCTAGATGTGTTACTTGTTGGGTTGAACGTTGTCTCGAAGGTTGTTGTTTCGTGTAGAAATTGTAGTCTTGCAGTGACATGGGTATACCCTGCAGGTACTCGAGCTTGGTATATATGGCCTAAATACAACGGAAGCCCATGACGTTGCCAAGGCCCAAATGGAGACTCGAGTAACCAACGGACTCTCGACTGCTTGTGGAACAAGAAGAAGCTAAAGATAGAAAGTTTAAAGGGAAAACCCTAACCTGTAACCGACTCGATCTGCTACCCGAGACCTAGCCTATCTATATAAAGGATAGGAGGGGACGGCGAGGAGGACACATGAAACCCTAGTTTCCACAACCCTCGCCAGATTGCATCTACACACTGTTGTAATCTCCGATTCCTTCGTTAATTCCACGAGCAGACAAGCAGGAGCAGGGACCTCTACGTGGCCCGAACTTGGGTAAACCTTGTGTCCTTGTGTGGTTGTTTGCTAGCCGATTGATGCTTCCAGCGCTCCCTCCTTCTCCAAAACCCAAGTCCATAACAATGGGCATTGATGAGTTAAACCCTCGTCAATTGGCGCCATCTGTGGGAATCAGGAGTGCTGATATTACGGCTTCTTCGGCCCCATCAACTGCGATCTACAACTCCGCAATAGCGGAGATTCGCCAGCTCTTCGGCGCGTTCGACTTCACCATCCACACGTCCTGCCAGTCTCCCGGCTTTCGAGTCCGTGGGCGATGGAATTAGCCTGGCGATCGGGAGCTTCCGCTTCCAAGTTGGTCAGGTAGGCACGCTTCATATGCCGGACCATCCAACAACACCATCGATTGCCCCAGCATCGTGGTTCCCTCCATCGATCGGCACCCTTAGTAAGCTCAATGCCTCGACAACAGTCGAGAATACGGTCAGCGACAGCAGTCGCGAATCCGATCTGGGTGATCTAGCAACTGAATATGGAGCCTACGGCTCCGGATCTGAAAGTTGTGGGAGCAACAGCTTCCCCAACCACTTCATGTGCACCGTCATCAACATCGGCGACTCCTCTGCTAATCGCGATAACACGGGCAACGGTGGCAATGGAACCGACCCACCAAACGGTGGCATACCTAATGGCGGACGACCCAACGGTGGCCCCACCAATGGTGCCCCCGTTAACAACGGAGGGGCAGTCGAACCCCCCACCATGGTGAACGAACACATTGGTGAGCGTGTCGTGATCAAGCTCAACAATCTCGAGTGGGCTCGCTGCCGAGACACCCTGCGAGGCAATCCTCTGCCCCCAGGCACGCCGCAAGAACTGCTGATGGGCTACCATTGGCTGCTGAAAGAAGAGTACATATGCCAGCTACAAACAATCGCGCAACTTGAAGCGTGTAAAAAGGCGGCAGACGAGTCGAGCCTTCGAAGGGTCGGACTCTCCTCCCGCGGAGGATCCTCCTCCAAAGGCAACGAGTACGTGGCCAACAAGAGGCAATCTCGAATGGCTCACCTCACCGAGCAGGAACGCATAGAAGCTGCAAAATTCCTCGACTTCGGCTCCATGACAGTCGACACACAGGGCAACATGGTCCCGAAGACGCCGCAAGCAGCGGTGACAGCGGCCACCATGTACCTACTCAATAACTAGCCGCCAGCTGGAGATCCTCGAGCTGCCATGCACCAATCTACGATCGCAGGCTTGGGGCTAATCGAGGCCGCTCTCGACAAAGAGCCGACGCCGGAGCCGAGGAAAAACAAGGCTTTGGCAAAACACTATTCCTCACCCTCGTCCAGCGATGACAGCCGCGACCTGTATCGATGTCGCTGCTCACGGCGACACGACCACGACTACGACGCACATGATGACATCACGCAGCACAAGATCGACAAGTCAAGGGTGCGACGTGCCCGATCGACTGACTCAGAAGACGAAGACGTGGAGCTCTATGGCGCCAGATGCTTCAGCAGGGCCATTAGGCAAAAGCGAATGCCCAAGGGGTTCAAGCTCCCATCGGAGAACCCAAAGTTTGACGGCTGCAGGACCCGAAAATCTGGTTGGAGGACCACATCTCCTCCGTCAGGCTCCATGGCGGGAGTCGAAGCACGGCCATGCAATGCCTGTAGCTACAGCTACAGGGCGCCACCCGAGCATGCCTCAACAACCTCCCACGAGGATCCATTCGCAGCTGGGAAGAACTGGTCTATAGCTTTGTGCGCAACTTCAAGGGCACCTACAAAAGGCCCGCGTCAATCAAAAAACTGAGGTGCTGCCAGCAAAGGTCAGGAGAATCGCTACGCTCGTACATCCAGAGGTGGTCCATCATCAAGAACTCCGCAGAAAATATATCGGAGGATCGCGCAATCGACGCATTCAACGTTGGCGTTCACCGCATAGAGCTCAGGGAGGAGCTGGGCCGCTCGAAGCCCAAAACCATTGACCACCTGATGTAAATCGCGAATCGGTGGGCAGATGGAGAAGATTCGGTGAAAAATCGTGTTCACTCCGACGATGAAGCAGAACTCGAGCGCAGACGCGATCGCCGAAGCAAACGGCGAATGCGCATCTACGATGACCGCGACGACATCAACATGGTCGCAGCCGGCTACGCCGACAGACGCGATGACAACTGCAACAACGGCTACCGCAGCGGTGGACATCACGACTCCGGGAAAACCATGCAAGTATGGCAGCGCCGCACTCACGACGAGGCACCCGCAACATCCATTGAGGACAAGCTGTCCGGGCCATGCACCGTGCACTTCTACATCGACAAACATGACAGCAAAAAGAAATCCAGCAACCTCCTCAAGGACTGCCGCGAGTTCCTCAAACTTCATGAGGGTCTGGCTCGGATGAATCGCGACGCGGTCAACAAGGGCTACGGAGCCGCCCCAGGCGCTGTGGCACATGGAGCTCCTCCACCACCGCCAAACGCAGCTGCGCCTGACCGACATCACGGAGGCGAGCCGTACCCACGGGCCATGGGCACCATGATGATCCAAAACGGTCGCCCCTCCAACCGGGTGCAAAAGGCCATCACTTGCCAAGTCAATTTGGCGACAAACTCACCACCATCCACCACTGAGTACCTCAGTGGAAGCGATTCCTGCATCACCTTCGATAAGCGCGACCACCCGCGCCAAGTACCTCGTCCAGGCCATTGTCCCCTCGTACTCGAGGCGCAGATTGGAGGCTTCGACATGAGTCGCGTCTTCATGGACGGTGGAAGCGGCATTAACCTCATGTTTGCAAGTACCTTGCGAGCAATGAGAATCCCTCTGACCTGCCTAGAGGTCTCGGACACGACATTCCACGGCATCGTCCCAGGCAAGGGCATATATCCCCTTGGTAAAATCAACCTCGGCGTCATCTTCGGCATGCTGAAAAACTTTCGATGTGAACGCATTGACTTCGAAGTCGTCGACTGGCCCTCATAATACCACTGCATCCTCGGACGTGTCGCGTTCGCCAGGTTCATGGCAGTGCCGCACTACGCCTACCTGCAGATGAAAATGCCATGCCCCAATGGCGTCATCACAATCAACGGATGCTTCGAAAGGTCCGATAGTTGCGACATGGAATTCAAAAGAATTTCCTAGTCCTTCAGCATGCAGGAAGAACTCGCAAGATTAAAGGAGTCAACAGACAACAGTCTGCCTCCCCTGAGCCGACCAAGTTCACCCGACCTATCCTTCGACTCGGCGGTGCACACGAAGAAAGTTCAAGTCCACCCATCGGACCCAGCGAAGACGGCCCTCATCGCCAACAACTTGAGTCCCGCATAGAAACTCGCGCTCGTCGAATTCCTCCATGAGTACTGGGAAATCTTCGCCTGGTGTCCAACGGACATGCCAGGAGTTCCCAGGGAACTCGCCAAGCAAGCACTCAATGTCAACCCAGACGCAAGGCCAGTCAAATAAACAATTCGGCGATTGTATGAGCCAAGAGCAAAAGCGGTCGGAATGGAGATCAACACACTCCTCAACGCCAAATTCATACGCGAAATCAAGGAAAGCACTTGGCTCTCCAACACGGTGCTAGTACCAAAAAAGGACACGGATATCCTACGGATGTGCGTAGATTTTACCTCTCTGAATAAGCACTACCCAAAGGATCACTTCCCATTGCCACGAATCGATCAGATCATCGACTCCATCGCAGGATGTGAGCGCCTCTGCTTCCTCGACGCCTACTCAGGCTACAATCAGATTCAAATGAAGGAAGAGGATCAAGAAAAAGCAGTGTTTACAAAGCCTTTTGGTGTGTTCTGCTATAACACAATGCCCTTCGGGCTAAAAAACGCAGGAGCAACCTATCAGCGTTGCATGCAGGCTTGCCTCAAGAACCAACTTGGTCGCAACATCCAAGTCTATGTTGACGACATCGTAATCAAGACCAAAGAGGAAGCTTCACTAATCGACGATTTACGCAAAACCTTCGCCAACCTCGACCGCTACCGGATCAAGCTCAACCCAGACAAGTGCGCCTTCAGCGTACCATCTGGGCAACTACTCGGGTATCTCATCTCCGCAAGAGGGATCAAGGCGAACCTGAAGAAAATAAAAGCCATACTGGCCATGGAGAAGCCGAAGAACATAAGAGGTGTCCAACAGCTGGCTAGACGAATCACGATGCTCAGTAGATTCATCAGTCAAATGGGCGAAAAGGCACTGCCCTTCTACCAACTTCTCCGCAAAGCTGACAAGTTCGAGTGGACCAACGACGCACAGGAAGAATTCGAAGACCTCAAGCGTCTACTATCCACCTAACCAGTACTAGTGAACCCACGCGAAAGGGAACCACTGTTGTTGTACATCTCCGCCACCAACCAGGTAGTCAGCACGGTGCTCGTGGTAGAACGAGCCGAGGAAAACAAGGTCCACGGGGTACAACGCCTAGTCTACTACCTCAGCGAGGTACTCACGCCAACAAAGCAGTGGTACCCGCACTACCAGAAGTTGGCATACGACGTCTTCATGACAGCCAGGCGACTACGCCACTACTTCCAGAAGCACCCAATCGTGGTGGTCAACGACGCCCCACTTGGACATATCCTCAACAATCCCGACGCCATCGAACGAGTCGCACTTTGGGGGATCGAACTGTCTCCATAAGACATTACATATGAAAAACGCGACGTTATCAAGTTGCAAGTTCTTCCTGACTTCCTCGTGCACTGGATGGAAAATCAGCTCCCTGAAAAACCAGATATGTCCTATCTCTGGACAATGCACTTCGACGGATCCAAGCGAAAGGACGGAGCTAGCGCAGGTGTCATACTAACCTCGCCCCAAGGAGACAAGCTGAAATATATTCTACGAATGCAGTTCACCGCCTCCAACAACGAAGCTGAATACGAGGCCCTGTTGCACGGGATGCGGATGGCAAAAGCTTGCGGAGCCAAGAGGCTAATAATCTACGGTGACTCCAAACTGGTCATCAACCACACAATGCACAAGTGCGATGCACTGAACGACAATATGATCGCCTACCGCAACCTCTACGACACACTCGAAGGGGACTTCGACGGTTGCGAGCTGCAACACATAGGCCGCGAAAGCAATGAAGAGGCAGACGCACTCGCCAACATTGGATCTACCTGCGGCCCCATACCACCTAGGGTATTTCTCGAGCGCATCTACGAATGCTCCATCAAGACAAAGGCCGCAGAGAAGAAAACAAGCGCAACAACGGACTCGGGGGTTGCGCCGCCCAATGAGTCAATGGCACTCGACGACCTGGAGCTTGACACAGGACTCGAAGGACCGATGAGTGTCATGATGATCGAGTCATCTTGGACTCAACCGTACATCACATACCTTCTTAGCAAGAGGCTACCGGACGATCCGACTGACGCATGGCACATTGCACAGCGATCCAAGGCATTCGCCGTTATCAACGGCGAACTATATAAGCGCAACATCACAGGAGTACTCCAATGATGCATCTCCAATGAAGATGGAAGATATGTTCTCCTCGACATCCATGAGGGGACTTGAGGGCACCATGCCGGCAGTCGTGCCCTCGTCGCCAAAGCTCTACGAGATGGATTCTACTGGCCTACGGCCATGCGTGACGCCAAGGACATTGTCCGAAAATGCAACGCTTGCCAGCGATTCGTGGACAAACCACACGCACCTGGCATGGAGCTCTGGCCAATCCCATTGGCCTGGCCCTTCGCGCAATGCGGACTCGACATGGTCGGCAAGCTCCCAAAGTCCTCGCGAGGAGGCTACGTCTACCTCTTGGTCGCAGTAGACAAATTCACCAAGTGGATAGAGGCCATGCCGCTGACAAACCAGTCAGGAGCCAGCGCAGTCAAGTTCTTCGAGTCCATCGTCTATCGCTTCGGAGTACCACACAGCATCATCACGGACAACTTCACATCCAAGGAGTTCCAAGAATTCTGCGAGAACCTGGGTATCAACGTAAGCTATGCCCCCGTAGCTCATCCACATACCAACGGTCAGGTCAAAAAGGCCAACAGGCTTGTCTGCGGCGGAATCAAGAAGCGACTCCTCAGGCCACTCAAACAAGCCGCAGGCTTCTGGCCAGACGAACTGCAATCGGTACTCTGGAGCCTACGCACAACCCCAAACAGTGCCACGGGGTACACCCCGTTCTTCATGGTGCACGGTGTTGAAGCGGTACTACCCGCAAAGGTACGATACAAAGCACCACAAGTAGTCGCTTACAGCGAGCAGGAATCAACTCTTGCACTCAAAGACTCCGTCGACCTCCTTGATGAGGCACGAGAAATCACCGCGGAAAGATCAACAATCTACTAGCAGAACCTGCGCAACTACCACAGCAGAAGGCTATGCCCCAGGTCCTTCGTTGAAGGAGACCTGGTCCTGCGACTGAAACAACAAGGGAATCTCAAGCTCGAGTCCCCCTGGGAGGGACCGTACGTGATTACAGAAGTAATCCCAGGTGGCGCCTATCGCCTTAAAGATTTTGAGACAGGAGTCACGTACTCTAACCCCTGGAACGTCGCATAGTTGCGGCGCTTCTACCCTTAGTCGTCTTTTATTTGTTACATTGCAAATAAGGCTATTCAGCCAAGGCTACTTAGTCACACATTGTACCCCGTACTATCCTGTGAATAAATATAGCTAAGTGCCTCAAACTCTGTGTTCTTTTATTTTTGCAAATTATCCACTCGGGGCTGCGCCACCCTATACACATATGTTCTACGAACCAACGCGATATCCTAAGTAGCTGACGCACTAATCGAACCCTTGACAAACACCAACCTAGTTGCAACGCACCTGACAGGTTGGCAAGGTGCTGAGATAAACACAAGTCAGGCTAACGAAAAGGAATCGCATAGTGCAATGCACTCGCAAAACATACAAGCTAACAAGCTATTTATATACATCAATATCAATCAATTACACACATCATATATATATGAACTTTACAACAGTGGTGCAACTATGTGCAGGAAACAAACTAAACTACTGTTGCAACAAAGGAACGTTTGTCTGCTCCTCGAAGAAGTCGACGATTTCCTCCGCTGAGCGATCCACCGCCTGGTAGTGAGGAACCATGTTCCAGGTCGAACCTGCTGGCGGTCCAGCAGCAACCGCTGCAACATCCACATCAGGAAATATTCCTTAAGCAAGATTTCAATTTCTTCAGGAAATGAAGCACTCGTGAAGCACGATCTTATAGGGTCGCCAGTGCGATTGCACGATCATGATCCACCCAGAAGTACCCACTCGCCTAAAGTTGCTCTTGGGTCAGATCATTCATGCGAATGGCAATCATGTCCTTCTCATCTTGCGGATGGCGTGGACTAACAACTATACCAAGCAAAGGCAAAAGTATGAAGACAACGAACTACCGCCAGTGGCTACAAGAAAAAATAAGGAAGCAGAAAGCTAACACTTGAATTGGTCGCCCAGCTGCGTCACCTCCCCTAGCAGATATTGCTCTCGGGCGATGGCCTTCTCTGCCCTCGACTTCCATACATCTGCGTTACCACGGAGAACGGGCAGTTCACGCTCTAACTGCTTCACGCGATCACGGAGTCGCGAGAGCAGAGACAGCTCATCCACCCTTGAGCGCGACTGCGCCAAAGTATCATCAGTGGATGGCATATTCCGAGGTTCACTTGAAGGACCACTCGATGTGCCCTATCACAAGCCAAGCAAGAGATAATAAGAAGACTAAGGCAATGCATGGACAAAAGATTCGAGTGCATTCAAGCGTAATAAAGTATCAACAGATACACTCGCCAAAGGCATGTTCCAGACAAAAGAGACAGGCTATTAACTATTATAGATATGACTACTGAGGAGCAACTGGCTTCTTCAACTTAGACTTTGGTTTTGGGGGCCTCATCAAGTCTATGGCAGTATTAGATGCCACAGACTTCCCTCCGGCCCTTGACGCCGCACCCTTCGCCGCCTTTTTGGCTTGCTGCAGCTCCTCAGAGTACTTCGCAACTGTGTTGATTAGCTGCGGCGCGTACTTGCCACAGGCAGTTGCGAAGGGAGCAAAGACTACCTATTGGCCATCCGCACTGACAGGCATTGCCTTGGAGACCGCAGCAGGATCAACCTCGACTCCATGGGCTTGAACCATCGCGAGTGACATCGAAGCGCCAGCCGCACGGAGTGAGTTCTTGAAGCCTGCAGGAATGCCTCTAGCAAGGGACTCCACCATATCATCTACATTTTCGATTAACTCAGCTTTGGGCGCCAGCTCCTCACGGAGGCGACTGAGTACACCCTTGGCCTTGATTAACGTCCCCTGAATGGAAGCACTGTGATCTTCGACTGCTGAGATAGCACCTGCCAAGGCATCATCACGATGGAGCGCCTGGGCGTCGAAGCTCAAACCGCCGGCATCTACACAAGAACCAAGTGTTGGCACAAAAGTCAGCACAATAACAAATTCGAAAGAAGGGACACGACAAAAATCCAGACAAAGGAATACTCGAAAGAGCCTTGGCAATCGAGAAAAGTTGTTCTTCGAACAACTTCTCCCTAGCCACGATGGAGGCGCGCAAATCCTCCTCGTGTTTCCGTGATTCGTCAAGCGCTGTGACTGCCTCATCGCGGCCCTTCACCGCCACGGTGAGCGCCTTTTTGAGGGAAGAGGAGTCGCGAAGGAGCGCATTATGCTCAGTTGCAAAACAAACAAAGACAGACCGTCAGTCGAGTATATCACAAGGAAGAATAAGAAGAAGTAAACAGAAAACACTCACTTTCAACCACGCGATGGCAATTTTCCAACATTGCATGCTGGCGACCCATCGCAAGCACATGCTCCGCCAGGCGAGCAACTTCCTTCACAATGAGCTGCGATGGGAGAAATAGTAAAGGATCAACAGATGGTATGGATGATAAATTCGACTACAAAAATCAGAAGAAGCAACACTACACATACATGATCCTCCAGTGACTTTGAAGTCGATTGACACGCAGTCGTCCGGACAACCATCTGATGCTCCACATCGTGTGGAGAACTTGATGAATTATGCCCGGAGTGGGCCACCAATGGAGGAGAAGGAGTCCGCTCAGCCACCTTCTTGGACTTGGAGGTCACGACTCCAGATTCTTTCAAAAATTGGATGTCTCCAGAAGATGACGACGCCGGTTGACTGCAGAACAAAACCAACATCAAGAAAATGCAACTCCAAAGAAGAACCAAAGAGAAGAATTGTATACTTACCAATCAAACTTCTCAAAATCAAAGGTTTGGCCCTCCGACTCCGACGACGACTCCTTCGGCAGCCGCATCTTCTTGTGGGAAGACGGCGCCACAGCACCCACGGGAATGGCAGGTATCGGTGACTCTGCACCAATAGCTCGGCCTTCCGGAGTCGAAGGAGATGATGCATCCGAATCCTTGCTGCACGAACGCTTGCGAGTGTCCAGACTGCTAGACTCGGGGGCTTCCTCCTCCACATCAGATGGGACGGTCGACTCCAACTCGTCCTCTTCTAAAGCTTCACGAGGAATAACCCCCTCAGGAAGAGGGGGCATACAGGGAGACACCTTCCAATCCTGCATACAGACAATAAGTCAACACAAGTTAAGGAAAAAGAAGCATTCGACAAACAAAACTAATTTGTAGCACAACGATACCTCAGGAGGAGGATTAGCAACATCGAATGGAGGTACGACTGGTTCACTGGGGATCACATCCTTGGAGGTGTACTTGGTGACCAGTCGCACCCTTTTATCTACCTCACTCGTGGAAATGCCATCGGCAGATACGCGAGTGACATCGTCCGTGCCAGCCCACTGGAACATAGGGTGGACTCTGGCCTACAGGGGTTGGACGCGACGGCACAACCACGTGCGAATAAGGGCGCAACCTCCCTCTTCTTTACCCATGTGACTCTCGAGGTTGCAGACGCGCTCGTACAGCACATCTATCTCTGCAGACTCGCCGGGCATCACCACGTTCTTCCAGGAACGCCTCCTCTTGCACGGCATCGCAAGATCGAAAGGCGCGAGTCCGAAGTGGTCTCTGTCGGCCTTCTGGTCGCGGATGTAGAACCACTTGTCCCTCCACCCTTGGACGGACTCCATGAGTTTGATGTCAAAATAAGTGACGGAGGAGTCGACGTGGATACCGCAGCCTCCTACATCATAGACTACGAAGCTAGATGCCGACTGGCGCTTCAGCTTGAAGAGACGCTTGAAGAGACCAAAGTGTGGCTCGATTCCGAGCCAGCACTCGCAAAGTGTGATGTAGAAAGCAACATGGAGGATGGAGTTGGGGGACAGCTGGTGCAGCTGGAGCCCATAGAAACAAAGAAGGCCCCTGAAGAAAGGATGGAGGGGCAGAGAAAGACCGTGGATGATGAACGCTAGGAACATCACCCGGAAACCAGCAGGAGGACAAGGGGTTACCTCACCACCTAGGACTCGCGAGTCAGCGACCGCGGAGGACAGAACTCCGTCTTGGCGCAGGAGACGGAGCTCAGGCGACTTGATAATGGACGCGCCCCACGCGCCATTGGTGACACGAGTGCCCGTGCCTTTCTTCTTCCCGGCAACGGCGGGGCTGGTGCCCGCAGCGGTGGAGCCGCCCTTCTTCTTGGCAGCAACGGTGGTGGAGACGGACTCAGCGGCGGCGCCTCCCTTCTTTTTCCCCATCTTGTGGTGGCGATGAGAGCAAAGAAAGTAGCTCGGGAAAACACGGAGTTGGTCCAGCGCCGCGAACGGAACGAACTCTCGAAGGCAGAAAGGAGCAACAATGGAGATGGAGGCAAAGTCAGAGAAAAGAGCAAATGGGAAAAATTACCGTCGCAACACTGCTACTTAACCCCCTGGAAGATGTAATCCAACGGCCAGCAAAAACCCTATCAGACGTGTGGCGCCCATCGTGATCGACACGTGGAGGACCCGAAGCGCGAACCATCCCCCACTACTCCCATTACACGCGGAAATCGAGGAGGCGCAGTTAAAACAAAGATTACGCACGCCCAGTCAAATCAGGGTCAGAAAATGGGACCCACCGCTCGTCACGTCCCGTCAAACCCGCTCACGCAGGAAACTGAGATCATCACATCATCAGCACTGATGTCATCAGAAAATTGAGCAGTACAACACTTCGACTACTTTAGTCCTTGCTCGAGTCTTCGACTCCACCAAGCACTCGGGGGCTAGTCCCATAGGGAGCGCTGGTCGTGCACCCTACGATTTTTTATTTTTCTCTTCTGTAGGAATATGGACATTCAAAGCATACCCAATCACTCAAATCCGTGATTCGACTATGGACACGGGTTACTCCCATAGGGAGCGCCAGAAATAAATTCGACTGAAACCAGCAAACAAAAAGACGACAGCAGTCGCAAAAGTTCTTTAGTCCATGCCTGAGTCTTCGACTCAACTAGGCACTCGGGGGCTACTCCCATAGGGAGCGCTGGTCTCGCACCCTATGGTTATCTGTACGTCGTACTGTGTGTCGATAACATCCACACTCGAAGTTTATGGTGACACCGCCTCATGATTTATACCTACAAAGATACTACATCTCCTGGGTCACCTGAATCATCTCCGCGATGACAAAATTCGGATGTCGCGCTTGCAGCATGAAGATAAGACCTAAATAAGGCCTGGCAACGCATTCGCTGCGCACTACCAGAAATGTATTTGTGCCTACAGGTACGATGAACATGCCATGACGGACGCATCGAGTGCTCACACCCATATACTGGAATTCGACTCCTATAAGACCTCCGCGGCTTGAGTCGAATTACCCCAGCACTTTTCTGAATTCGAGTCCGAGGACTCGAGTTCGAGTAGATTGCGTTATTTTACCCTAAGGTAGTTAACTGATACCGATACATCGGTTAAATCAGGCACGCACATCAATAATCCCTATGACACAAACAGAGCAGTCGAAAAAATACTCGAAAGGCTTCATAAAGTCTCCAGTCGAATATGTGATTCCACTGGACACTCGGGGGCTACTAACATGGGTATACCCTGCAGGTACTCGAGCTTGGTATATACGGCCTAAATACAGCGGAAGCCCATGACGTTGCCAAGGCCCAAATGGATAACTCGAGTAACCTACAGACTCTCGACTGCTTGCGGAACAAGAAGAAGCTAAAGATAAAAAGTTTAAAGGGAAAACCCTAACCTGTAACCGACTAGATCTGCTACTCGAGACCTAGCCTATCTATATAAAGGGTAGGAGGGGACGGCAAGGAGGACACATGCAACCCTAGTTTCCACAACCCTCGCTAGATTGCATCTGCGCACTGTTGTAATCTTCGATTCCTTTGTTAATTCCACGAGCAGACAAGCAGGAGTAGGGACCTCTACGAGGCCTGGACCTAGGTAAACCTTGTGTCCCTGTGTTCTTGTTTGCTAGCCGATTGATGCTTCCAGCGCTCCCTCCTCCAAAACCCAAATCCATAACAATGGGCATTGATGAGTTAAACCCTCGTCATGCAGTATCTAGGCCCGATCTACGTCTTTGCATTCAATCTAGGCGATTCTGAAATTTTCTACCAGGGCCGGATTATCCGCCCCTGGCTAGGCCAGATAATCCGTCCTAGCAGAGTCAAAACTGCTTTAGTTTCGTATGGATTTTGTGCATTGAGTATGATTGGACTATGAACTGTTTCCCTACTATTTCTACGTTCTCTCTTGGACTTGCGTGTGTGCGTATCCCCTTGCTATCTGTCTTGTTCTCTTCACAGGTGGTTCCAGTGCTCCCAAGACATACAAGCATCATCCTCGTGCTAAATACTTTCGGGACGATGGTGAGGGTAACTTAGTGGACGAGGTTGAGCTGAGGAGAAGGAAGAACGAGGCAAAACGCATGGCTGAACAGGCAAAGAGGGATAGGAAGGGTGTGTCCAAGAGGAAGGGCAAAGAGCCCAAGATTGACTATAAGAAGATGGATCCTATTACTTTCTCTTCCATTCGTCATCGTGATCTATTTGATGAACTGCCGCATGATACTGAGCTAGGTGACTCTCGTTTTTGGTGTGCTGAACAAAAGGGTATCTATGAAGATGTTTATGCTCGGCAGAAGATTCGGCCTATGCATCCTCTGATTCTTGTTGAGGCCATGGAGAAGACTCAACTTGTTGATGCCATGTATGTGACTGAGAGGATGGGGCTGCATCATCTCATGGCCCTCCAATGCTCCTATGATTCTGAGATTGTGAAGCAGTTCTTCTCCACCTTGGTTATTTGTGGTGATGAGCACCGCACTATGAAGTGGATGACTCGTGGCAGGATGATGCAAGCTGACTTTCGTGTTTTTGCTGGGGTGCTTGGATATTCCTTCCACAACAGGGACCATGCCAGTGGCCACCGTATCATCACCCAACTCAAGCCCAATAAAGATGCAGTTCTCTCTCTGTGCACAGTTGCCAATGGTAATGTGGGCTCCTTTGCTGGTATTTCTCTCATATATGCTTGCTTGGTGGATCTCTTTCGTGATTCTATCACCCCAAGTGGAGGAAACAATGATAGTATCTATGGTCACCTGGTTCAGCTTCTTGCCTTCTCTCATGAGGTGGCGTCCTGTGAGGATGAGTCTGTTTCGTACAAGCTGGATGTGATGGACTTTATTTACCATGAGTTGATCGATGCCATGTTCAATAGGCTATCCATCCCATATGCTTCATACATCATGATGCTGATCAAGCACCTGGTTCCCACTGAAGAGTTCAACATCGATGTGGAACACAAGGCGAAGAAGATCTACAACAAAGCGAGGAAGACCTCACACCCATCTTCTGCTCCTGAGGGTCTCATGAGGGATGCTCGTGCCAGTGCTCGTAGGCCTCCAGTGCCTCCTATTGCTCGTGAGATCAAGCAACTGAATTGGTTCCAGCGGAACATTCTTTGCATGGGCGTGGACACTCGCAAGGGACAGTATGAGGCATACAAGCAGCGCCACGAGATGGCTCACACTCAGCAGCTCATTCTCCACCATGTCTCCGGTGCATTAGGCTATCCCCTTACTCCTACTACTCCCACCCCATATGCTCAGTGGAACTCTTCTTCTGGGCTCAACTATGGTGAGATTGAGCGTCACCTGTTTCCTTCTGCGGCCACTACTAATGATGAGGAGGATGACACCGAGGAGCTTGAGGATGAGGACGAGGACGGGGATGGGGACGACGATGATGACTACGAGTGATCCCTTGGGGTGCTAGCATCGCTCTTCTTCCTTTTTGGCGTTTTGATGCCAAAGGGGGAGAAGTAGTTCTATTAGGTCTTCGTGGATTTGCATGGGTCGGGCACAAGCATTTGCACTTTAGCTTTTCGGTCTTTCTCTCGCTTGTGCCCATTTAGCGTTGAACTTTTATTTGTGATTTGTGTTGTATGAGACTATGTTTGTGTGGCTCTAGATTTATCTTGTGGATTATTCTTATGGATTCACACTATCATATTGGCTATATTGGATATCTATATCGAGGGAGGCGCTCATTATGGCTATCTTTGAATATTCTAATAATATTTTGAGGACGCATCTATCTCCCCTCCGGTGGTATGAATTTTTCGAGTATGTTTCAATGAAATAGACTTGTACCTTCTTGTGTGTATTTGTAATCAAATGCAAATTTTAGTATGTATACATTTAGGGGGAGTCTTTCTCATTCATTAAATATTGTTGTCTTGAGAACTATCTTGCAAATCCTAGTATTGTCATCTAACACCAAAAAGAGGGAGATTGAAAGAACATTTCATGGTTCCCTATGTTTTGCGTGTTAGATAACAATACCGTGGAGTTTTCTCATGTGTGCTAAGTGTGCAGGGAAAAGTTATTGTGTTTGGAGGCCGGATTATCCGCCCCCCAAGGGCCGGATTATCCGGCCTGACTCACTTGGCAAAGGCAGGCAGGGCGCGTCGCTCTGTCTGGGGGCGGACTTTCCCCCGGAAAATCCGAAAAGGGGAGGATTTTCTTCCCCTGACCGGATAATCCGACCCACACCTTAGAGAAATCCCCGATCTAGTATTCTCGTCAAGCGTATCAACTCCTCTCTATTCACTTGGAGAAATCCCCGATCTAGTATTCTCGTCAATATCTAGATCTTGTGTTTTGTTATTGATAACTTGTTCTTGTGGCAGCTTGTTGTCATTACGGGGGAGCCTTCAATTTGGTTGTGGAGTTGTGCCCCGTTAGTTGTGTAAAGGCGCCGGTTCCCGCCTCGAAGGGTTCCTATAGTGGAAAGGTGGATCAGGCCTTTGGTGGCGGGATCCATCGGAGAACAGGGTGAGGCCTATTGTGGCGTTGTGGTCTTAGTACCGCCCACCCCTCCAACGCAGATGTACTTCCCTTAATAAGGAAGAAACTGCGGTAAAACAAATCATGTGTCTTCGCGTGCTCCACTACGGTTTACTCGTTCCTCTATCTCCCTCGTCTTTACTCGCTAGTAGTTAGGTTTGCATATAGGGAAATTCTATATAATAGTATATCTAGAGAATTTAGCTTTTGTGTCAAGCCTAAAATTGAAAAAGCATTAAAAATTTGAAGTAGCACCTATTCACAACCCCCCTCTAGGTGCCCATATGATCCATTTCACAAGTGCACCTCCTTGAAGCCCTTCTTCGTCCTAACGCCGCTCTTGATGATCTCACACATCTGGTTGAGCATGAACACCAAGAGGAACGGTTCCCACTTCATGGTGGCCTTCACCCCCTTGTACTGGCCTGTGTTGTGGGCTTTTCCAGCCTTGAGGGCCTTCTTCTTGGATACGATCTTGGCAGCTTGCTCTGCAATCTACTCCACCATGTACCCGGTCATCGGAGACATAGATAAGATCTCCAAACATGAGGATAGGTGAGCCTCAAAGGCGGGAGATAGGGTTGGGTCTCAGTGACAAAGGTCTCCTGAGAATCCGTAAGGACCTAGCTGAACTCATCAGCGAGAAGGAGGTCCGGCAGCTCCTCATGGTGGTGCAGTCGGGTGGTCGCGCCGTGAACCTAAGCGAGCTTATATCATCGTACATCGCCGACTCTATGGTGCGGTCCATCTTCGGGAGCCGGTTCAAGGACATGGAGACCTTCTTCCAGCTTCAGGAGCAGGGTCTCAAGCTCTTCCCCCGACCGAGCTTGTTGGACCTGTTCCCGTCGTCGCGCCTGGCAATGCTCGTTAGCCGGAGGCCACGCCGGGTGAAGCAGCTAAGCTCATTGACGCTTGCGTTCATGGAGAGGATCATCCAGGAGCATCAGGCCCACAAGGTCCCCGCGGGGGAGGAAGAAGATATAGTCGACGTGCTCTTGAGAGTCCAGACAGAAGGCCGCCTGCACTTCACCGTGAACATCAAAGAAGTCATCGCTATAATTAATTGCCCTGGATGCATCAGCATTAGCATTGCCAACTGGGCTACCATTGCACTGCATGCAATCAAACTGAAATTTCGTTTATTCCTTTTATTGCAGGAGTTGTTCATGGCGGGCAGCGACACCTCATCGATGACACTGCAGTGGGCCATGTCCGAGCTGGTGAAGAACCAGAGAGTGATGCAGAAGGTGCAACCGGAGGTCCGGCATGTGCTGGAGCGGCAGGAGAGCGTCACGGAGGACCGATCCAGCAAGCTGCACTACCTGCACCTGGTCATGAAGGAGATGCTCCGGCTGCACCTGCCGGTGCTGCTGCTGATGACGAGGGAATGTCGTGGCGGGCCACGCCGCGTGCTATGATTCGACGTGTCGGATGGGGCTATGGTGCTGATCAACACGTGGGCCATTGGGAGGGACCCGAGCGTGTGGGATGACGCCGAGGAGTTCATGCCAGAGAGGTTCGAGGGGAACATGGTAGACTTCAAGGGGAAGGACTTCGAGTACACGCCGTTCGGGGCAGGGAGGAGGATGTGTCCGGGCATGGCCTTCGGGCTTGCCAACATCGAGCTGGCTCTGGCTAGCCTTCTGTACCACCTCGACTGGGAATGCCCCGCCGGCAAGGAGGCGACAGACCTAGACATGGCAGAGGCTCGCATTGCACGCCAGCGATCTGACCTTGTGCTTGTTCCGGTGGTCCGCGTATGTGTGCCACCGATGTGATCATCATTGTCGTTACGTTTCGTGTCCTTTGCAGCATCTATATGTTTCAGCTAGGAGTAGTTAACTGGCGATCTACTACTTGCTTGACCACCATGTGGCATGCATTATGAAATGTTAGCTTTTTTTATAATAGACGGCTGTCCGACTTTAAATTAATAAAAGAAAGTTTACACACAGACAGGGGCTCGACGGCCCAAGTTCACCGGTCACACAAAGCACAACAAGAACGGAACGCTTCCAGTCTTGGGCCATCAGCTTTCCGAAATAGCGGTTTTCACAGCTGCAGAAAGATCAAAGGTTTAAAGAAACAGCCAGCCGACTGGTTAGGAAATTTGTGTTCAATAGTGAGTTTATTCCGGATGTTCCATAAAGCCAGCATTGGGCCGCAAACAGGATCCATACAACTCTTTTAGCCTTTGTGGATAGCGAGGAGAGAATTGCAAAAAATCGTCAAAAGAGAAAGGATTCTAGGCAACGTTCAACATCACATGCAAACCCCTCCAGCAAAATTTAGCAAGGACACATTCGAAGAAAAGGTGTGAAACCGATTCAAGACCCACACAGAGGCAGCACTTGCCGTCTGTGCGGCCATGTCGCTCCCGCATCAGCTCATTAACAGGAAGCCGACCGCTGGTAAGCTGCCAGAGGAAAAAATATATCTTTAGAGGAATCCTAGCTTGCCATAGAAATTCAGAGACAGGTTCTTGGTTCCCAGAGATCAGCCTTCTGCATGGATGAGATCGAGAAAGTTCCAGAAGGCTCCAGGGCCCAAGACACGACATCCTCGCTGGCCGAAAACTGCACCTCATTAAGCTCATGTAAGAGACAATACCACAAGCGCACTTCCACCTCCCCAAAGGTGCGGCGGAGAGCAAGGTTCCAGGTACCAGAAGCTCTCGCCTGCACCACTGTTAGGTTCAAATCAGAGGAAATAGCAAAGAGGTGCTGGAATCTGATGGCCAGGGGGTCGCTCCCCAGCCATCGGTTCGTCCAAAAGCAAACTCTTTGCCCATCTCCGAGATGAAATCTGGCGCCGAGACAGAACATATGTTTGATTCTATTGGTACTCTTCCAAAATTGCGAGCCACCCTGGTCAGCAGAATTTATGCCACTAAATTGGTAATTCTGGCGAGCCAGGCGCCAAATTAAACTTTCCAATGGCGCATGTGGTCCCGTGCGCCACAGAAGTGTGCTTTCTGTGGCGCATATGCACACATGCGCCACAGAATGCTGTGCGCCACAGAAACGTTACAAGATGCGCCACAGAATGTTTTTTCGGTATTTTTTTTTAATTTCTAACACAGCCCAAAATACAGTGCATATACAGGTTTTATACAGGATTTATACATAGATAGTAAATAATAATTTGGACAAACAGTAGATGCAAACATATACATTACTATGTCATCAAATATTAGATCCCAACATACATGCATACATATAGTCATAAGTGCCACATTTTTACACAAGTATAAATTAGTTCATCATCTAAAGTTACAAATGAAGTGGTCACCGCCGTCTACACTATGTTAAAATATAGTAGAGCCGCGACGATGGTGAGTAAGAGCATGAGCACGACCGCGGTCTTCATCTTGTTCTTGTTCTTCCTCGACCGGTAGTTCCTCCACTTGCTCCACTTGGCCTCCGCCTCCTCTCTAGTCGCGTATCTTTTGTAGCAGTTGCCGCTGAACTTGTGCACCTGTTTCTTACAGTCCTCCCACTCCTCGTAGATCCCTGGAACCCGACCCTCGAACACCACGTAGTACGTCATCTCTATAGACACAAGGCATATATTAGTGCATAATGCAACATATAAGACATATTGCATCGATATCATAGAAGCAAGTTCAACGATAAAATACGACAAAACACACACACACATCCGTCGATACAAATTATTACAAAGCAATTATAGTTCACGACACCTGGGAACACGACACAATACACACACGTGTCCATGATCAATGAGCCTACTTGTCGGACGGCGCCGGGAACGGTTTGTAGCAGTCTTTCGTCGTCCACGTCCTTCGATCACCCTGCGCATCTAGGAGTTTTTCGATCGCCCTCTTAGACGGCTTCCGGCGTACGTTTAAGCACCCCCCCCCCATGGTTTCGACATCTTCCTTGATTATCTCCGATAACTTCCTTTGGATGCGATGGAAGTGTTCTCTAAGATCAGCATCGCTGATTTCCCCTATATATCTTGCAGACCACTCTCGGACAGTGTCTGGGCACTTGATCTGCTCTGCATCCCGGACCAACCCGTGAAGGTGATGGAGGGCGTAGAAGCTACCCCTCACGCTGCCAGCCGGCTGCTTGATGCAGGGGAACTCAGTCACGTGCTTGAACCCGTGTCTTTTATCCGTCTTGACAAATTCCCCTTTCTTTACGAAGGTGCCTCCCTTTTGGAAGTATCCCTCCATAGCATCATCGAGAACAGCTTTTATTCTGGCCCAGTTTTTCTTGTACGTGGTATTCGACGAGTCGAAATACTGGGCTACTGAATACGTCGGGTAAATGGCGATGGTTACAGAGTAGTAGTCCCTGCTCAACACAATTGAAACGAATGTTGGAAAGGATAAGCAATGGAAGAAATCTACAAGATAGCATTAGTTACGACGGCGACGAAGGAATGTGTGTGCTTACTCGGGAAAGACGGACAGAAGAATGGTGTTCTCTTTGTATCTGAGCATGAAATTCTGAAGGTACTCCACCGCCCGGGTCCGTGTCGCTGATCCTTCCACCAGCTGGTTGTCGCGCATGTAGTAGGGATCCGCTACCGCGACTTGCGGGAGTAACTTTCTCTTGATCTTCAACTGTTGATTGATCGAGAATAGGCGGACCAAGTTATAGTCCAGCCGTCTGAGGTGAAATAGTTTGAAGACGTCCTCGTACGCTATGAAGAACAGACTTGCGGGTTCCTCATGGACAAAGTCTGGGTCCTCTGGCACGTTGACGACACACACCGGGTAAGTTGGATCTTTCTCCTTGAGAAGGGATTGCTCAACATATAAGATATGACTATGCAAAGAGTGCATTGATCCACTTGCCAAGCGTAGCAGATCAGGAGGTAGTATCGGTTTCCCAGCTTCATGAACTCGCGTCAAGCCATCCGGACGGGGTGGTATCACGCTGTCATGCCGTATCTTCTGAGCTGGCTGGCTCATAGAGGCACCCGGGGCAGTTTTAGGTTTCCTCTTCCTGGCCTTCATCTTCTTGTCAGCTTGTTCTGGGGGTGCTACCCCTACCTCGTTGACCGTCTTTTTCAGCGTGGTAGGGCTGAAAATGGTAGCCGGTTTCTGTATAGCTGCATTGCCGGCCTCCGGAGGTGTGTCTTCTTCCTGAGATAAACCCTTGAAGACTAGCTGGCGCTGCAAGGGTACTGCATTGGGACGCCTAGGTTCATCGTCGTGACCACGGAAGGCTTCTTCATCAACCTCAATAGGAGGCATATACACATCCTTGCTGCAGGCGCCAGTGTTGATGTAGGCATCGACGTCGACATCCTCATCCTGATCATTGTCATGGTAGTGGCCGTCATCATGATGAAGTGGTGCCATGTCAACGTCCTTAGTTACTGGCAGCGGTTGCGTTGCCGGCGGTTGAGGTGCAACGGCCTTGGTTTTGGATGGTCGGCGCGGTAACGGTTTTCGTCCCAACAGTTCTTGGTGGCGGTTGGTGTTGGCGACGAGAACCGGTTCCTCCCGGGTGACGACGACCGGCGGTACCTTAAGCTTCTTCTGAGTGGTGGTAGCGGCGGCGACCGCCGGTTCCTTCGGCGCTTCACGAGGGGATGGGCATGGGCCGGCGGACCGAGGTGCCGCCTGCGGGAAGCTTTGGCCCCACAAGATCCCCTGCCCCTCCCAAGACGAATCTGGGACTTCGGCCATGGCATGACCCAATTGGTGCATTTGTGGAGGGGAGTGTTGTCCTCGGCTCCCGGAGGGTTAAAGGGCAGGAGGATGTCGCGGTACTCCGGCACTATGTAAGTCAAACTAACCCTCATGATGTCTTTTCCCATTTTAACGTTGTGCATAACCTCTGTGCTCTTTGGGTGAATCACCTGGCCCGCCGCAACCTCCTTCAACTCGCCGCCGGGCACCACGCTATGCAGCACTACGCAAGGCGTGTCCTGAGTCAAAACATGTTTGGGATGATGAGATGACAGTCATCAAAGTCATAGTTAAAAAAAATTACACGCAGACTAACTAATTAGTTACCACTATGATGGCGTCGAGCTCGGCTAATATGGAGACAAGGGCGGCGGGCGGCCTATCAATCTTTGGCTGCTCGGGTGCATCATCGTGCATCGCCGCCCTATCATCCTCGGCCGGCTGGTCGGGTGCGTCCAACTGGAGGAGCGGCTGTGGCCCGGCGGCGTTGGGCTGTGGGGTCACAAGTTCCAGCGAGGCGGGCCTGTTCTTGCTCGAGTTGCTGCCGGTGCAGGCGGGCACGTGTATCGGCCCCTGTTGACCTCTCGCATTCCAAGCACTTATCCCCTCCCACAAATTAGGGGGGATCAACGACTTTATCGTCTCGTTGACCTGGGACGCCACTATGTCGGGCAACTGCGCTTTGACCTGTTGTAGGTCCTCCACCTGCTTCTTCAGCTGCTCAACCTCGGCGCGTGCCGCGCCCGTCACCTTCCTCGCCTTTTTGGACTTGGCGTCCGAATCGTAGTAGTCATGTACCTTCATGTTCAAACCAAAGCCGGACACACGGCCAGCTGACGTCGGCGGGAGATCTAACTTCCTTTTCTTCATCGCGTTCGTCGCCCGGTTGAAAGCCGTGTCCCACGGCTCCGTAGACCCCTCGGACGACTGCGGGTTCTTAGCCAAATCCTTCAACGCTTCGTCCTTCGGGAAAAGGAAATTAAGGTGAACCCAATTAGAATTTTGTCTCCGTTATCTAATTAGATCAACTCGAGATATAAGCGGTAATGAAATTCCTTACCAGCTTTTCCTCGAAGGCCTTCACGGTCGGATCGTTGGTAACAAATTCCCCGGTCTTCCAGTCGAGGAAGTAGCGGGACCGGACATAGTTCCTCGTCTGTACGTCCGTTATTTTGTACCACGGGTTGTCTTTTCCCAGACGTATATACTCGTTGTCCTCCTTCTCCCAAATCGGCTGTTTTCCTCGATAGCCACCGCTTCCGAGATGGTGCTTACCTATGTTCAGCTCTTGCATTTCCCTCCCCCAGGCGGTCCATTCTCGAGCCACCTCCGTGTTGAAGGACTCCTTCAATGCATCGAAGTCTTCTCTAGGGAGATGCGGCTCTTCCTTACTTATCTTCTCCCAACTATCACCCTTGTTAATCTTCTTTTTCACCCGGAATCTCCAGCTGCTCAAGGCGGTGCTCATCTTCGTGATGGCATTAGCTTCCGCCCTTTTTTTGGAGTCCTCGTCCGGGAACTTGTATCTTTGGTGAAGCTTATCGAGCATGGTTTGGAGTATAGCCATATTCTCCGGGCTTCTGATGTCCTTAGTGTTGGTTGAAACACTCTCCCGGACGATGCACCCTATTTGCATGCTGAACCCGGAGGCCGCCTTCTTCGGCTCTAATGGTAGGCCGATTCGAGATGAAGTGAACTCGTTTGTGACGTTGGCGAGCACTTGCGCCTTCCGGGGCCTCCTTGGCCTCGCTGCCTTCTTCCCGGCGGTCGGATTGGTGCCGCTACCACTTGCGTCGTGGTCGCCGCCATCGGTGGTGTCGTCGTCCTCCCGGCCATCGGTGGTGCCGTAATCATCGGTGGTTTCCTCCCGGCCACCCTCATAATCATCGGCGGCTTCCTCTCGGCCACCCTCATAACCAGCAGCTCCGGTGGCGGCCTCCGCCTCCTCCATCTCCTTGTTCCAGAATGACTTGTTGTGCTCTCTCGCTTGTTCTTCAATGCTCATGTGCTTAGAAGTGTCGGGCTCATCCGCGTTTCCCAACATGTTTATTTACGCTTTATATAATGAGGCAAAAAGTTAGCACAAAAGGCAAAAAATATAAAGCAGTCCATTTCTCAGAATGTTGATTAACCCATTTCGGTTGAGAAATGGGCACTCCTAGGTAGTAGAATAATTAGCAAAGGTCATGCCCAAAAATTCAAAATTTCGGCATGACCCTTGCTAATTTTTCTACTACATAGGAGTGCCCATTTCTCAACCAAAACGGAAGTTAATCAACATTCCAGGAGAAATGGGACTCAATGAAATCCCTGCAAAAACATATCCCCCCCAACATATATATATCACCCCATATGGTGCTCAGTAGCACCCCAGGTCATGAATAGATACAATTTCTAGATGTATAATCAGAAAACAGCTACTAGATTTGTATATGAAATGCGATGACTCATCTACTGCCAACCTTTTATTCAGGACAATGCCAATAAGAGACTTGATCTCCTGGAACACAATGCTTTCTGGTTACTCACTTTTCTCACTTCTGATCTCCTGGAACACAATGCTCAGCTATAAACTGTCACATTTTCTCACTTTCATGTGAGATTTGTTTAGTCTGCACAATGCCTGAAACTATGTGTGTATGTGTTCTGAACTTCTGATATGTCATCCTTTGTCATTAGAAGTTTCTTTGGATATAACAACTGAATTTTGTTAAAGCTTCAGTTCTAACGTTTGGTTGTTGCCATATTTGCAGACAACCCTGGAGTCATTGTGAACCCAAAGGGAGAGATGAAAGGTATACTTAGCAGCAGCATTGCTTTTATACATGGTGAAAATCATATGACAAACAATTGAAAATCATCATCACATGTTGCATGTGTTAATCAATTATGTGTAGTTAGTGCCCAGCTAACTAAAGCATTCTGCCCCAGATTATTAAGTGTAGTTTCACAAGCTGTTTTGGTTCAACTTTTGGCTTAGCACAGCTGGATGAACATCCTGACTGATACATGCTTTGATTGTTCTGCGCAGGTTCTGCCATCACCGGACCGATTGGAAAGGAGTGTGCTGATCTGTGGCCCAGGATTGCTAGTGCAGCAAACGCAATCGTCTAATCGAAACAGCTAGCTTGAAATTTTGATAGCATCTCACTCACTTTCAGTACCATGTATGGCCGTTTAGGGATTTAATGGATGGTATATGCCACTGGATTATGGCCTGTTAGCTTTTAAATTTGCACTCTTCATAGTATATGGTGCTGTTGCTGACATTTAGCGGTAACTCCAGAAAATATGTCCAGAGTTTCTATGTTTATTTTCCATCTGAAGCTTCTTGCTTTAGCGAATGGTCTGTGTTATCTGGATATAAGTATAACACATGACTCTTGCAGTTATTTGTGTATCTATACTGGCTGCTTAGTTATTTATTTAAGTTCAGTGGTGAAAAGCAATACGCTTGGGTTGAAAACTTCTGAACAGTATATTACGTAGTCTAATGTTCCAAGGGCATAAAAATGCAGATGAAGTAAGAAAAAACAGATCACCGATGCTCCCAGAATCACAAAGTCTTAAATGCACAAATGATGTGAATTCTGTAGGAGTAAGATGCAGGGTGACAAAGGTACTAGTAGCCTGATAACATCTTTGAGATTCAGAAATCATTCAAAACCTGAATATAGGTACAAGCTCAAGTGGCCACGCTGGAATAAAAACGTCGTTTGCCTACACAATGTAGTGGGTATTTCATTTCGTTTTTACAGGCTAGGATGCCAGTTACTTAAACTGAATCTTACCATCAAACAACACAGACTTTGCCATCCTGAAAACAAAGCCTAGATATGTGCTGCGGCGCAATGCTTACCGATTTTACCATACCGTATGGTCTCAGGTCTTGTGAAATGGACACATGTAGACAGATTCTTGTGAAATGGACACAGGTAGACAGATTCCCAATGCCACAACCCTAATCCTAATCTACCCTAAATAACCCTAATCCTAATCTACCCTAAAGAACCCTAAAGAACCCTAATCCTAATCTACCCTAAAGAACCCTAATGCCACAACGAGTAGGAGGAGGGGGAGGAGGAAGGGGGAGGGGGCCTTACCGGCTGGTGCTCCGGCTGCGGGCGTGAGGTCGACAGTGTGGGCCTCCTCCTGGTGCGGGCCTCCTCCTCCTCTCTCCTGCACGGGTGCGGGCGCGAGGTCGACGGCGTGGGCCTCCTCCTGGTGCAGGCCTCCTCCTCCTGGCGTGGTGCTCTTCCTCCGGTGGCGGCGTAGACGGCGTGGTGGGCCGCTCCGGTGCTCCTCCGGTGTGGCGCGGGAGGGGGACGGTGGCGTGGGAGGGGGACGGCAGCGTGGTAGGGGGACGACAGATCGAGAGTGGCAATGTTGATAGAGGGGGAGGGAAGGGAGAGTGGTGTCGTTTTTTTGCTAAGTGTAAACATTCTGTGGCGCATCCGACCAACAGATGCGCCACGGAATTGTAGATTTCTGTGGCGCATCCGACCAATAGATGCGCCACAGAATTCTTTGACTAGATTAAATAAAAAGAAAGTCACTGCTATATTGACAACAACAGAGAACTAACCTAGTGGTTTGCTGCTGTTAACCTAGAACCTAGGGTGGCTAGGTTCGAATCCTAGTTGCCCCACATTTTTTTAAATTTTTTTAAATTATTTTAGTTAATTACATTTAATGAAAGAAAACACTAGGGATTTTCTATTTCCATATCCTTAAATATCACTCACATACATATATGCTTGTTCTCTCACATAGACACACATGTGATACACAAAAAAGTCTTTCTTCGTCCCAGTTCCAAGCTAGCTAGCTTTAGCGTCTCTTCGCAATCTTCTTGCCCTTCTTGTTGGCGGTTGAATACTTTATGCCAACCACCTTGAGATTTCTTCGCGTGAACAGACAACCTTTGGTGGGTAGGGAGGTCTTCCTTCTTACTTTACTAGTAGTAGGCATGTCAAAGTGCTTGTCGAATTCCTCCTCGATCTTCGGATCACCGTTCTTATCCAAGTCTTCCTTGTTGGCGTCTCCTTGCATTCCGATGATGCTCCTCTTGCCCCTCCTCATGACAACACGGCTAGGTCTTGACGGGTCGGTGATGAAGAAGCATTGGTCAACTTGGCTGGCGAGTACCCATGGCTCATTTTTCGCGGATGCGTTCTTTGACTTGGCATCAGGTATAACCATGGTGGTGAAATACCGGCCTTCTTTTTTGACGTTGTTGGCCCATCTCACACGGAACATTGGCACCGTCTCTCCATAGTAGTTGAGCTCCCAAACCTCCATGATCCTTCCAAAGTACCGTTCCTTGATAGTAGCCTCGTCATCGGCGAAAGATAGCATAGTTACTCCTGAGTTTTGGTATTCTCTATTCTTGTCCTTTTCCTCGGTGTCGAATCTATAACCATGCCGTACGCTTGATAGGTCTTTACGTTTTGCCCGGGGCCCCGTGATAAGGCAAATATGAGTTTTTCTTCTTCCGTAGACGGTGTTATGGTCTTTGCGAGAAGCTCTTGTGTTTTCATGAACCAGTGGCCGAAGCTCGAGTTGTGATCTCTGGTTACGTCTCCATTCTTCCTCGTTCGGCCTAGGTCGATGTTACTCTGCTCGACTACGCGTTTGTGCTCATTCACCCAAGGTTCGATCAATGTCAAATGTTGTAGCACGACCCGGTGAGCCCTGTCAAAGTCGTCGCGTCGATTCTCGATGTCGACATGGAGTGAGCGGACTCGCGTGACCTCTCCAGCGAGCCTACCGAGGTGTGTCTGGTTGGCATACCAACATCCTCGCCTTGCTCCTTATATAATTCTGGCGAAGGTGATGCACTCAGATGTTAGGAAGCCCTTGGCCATGCTTGCGTCGACGGACCGGACTGCGAACGACGTATCCTTTCATGAAACCGTTCTGCCTTTCGAACGGCATCATGTTGTGCAGGAACGTAGGGCCGAGATGCTTGAGGTCATCAACGACATGGAGACATAGATGCACGCAAATATCACAGAATGCGGGGAAGTAAATTTCGAGCTCGCATAGTATCACCACGATCTCTTCCTGTAGCCTTTGAGCTGCCTCACGCTGATCGACTTCCGGTGATGACATGAAAAAGTTGCACAGGCCAAACAGTGTATCACGACGTGTTTCGTCCATTATCCCTCGGATCGCGACGGGTAGTATCTCGCTATCATCGACGTGATGGTCATGAGACTTCATCCCGTGAACCTCTTCTTCGCTGCGCCGAGATATCCGCTTATCTTCGATGAGTAACCGTGAGGAACTTTGACTCTAGGAGGCACCTGAAAACTGATCGAGCTCCTCCGGACTAAGCATGTAGCATGCACCGAAGCACCACGAGTTCTTCTTAGCCCTTTTGCGAGACGTTGAGTCCTTCTTCGATCGTCATCATCATCATCGTCGGCTTCATCACCACTACTGGGGGCCTGTAGTTCTTTCCTAATGCCAAGATATTTCAGGTCGTATCTTGCTTTCGCCCCATCCTTGCCCTTTTCCGAATTGCAAAGAGTGCCAAGCAGACTCTCCGTAATGTTCTTCGTAATGTGCATGACATCGAGGGAATGTGGCGTGTGGAGGTACTTCCAGTACTCCAAGTCGTGGAAAACAGACCTGGCTTTCCATACACCCAAAGAACGCTCTACCGCCTCGGTCGCTTCATTTTTCCGAAGGGCACTCCTCCCAATTTTTCAAAAGCTCGCCGATTTCACGCCACTCCTCGGCAGCGGGGCTCTGTCAGGCTCCTCTTTACCATTGAACAGATCACCGCGTTTCCTCCACGCGTGATCCAAGCGAAGCCACCTTCGAGCACCTGGGAACACGGTTTTCGAAGACCCAGGATCCCTTGGTAGCTGGAGATGCGAGGTATTATCCATGCACCTGACACAGCCGCAGAATCCGTGGCCGGCCTGGCAAGCTACATATGCGTAACCAGGATAGTCGTGCACCGTCGTGAGCAACGCGACTCTCATATCAAAATAATCTTCCTTGTAGGCGTCCCACGTACGGGGTGGATTATTCCACAACAATTCTAACTCCGCTTTCAGCAGCCCGAGATACAGATGTATGTCGACACCTGGTTGTTTCGGCCCTTGAATGAGAATACACATGTGTATGTACTTCTGCTTCGTCCACAACCACGTTGTAAGGCCATACAAACAAGGGCCAGATGCTATGCGTGCTACTCTAGTTGCCAAACGGATTGAGTCCATCAGTGCTCATACCCAGCCTGACGTTCCTTGCGTCGTCCCCGAACTTCTGCGGGAAGGCGAGGTCCAATGCTTGCCACTGGGTGGCGTCGAGGTGTGTCGATATAGCCCTTCTCCGGATCCTCTTGGCTTCTCCTTTCCGCGTGCCATTGCATGAGCTTTGCTTCCTTAGGGTTCACGTAATACCGCTGCAGACGGGAGTGATAGGAAAGTACCATACCACCTTCGAGGAACCTTCTTTTTCCCAACCTTGTACCGCCTGGTGGCCGCACTTCCGGACATGTCGCGGTTGTTCTCATACTCGTCCGATACATTATGCAATCGTTGATGCAAGCGTGGTATCTCTTGTGAGGTAGGTCAAGAGGGCACGACTTTCTTGGCCTCCTCGATACTACGTGGCAATGTGTTCCTCCGGAAGACGGTCCGTGCAGAATTCCATGTTCTCGCTGAAGCTAGTGTCGGTCCATTTGTTATTCGACTTCAGCTCCGAGCATCAAGCGTTACTTGCAAGCGTGTATCCTGGGCCGGCATCCAGAAACAACGGAGTCATCCGTCTTTCTTCACTTGCGCCACTTGGCTTTCTCCCTTTCAGCAGCCTCGGCGTTGCTTTCGCTCGCCAGGAGCAGTTCTTGAACATGAATGTCCTGAAAGGCCGATCGAGGGATCTCCGTGTCCGCGGATCCATCTTCTTCGTCATGATGATCTTCTCCGCTGGCATCTCCTTCATCATTATTATGGTCTTGTCCGGGAGACTCTTCGTCTTCTCGCCGCCCTCCCTCGTCTTCACCCGCACCATTTGCTATCGGCTCGAAGAAACCGCGTCGAAAGGTGTGCTGCCCAAAGATTCGAATCAGGTCGATCCACCTATCGAGTTTGCATGATCGAGGGTATCTTATCTGGTGCATGTTCCGAATCATATCACGCCTTGCGTCTTTTCTTGTATCTAGCGATTCGACCGGAGTCCATCACGAGAACCATGGTTAATTATTGCCTGCGAGAAAGTATGTTTATTAATACCGCAACATGCGTGTACACACACACCCACAGAACGACACACACACACGCATGCATATGCATGGTCGCCGGAAAAATTTGGCATGACCTCCCCTAAAACTAGGACATATGGGTGGTGCAAAAATTTGCCGAAACGGAAATGAATCAACATTTCGGCAAACATCCATGCACCACGCCGGCACAAGCAACAACAAAAAGAATATTCACACATATCAAAATATGCATGCGCCACGCCAAAAAGCTTCTTGCATAGCATAAGCATCGTATCACCATATTTAACGGTCACAAGAAACGCTTGCACATGACAAGCTCTTCCCTACAACAAACATACATACACACCGCCACGCCAAAACATGCATATGCATGTCTCTCCAAGCTATACTCACCTAGTAGATCCCGGACGAGAACGCGGTAGGTGAGATGTAGGAGAGGAGGAGATTATGGAGAGGCTCACCCTCACCAAATATATACCAACAAATCTAGGTTAAACACACAAAATAAAGCAAAATATGAGCAAAATGGCCTAGGAGAGAGAAGGGGGTCGAGCTAGCTAGAGGTATGTAGGAGAAGGGGATGGAGGGTGGAGAAGGTGGGAGATGCCAGATATTGGGCCATGCAAGAACCATGGCGATCCGGGCCAAGGCGCCAGAAGTGCACTTTCTGGCGCACGTGGTGTTATGCGCCACGTAAAAGCCACATTTCGTGGCGCACTAGCCTGCATGCGCCACGGTTTGGCTGCCCGCCAGCGGCAATGATTGGAGTGGGGCCCTCTGAATTCTGTGGCAGACGGCACGGATGCGCCACGAGTGGCGCTTCAGGGCGATCTATGCCCGTGCGCCACAGAATTTGCTGCTTTCTGTGGCGCACTGGCACTCGTGCGCCACAAAAATTAGTTTTTGTGTGGCATGGCCTTCCGTGCGCCACAGAATAGGGGTTCACCTATAGCATGTTTCCTAGTAGTGTAGAGTTCAGCACCCCCAGCCCCCAGATCTTTAGGCCTACAAACATCTGGCCAAATGATCCAATGGCAATTTCTCTTTTCACTCACCCCTTCCCAGAAGAACCGGGCAATGTGCTTATCAAACTTACCATGAGTACCATCAGCCAGAAGGAATAGGCTCATGCAGTACATAGGAAGCCTAGAGAGTGAAGAATTTATAAGAGTTAACCTAGCAGCAGAGGACATAAATCGTCCATGCCACGGATCCACTCTGTGACCCACCACCGCGACAAGGTTTTCCCAATCAGCCATACAGAGAGGTTTGTCTCCCATTGGAAAGCCCATGTAAGTGAAGGGGAACGACCCTTGCTTGCAGTTAAGGAGTCTGGCTACTCTAGCTCGTTCCTCCTAGTTAGCTCCCATAACAAAGGCCTCGCTCTTGAGGAAGTTAATTTCTAGACCTGATGAGATTTCAAAGCAGATGAGTAAAAGTTCCAGGTTCCTAAGGCATGTATCATTCAGGTCAACCATAAGAATAGTGCCATCAGCATACTGAAGATGGGTTACTCCTACAGGGATAAAGTGAGGTACCACCCCTTGGATATGGCTAACCGCTAAAGCTGCATCTAGAATAGCGGCTAATGCATCCACCATGAAATCAAAAAATAGAGGGGAAATGGGGTCGCCCTGACGCACTCCCCTCTTATTTCTAAAGAATGGGCCTACCACCCTATTAATGTTGATCGCAGTTTGTCCGCCCAAGACCAGCTGCATCAGTTTGTGGGTAATGTATGCATCAAATCCCTTGCGGAGAAGAAATTCGCGCAGGAATGACCAGCTAACTCGATCATACGCCTTTCAAAGTCCAGTTTGAAGATAACCGCCCTAGTTTTCTTAGAGGATAGCTCCTGAATGATCTCATGAAGATCCAGAGCCCCATCGTTGATGGATCGCCCCTTATTAAAGGCAGTTTGGGACATGGAATTTTCTGATGCGCTATTAGGGTCAATCGGGAAGCAAGTGCCTTGAAGACTAACTTAAAAATCACATTAATCAAAGCAATGGGGCGAAAAAGCTTAATATCATCGGCTCCAGGAACTTTCGGAATCAAGATCAAAATGCCAAAGTTAAGACACGAGATATCCACCCTACCTAGTATGAAATCATTCAAGGTCTCGAGGACCAAGGTTCTAACCACTGACCAAAAGAATTTAAAGAAGGTGACTGGTAAACCATCAGGGCCAAGGGCGTTATCCGTTTTTGTCTCTTTAAGGACCTCATTGATACGTTGCAAATGTATCTATAATTTTTGATGTTCCATGCTTGTTTTATATCTACTTTCTTATGTTTTGTCCACACTTTGGAGTATTTTTACACATTATCTGGAACTAACCTATTAATAAGATGCCACAGTACCAGTTGCATGTTTTTTCTGTTTTTGGTTTCAGAAAAGCTAGTAAGGAAATTTCTTGGAATAGGATCGGACAAAAGCCCAAGTCAATATTTCACCAGAAGGAATACAGAGTCCAGAGGGGAGACGAAGAGCGATACCAGGGCGGCCACACCTGGTGGTGGCACAGCCAGCCCTAGCCGCGTAACCAGGGGGTGTGGGCCCCCTGGTACTCCACCGACCTTACCCCTTCACCTATATATTGCATCCGAGACGAAAACCCTAAGTACCCGATCAAAATTTCACGAAAGAGTCTGTAGCCGCCGCCATCTCCATCCCTAGATCGGGAGGGATCTGAAGCTCTTCCCGGCACCCTGTCGGAGGGGAGAGATCACCCGGGAGGCCTTCTTCATCACCATGACTACCTCCGGTGTGATGCCTGAGTAGTTCATCCCTGGACTACGGGTCCATGTAGTAGCTAGATGGTTGGTTCTTCTCCTTTGTGCTACCATGTCTAGATCTTGTGAGCTCCGTTCATTACCAAGATCATCTATTTGTAATCTACATGTTGTGTTTGCGGGGATCCGATGGATATTTAGATGCTATTTCAGATTGATTATTGATTCTATCATGTCTATGTTATTTGTGATCTTGCATTCTTTCTGTTGTTAGTAGCTATCTTGGCCGAGTAGATGCTAGCAACTCCAAGAGGGAGTATTTATGCTCGATAGTGGGTTCATGCCTCTAGGAATCTGGGAAAGTGACAGAAATCTCTAAGGTACTAGATGTGTTGTTGCTACTAGGGAGAAAACAGCAATCGTTTGTTCATAGAACAGTCGTATTGTTTAGTTTACACACTTTGCTTAATGCAATTATCTGTTGCTTGCAACTTAATACTGGAGGGGGTTCGGATGATAACCTGAAGGTGGATTATTAGTCATAGATGCAGTTGGATTACGGTCTATGTCTAATGTTGTAATGCCCAATCAAGTCTCATAGGAGTCAAGATGAATAGTATATGCATGTATGCTTTCTCGGTGTATGTCAATTGCCCCGCTGTAATTTGTTCATCCAACATGTCATCTATCTTAAGGAGAATCACCTCTAGTGAACTATGGACCCCGGTCCATTCTTTTACCATCAATCTACAAGATATTTACTGTTTTCTATTTACTTTCTGCAAGCAATTACTATCTTCCACACAATACGTTTAATCCTTTGTTTCCAGCAAAACCGGTGAGATTAACAACATCACTGTAAGTTGGGGGCAAAGTTCTGTGGTTGTGTTGTGCAGGATTCCTAGTTGGAAACAACACCTTGGAGGTGTTCCCTTGCTCCTACTGGTTCGATAACCTTGGTTTCATAACTGAGGGAAAACTTGATGATGTGCTCATCATACCTTCCTCTTGGGATTCCCCAACGAGCTCGACGTGTTGAGTCGATCATCAAGCTCTTTATGGCGCCGTTGCCGGGGAGTCAAGGGCATATTCACAAGGGGACTCCCTCACAACCAATCTCTTTACTTTGTTTTTTGTTTTGCTTAGTTTATTTTTGCTTTGTTTACTTGTTTCTTTCTATCAAAAACACACAAAAATTTAGTTCTTGCTATAGTTGTTATTTCTATTGATCTGTTATTGTCTTGCTTTATCATGCTTTCTATCAATGGTGGGTTTCTTTGAAACTAGATCTTATTGGCAAGATGGGTTCATGGAACAACAAAAATATTATGAGGAACACCGCTTGTCACAAAAAGGGAAACTCTTATGTGAATAAATTGATAAATTGTGTACCATTGCTAGAAACATGTGCTCTACTTATAATGTTACTTATTACTTTGATAAATCTTGTTGTTGTAGGAGGTATAAACACCTCCCTTTTCAATGTGAGTATAATGATGATGTTACCATATCTTCTTATGTTAAGGGAAATTATGACTTTTATGATGTGGAACAAATTGAAGAATTTATTGCTTGGAAGGGTGCATTCGAACTAGCTTATTTGCTTGAAAATACTGATGATGCACCTTATAAATATGAGGTTTATGATATACTTAAATTTTGCTTTGATAATTACAAGGAAGAAAATGGCTATATTCTTGAATATCTTAATAGATGCTCTCCACTAGCGAAAGAGACTAATGCCTTGCAGGAGCCTATGGAAGAAGAAATTGATGAAACTGGAAGCTCATTGGATGAAAAAGAGGAGGAGAGTGATGATCAAGAGGAGTAAGAATGGATCTACACATTCCTACCTTCTAATGAGAGTAACTCTTTACCCCTTACAATATTTGATTGTCCCCCATGTCTACTAAAGGAGGATGAATGTTTTGTTCCTGAGGATTCTTTTGAAAATGTTTATAATAAAGATCTAGATGATGGTCCTATATTGGTTGATAATATTAATTGTACTACTATTGAAAATGAGATTGATCAGTCATCTTGTTATAAAATTGTTAAAAGTGGGTTTGAAGGTTTTAATCCCACTATTTTTGAGCTTGATAAAATTTTTGTGTTTGTAGATCATGAAAAGCATGCTTTATGTGATAGTTATATTGTTGAGTTTATTCATGAGGCTACTACAAATTATTATGAGAGGGGAAAATATGGTGTAAAAGTTTGTATGGTACTGAAACACCTCTCGATTTGCTGAAAGTTTTGAAGTTACTCTCGTTTCATCTTCCTATGCCTGTCACTTTGTTCTTTGTGAATTTATTTGCGTATATGATTCCTATGCATAGGAAGTGGGTTATACTTAAATGTGTTTTGAATTTTCTTATTTATGCTCTCTATTACTTCAATTCATATTTCTTATGTGAGCATCATCGAAATTCTTATGCCTAGCTAAAAGGCGTTAAAGAAAAGCACTTATTGGGAGATATCCCAAATTTCGTTAGGCATTTTTTGTTGAGTATTGGAAGTTATTACCTCTGTAATAACCTCTTCTTATCATTTTTCTGTGGTTTTTGTGCCAAGAGTAACCTCTAATGAGAGAGAAGTAAGATTTGGGAAAGTTGTTGTCCTGAAATAGATTTTTGTGCTTCGTTGTAAAAATTCATGAAAAATCTCTGTAAGTCGGTTTAAGTTGTAATTTTTTGTGCTTCTGCCCCAGGTTGTATCCAACTTTCTTTAGTTCAACACTTTTTGATTTGAGCAACAGAAGGTCTTCGAAAAAATTGTTTTTACCTGCTGGTCTGTTTTGACAGATTTCTGCCATTATTTGCATTTGCCTCTTAATCTCTTTCTATTTGAGTTCTCTTTGATCACTTGAAGTTTTTAAAGGAAGTGCTACAGTAGCTTGTGTTTTAATGGAACTTTTACTTGTGTTGAAACTGAACCAAAAGACTTATTATCTTGAGTGCACTAATGTTGCTAATGAAGATTGTGTGAAGTTTTGTATGAAGGAAATTTTAAAGTGTAGGGAAGAGTAATGTGATAAGATGAAGAATGGAAAAAAGCTCAAGCTTGGGTATGCCACCCGTGTCACCCCAAGAAATATTCAAGAAGTACAAGCGTCAAAGTTGGGGATGCCCAAGGCATCCCCTTCTTCATTAATAAAAATCTCAGGTTTCTTCCAAACACTTAATTTTTATTGTTTCATGCACAGTTGTGTTGTTCTTGGAGCGTCTTTGTTTTTGTTTTTAGTTTTCATTTGCTTGGTTTGCTTAAATAAGTTGGTTGGACCCCCTCATTCATATATGATAGTTTTCCAATAAGTTGATTTGGATTGGAAAAGAGTAGGAAAGTTCATGCTTAAGTGGTATAAAAGGAGCTTGTTTTTGACTCTTACTTAGGCTTTATCATGTCATGCTTGATATTGATTTGGCTTTATGCTTAGTGATTATTGTTGTAGCATGATGATACGTCCATTTTGCATCACTATTCTATATCATAATTTACTGTTATTCATTGATATATTTCATATTAAGAGATGATACTTATGTTATTTCATCTGTTTTTGCATGGTTGATGACTTTTGGAGCATGGACCGCTGCAGTCAGGATTCTGATGGAAAAGGTGATGTTTGGAGGCGAGATTCATGAAGATCAGAAAATCCGGGAAAATGCATGGAAAATTCTATTTTTCCAGAAGACGGAGATTGCTAGAAGGGGAAGTGGAGATGGGCCACAGGGGCCCACACCACCCCCTGGCGTGGGCCACCCTAGGCCGCGCCACCAGGTGGTGTGGCCGCCCTGGTCCACTCCAATCTCTCCCCTCTGGTGTATATTATCCTCCCGAAACCCTAAGACTCGGAGAGCGACCATAGAAAGATTCCGCCGCCTATGCGGGGCGGAAAACACCGAGAGAGAAAGATCTCTCCGGCAGATAGAATTATGCAGGGGAATTCCTACCTGGAGAGGGGAGATCATCGCCATCAACACCACCATCAAGCTGGACTTCATCGGGATCATCATCATCATCACCACCATCATATCCACCACCACCATCATCACCACTTCATACTGCTGTAACAATTGGGTTGAATCTTGCATAGTTCTTAGGGGAAACTTTCCCGGTGTTGATTACTCCTTGTATTTGATGCTATTGAGTGAACCATTGAATTATCGTTTATGTTTAGATTGTTACTTATCATTATTTCATCTCTGATCATGATCCATATGATGTCTTGTGAGTAGTTCGTTTTGTTCTTGAGGACATGGGAGAAGTCATGTTGTTAGTAGTGGAATTGTGTTGAGAAAGATTCAATAGTTTGATATTTAACTTGTGGTGTACTTCTTCTAGTGGTGTCATGTGAACGTCGACTACATGACACTTAACCTATATGGGCCAAGGGGAATGCATTGTGTATTTGGCTACTAATCGTAGGGGTTGTCGGAGTGACAGAAACCTGAACCCCTGTTAGGAAACCTTTGCACAAGGGAGTGTAGGATCTCAGAGTTTAAAGTTGTGGTTAGGTTTCTATCTTAATTACTTTCTTGTACTTGTGGATGCTTGCAAGGGGTATAATCACAAGTATGTGTTAGTCCTAGGAAGGTGGGTACATTAGCACAAGTTCACACACACAATACTTAGCAAACTAAAGAAGATTAATCAACTATATGAAGCGAAAGCACTTGATGATATTCCCATGTGTCCTTGAGAACGTTTGGTCATCTTAAGTAATACAACCGGCTTGTACTTTGCTAAAGAAAGGATTGGGCCACTTGCTGCATTTATTCTTATTGTCTTTTATTTACTCGTACTTTATTTACCTGCATTATCAAAAACCCCTAAAAATCCGTTTGCTAAGTATTTACTAGAGAATTCCTGCTCCTAGCCATTCGCCAGCACCTTGTGCTCCTCGTTGGGTTCGACACTCTTACTTATCGAAAATACTGCGATACACACCCTATACTTGTGGGTCATCAAGACTATTTTCTAGCACCGTTGCCGGGGAGTGAAGCGTTATTGGAGAGTGGAACTGGTAAAGGAAACTTCTACTGTGAGTATTGTTTATTTCTGTTAGTTGCTTTATTTTCATTATGGATAATTCGCTGAGTTTTTTATTTCATAATGCTACTACGACTGCTAAGGTAGTAGATGAACCACCACCCGCTGAGAATGATACTTTTAAAATACCTACAAGAATTATTGATCGTGCTATGGATAACTATTATGTTGGAGATGGAACTGTCCATCCTGGTGATCATTTGCTCTTTATACACAAATTATGCGGGTTGTTCAAGTGTGCAAGTATTACAACAGATCAAGTCAAGAACAAGTTATTCTCATTATCATTGAAAGGAAGAGCTGAAGAATGGTATAAACTGTTGAAGAATGGTCAAGCTCTTGAATGGGAGGAAATAGTACCTCTCTTTTATTCAAAGTTTTATCCTCCTAGTGAGATTCATAAAGATCAGAATCAAATATACAACTTTTGGCCTCTTGATGGAGAGAGTACAGCTCAAGCTTGGGGGAGATTGAAGTTACTAATGCTCAAATGTCCCATTCATGAGCTTCCCAACAATATTATTATCAATAACTTTTATGCAAGGCTTTCTCTTCATGATAAGGATTTATTGGATGCCTCTTGTGTTGGATCATTCACTCGCATGGAAGAAGAAGCTAAATGGGATCTTCTAGACCGTATTCAAGACAATGCTGAAGCATGGGAGAATGACAAAGGAAGAAAGTTAGGTATAAATTATGACTATGAATGCATTGAATCTTTTATGGGAACTGATGACTTTCAAAATATTAGTAATGCTTATGGTCTTGATTCTCAAGTTATTACAAATTGTTTTAAGGCTTTTGCTTATTATATTGAAATTCCGAAAAAGGGATGGAATAAGTATCATGCACCATATAAAGATATTGTTGATTGTGTTCCTGTTAGGAGTACTAAATTTTGCACTATTGATCACATCTTACCTGAACCTTATATCGAGAAAATACCCTTCCCGGATAAGGTAAAGGAGCATCCTATGATAACTAGTGTGATCAATAAAAGTGCAAAGAGAACTGTAAAACCTGATGAACAAATAAACATTGAACCTGTTGTAGCAATTGTGAAAGACCTTGTCACTAAAAGTGTAGAAGATGGACACATAGTCTTCTGTGAGGATGCTTCTAATGTTGTCTCACATCCAAATAGAACTAAAAAGGCTAGTGTCCCTGTGCTTTCTGTTAGAATTTTTGATCATTGCTATTATGGTTTATGTGATATTGGTGCAAGTTCAAGTGCTATCCCTTATGAGCTTTACAAAGAAATTATGCATGAAATCAGTCCCTGCGAACAAGAAGAGATTGATGTGGTTATTCACCTTGCTAATAGAGAGACCATCTCTCCAATTGGTATTGTACGAGATGTACAAGTTCTTTGTGGTAAGATTAAATATCCTGCTGATTTTCTAGTACTTGGTTCAGCTGCTAGTAAAATCTATCCCATCATTTTTGGTAGACCTTTCTTGAATACATGTGGAGCTATTATAGACTGCAAAAGGGAGAAAATCTTGACTAAATTCGATGGGGAATCTTATGAGTTTAATTTTTCAAAATTTACTAAAGAACCTTGTGAAAATGAAACCCATAATGAGGATTTTAGAGTTGAACAACTTGCTTCTATTTCTCTTGCTCCTAACAATGCTTTGCAGCAATTTATGGAAGACCGCGAAAGTGAAATCTTCATGGAAGAAAGAAATGAGATTGACGAGATTCTCTATCATCAACCTAAGATGCTTAAGCATAACTTGCCTGTGGAAGATTTGGGTACCACGTTGCCACCTAAAAAGGATCCGGTCTTCAATCTAAAACCTTTACCTAACGATCATAAATATGCTTACATTGATGATAATAAAATATATCATGTTATTATTAGCTCTAACCTTTCAGGGAAGGAAGAGGAAAGATTATTGGAGGTATTGAAGAAACACCAAGGGGCTATGGGCTATACTCTGGATGATTTAAAAGGGATTTCTCCTACTATATGTCAGCATGCCATCAATATAGAACCAGATGCAAAGCCAGTGGTAGAGCACCAACGGCGTTTAAATCCTAAGATGAAGGAAGTGGTAAGAAACGTGGTATTGAAACTCCTTGATGCTGTTATTATTTACCCTATTGCTAATAGTGAATGGGTTAGTCTTGTTCATTGTGTCCCTAAAAAAGGGGGAATTGTCGTTTTTCCTAATGATAATGATGAGCTTATTCCCCAAAGAATAGTAGTAGGTTATAGGATGTGCATTGATTTCAGGAAAGTTAACAAAGTTACTAAGAAAGATCATTACCCACTTCCTTTTATTGATAAAATGTTAGAAAGGTTGTCTAAAAATACCCATTTTGGTTTCTTGATGGATACTCTGGTTTCTCTCAAATTGTTGTTAAACAACAAGATCAAGAAAAACTACTTTTACATGCCCTTATGGAACCTATGCTTATAGACGTATGCCTTTTGGTTTATGTAATACTCCTGCTACTTTTCAAAGATGCATGTCTGCTATCTTTCATGGTTTTTGTGAGGAAATTGTGGAAGTGTTCATGGATGACTTCTCCGTCTATGGAACTTCTTTTGATAATTGTCTGCACAACCTCGATAAAGTTTTGCAGAGATGTGAAGAAACTAATCTTGTTCTTAATTGGGAGAAATGCCACTTCATGGTGAATGAAGGGATTGTCCTTGGACATAAGATTTCTAAAAGAGGCATAGAAGTTGATAGAGCTAAAGTTGAGGAAATTGAGAAAATGCCCTGTCCAAGAGACGTCAAAGGTATTCGTAGTATCCTTGGTCATGCTGGTTTCTATAGAAGGTTTATTAAATATTTCTCTAAGATATCAAAACCCCTCACTAATCTTCTTCAAAAAGATGTACCCTTTGTCTTTGATGATGATTGTAAGGAAGCTTTTGAAACTCTAAAGAAGGCTTTAACTACTGCTCCTGTTGTTCAACCACCTGATTGGAGCTTACCCTTTGAAATAATGTGTGACGTTAGTGATTTTTCTGTAGGTGCTGTCCTTGGGCAACGAATAGATAAAAAGTTAAATGTTATCCACTATGCTAGTAAGACTCTTGACGCTGCTCAAAGGAATTATGCTACTACTGAAAAAGAATTCTTAGTCGTTGTCTTTGCTTGTGATAAGTTTAGACCCTATATTGTTGACTCAAGAGTTACCATTCATACTGATCATGCTGCTATTAAGTACCTTATGACAAAGAAAGATGCTAAGCCTAGGCTTATTAGATGGGTGCTACTCTTACAAGAGTTTGACCTACATATTGTAGATAGGAAAGGTGTTACAAATCATGTAGCTGATAATTTATCTCGATTGGAAAACATCTCTTTTGATCCTATGCCTGTTAATGATAGTTTCCCAAATGAACAATTGGCTGTAGTAGGGGTAAGCTCGCGAGGGAGCCCTTGGTATGCTGATTATGCTAACTTTATTGTCTCGAAGTATTTGCCTCCAACTTTTACAGCTCAACAAAGAAGGAAGTTCTTTTACGATTTGAGGCATTATTTTTGGGATGACCCACATTTATATAAAGAAGGGGTGGATGGTATTATGCGAAGATGTGTTCCAGAATATGAACAAAAGGAGATATTGTGGAAATGTCATGGTAGTGCCTATGGAGGACATCATGTGGGAGATAGAACTGCGCAAAAGGTGCTACAATCAGGTTTCTACTGGCCTACCCTTTTTAAAGATGCAAGAAAATTTGTCTTATCCTGTGATGAGTGTCAGCGTGTTGGTAATATTTCTAGACACAATGAAATGCCTATGAATTACTCTCTAGTTATTGAACCCTTTGACTGTTGCGGATTTAACTTTATGGGTCATTTTCCTCCCTCAAAAGGTTATACTCATATTCTTGTTGTCGTTGATTATGTCACTAAGTGGGTAGAAGCCATACCTACGAAGAGTGCTGATGGGGATACCTCTCTAAAAATGCTTAAGGATGTTATCTTTCCTAGGTTTGGAGTGCCTAGGTATCTCATGACTGATGGAGGTTCTCATTTCATTCATGGTAGTTTTAGAAAGACCCTTGCTAAATATGATGTTAATCATAGAATCGCTTCAGCTTATCATCCCCAAACTAGTGGACAAGTAGAGTTATAAAATAGAGAAATTAAATACATCTTGCAAAAGACTGTTAATAGATCTAGAAAAAATTGGGCTAAAAAGTTGAATGATGCTTTATGGGCTTATAGGACTGCCTATAAAAATCCTATGGGGATGTCTCCTTACAAAATGGTTTATGGGAAAGCTTGTCGCCTGCCTTTAGAATTAGAACACAAAGCTTATTGGGCAGTTAAAGAACTTAATAGAGATTGTAAGCTTGCTGGTGAAAAAAGATTATTCAACTTAAGTTCGTTGGATGAATGGAGGAGTGAAGCATATGAGAATGCTAGACTCTTTAAGTAAAAAAGTTAAAAGATGGCATCACAGGCGAATTCTTAAGAGATAATTCCATGTTGGTGAGAAAGTTCTATTGTATAGGTCTCGTCACAGATTTTTTGCAGGGAAACTACTTTCAAAATGGGAAGGACCTTTTGTTATTGAAGAAGTGTATCGTTCAGGAGCAATAAAAATTTCTTCTTTAAAAGATAACACTACACAAGTGGTGAATGGTCAGCGACTCAAGCACTATATTGCTGGAGATTCTTACAATGAAGATATTGATGTTGTTCAAGTGGTAACTCCGGACTCCGTCTCCGACCCATTTTCTCCTAGTACCTCCCTTTTGTTGTAAAACTTCGTAATATATAATCCCCCGGATCCCCCGAGGTTCGTCTATCGTGTTCTCATCGTGTTTTTGTTTCGATTTGTTTCTGTCAGGAACTATTCTTGAAAGTTAGAAGCACAATGGTGTCCTCTAAGGATAAGGGAAAGGAGCCTATGGAGGAAGATCTCCAAGACCCCGGGCAGGAGAAGGAGATTAAGAGTGAAGATGAAGGGGAGGCAAAGCAAAGCCAACATCCGCACACCGGCACTACCATTGCAAGCATTGGAGTTTTGGCAAACCCTGCCAGGATCAAAAGGACTGCACGGATGTCCACTGGAGGGAAACCTCCGCGTCACTATTTGGCTCCACGGTCACTTCCTCCATGCACCAAGAATCCTTTCCATACCCTTATCCATGAGCATCAATGCCAGAATATGCCCAAGGAGAAACTACCCTCCAATTGGGATTTGCCTCCCTCTAGCCATGCAGGAAAAGAAGACTTCAAGGAGGAAGAGTGGGGAAAGAACCGCAAGAGCTGGAATTCGCAACCTGACATGTCATGAGCCGCATTGAGCAAAACTCATAGTTGATTCGTACTCTCACCTTTGAGATTGAGGACTTGGGAAAACTAATCAAAAATATCATCGAGAGAATACCACCACCATCGAAGGAGTAATTCGTCATCAGGTTTTGGCATCCCCTTGGTTTGTTCCAAGCTTGGGGAGTGCCGCGGTATCACATCACTATCTTCTATCTTTTTACCTTTTTAGTAGAGTCATATCATGAATAGAGAAGTTATCATGTAGGATGGTTTGCATTATGGAAGTGTCCCCCCTCTCATTAGATATCTATGCATCCCTTGGTGTGAGTTGCCGTTATGGAATATTAATGAGAAGTTCTATCATTTACTCTTTTGCATATCTTATTTTAGTTTTCAATTCATGGTTATATGAATGGTCTTGCCGTTAGTATTGGTATCACTTTGGGATCATTGAGTTAATTTAGTTGGTTTTGGCAAACCTGGCTCGGTCAATAGCAACACTATTTTGAGAATTGAATGAAAAAGATAAAAGTACTCTTAAAGAAATATAATTTCATCATCTTTCTTTCTTGATTTGCTCATAAGTTTAGTATTCTCTAGTTAAGATCTTTTGTGCTTCCAAGGAAGATTGCATGTTTGTTTTTATCACTTGTATGTTTGTTTGTTTCCCTCAATTCTTATGCTTGCTACCCATCCTTGCTAGCCAAAAACCTGTACTGAGAGGGAATGATTCTCATGCATCCAATCCTTAAGCCAAAACCTATGCCATTTGTGTCCACCATACCTACCTACTAGCACTATTGCTATTCCAAGTAAACTCATGTTTTTTATCTACCTTCCAAATTAAACTTGTTATGAGAAAATTAGTGATTAAAGCTCTCACAAACTTGATCGCACACTTTACTTTCTTGCATTTAATAAACTTGAACCATTGTGTCCATCTTTGTTGCGTATATGCTTGCGCATTATAAGTTAAAGTTAGCAGAACCATGTATCATGGGGAACGCTTTCAACATTGCACTTATATTCCATTGATATCATGATTCTTTTGCTTATGGATCCCGACAGTGTGAAATAAAAGGGGAACTTGTAAGATCATGGAGTTTGTATGTGTGTTAGAGAAACGCCTAGGCCGCTAGCCTAAGCCATGCCTAATCATTGTGGAAACTTGCAGCATAACCATAATGAGCACTCTATGAAGCATCCTCAATAAAAACCTATGCAAATAGCAAATAAAAAGATCGCTGAGATGCTCATTGTCTGCTTGCCTTGCTATTTTGATTATGGGATAGCTCCTGGATCATGTGCAAGGGGTACCCCGTTGGCGGTTCTCTATGATACATATGTATTTAAAATGACAAGAGCTTACTTGTGACTAAAGTTGAGTAGCATGAGGTTCGGTACTCGTAAGTAAGGGGATGATGACCCACAAGTATAGGGGGTGTATCGCAGTATTTTCTATAAGTAAGAGTGTCGAACACAACGAGGAGCAGAAGGTGCTGGCTAGTGGTATGGATCAGGAATTCTCTGCAAATACTTAGCAAACGGATTTTTAGGGGGTTTTGATAAAGCAAGTAAACAAAGTACGAGTAAACAAAAGACAGTAGGAATAAATACAGCAAGTGGCCCAATCCTTCATGCAGCAAAGGACAAGCCGGTTCTATTACTTAAGACGACCAAACGTTCTCGAGGACACATGGGAAGACTGTCAAGTGCTTTCGCTTCATATAGTTGATTAATCTTCTTTAGCTTGCTAAGTGTTTTGTGGGTGAACCTGTGCTAATGTACCACCCCATCCAAGACTAATACATACTTGTGATTATACCCCCTGCAAACATCCGTAAGTACAAGAAAGTAATTAAGGTAGAAACCTAACCACAGCTTTAAACTCTAAGACCCTTACGTCCCTTGTGCAATGGTTTCCTAACGGGGGTTCAGGTTTCTGTCACTCCGGCAACCCCTACGATTAGTAGCCAAATACACAATGCATTCCCCTAGGCCCATATAGGTGAAGTGTCATGTAGTCGACGTTCACATGACACCACTAGAAGAAGTACACCACAACTTAAATAACAATCTATTGAATCTTTCTCAACACAACTCCACTACTAACAACAAGACTTCTCCCATGTCCTCAAGAACAAAACGAACTACTCACAAGATATCATATGGATCATGATCAGAGATGGAATAATGATGTATAACAATCTTAACATAAACAATAATTCAATGGTTCACTCAATAGCATCAACTACAAAGAGTAATCAACACCGGGAAAGTTTCCCCTATGAACTATGCAAGATTCAACGTAATTGTTACAGCAATATGGAGATGGTGATGAGGGTGCTGATGGTGATGATGATGGTGGTGATGATGATGATGATCCCGATGAAGTCCAGCTTGATGGTGGTGTTGATGGCGACGATCTCCCCTCTCTGGGAAGGAATTCCCCCGACAGAAATCTGCTCACGGAGAGATCTTTCTCTCGGTGTTTTCCGCCTGCAAAGGTGGCGGAATCTTCTGTGGTCGCCCCGAGTCTTAGGGTTTTGGGAGGTTGATATATGCCGAGGGGAGGTGGAGTGGGCTGGCGGCCACACCACCTCCAGCGCTGCCTAGGCCTGCCGGCCATGGTGGTGTGGGCCCCTATGGCCCACCTCCACTCCATCTTCCGCATCCTTAGTCTTCTAGAAAAATAGGATTTTCCATATTTTCCCGGATTTTTTTGATCTTCGAATTTTGCCTCCAAACAAGACATTTTCCATCGAATCTCGATCGCGCGTCCATGCTCCAAAGTCATCAACCATGCAAAATAGATGAAATAACATAAGTATCACCTCTCAATATGAAATATATCAATGAATAATAGTGAATTAAGACATAGAATAGTGATGCAAAATGGACGATTCAACTCCCTGCTTAGACTTCGCTTGTCCCCAAGCGAAACTAAGCTCAATAAAAATGACCTCAGGTTTATGGACTGAAGAGTCGATAAAAGAATACGGACAAGAAGCATCACATTCATCAAATATATAGATCATAATAGAAGACAACTCACTATTATATAACTCAACTTGTAATAAGTGAAGGAAACACAATAAAGATACATAAAGGGAATCATAATTGGTAATGGCAAACTTATCTCTTGGTCGAAGAATAGTTGATAAATTGCTGGAGTTCACAAATAGTTGGTTTTTCAAAGATAGCTTCCAAAGTAGTAAACATCAAGATAAGAGCAATGTGCAAAACAAGGAACATAAGACATGATTGAATAAATCATCATATGAATGAATGAAACACAACAACTCAAAATACTTGCTGAGATAGAAGGGAATAGGTTTACTGACTCAACTACAAAGTAAAAGAAAGGCCCTTCAAAGAGGGAAGCAGGGATTGCAAGTCTCATAAAGAGCTCCCAAAAATTATGATACTTACTAGCTTTCAGCTCTCATTGCCCCTATCATAGGCATCTTTAGGTGATTAAGGTTAAAGTGATCAAAAATGAGGATATGCATTGACAAGTTGTAAATTGAGAATCTCATGTCCCTTGAATACGAGGGTCGCTCCTCATGCTACTCAAGTTTAGTCACCGGTAAGTTCTTGTCATCGTAAGCATATGTGTATCATTGAGAACTGCCAACGGGGTACCCCTTGCCCGATGATACGGAAGAATCCCCATATCAAAATGACAAGGCAATCAGACAACAAGTATCTCAGCAATCTTCTTATTTACCATGGGAATATGGTGCTTTTTTCTCTCTTTCCTATTTTCATAATATCTCTTTTTTTTCTTTTTTCTCAATCTCTATCTCTTTTTTCTTTATAAGAAGAATGCTTCATAGATACTCGTTATGGTTACGCTGCAGGTTTCCACCATGTCAGCATGGATTAGACCAGCGGCCTAGGCGTTTCTCTAACACATATGCATAACTCCATGGACTTACAAGATCCCCTTTCATTTCACACTGACGACATCCATAGACAAAAGAACATGATATCAACTTGGTACAAAGTACCAGTGCAATGTTGAAAGCGTTCCCCATGACAAAGATGGTTCGCTAATTCACAACTTACAAAGCGCAAGCATATACGCAACATAGGTGAGCACAATGGTTCAAGTTTATTAAGTGCAAGAAAGTAAAGTGTGCCATCAAGTTCGTGAGAGATTTAATCACTAATTTTCACATAACAAGTTTAATCTGGGAGGTAGATAAAACAAGAATTTACTTGGAATAGCAATAATGCTACTAGGTAGGTATGGTGGACACAAATGGCAAAGGTTTTGGTTTAAAGGAGGTGGATGTACGAGAAGAATACCCTCTCAGTACAGGTTTTTGGCTAGCAAGGCTAGGAAGCAAGTATAAGAGTTGAAGGAAACAAACAAACATACAAGTGATAAAGACAAATATGCAATCTTCCTTGGAAGCACAAAAGATCTTAACTAGAGAATACTAGACTTATGAGCAAATCAAGAAAGAAAGATGATGAAATTATTTTTCTCTAGAATACTTCTATCTTTTTCTTTTCAACTCTCAAAAAGGTGTTGCTACTGACCGGGCCAGGTTTCCCAAAACCAACTAAATTAACTCAATGATCCCAAAGTGATACCAATACTAACAACAAGATCAATCATATAACCACGAATTGAAAACTAATATAAGCTATGCAAAAGAGTAAATGATAGAACTTCTCATTAATATTCCATAACGGAAACTCACACCAAGGGATACATATCTAACGAGAGAGGGGACACTTCCATAATGCAAACCATTCTACATAATAACTTCTCTATTCATGATATGACTCTACTAATAAGGTAAAAAGATAGAATATAGTGATGTGATACCGCAGCAATCCCCCAAGCTTGGAACAAACCAAGGGGATGCCAAACCTGATGACGAATTACTCCTTAGGTGGTGGTGGTATCCTCTCGATGAGCTCTCTGATCAGTTTCCCCAAGTCCTCAATCTCGAAGGTGAGAGTACGAATCAACTCCGAGTTGTGCTCAATACGGCTCGTGATCATTTTAGTTCATGGATCCCATCTCTCGTGATTCCTTTTCCGTTCTTCCCTCTTGGAGTCTTCTTTTCCTGCATGGTTATGGATGAAGGTATGGAAGGGATTCTTGGTGTGTGGAGGAAGTGACCTTGGAGCCAAACTGTGACGGGGAACTTTCCCCGATCCGCATCAAGATCCTTCTGATCTTGGTAGGTTTCACCACTCCAATGCTTGCAATGGTGGTGCCGGTGTGCGGACGTTGGCCTTGATCCTCTTCACCTTCACACTTGATCTCCTTCTCCTTCTCGGGGTCTTGGAGGTCTTCCTCCATAGGCTCCTTCCCTTTATCCTTGGCAGACACCATTGTGCTTCTAAACCTTCAAAGAGTATGTCCTGGCAGAAATAGGTCGAAACAAAAGCACGACGAAAACACGATATACGGACCTCGGGGGATCCGGGGGGTTATATATTATGAAGTTTCATATCAAAAGGAAGGTACTGGGAGAAAACGAGTCGAAGGCAGAGTCCTGGGTGGACTCACCACCTGGTGGCGTGGCCAGGGGTGGGCCCGCGCCATGGGGTGGTGTGGGCCACCCCGGCTCCGTTTCCGTCCCTTTTTCGCTTCGTAACTTTCCTTATTGACTGAAAACTGCAAAAATATAGTTGGATAGTATTTTCGCGGAACTTTTCATACCAGAACTGTTACCTAGTTGGAAACGGACTCTGCAGGTCTCTGAATTTGGTCCTCAATGAATTTCTCTGGAGTTATAACTTGAAAGGCATCAACATCTTCATTGTAAGAATCTCCAGCAATATGGTGTTTGAGTCGCTATCCATTCACTACTTGTGTAGTATTATCTTTTAGAGAAGAAATTTTTTTTGCTCCTGAACGGTATACTTCTTCAATGATGAAAGGTCCTTCCCATTTTGATAGTAGCTTACCTGCAAAAAATCTGAGACGAGACCTATACAATAGAACTTTCTCACCAACATGAAATTCTCTCTTAAGTATTCGCTTGCCATGCCATCTTTTAACTTTTTCCTTAAAGAGCCTAGCATTCTCATAGGCTTCACTCCTCCATTCATCTAAAGAACTTAAGTCAAATAATCTTTTCTCACCAGCGAGCTTACAATCTCTATTTAGTTCTTTCACTACCCAGTAAGCTTTGTGTTCTAACTCTAAGGGTAGGTGGCAAGTTTTACCATAAACCATTTTATAAGGAGACATTCCCATAGGATTTTTATAAGCAGTTCTATAAGCCCATAAAGCATCATTCAACTTCTTAGCCCAGTTTTTTCTAGACCTATTAACAGTCTTTTGCAAGATAGATTTAATTTCTCTATTTGATAACTCTACTTGCCCGCTAGTTTGGGGGTGATAAGCTGAAGTAATTCTATGATTAACATCATATTTAGCGAGGGTCTTCCTAAAACCGCCATGAATGAAATGAGAACCCCCATCAGTCATGAGATACCAGGGCACTCCAAACCTAGGAAAGATAACATCTTTAAGCATTTTTAGAGAGGTTTCCCCGTCAGCACTTTTTGTAGGAATGGCTTCTACCCACTTAGTAACATAATCTAAGGCAACAAGAATATGAGTGTAGCCTTTCGAAGGAGGGAAAGGACCCATAAAGTCAAATCCCCAACAATCAAAAGGTTCAATAACTAAAGAGTAGTTCATAGGCATTTCATCGTGTCTAGAAATATTACCAACACGCTGACATTCATCACAAGATAAAACAAACTTTCTTGCATCTTTAAAAAGGGTAGGCCAGTAGAAACCTGATTGTAGTACCTTTTGTGCAGTTCTATCTCCTGCATGATGTCCTCCATAGGCGCTACCATGACATTTACGCAATATCTCCTTTTGTTCATATTCTGGAACACATCTTCGCATAATACCATCCACTCCTTCTTTGTATAAGTGTGGGTCATCCCAAAAATAATGCCTCAAATCATAGAAGAACTTTCTTCTTTGCTGAGCTGTAAAAGTTGGAGGCAAATACTTGGAGACAATAAAGTTAGCATAATCAGCATACCAAGGGCTTCCTCGCGAGCTCACCCCTACTACGGCTAACTGTTCATTTGGGAAACTATTGTTAACAGGCATAGGGTCAAAAGAGATGTTTTCCAAACGAGATAAATTATCAGCTACAGGGTTTTCAGCACCCTTCCTATCTACTATATGTAGATCAAACTCTTGTAAAAGCAGCACCCATCTAATAAGCCTAGGCTTAGCGTCCTTCTTCATCATAAGATATTTAATAGCAGCATGATCAGTATGAATGGTTACTTTTGAGTCCATAATATAGGGCCTAAACTTATCACAGGCAAAAACAATAGCTAGAAATTCCTTTTCAGTAGTAGCATAATTCCTTTGAGCAGCGTCTAGAGTCTTACTAGCATAATGGATAACGTTTAGCTTTTTATCAATACGTTGCCCAAGGACAGCGCCTACAGCAAAATCACTAACATCACGCATTATTTCAAAGGGTAGACTCCAATCAGGTGGTTGAACAATAGGGGTTGTAGTTAAAGCCTTCTTAAGAGTTTCAAAAGCTTCCTTACAATCATCATCAAAAACAAAGGGTACATCTTTTTGAAGAAGATTAGTAAGGGGTTTTGATATCCTAGAAAAGTCTTTAATAAACCTTCTATAGAAACCAGCATGACCAAGGATACTACGAATACCTTTGATGTCTCTTGGGCATGGCATCTTCTCAATTGCCTCAACCTTAGCTCTATCAACTTCTATGCCTCTTCGTAAACTTTATGCCCAAGAACAATCCCTTCATTAACCATGAAGTGGCATTTCTCCCAATTAAGAACAAGATTAGTTTCTTCACATCTCTGCAAAACTTTATCAAGGTTGTGCAGACAATTATCAAAAGAAGTTCCATAGACAGAAAAGTCATCCATGAACACTTCTACAATTTCCTCACAAAAGCCATGAAAGATAGCAGACATGCACCTTTGGAAAGTAGCAGGAGCATTACATAAACCAAAAGGCATACGTCTATAAGCATAAGTTCCATAAGGGCAAGTAAAAGTAGTTTTTTCTTGATCTTGTTGTTTAACAACAATTTGAGAGAAACCAGAATAACCATCAAGAAAACAAAAATGGGTCTTTTTAGACAACCTTTCCAACATTTGATCAATAAAAGGAAGCGGGTAGTGATCTTTCTTTACTAACTTTATTGACTTTCCTAAAATCGATGCACATCCTATAGCCTACCACTATTCTTTGAGGAATAAGCTCATCATTATCATTAGGGACAACGGTAATACCTCCCTTTTTAGGAACACAATGAACAGGACTAACCCATTCACTATCAGCAATAGGGTAAATAATACCAACATCAAGGAGTTTCAATACCTCATGCCTTACCACTTCCTTCATCTTAGGATTTAAACGTCGTTGGTGCTCCACTACTGGCTTCGCATCTGGTTCTATGTTGATAGAATGCTGACATATAGTAGGTGAAATCCCTTTCAAATCATCCAGAGTATAGCCCATAGCTCCTAGGTGTTTCCTCAAAACCTCCAATAGTCTTTCTTCTTCCTCCCCTAGAAGTTTAGCGCTAATAATAACAGGATATATATTTTTATCATCAATAAAAAGCATATTTAAGATCATCAGGGAGAGGTTTTAAATCGAAAACCGGATCCTTTTTAGGTGGCATCGTGGTACCCAAGTCTTCCACAAGCAAGTCGTGCTTAAGCATCTTGGGTTGATCATGGAGGATCCTTTCAATCTCATTCCTTTCTTCCATGAAGATTTCACTTTCATGATCTTCCATAAATTGCTGCAAAGCATTGTTAGGAGCAAGAGAAATAGAAGAAAGTTGTTCAACCCTAAAATCCTCATTATGGGTTTCCTCTTCGCAAGGTTCTTTAGTAAATTTCGAAAAATTAAACTCATAAGATTCCCCATCAAACTTAGTCAAGATTTTCTCCCTCTTGCAATCAAAAATAGCTCCACAAGTACTCAAGAAACGTCTACCAAAAATGATAGGGTAGGTTTTACTAGCAGCCGAACCAAGTACTAGAAAATCAGCGGGGTACTTAATCTTACCACAAAGAACTTTCACGTCTCGTACAATACCAATTGGAGAGATGGTCTCTCTATTAGCAAGGTGAATAACCACATCAATCTCTTCCAACTCGCAAAGACTGATCTCATGCATAATTTCTCTGTAAAGCTCATAAGGAATAGCACTAGAACTTGCACCAATATCACATAAACCATAATAGCAATGATCAGCAATTCTAACAGAAAGCACAGGAACACTAGCTTTTTTAGTTCTATTGGGATGTGAAACAATACTAGAAGCATCCTCACAAAAGACTATGTGCCCATCCTCTACGGTTTTAGTGACAAGGTCTTTCACAATTGCTACCACGGGTTCAATGTTTATTTGTTCATCAGGTTTTACAGTTCTTTTTTCACTTTTGGTGATTACATTAGTTATCATTGGATGGTCCTTTACCTTTTCGGGGAAGGGAATCTTCTCAATATAAGGTTCGGGTAAGATGGGGTCAATAGTGCAATACTCAGCACTTCCAATAGGAGCATAGTCAACAATATCTTTGTAAGGTGCATGGTACTTATTCCAACCCCTTTTTGGAATTTCGATATAGGAAGCAAAAGCTCTAAAGCAATTCGTAATAACTTGCAAATCAAGACATAAAATATTACTAATATTTTGAAAGTCATCAGTTCCCATAAAAGATTCAATGCATTCATAATCATAATTTATACCTGACCCTCTACCTTTGTCATTCTCCCAAGCTTCAGCATTGTCTTGAATACGGTCCAGAAGATCCCATTTAGCTTCTTCTTCCATGCGAGTGAATGATCCAGCACAAGAAGCATCCAATAAATCTTTATCATGTAGAGGGAGCCTTGCATAAAAGTTGTTGATAATAATATTGTTGGGGAGCTCATGAATGGGACATTTGAGCATTAGTAACTTCAATCTCCCCCAAGCTTGAGTTGTACTCTCTCCATCAAGAGGCCAAAAGTTGTATATTTGATTCTGATCTTTATGAAAATCACTAGGAGGATAAAACTTTGAATAAAAGAGAGGCACTATTTCCTCCCATTCCAGAGCTTGACCATTCTTCAGCAGCTTATACCATTCCTCAGCTCTTCCTTTCAGTGATAATGAGAATAACTTCTTCTTAACTTGATCTGTAGTAATACGTGCACACTTGAACAACCCGCATAATTCGTGTATAAAGAGTAAATGATCACCGGGATGGACAGTTCCATCCCCAACATAGTAGTTAACCATAACACGATCAATAATTCTTGTAGGTATTTTGAAAACATCTTTCTCAGCAGGTGGTGGCTTATCTACTACCTTAGCAGTGGTAGTAGCATTACCAAATAAGAAACTCAGCGAATTATCCATAACGAAAATAAAGCAACTAGCAGAAGTAAACAATACTCATAGTAGAAGTTTCCTTTACCAGTTCCACTCTCCAATAGCGCTTCACTCCTCGGCAACAGCGCCAGAAAATAGTCTTGATGACCCACAAGTATAGGTGGTGTATCGCAGTATTTTCGATAAGTAAGAGTGTTGAACCCAACGAGGAGCAGAAGGTGCTGGCTAGTGGTATGGATCAGGAATTCTCTGCAAATACTTAGCAAACGGATTTTTAGGGGTTTTTGATAAAGCAAGTAAACAAGGTACGAGTAAACAAAAGACAGTAGGAATAAATGCAGCAAGTGGCCCAATCCTTTATGCATCAAAGGACATGCCGGTTGTATTACTTAAGATGACCAAACGTTCTCGAGGACACATGGGAAGACTGTCAAGTGCTTTCGCTTCATATAGTTGATTAATCTTCTTTAGCTTGCTAAGTGTTGTGTGGGTGAACCTCTGCTAATGTATCGACCCATCCAAGACTAATACATACTTGTGATTATACCCCTTGCAAACATCCGTAAGTACAAGAAAGTAATTAAGGTAGAAACCTAACCACAGCTTTAAACTCTAAGACCCTTACATCCCTTGTGCAATGGTTTCCTAACGGGGGTTCAGGTTTCTATCACTCCGGCAACCCCTATGATTAGTAGCCAAATACACAATGCATTCCCCTAGGCCCATATAGGTGAAGTGTCATGTAGTCGACGTTCACATGACACCACTAGAAGAAGTACACCACAACTTAAATAACAATCTATTGAATCTTTCTCAACACAACTCCACTACTAACAACAAGACTTCTCCCATGTCCTCATGAACAAAATGAACTACTCACAAGATGTCATATGGATCATGATCATAGATGGAATAATGATGTATAACAATCTGAACATAAACAATAATTCAATGGTTCACTCAATAGCATCAACTACAAAGAGTAATCAACACCGGGAAAGTTTCCCCTATGAACTATGCAAGATTCAACGCAATTGTTACATCAATATGGAGATGGTGAAGAGGGTGCTGATAGTGATGATGATGATGATGATCCCGATGAAGTCCAGCTTGATGGTGGTGTTGATGGCGACGATCTCCCCTCTCCGGGAAGGAATTCCCCCGGCAGAAGTCTGTCTGCCGGAGAGATCTTTCTCTCTCGGTGTTTTCCGCCCCGCAGAGGCGCCGGAATCTTTCTGTGGTCGCTCCTCGAGTCTTAGGGTTTCGGGAGGTTGATATACGCCAGAGGGGAGAGGCTGGAGTGGGCCAGGGCGGCCACACCACCTCCAGGCGCGGCCTAGGCCTGCCCGTGCCATGGGGTGGTGTGGGCCCCCTGTGGACCACCTCCACTCCATCTTCTGGCATCCTTAGTCTTCTAGAAAAATAGGATTTTCCGTATATTTTCCCGGATTTTCTGATCTTCACGAAATTTGCCTCCAAACAGCACCTTTTTCCATCAGAATCCTGACTGCAGCGGTCCATGCTCCAAAAGTCATCAACCATGCAAAAATAGATGAAATAACATAAGTATCACCTCTCATAATGAAATATATCAATGAATAATAGTTAATTAAGACATAGAATAGTGATGCAAAATGGACGTATCAACTCCCCCCAAGCTTAGACTTTGCTTGTCCCTGTTAAATCGAGCTCAATAAACATGACATCAGGTTTATGGAGTGAAGAGTCGATAAAAGAATACGGACAAGAAGCATCACATTCATCAAATACATAGATCATAATAGAAGGCAACTCACTATTATATAACTCAACTTGTAATAAGTAAAGGAAACACAATAAAGATACATAAAGTGAATCATAATTGGTAATGGCAAACTTAGCTCTTGGTCGAAGAATAGTTGATAAATTGCTGGAGTTCACAAATAGCTGTTTTTTCAAAGATAGCTTTCAAAGTAGTAAACAGCAAGATAAGAGCAATGTGCAAAACAAGGAACATAAGACATGATTGAATAAATCATCATATGAATGAATGAAACACAACAACTCAAAATACTTGCTGAGATAGAAGGGAATAGGTTTACTGACTCAACTACAAAGTAAAACAAATGCCTTTCAAAGAGGGAAGCAGGGATTGCAAGTCTCATAAAGAGCTCCCAAAAATTATGATACTTACTAGCTTTCAGCTCTCATTGCCCCTATCATAGGCATCTTTAGGTGATTAAGGTTAAAGTGATCAAAAATGAGGATATGCATTGACAAGTTGTAAATTGAGAATCTCATGTCCCTTGAATACGAGGGTCGCTCCTCAGGGCATGTACAATGCGGTGACATCAGCCTTCCCTTATGCTTGCCACGTTGGATTTTTGCCTAGTTGGAGGAGAGAGAAACAAGAAAGAGAAGGTTGTCTTCCCTTAGCTAAGGGATGATCTCTTAGAAATAAGAGAAGACTATTTTCTCCATTGTACCATATGGCTTCCCTTAGCCAACCAATTTCTTACTAAAAATAGTTAATTCTCATTAATTGCTAGAGACATCAATAAGAGATAATGCATTGTACAAGTTATATCTTGTGTCTTCTCTAAATGATGTGGAGAGCTAAGAGAAGGCATGCCTTCCCTAGCATTGTACATGCCCTCATGCTACTCAAGTTTAGTCACTGGTAAGTTCTTGTCATCGTAAGCATATGTGTATCATTGAGAACCGCCAACGGGGTACCCCTTGCCTGATGATACGGAAGAATCCCCAGATCAAAATGACAAGGCAAGCAGACAACAAGTATCTCAGCAATCTTCTTATTTACCATGGGAATATGGTGCTTTTTCTCTCTTTCCTATTTTCATAATATCTCTTTTTTTTCTTTTTTCTCAATCTCTATCTCTTTTTTCTTTATAAGAAGAATGCTTCATAGATACTCGTTATGGTTACGCTGCAGGTTTCCACCATGTCAGCATGGATTAGACCAGCGGCCCAGGCGTTTCTCCAACACATATGCATAACTCCATGGACTTACAAGCCCCCTTTCATTTCACACCGACAACATTCATAGACAAAAGAACATGATATCAACTTGGTACGAAGTACCAGTGCAATGTTGAAAGCGTTCCCCATGACAACATGGTTCTGCTAATTCACAACTTACAAAGCGCAAGCATATACGCAACATAGGTGAGAACAATGGTTCAAGTTTATTAAGTGCAAGAAAGTAAAGTGTGCCATCAAGTTCGTGAGAGCTTTAATCACTAATTTTCACATGACAAGTTTAATCTAGGAGGTAGATAAAACAAGAATTTACTTGGAATAGCAATAATGCTACTAGGTAGGTATGGTGGACACAAATGGCAAAGGTTTTGGTTTAAAGGAGGTGGATGCACGAGAAGAATACCCTCTCAGTATAGGTTTTTGGCTAGCAAGGCTGGGAAGCAAGTATAAGAGTTGAAGGAAACAAACAAACATACAAGTGATAAAGACAAACATGCAATCTTCCTTGGAAGCACAAAAGATCTTAACTAGAGATTACTAGACTTATGAGCAAATCAAGAAAGAAAGATGATGAAATTATTTTTCTCTAGAATACTTCTATCTTTTTCTTTTCAACTCTCAAAAAGGTGTTGCTACTAACCGAGCCAGGTTTGCCAAAACCAACTAAATTAACTCAATGATCCCAAAGTGATACCAATACTAACAACAAGATCAATCATATAACCACGAATTGAAAACTAATATAAGCTATGCAAAAGAGTAAATGATAGAACTTCTCATTAATATTCCATAACGGAACCTCACACCAAGGGATACATATCTAACGAGAGAGGGGACACTTCCATAATGCAAACCATCCTACATAATAACTTCTCTATTCATGATATGACTCTACTAATAAGGTAAAAAGATAGAAGATAGTGATGTGATACCGCGGCACTCCCCCAAGCTTGGAACAAACCAAGGGGATGCCAAACCTGATGACGAATTACTCCTTATGTGGTGGTGGTATCCTCTCGATGAGCTCTCTGATCAGTTTCCCCAAGTCCTCAATCTGGAAGGTGAGAGTACGAATCAACTCCGAGTTGTGCTCAATACGGCTCATGATCATTTTAGTTCGTGGATCCCATCTCTCGTGATTCCTTTTCTGTTCTTCCCTCTTGGAGTCTTCTTTTCCTGCATGGTTATGGATGAAGGTATGGAAGGGATTCTTGGTGTGTGGAGGAAGTGACCTTGGAGACAAACTGTGACGGGGAACTTTCCCCCACCGTGCATCCGCAAATTCTTCTGATCTTGGTAGGTTTCACCACTCCAATGCTTGCAATGGTGGTGCCGATGTGCGGATGTTGGCCTTGCTCCTCTTCACCTTCACTCTTGATCTCCTTCTCGGGGTCTTGGAGGTCTTCCTCCATAGGCTCCTTCCCTTTATCCTTGGCAGACACCATTGTGCTTCTAAACCTTCAAAGAGTATGTCCTGGCAGAAACAGGTCGAAACAAAAGCACGACGAAAACACGATATACGGACCTCGGGGGATCCGGGGGGTTATATATTATGAAGTTTCATATCAAAAGGAAGGTACTGGGAGAAAACGAGTCGGAGGCGGAGTCCTGGGTGGACTCACCACCTGGTGGCGTGGCCAGGGGTGGGCCCGCGCCATGGGGTGGTGTGGGCCACCCTGCCCGCTTCCGCCCCTTTTCGCTTCAGACTTTCCTTATTGATCAAAACTGCAAAAATATAGTTGGATTGTATTTTCGCGGAACTTTTCTTACCAGAACTATTACCTAGTTGGAAACAGACTCTGCAGGTCTCTAAATTTGGTCCTCAATGAATTTCTCTGGAGTTATAACTTGAAAGGCATCAACATCTTCATTGTAAGAATCTCCAGCAATATAGTGTTTGAGTCGCTATCCATTCACTACTTGTGTAGTATTATCTTTTAGAGAAGAAATTTTTATTGCTCCTGAACGGTATACTTCTTCAATGATGAAAGGTCCTTCCCATTTTGATAGTAGCTTACCTGCAAAAAATCTGAGACGAGACCTATACAATAGAACTTTCTTACCAACATGAAATTCTCTCTTAAGTATTCGCTTGTCATGCCATCTTTTAACTTTTTCCTTAAAGAGCCTAGCATTCTCATAGGCTTCACTCCTCCATTCATCTAAAGAACTTAAGTCAAATAATCTTTTCTCACCAGCGAGCTTACAATCTCTATTTAGTTCTTTCACTGCCCAGTAAGCTTTGTGTTCTAACTCTATGGGTAGGTGTCAAGCTTTCCCATAAACCATTTTATAAGGAGACATTCCCATAGGATTTTTATAAGCAGTTCTATAAGCCCATAAAGCATCATTCAACTTCTTAGCCCAGTTTTTTCTAGACCTATTAACAGTCTTTTGCAAGATAGATTTAATTTCTCTATTTGATAACTCTACTTGCCCACTAGTTTGGGGGTGATAAGCTGAAGTAATTCTATGATTAACATCATATTTAGCGAGGGTCTTCCTAAAACCGCCATGAATGAAATGAGAACCCCCATCAGTCATGAGATACCAGGGCACTCCAAACCTAGGAAAGATAACATCTTTAAGCATTTTTAGAGAGGTTTCACAAGACTTTTTGTAGGAATGGCTTCTACCCACTTAGTAACATAATCTACGGCAACAAGAATATGAGTGTAGCCTTTCGAAGGAGAGAAAGGACCCATAAAGTCAAATCCCCAACATTCAAAAGGTTCAATAACTAGAGAGTAGTTCATAGGCATTTCATCGCGTCTAGAAATATTACCAACACGCTGACATTCATCACAAGATAAAACAAACTTTCTTGCATCTTTAAAAAGGGTAGGCCAGTAGAAACCTGATTGTAGTACCTTTTGTGCAGTTCTATCTCCTGCATGATGTCCTCCATAGGAGCTACCATGACATTTACGCAATATCTCCTTTTGTTCATATTCTGGAACACATCTTCGCATAATACCATCCACTCCTTCTTTGTATAAGTGTGGGTCATCCCAAAAATAATGCCTCAAATCATAGAAGAACTTTCTTCTTTGCTGAGCTGTAAAAGTTGGAGGCAAATACTTGGAGACAATAAAGTTAGCATAATCAGCATACCAAGGGCTTCCTCGTGAGCTCACCCCTACTACGGCTAACTGTTCATTTGGGAAACTATCGTTAACAGGCATAGGGTCAAAAGAGATGTTTTCCAAACGAGATAAATTATCAGCTACAGGGTTTTCAGCACCCTTCCTATCTACTATATGTAGATCAAACTCTTGTAAAAGCAGCACCCATCTAATAAGCCTAGGCTTAGCGTCCTTCTTCGTCATAAGATATTTAATAGCAGCATGATCAGTATGAATGGTTACTTTTGAGTCCATAATATAGGGCCTAAACTTATCACAGGCAAAAACAATAGCTAGAAATTCCTTTTCAGTAGTAGCATAATTCCTTTGAGCAGCGTCTAGAGTCTTACTAGCATAATGGATAACGTTTAGCTTTTTATCAATACGTTGCCCAAGGACAGCGCCTACAGCAAAATCACTAGCATCACGCATTATTTCAAAGGGTAGACTCCAATAAGGTGGTTGAACAATAGGGGTTGTAGTTAAAGCCTTCTTAAGAGTTTCAAAAGCTTCCTTACAATCATCATCAAAAACAAAGGGTACATCTTTTTGAAGAAGATTAGTAAGGGGTTTTGATATCCTAGAAAAGTCTTTAATAAACCTTCTATAGAAACCAGCATGACCAAGGATACTACGAATACCTTTGATGTCTATTGGGCATGGCATCTTCTCAATTGCCTCAACCTTAGCTCTATCAACTTCTATGCCTCTTTCAGAAACTTTATGCCCAAGAACAATCCCTTCATTAACCATGAAGTGGCATTTCTCCCAATTAAGAACAAGATTAGTTTCTTCACATCTCTGCAAAACTTTATCAAGGTTGTGCAGACAATTATCAAAAGAAGTTCCATAGATAAAAAATTCATCCATGAACACTTCTACAATTTCCTCACAAAAGCCATGAAAGATAGCAGACATGCACCTTTGGAAAGTAGCAGGAGCATTACATAAACCAAAAGGCATACGTCTATAAGCATAAGTTCCATAAGGGCAAGTAAAAGTAGTTTTTTCTTGATCTTGTTGTTTAACAGCAATTTGAGAGAAACTAGAATAACCATCAAGAAAACAAAAATGGGTCTTTTTAGACAACCTTTCCAACATTTGATCAATAAAAGGAAGCGGGTAGTGATCTTTCTTTAGTAACTTTATTGACTTTCCTAAAATCGATGCACATCCTATAGCCTACCACTATTCTTTGAGGAATAAGCTCATCATTATCATTAGGGACAACAGTAATACCTCCCTTTTTAGGAACACAATGAACAGGACTAACCCATTCACTATCAGCAATAAGGTAAATAATACCAGCATCAAGGAGTTTCAATACCTCATGCCTTACCACTTCCTTCATCTTAGGATTTAAACGTCGTTGGTGCTCCACTACTGGCTTCGCATCTGGTTCTATGTTGATAGAATGCTGACATATAGTAGGTGAAATCCCTTTCAAATCATCCAGAGTATAGCCCATAGGTCCTCGGTGTTTCCTCAAAACCTCCAATAATCTTTGTTCTTCCTCCCCTGAAAGTTTAGCGCTAATAATAACAGGATATATCTTTTTATCATCAATAAAAGCATATTTAAGATCATCAGGGAGAGGTTTTAAATCGAAAACCAGATCCTTTTTAGGTGGCATTGTGGTACCCAAGTCTTCCACAGGCAAGTCGTGCTTAAGCATCTTGGGTTGATCACGGAGGATCCTGTCAATCTCATTCCTTTCTTCCATGAAGATTTCACTTTCATGATCTTCCATAAATTGCTGCAAAGCATTGTTAGGAGCAAGAGAAATAGAAGCAAGTTGTTCAACCCTAAAATCCTCATTATGGGCTTCCTCTTCGCAAGGTTCTTTAGTAAATTTCGAAAAAAAAAATCGAAAAATTGAACTCATAAGATTCCCCATCAAACTTAGTCAATATTTTCTCCCTCTTGCAATCAATAATAGCTCCACAAGTACTCAAGAAACATCTACCAAAAATGATAGGGTAGGTTTTACTAGCAGCCGAACCAAGTACTAGAAAATCAGCGGGGTACTTAATCTTACCACAAAGAACTTTCACGTCTCGTACAATACCAATTGGAGAGATGGTCTCTCTGTTAGCAAGGTGAATAACCACATCAATCTCTTCCAACTCGCAAGGACTGATTTCATGCATAATTTCTCTGTAAGCTCATAAGGAATAGCACTGGAACTTGCACCAATATCACATAAACCATAATAGCAATGATCACCAATTCTAACAGAAAGCATAGGAACACTAGCCTTTTTAGTTCTATTGGGATGTGAAACAATATTAGAAGCATCCTCACAAAAGACTATGTGCCCATCCTCTACGCTTTTAGTGACAAGGTCTTTCACAATTGCTACCACAGGTTCAATGTTATTTGTTCATCAGGTTTTATAGTTCTTTTTTCACTTTTGGTGATTACATTAGTTATCATTGGATGGTCCTTTACCTTTTTGGGGAAGGGAATCTTCTCAATATAAGGTTCGGGTAAGATGGGGTCAATAATGCAATACTCAGCACTTCCAATAGGAGCATAGTCAATAATATCTTTGTAAGGTGCATGGTACTTATTCCAACCCCTTTTTGGAATTTCGATATAGGAAGCAAAAGCTCTAAAGCAATTCGTAATAACTTGCAAATCAAGACATAAAATATTACTAATATTTTGAAAGTCATCAGTTCCCATAAAATATTCAATGCATTCATAATCATAATTTATACCTGACTCTCTACCTTTGTCATTCTCCCAAGCTTCAGCATTGTCTTGAATACGGTCCAGAAGATCCCATTTGGCTTCTTCTTCCATGCGAGTGAATGATCCAGTGCAAGAAGCATCCAATAAAGCTTTATCATGTAGAGGGAGCCTTGCATAAAAGTTGTTGATAATAATATTGTTGGGGAGCTCATGAATGGGACATTTGAGCATTAGTAACTTCAATCTCCCCCAAGCTTGAGCTGTACTCTCTCCATCAAGAGGCCAAAAGTTGTATATTTGATTCCGATCTTATGAATCTCACTAGGAGGATAAAACTTTGAATAAAAGAGAGGCACTATTTCCTCCCATTCCAAAGCTTGACCATTCTTCAGCACCTTATACCATTCCTCAGCTCTTCCTTTCAGTGATAATGAGAATAACTTCTTCTTAACTTGATCTGTAGTAATAACTGCACACTTGAACAACCTGCATAATTCATGTATAAAGAGTAAATGATCACCGGGATGGACAGTTCCATCCCCAACATAGTAGTTATCCATAACACGATCAATAATTCTTGTAGGTATTTTGAAAACATCTTTCTCAGCAGGTGGTGGCTTATCTACTACCTTAGCAGTGGTAGTAGCATTACCAAATAAGAAACTCAGCGAATTATCCATAACGAAAATAAAGCAACTAGCAGAAGTAAACAATACTGATAGTAGAAGTTTCCTTTACCAGTTCCACTCTCCAATAGCGCTTCACTCCCCGGCAACGGCGCCAGAAAATAGTCTTGATGACCCACAAGTATAGGGGGTGTATCGCAGTATTTTTGATAAGTAAGAGTGTCGAACCCAACAAGGAGCAGAAGGTGCTGGCTAGTGGTATGGATCAGGAATTCTCTGCAAATACTTAGCAAACAGATTTTTAGGGGGTTTTGATAAAGCAAGTAAACAAAGTACGAGTAAACAAAAGACAGTAAGAATAAATGCAGCAAGTGGCCCAATCCTTTATGCAGCAAAGGACAAGCCGGTTGTATTACTTAAGATGACCAAACGTTCTCGAGGACACATGGGAAGACTGTCAAGTGCTTTCGCTTCATATAGTTGATTAATCTTCTTTAGCTTGCTAAGTGTTGTGTGGGTGAACCTGTGCTCATGTACCGCCCCATCCAAGACTAATACATACTTGTGATTATACCCCTTGCAAACATCCGTAAGTACAAGAAAGTAATTAAGGTAGAAACCTAACCACAACTTTAAACTCTAAGACCCTTACGTCCCTTGTGCAATGGTTTCTAACGGGTTCAGGTCACACTCGAACCCCCTACGATTAGTAGCCAAATACACAATGCATTCCCCTAGGCCCATATAGGTGAAGTATCATGTAGTCGATGTTCACATGACTCCACTAGAAGAAGTACACCACAACTTAAATAACAATCTATTGAATCTTTCTCAACACAACTCCACTACTAACAACAAGACTTATCCCATGTCCTCAAGAACAAAACGATCTACTCACAAGATATCATATGGATCATGATCAGAGATGGAATAATGATGTATAACAATCTGAACATAAACAATAATTTAATGGTTCACTCAATAGCATCAACTACAAAGAGTAATCAACACCGGGAAAGTTTCCCCTATGAACTATGCAAGATTCAACGCAATTGTTACAGCAATATGGAGATGGTGATGAGGGTGCTGATGGTGATGATGATGGTGGTGATGATGATGATGATCCCGATGAAGTCCAGCTTGATGGTGGTGTTGATGGCGACGATCTCCCCTCTCCGGGAAGGAATTCCCTCGGCAGAAATCTGTCTGTCGGAGAGATCTTTCTCTCTCGGTGTTTTCCGCCCCGCAGAGGCGGCGGAATCTTTCTGTGGTCGCTCCCCGAGTCTTAGGGTTTTGGGAGGTTGATATACGCCAGAGGGGAGAGGCTGGAGTGGGCCAGGACGGCCACACCACCTCCAGGCGCGACCTAGGCCTGCCCGCGCCATGGGGTGGTGTGGGCCCCCTGTGGCCCACCTCCACTCCATCTTCTAGCATCCTTAGTCTTCTGGAAAAATAGGATTTTCCGTATATTTTCCTGGATTTTCTGATCTTCGCAAATTTTGCATCCAAACAGCACCTTTTCGATCAGAATCCTGACTGCAGCGGTCCATGCTCCAAAAGTCATCAACCATGCAAAAATAGATGAAATAACATAAGTATCACCTCTCAATATGAAATATATCAATGAATAATAGTGAATTAAGACATAGAATAGTGATGCAAAATGGACGTATCAGGGGCATGAGATTTCAACTTATAACTTCAAGCATATCCTCTTAGTTGTGTCACTTTAACCTTAATCACCTAAAGATGCTTATGATAGGGGCAATGAGAGCTGAAAGCTAATAAGTACCATAATTTTTGGAAGCTCTTTATGAAACTTGAAATCCCTGCTTCCCTCTACGAAGGGCCTATCTTTTACTTTTTAGTTGAGTCAGTAAACCTATTCTCTTCTACCTCAGCAAGTATTTTGAGTTGTTGTGTTTCATTCATTCATATGATGATTTATTCAATCATGTTTCTTATGTTCCTTGTTTTGCACATTGCTCTTATCTTGGTGATTACTACTTTGAAAGCTATCATTGAAAACCAGTTATTTGTGAACTCCTGCAAATTGTCAACTATTCTTCGACCAAGAGCTAAGTTTGCCATTACCAACTATGATTTACTTTATGTATCTTTATTGTGTTTCCTTTACTTATTGCAAGTTAAGTTATATAATACTGAGTTGTCTTCTGTTATGACTTACATATTGATGAATGTGATGCTTCTTGTCTGTATTCTTTTATCGACTCTTCACTCCATAAACATGTGGTCATGTTTATTGAGTTCAGTTTCGCTTGGGGACAAGCGAAGTCTAAGCTTTGGGGGAGTTGATACGTCCATTTTGCATCACTATTCTATATCATTTTGGGCGAGTCTAAGTCTAGGAAAATGCATGGAAAAATCTATTTTTCCAGAAGAAGGAGATTGCTAGAAGGGGAAGTGGAGATGGGCCACAGGGGGCCCACACCACCCCCTGGCGCGAGCCACCCCAGGTCGCGCCACCAGGTGGTGTGGCCGTCCTGGTCCACTCCAGCCTCTCCCCTCTGGCGTATATTATCCTCCCGAAACCCTAAGACTCAGGGAGCAACCACAGAAAGATTCCGCCGCCTATGCGGGCGAAAAACACCGAGAGAGAAAGATCTCTCCTGCAAACAGAATTCTGTCAGGGGAATTCCTTCCCGGAGAGGGGAGATCGTCGCCAGCAACAGCACCATCAAGTTGTACTTCATCGGGATCATCATCATCATCATATCCACTAGCACCATCATCACCACTCCATACCGCTGTAACAATTGGGTTGAATCTTGCATAGTTCTTAGGGGAAACTTTCCCGGTGTTGATTACTTGTTGTAGTTGATGCTATTGAGTGGAACCATTGAATTATTGTTATGTTCGGACTGTTACTTATCATTATTTCATCTCTGATTTTGATCCATATGATGTCTCGTGAGTAGTTCGTTTAGTTCTTAAGGACATGGGAGAAGTCTTGTTGTTAGTAGTGGAATTGTGTTGAGAAAGATTCAATAGTTTGTTATTTAAGTTGTGGTGTTATTATTCTAGTGGTGTCATGTGAACGTCGACTACATGACACTTCACCTTTATGGGCCTAGGGGAATGCATTGTGTATTTGGCTACTAATCGTAGGGGTTGCCGGAGTGACAGAAACTTGAACCCCTGTTAGGAAACCTTTGCACAAGGGAGTGTAGGATCTCAGAGTTTAAAGTTGTGGTTAGGTTTCTATCTTAATTACTTTCTTGTACTTGCGGATGCTTGCAAGGGGTATAATCACAAGTATGTATTAGTCCTAGGAAGGTGGGTACATTAGCACTGGTTCACCCACACAACACTTAGCAAACTAAAGAAGATTAATCAACTATATGAAGCGAAAGCACTTGACGATATTCCCATGTGTCCTCGAGAATGTTTGGTCATCTTAAGTAATACAACCGGCTTGTCCTTTGCTAAAGAAAGGATTGGGCCACTTGCTGCATTTATTCTTATTGTCTTTTATTTACTCGTACTTTATTTACCTGCATTATCAAAAAACCCTAAAAATCCGTTTGCTAAGTATTTACACAGAATTTCTGCTCCTAGCCATTCGCCAGCACCTTCTGCTCCTCGTTGGGTTCGACACTCTTACTTATCAAAAATACTGCGATACACCGCCTATACTTGTGGGTCATCACATGACATATTATAAACAATTGAGATTGCTTAATGTGCCTTGAAAGAATCATGCGTTGTTTTAGCATATAAAAGCATAATATTGTGGTATTCTCCTTTAGTGCTTTATTTGGGTTGACTTGGCGCATGCTCACACCATGTTAAGACTATACCAAGTCACCATAGCCTATATGATCATTTATTTTTTGTCTTGTAATATCACTTTATGTTTTAATCAATAATGTTTTGTCGCTTTGCATGATTATGGCCATTATTGCTCTCTTAGTTGGTCGCTCGCAGTCTTTTGCTAGCCTCCATACCAAGTATGAGTTCCACTCATGCATCCAACTCCAAATAAAACCAAGTTATTCCAAAGAGTCCACCATACCTACCTATTAGTATTTGCTATTCCAAGTATATTCATGTTTTTATCTACCTTCCGAATTAAACTTGTTATGTGAAAATTAGTGATTAAAGCTCTCACGAACTTGATGGCACACAATACTTTTCTTGCACTTAATAAACTTGAATCATTGTGCCCATCTATGTTGCATATATGCTTGTGTTTTGTAAGTTGTGGATTAGCAGAACCATGCTATCATGGGGAACGCTTTCAACATTGCACTTTATTTAGTTGATATCATATTATTTTACTTATGGATCCCAGTGGTGTGAAATGAAAGGGGAGCTTGTAAGGCTCATGGAGTTCGTATATGTGTATAATCCATGCCTAATCATGGTGGAAACCTACAGCGTAACCATAGTGAGCAATCTATGAAGCATCCTCTATAAAAAAAAGAAGCCTATGCAAATAGGAAAAAAAGAAAAAAAGAGAAAAAAAAGCTTATGCAAATAGGAAATAAAAGGATGCTGAGATGCTCATTATCTGCTTGCCTTGTCATTTTGATATGGGGATTCTTCCGTATCATCAGGCAAAGGGTACCCCGTTGGCGGTTCTCTATGATACCAATGTGCTTACAATGACAAGAACTTACTTGTGACTAAACTTGAGTAGCATGAGGAATTGTACTCGTAAGTAAGGGGCATGAGATTTTTAGCTTATAACTTGTCAAGGATATCCTCATATTTGTTCACTTTAACCTTAACAACCTAAAGATGCTTATGATAGGGGAAATGAGAGCTGAAAGCTAATAAGTACCATAATTTTTGGAAGCTCTTTATGAGACTTGAATCCCTGCTTCCTTCTATGAAGGGCCTTTCTTTTACTTTTATGTTGAGTCTCCATCTTCCATCTTCATGCACCTATTAAGAGATCATAGTGGCCATTCTTAGTTTAATGTTCATTGTCCCAAGACTTGTTGATTGATTCATAACTTTGATATTGCTTGTTCTTAAACTATTTGTGTCTAGTCACCCTTATAAACTTTGAAGGTGTCCTATGCATTTATGTTTTGCTACCCTATGAGGGACAAGCTGAATACCATTCTCATTATGTTTTCTATATGTTAAACAAACAAACATCGTTCAAAGCATTGTTATTCATGAATCTTTTGTTTGTACCTTTTCATGTTACAACATAGTTGCTATGTCTTATTGTTAGAACTATATCTTTCATGATATGTTAAAGTACTATGATTCCAGTTATCAATGTTATAAATACTTTGATCAATATTATGATGGTGCATGTCACCTCAAAAATTATTCTTTTTTATCACTTACCTACTCGAGGACGAGCATGAGTTAAGCTTGGGATGTTGATACGTTGCAAACATATCTATAATTTTTGATGTTCCATGCTTGTTTTATATCTACTTTCTTATGTTTTGTCCACACTTTGGAGTATTTTTACACATTTTCTAGAACTAACCTATTAACAAGATGCCACAGTGTTAGTTGCCTGTTTTCTGTTGTTTTTGGTTTCAGAAAAGCTAGTAAGGAAATATTCTCGGAATTGGACCGGACAAAAGCCCAAGTCAATATTTCACCAGAAGGAATACGGAGTCCGGAGGGGAGATGAAGAGGGGAACCAGGACGGCCACACCTGGTGGTGGAGCGGCCAGCCCTAGCCGCGCCACTAGGGGGTGTGGGCCCCCTGGTACGCCACCGACCTTGCCCCTTCGCCTATATATTGCCTCCGAGACGAAAACCCTAAGTACCCGATCAAAATTCCATGAAAGAGTCTATAGCTGCCAGCATCTCCATCCCTAGATCGGGAGGGATCTGAAGCTCTTCACGGCACCCTGCCGGAGGGGGGAGATCACCCTGGAGGCCTTCTTCATCACCATGACTGCCTCCGGTGTGATGCGTGAGTAGTTCATCCCTAGACTACGGGTCCATGTAGTAGCTGGATGGTTGGTTCTTCTCCTTTGTGCTACCATGTCTAGATCTTGTGAGCTCCGTTCATGATCAAGATCATCTATTTGTAATCTACATGTTGTGTTTGCGGGGATCCGATGGATATTGAGATGCTATTTCAGATTGATTATTGATTCTATCATGTCTATGTTATTTGTGATCTTGCATGCTTTCCGTTGTTAGTATCTATCTTGGCCGAATAGATGCTAGCAACTCCAAGAGGGAGTATTTATGCTCGATAGTGGGTTCATGCCTCTAGGAATCTAGGGAAGTGACAGAAATCTCTAAGGTACTAGATGTGTTGTTGCTACTAGGAAGAAAACAGCAATCATTTGTTCATAGAACAATCGTATTGTTTACTTTACACACTTTGCTTAATGGAATTATCGGTTGCTTGCAACTTAATACTAGAAGGGGTTCGGATGATAACCTGAAGGTGGATTATTAATCATAGATGCAGTTGGATTACGGTCTATATATAATGTTGTAATGCCCAATAAAATCTCATAGGAGTCAAGATGATTAGTATATGCATGTATGCTTTCTCGGTGACTGTCAATTGTCTCGCTGTAATTTGTTCACCCAACATATCATCTATCTTAAGGAGAATCACCTCTAGTGAACTATGGACCCCGGTCCATTCTTTTACCATCAATCTACAGGTTATTTACTGTTTTCTGTTTACTTTCTGCAAGCAATTACTATCTTCCACACAATACGTTTAATCTTTTGTTTTCAGCAAAACCGGTGAGATTGACAACCTCACTGTAAGTTGGGGGCAAAGTTCTGTGGTTGTGTTGTGCAGGATTCCAAGTTGGAAACAACACCTTGGAGGTGTTTCTTTGCTCCTACTGGTTCGATAACCTTGGTTTCATAATTGAGGGAAAACTTGCTGTTGTGCTCATCATACCTTCCTCTTGGGGTTCCCTAACGAGCTCGACGTGTTGAGTCGATCATCACTCATCCAGCTCCTCTGAAAGGATGGTGAGGGCAAGGGATTCATTTTCTTCCCTAGACACTTTGCGGTGATCAACCCAAAGGTTCTGACTGAGGGAAAGGCGAAACGGTTCCTCTACCCCCATAAGTTGCTTATAAAACGAATAAATATGACTTTGGATGGCAGGGAAGTCCGAGATCACGCCATCCTGGGAGGCAAGCACATTGATGACACATTTTCTACGCCTCCCATTAGCGATGGCGTAGAAAAATTACTGTCTGCATCACCCTGAAGCGTCCACTTGGTTCTTCCCTGCTAGCGCCAATAATCTTCTTCCTGTTGATTTTTTTAGGTGAAACAGTAGGGAAAATCCCCACTGCAATTTTTTTATTATATATGTGTATGTTACAATGAGAAAATGATCTAAGGTAGATCATAAACAGTTACATCTAAATTGAAACAATCTATTCTATCCCTGATCTAATTGCTGACTGATCCAGGCTTTAAATTTCTCCTTGTATTTTCCTTTGATTCTGAATTGTATCCATCTCATTTCTTGGTAGAAAATTGCTTTCCATCTATCAAAAGTGGGTCTTTTGTCATTAAAAATCTTCTCATTTCTGCAAATCCAGATACCCCAGGATGTCATGATAATGATTTCCATTGCAAATGGTAGATGTAACTTTTCTTTGATGTTTGAAATAGCTTCTAATCCTGTTAGATTTGCGCCTGCTTCGGAAATATGGTCCCAACATTTTTTTGCGAATGGACAATCCTGAAAAGATGATTTGCTGATTCTTCGTGATGCTTTGATGTAACACAATTGTAATCAGAAGGTTGAAATTCTTTCTCATCAAGAGGTTTCTTGTATTCAACTGCCTAGTAACAAAAGCCGTAAAAAGAACTTGTGTTTATTTTGACAGAGGTTGCCCAAACCTGTGAAAAGTGAGGTGGTGATGGTGAGTGTCCAATCATGGCTGAGTATGCCTTTTTAACTTCAAATTTATCTGATCCCCAAATATAGTTCCAATTATCATGGGTGTCCTCCTGAGTGTCTTGCCTGAATTCCTGGCATCTTTCTTCCAGGACAAAAAACTCAGAGAAAGCCTGATGAGAAAGGGGTAGGTGGAAGTTATCTTCGAGGAATTCAGCATGAAGGAAATCATGAACATTGATGATTGTAGACTTAGCATAGGACAGAAGGTGTGGGAATTTAGTCATGAAGCACTCCTCTTGCCAAAGGTCAGTCCAGAAGTAAGCAGATTTGCCTGATTTCAGATTGCATTTAGCCATGCCTTTATAGTTATCAATTAATTTGATATGTGACTTCCACCAGAAAGATCCCTCCATGCTTCTTCTAGGTAATTTTCCATTTTTGTAATAAGTCTCCCATATGAGATGAACCCAAGGTATGTCTTGGTGGTTGTAGAATTTTTCCAAATTTTTCAGAAGGAGGGCATTATTTTGAATATGTAGGTTCAGTACCCCTAAACCCCCTTGGTTTTTAGGACGGCAGATTTTGTCCCATGAGACAAGAGCTTCTCCTTTTGCTTGTACATCATCAGTCTTCTTTCTCCATAGACAATATCTCATATATTTAATAATTTGATCCTTGATGGCTATTGGCACCTCCAAACAGCTCATATAAAATAGAGGAAGTGAGGAGAGAACAGATTTGACCAGCTGCAGTTTGCCTCCATAATTTAAGAAGTCAGCAATTCCACATAATCTTCTTTCCACTCTCTGAACAATGGGAAGAAAATGCTCCATAGATGGCTTTGTAATGCTTAATGGAAGCCCAAGGTAGGTAAAAGGGAGGCATCTAGTTTGACAGTTGATTGTCATAGCAAAATGCATAAGTCTATCATTACAAATGTTTATTGGCATCATGCTAGATTTTAGGTAATTGACTTTGAGTCCAGTGGAAACTGCAAATGTTTGAAGAAGTGCTTTCAAGCATAATAATTGAGGTGCATCAGCTTTAAGAATCACCAAAGTGTCATCAAAGATATTGAATAACCGGAAGTCATCATGGGTGGTCCCACAATAGGTGGAGTTAGAAGATTTCTATGCATGGCCTTGTTTAGGACAGATTGTAGGAGGTCGCAGAAGGACAAAAAGTAATGGTGAAAGTGGGTCTCCTTGTTCAACACCTCTTCTGCAGAATTTTTACTGTACACCATTGAGAAGAATTTCAAGTTCCAGATTCAAAGATCATTTCAATCCACCTAATCCATTTTCTCCCAAATCCTCTAGCTTTAAGGATATTAATGATGGCATAGTGATCAATCAGATCAAATGCCTTCTCAAAATCAAGTTTGAGAATTAAAATTTCCTCCTTTGACTTGTGGCATTGGAATAAGTATTCAAATGTCCAACCAATGCAATCTTGAATAGATCTGTTGTTGAGAAAACCATATTGGTTTTTATGTACCAATTTAAGAATGATAGATTGCAGTCTATTTGCAAGAAGTTTGGTAATAATTTTGAATATACAGTTCAATAGAGAGATTGGTATGAAATCAGCTGATGTAGATGGGCAAGTGACTTTGGGTATGAGTGTAATGTAAGAAGAGTTGATGCTTTCAAGGGACACTTTCTCATTGAAGAAATCATGAATCAGTAATTTGATATCATATCCAATGATAGACCAGCAACTTTTGATAAATTCATTATTAAAACCATCGGGTCCAGGTGACTTGTCATTTGGTAGTTCAGTGATAACCTCCTCAATTTCCTTGTCAAGGAAAGGTTTTTCAAGTGAATCCTTCATCTCATCAGTCATTCCATTTCCATAGAAGTCTGCAAGATTATAGTGCATCTCAGTTTTGACTGATGTGCCCATTCTTGCCCTGAAGTCATTCCAAAAGATATCAGCCTTGTCATAGTGATTTGTAAATTCCTGTCCAGTTTCATTCTTGATCATTGATATATAGTTATGTATATAACTGATGGTAGCTTTGGAATGGAAAAACTTAGTGTTTTCATCTCCAAGTTTTACCCATTTAATTTTCCCTCTTTGTTTCCAATAGGTGTTTTGGTTCTGAAGAAGAGAGATAATATGGGACTTCAGGATATCTCTGAGGTGCCACTCATTGATGGTTAATGTTCTAGATTCTTCAAGTAGGTCTAGGAGATCAATGGTGTCATTCACCTTAGCAATTTGATCCTGTAAGCAAGGTAACTGTTTTGCCCAAATCTTGATACCTCTCCTCACATTTTTTAACTTGGCACAAATTCTTTTTGCCATGTCCTGATAATTCACAGGAATATTCCAAGCATTTTGTACAATCATCTTAAAATCAGAATGATGAAGCCAGTAGTTTTCAAATCTAAAGATTTGAGCCTTGGGGATGTTAGTTCCAATGGATATCACACAGGGGAGATGATCAGAAGTAGGTTTGGATAGTGGGGTAACCATAGTGTATGGGTATTTGGTTGTCCAAGAACTAGATGTAAAGAACCAGTCCATCTTTCCGTGAGTGGATCTTTTGCATGTTACTGTGTGAATTTTGTACCCTTTAGTGGCAACTCAATAAGGCCCAAAGGTTGCAGATAGCATCATTGAAGAGCATAGTTTCATTAATATCTCCCCACTTTTATTTCTATCTGAGACTTCGATAAGGTTAAAATCTCCTAACACTAGCCAATCCATACTATCAGGCATAGTGATGTTTGAAAACCAGTCTAAGAAATCCATCTTTCTATCATTTTGACAAGGACCATAGATATTAGTGAGAGTCCAGGTATCATTTAATAATTGAGAGGTGAAAGTAACAGAAGTTGAGAAATCATTTTGGAAAGCCCTGGTACCATTGAATAAAGTACTGTTCCAGATGGTAATAATTCCTCCAGAAGCACCAATTGATGGTAAGAAATCAAAGCTGTCAAACTTGTTTGGACCAAAAAAAATTAAATAATTGATATCAAAGTTTTCTCTCTTGGTTTCTTGGAGACAGATAATGTCACATTCAGATTCCATGATCTTGCTTTTTAGTGCTAACCATTTTTTCTCAGAGTTAATTCCCCTGAGGTTCTAGTTCAGAATCTTCCAGTTTCTGTTGTTACTCATTTATAAACCAATTGGGTGATCCTTGGGGTGACTCAAATTTTGTAGTCACACAAATAAGACTAAACATATCATAGGTTACTGAATTCATAAACATGTCCAACATCAAATAGGTCTGCAACAACTCATAACAGATATGAAAGGTAACTGGTCCAATCACAAAAGGTAAGGTTTTTGTAAACATTAAACACATTATTTAGGTGCTTTCTTCTTAGACTGATGTCCACAGGATTCAGCAGCACCTCCCTTCTTCTTGCTTGTAAGGTATGGTTCAGGACCATTCTTCTTAGGTCCAGTCTTTCCAGGTGGCTTTATGATCAAATCATTGATCCTGTTGATTGATAGATGTGGACTAAACGCTCCTCCAGATGGTAGCGATGTGCCCATCCCTCATCGTCTAACACGCTGTTATCTGCCAAATCATCCGGTTCTTGGATTTGTTGAAGCAGTAGGGATTTATCATCTCTGGCCACGGCCATGAGATTCGCCGCCCACCCACGAAGGAATCTTCTGAGGCCATCCGCCTGCACCTTCCACACATCGATCACATCCCTTCTTCGTGCATGAAAAAGGCTAATGAGGTTCCATTTGTTGGATAGGAGGGTCAAAAAATCAGGGGTGGACAACCAAGAATTCTCAAAGAAGAAACAGATAGGCTTTGGACGATCAAGATCCCTAGTGTCTAGAAGCAGAGGAGTGTGATCCGAACCAATGCTTGATTCCGCCCTAAGCGAGCACATCGGAAACTTGGCTTCCCACTCAGGGGAGACAAGCAACCTACGAGCACACTACGGACAGGGTTCGCCTGGTGGTTCGACCAAGTAAATCGAGCCCCAGACCTAACCAGTTCCCGCAACTGCAATCTCACAATACAATCATTGAACAGATTAACACGGGGCCAATCAATGTTTCGGTTGTTTTTATTGGCTGGCCCCCGGATCAAGTTGAAGTCACCCAATATCACCACTGGATAATTGGATGACGCCACAAACATCTCGAGTTCAGTCAGAAATCTATGGGAATGTGCATGATTCGTAGGACCGTAGACCCCTATGAAATTAAAGATGAAATTTGAGGCTCTGTGAAGGAGTGAAGCGCTAAGGAAAAACTCCCCCTGGTTGGATGCACCCACCTAAAACATGGAATCCCTAATTCCCAAAAGCAAGCCCTCTGATCTGCCAATAGCAGGGAGCCACGAGCAGAACAATTCATCCCCAAGTTCCAGGCTCTCAAGTTCCTGGGGAAAAAACTCCTGGCACATTGTTTCCTGAAGAAAAAGAATGTCAATTTTGTTTTTATGCAGGTACTCTCTCAATTGGTTTCGGCGACCTCTGCGCCGGAAACTGCGGATGTTCCAGCCCAGGGCTCTCATCTAGCGCATTTATTAGCAGCTCTTGCTTGGCAAGCTAGAGTTATCCTCAAATTGGAGCTTGGACCTACAAGGCTAGCAATGGTGAGCCCTTTTTTCTTAGTTGCCTATTTACGGGGTTTACGTTGAGGGTGGTCAGCAAGCGGCACTGATAAATGAGGTTGGATCGGAACCGCCGATCCCTCTTGGACCACTATGGAACCAGCACGGACCGGCGACGCACTGGCAGGTTGTGCCACGGAGGATGCCACCGCCTGCTACTTCTCGCAGGCAGCCGCAAGCGCCACTTGTGCCAGCTCTTTGGCATGGATTAGCGACAACAACGATGAAGGATAACAAGAAGGATTGAGAGAAAAACCAGAATCAAGAGCCACCTCTAAAATATGCGCATCAGGCAAAACCGCAAGAGGCAGAAAAGTTGGATCCACTGTGGAGGAGGGTGCGGGATTACCTGACAGGTTCTTCTCCGCTGTCACACGCATTGCCTTGGCCAGCACCGATCCCGTGTCGTTGTCCTTGCACCTTTGGCTACGCCTGGTAGAGGAAGAGGGAGTGGACTGGGTCGGCCGCGACACGGAGATCTTGGCGCTCCTAGCTGAGGTCAATGCATATTTGGACGGGGTCGCCACCACCATATCCATCACCACAGGAACGGAGTGCTTGCCCTTCGCGAAGTTGGATGCTGCTTCCATCGATAGATCTACCGCAGCGAGGGGAAGATATGTCTTTGACGCCTTCGGTTTCTTGGATCGGTCTGCTAGGGTCTCATTCTCGAATTCCCACTCGTCTGGGCTCTCCCAACCAATCTCCCTGCGGTCCCCTTCAGACAAGCGTTGCATCTTCCCTAGTGTGAACGACGGGATGTGGACACGCTCACCATCATCTGAGGATTCTTCTAGCGAGGCCAAGGATATTGGGGAGGCCAGAGCATTCCTGGAGGAGGGAATCGAGGAGGAAAGAAGAGGGGAGATCGCCTCAGACAGTTTTTCCGCGAATGAGGGCGAGGCGAAGTGGGATCCATACGGATCCAGCTTGTGAGGTTGGATCGTTGTAGGAGCCGATGCAGTGAACGAGCCCACAAAGCTCTTTTTAGCATGGACTGGTGCACTACTAGCTCCCGTGTCAATGGTCTGCCTGCCTGCCACACGCTTGAAATTTCTCACCAGTCCCTCCTGAACCGCCCCTTTCCTTGAAGCCCACAAGGAAGTTTCAACACTTTTCCCTTTGGAAGACGCGGTTTGGTTCCCCCCCCCCCCTACCGCCTTTTTGGTGCTTCCAGTGCGGATCCAGGGAAGTGCGCTCCTCAAGGTCATCGTCATTGTCCTCCGGATCCCAGTCATCCGCTGGTCTAGGGGGAGGAGTCGGAGGGGCTACACTAGCACCCTTGCCGCACTTCTCCGGCACCACCTCAATCTTGAAACCCTCACCCTCGACGAACAAGACGAAGGAAAAGGCCAGCTTCTCAGGCACCGGAGTCAGAAATTTCATCAACACTGCCTTGGGTTCCTTGAACAGGGAGAGGGCATCAACATGAATTGGTTTGCCAAGTAGAATCGTAGCCGCCATTAGTCGCTCTTCCACCAGCAGGGCCTTGGGAATCCCCTAGAGCCACACAAGCTTCTTTGAGCGCCCCCATATTGCCCGGTGGAGGAGAAATCTCATCCAGGACGATCACACGAATCTTGCTTCCCGACAGCATTAAGTCAACTGCATTACGGCAGAGCCGTAAACTGTCTGGATTAGGGAAATCACAAAAAAATCGGTCTCACTCAGTCGAATTACCTCCCAGTTCCAGTCTTCGCACACCAGCTTCTTTAGGCCTTCCTCAATCACCGCTTCCGAGGCCTTGGAGTCATCAGCCACCACGTAAGCGAGGTTCTGCTTCTTCTCCGTGACCAAGGGAACATATTTTCCATGGCGAAGAAACCGAACCCATCCACTACAACGCCATAGTGGACCAACACCGGTGGCCTGTTAGTGGCTGGGCACATCCCAATCGTGTGACCGTCCACATCACATAGCGCGCAGTGCAGAGGGAGGGTGCATCCCGATTGGAAATGGCCCGGTAGAGAGAAATTGAAGCATGTGATCTTTGGTTTGGACCGCATTGGTTCCACGTCAAGCACCTCCTCGTGAGAGTAGGAGGAGGCCCCCATTGACGGCGCGGCGCGACGGACACTGGCGAGACGAAGGGCTGTTTCTTGAACTTCTTGACTGCTATCTTCTTGCGCGACGCGCGCTGCGCACCCCCTCACCGCCACGGTAGCTCCTAGCCCCCACAGGGAAGCGCACTGCTTCCTCTCTACTAGAGACCGGTCACGCTGACGGCTCTGGCGCTGCTCCAGCAGATGGAGGAGCTCAGATTCGGTCAGGTCTTCCACACGACGGTGCCCACCTTGGTTCATATCTTCGAAAGGACGCTTGTTGGACCCGCGACCATCACGCTAGTTCCGGTCCATGGCCGCCGTAGACGAGGATCTAGAGCGGGGGAAGTGGAGGAGGTTGCGATGGAGGAGATCTCGATTTGAGGCGGGGAAGAGGAGAAGTGGATCTAGGGTTCCGACCGGCCGCCAGAACCACTTAAGTAGTGGGGGACGGTTGGGGGAGTGGGTGAGAGTGAGTGGTAACAGTGAGGCCTGTCTGGTCGTGACTGGTGGTCTCACTACTTAGTCCACTCCATCGGATCGGGCCCCTAGTGGACCCAATCCCCAAGTCCTCGAAGCCCAACAACGGAGACTGCTCGTCGCTCGGCCCACTCGCGGCCCGTGGCGCGGCATCGGCCACCTCCACCGCCACCAGCGACGAGCTCCACTCCGGACGCGATGCCGCCACGGGCACCAGGAGAGGGAAGAGGAAGGATCCCAGCAAGACTTCGCACGATTGCGTCACTGGAGCCCGCGGCCGCACCACGCTCAACGGCGGGAACTCTTCTGCCGCTACAGCCAGCCCAATCTGAGGCATAACCTTTCTTGAGTCATATCTAGGGTTGTGCGGCCAGCCCATGCCGGCCGCACCGCTGAAGAGCGAACCTTTGCCACCCGGAGCGAATGTGGATCGTCGCCTTCGCTTCCTAGGCTTGAGCCGCTCCACCAGGGTCCAGGCCGGATCTAGGAAGTCTGCGAGCGTCGCTGCCAGCGGTGGCGCTTGCACTCTAGGTTCACCACCACCCGACAGCTCCGGATGCTCCACCTCCTCGTCCTCCTCGGAATCCTCCCTGGCCAGCGCTCAGCACTTGCATCCCGCGCTCTCCCACAGCCGCACCGGCTTCGGGGACAGGGCGTCTGGGGCCTACGTGCTTGCTCGCTGCCACGGCGGGGTAAGGCTCAGGGGACAGGATCTCCACCTCGTCGCCAAAGGGAGGGAAGCGCTGAGAGAGACACATCCTCCAATTTCCACTAGGCATATACCATCAACTTCGAATTATATTCTATAACGCCTCAATATATATTCAGTGACAACAGTAGGTTAGAATCTTCAGATCAATTGTTGTCATGACTCTGCCCTAACGCGGATTCTTCAAATTCTCAAATGGATCAGTATCTTAAGCAGATCACACTGACTAAACCACAGGTGCCATAAACATCATAAATTCGAAAGGAAAAAAACAACAGCAAAGAGATGGTGCTGCAGAAATCGTTGTTTTACAGGTAAGAAGAGCTAAACAGTTCCTCAAGTCTCAAGTCTTCGTATCGTCGCCTTCAATGTGATTCTGAGAAGAAATGACAACATTTGAACTCGAAGCACCGACCTGAAGCATGGGTAAGAATCAAATATACAGGATAATGGTACTCTCATCACTGGTCACTGCAAGTCTAGAATACCCATCTGAGAAAAAGGAAGATATGAATCCTCATTTTCATTGTTCTCTTTCCGAGAAAGAAAGGTGCACTGACAGATCGACCATGTCGCTAAATTGTGAATTCAAAGCCTCCATAGAAGATTCAAATTTTGCAATGGATGGCATTGGTGACGTTTACCAATCAAACATGCTTCCTACTTTGAATGTTCTTTGTTATAGAAATCTTCTTATGTTACTTTGTCTGCTATACTGTCACGAGCTAAGCTCCTGAGAGCATAGTCATGTGGGGGAGGTTGTGCCGTCACACGGTGGTAGCGGAAGTAGGGTTTGGTTGAGGTAAAGCCTTCTTTTCCGGTTTCTAGGCTTACATGGATTGCCTTTATATAGGCTATTTAGCTTTAACTACAAGTCAGATCAAACCCTTTCCTAACCCAGGATACTTTTCTATCTCTCGTCAAACAATATCTTTGAATACAAACTTTGATAAATAAGGAAACTAAGAGATAAGAGGTTAAGCCTCGGCTGCTGCTGGAACCAAGTCTTGCCACGGCGTGCATACTGCTGGACCTACATGGCATCACGCATGACATATCTAAAGGTATTCGATATATACGTGTAGGTCTGAAAATACAAGCTAAGAAAGGAATCAACATCAGCCCGATGTACAACTCGTTGTACGAATTCCCACTGCTAATACATTGAATGCCAGCATTTGCTGGATCTTTAAAAAAAAGAAGGAATCAACACATAAGTGTTTTGCAGCCAAGCCCAGTTCACACTTCACGACCTTGATAAAAATTATTTCTCATTGATGTAAAATACGTCAACTGTGGGCTACATATGCAACAGCGCATTGAGCACAGTAACTAGACAACTTGCATCGATAGCAAAAAAGAAGTACAATACACACCTATGCATAAATTAAAATATGGGGAGGTCATTCAAGTGTATGAAGGAGATAGAACAATTACATTGCTTTGATTTCAAAAGAAGACAATTTCTTATTTATTGCGGAAGAGATTATAACAGATATAGAAATCCAGAACTAGCGAGCTATAGCAGAGAGGAAAAACATTAATAAATTAGACCAAATGTCTTTACCTGGGCTTTAATAGCACTACTCATCATACTCATGATACTACCCGTTGCCTGCCTCGTAGCCTGGACAAGTTAACTTTGTTAATTTGGTAGTATTTCACAATGAATAGTCAGAAATGATCTGACTTGTAAAATTAGAACACTATAACTTAGTAACACTATTCCAATTCTTCGTATGACTAAGTAAATTATCTCTATCCCGCTTCAGTGCCACACAATTAAGCCGTCGGAGGGGCCTTGACTGCTGTACAATCATGCAAGACATGTGTTAAACCACTCATAAGGTTGCACATAAACCTCATTCTTTCTTCTGCTTTTCAAATGACTATCAACTATTCAAACTTAAATATGAAAATAAAATTTATGGTGACTTCCATTTAGATAAAAATTACCTGATCTGGAATGTTTGGAAATATTTGACTGATTTTCATGCCAATTTCCTGTCAAATCTCACCATCCAATATATGTGGCAGTAGAGCATTGATTGCTCTGCCACTGCGGTGCGCAAATGCCTATCAAATAGCAACTCAACAATTGTTAAAATTTCCAGACTAATGAATTCTCATCGATGTAAATTTGAATTAAGCACATACAGTTCTATCATGCTCGTCTTGATAAGTGTCACTCCACATTTTTTCAGTCTTAGAGAGCTCTTGTCTCCACACCTCCCACTTCTTCAATTCCCAGCCTTCCCGCTGTTTTGACCTACGGACAATGCCAGCCTTCTTGTATACATCTAAACGTACAAGTGACTTCACACAGATATAGGATTGCATGTTGCCAGGCTTGCGGGGGCAGAAATCTAACAGCTTTGCCATCTTACACAAATTAGCATTCGAGTTGTCCCCGAGCAACTCATAGGAATATAGGTTACAATCACAGCGTTGCAATATGATCTTATCCCCGTGAACCAAATTTGGGCCCGGAATGTAATCTGGTGAGATACTGTACTTGTGGATCCACCTTTGCTCCGCTTTGTTGTCAAGTGTCCAGATCTGCAGCTTACCAAAAATCTCTCTGGGCCGATCACGATGGGTTTGAGCAGTTGCTATGCATAGCTCCCCATCTATCTCTCCGACCCAGTATTGACGAGTACCACCATCAGCACAATCTTCAGGTACGGATGCTGGAAGTTCTATCCTTGCAAAACTCTCATCATTAAGATCAAAGGTCATAACTGCATGCTGCCAGCTAGCTCCAATGTCTTCAGTGAGCCAATACATTAATCCATCAATATTGATTGCTCCAAAGGTTTTCACACAGTTCAAGCTTAGGGCTTCTGGGGTTCTGATCTCTCTCCATTTCTCGTCACCAAGCGTGTAAACTTGAATGACGCTGAATCTTTTGTTCTTATGGGCACGAGGGAGACCCTCGACACAATCACCAAGGAAGTGTGTAATCTTGTATTGTTTGGTCAAGGGATGACATCCAAAGCTGTAGAACAAGAAGTGATCACCGCTCACATTCTTTACGGGTTTCTCAAGATGCAGATATTCACCGGTTGCAAGGTTGGCTATCTTGATAGTTGATGTCTTTGTGTATAGGCAAAGAAGCCCATTATAAGAACCACAAAGGAAATCATCAGGGCCAATCACTGGCACTGCACATGACGACTGTGCCCAGGATTCATCAATCATGATAGCATCAGCAGGGTAGGACATTCCTGAAATCGACTCTTGCGGGAAGAATAGTAAGGCACAGTTGGGCGCAACCTGGAGGTGAGAGGCAACAAACAGGGGATCTCGGATGATTTTGTGCCATTGCTTGCAAACACCAACACACCTCAACAAATTGCTCACCGGAAGCCTCAAAAATATCCGCTCAATGAGGTCTCCTAGGAGACGGTTTATAATGCATTCCTCATTTCTTTGGCTCTTTTGTTTGGTTTCCTCAGAAATCATAGTAAGAAAAATCTAGTCTCCCAAGGAAGCCTAGGTACTGAACCCTTCTGCAAAAGCACATAAAAAAACAATAGGGAAAACTGCGTAAAGATTTTGTTTAAAATAATTTGCAGGGAAATAGCATGAAATTTAGGCGAAGACTAAAAATCTAGTCTCCCGAGGAACCCTAGGTACTATATCCTTCTGCATAAGCACATTAAAAACAAGGGAAAACTGCGTAAATATTTTGTTTTGCGGGAAATTAGCATGAAATTTTAGGCAAAGACTAAAAGGTTTTCTAAGTTTATCTGCTAAGAATAGGTAAAGTAGAAAATAAGTGGCGGACCTGTATCAAATATCAAATATGGTGGCCGGTGTGGTTATTGACTAATTATCGTGGACAAGTACAAATACATAGGATGCATGTAAGTTAAAAAATGACAATAGTTTTAAACTACAAGCATGGTCGAATACACATATAAGCATACATAGATGAATACAAAGCGAGTACCTCACCACTAAAATTTGCCAGCAAAATTGTATCCACACGCTTTAAATGACTTTGTGCAGAACAAAATGTCTATATTAATGCAAAAACCATGTTAGCTTTGTGACAAGTAAATAACGAAGAACGAAAATAAAATTGCAGCGAGGGGGATACAGATTTAACGTGGAAAACCCTCTCCAACAAAGAGAGGGGAAAAACCACGGGCGCCAGCCAGCGAAACTTCACTATATCGGAGAGTGTTTACACAACGCCGGGGATTTCACAGATGCAACTTATCCCAACCGGCGGCTTACAAGAAGTATATATAGCGGTGGTAACCTAGGTCATCAACGATCCGTACCGCGGGGGGCTGTCGCCCCCCGCACCCCCCACAGGCGTCCCTGTTGGCCTTTACTTTGTAGAATTTGGATCAACATATAACAAACCATACAGCTTGAAACAGTTTAACAATAAATCTTGGAAAAAATGTGCAAATAATGCAATTTGGCATTACAACATATGTAGAAATCCAGATGAAACAGAAAACAACATCATCAACAAAGAGTCAAAGATTGCCAGTTGCAAATAGCTGTTTCTGCCTCTTGTACGTTCAGCAACTACAGAAATATAAGCAACTGTCTAGATAGCTCCATGTTGTATTCTGGCACTATGTGACAGCAAGTGCTGGAATGTTTCTACAAATATAGGGTGTCAAGTGGGATCCCGTCTAAATCTCACTTCTAATTTATTTATCAAAATCTAGTGTAAATTTTGAGCAAAAATTTGAACTAGTTCATCCCACCTGACACCCTATACAAATATGTATCAACCAGCAAAACTACATCATCGACGAAGTGTGCCGGTTGTCAGCAGTAATTTCTGCATCTTTTCTAGGAATTCTAGCAACTGCCCAAATAGCTCTCTGCTAGCTAGTCTGCTGCATTTTCGCACTATGGGACAGCAAGTGCCGGAGTTGTGAAGCGAAACCAACGGAGCTACGAAATGACACAATGAAACCAATGGATGCATAAACGACGAAGACTAGCTAAATATGTTCTCCTCAGATGACACCATGAAACCAATGGATGACAGCTTTTTTTCTACCTTCGCTCAGCAATGCGAGGGTAAGAAAAGGGGGCCGGAGCTTACCGCCACCGCGTCGACAGCCACAAAGACCCAAGCCGGAACTCCACCGCCTACCCTTCCTCCGAGCACCCGGGGCCTCGCTTCGTTGGCGGAGGCTCCCCTCCCGCCGCAACAAGGCTGCCGCGCGGGGGTTGTCCCTAGGGTTGAGGCGGGGAAACGGGAATTGGGGATTCTGGCGGTGCACGCACGATTGCGCGTATTTGCCGCCGCAACACACGCGTTAACTCCGCTCGCGCGCGCGGTGGGCCGGCCCATTTAGTCTATCTTTATTTTATTTTCTTCCTCTTTTTTCTGTATTTCTTTTCCCTTTTTGTTTTCTGGTTTCTTTTTCTTTTCTGGTTTTCAGATTTCAAAAAGTTTAGATCTGAGAAATGGTTTTAGATTAGAAAAAATTTCAGTGTTGAAAAGGATAGATTAAAAAAATGTTCAGAATTCAAAATATTTAAAATTTAAAGGTTTTCAAATTTTAAAAACTAGTTGAATACCCGTGCGTTACTACGGAATACTTAAAACTATACTCCCGACCATGAAAATAATACTCTTGACAATATGCATCAAACGTGACAAGTGTAATTTTCAACTACATCGTCACAAAAGTTTGTGTCTTCGTAGGAAACCATAAGATGAGTTTTTGTGCTCTTGATATCTTCTTCGCCAGGTGATTCTATTTTTGCACCAATGTATGTGTTGTCTCCTTCAACTCTTTTGGCGTTTCTAAAAGTGAATGTTGGGGGTTTTCTCTAAATGTCAAAATTCATCCTATTTGCTTCAGCTTAGTATTTTGTTGTTGCGATCTTCTAAACACCTCACACATGATTTCACAATATTATTTATGAAAAATATATGCCTTTCTTAGCTAGAAAGTATGCATATAATTATGGTTGATATAAATCTTAAACATACATCATAACCTTATGAATAAGTTACCATCTTTCCTATCTATGTTGTTCCATCTTCCTTCAATTAGGTCTGTCGGGTCTAGCGTTGATAAATGTATAAATGAATATACTAATTTCATGGTCCCATGGTAAGGCAAACCGCTCATTTTCGGATCCATTCTCCTCTTCTCCATACCACAACTCAAAGTCTATCTACACTGGCATTATACAACTGCTCATGTCGTATCGCTTTTCTCTCGTGCAAGCATGTATCTCTATTGTCATTACGTATACCCAATATACAATAAAAAGAAAAGAAATTGTATGCCATGTGTAATTCTCCACATATGCACCTTTTTAATAATATAATGTAAGGATGTCACATAGTTACACTGATGCATCTACTAACACTATCATGTTTCTAATTTTATTTAACAAACTCTCATTAATTATAGCACCCGTTAAATCTAAGTGGTCGTATAAATCACACTTGAGGTAGGTGTGATATCATATTCCATCGTGTGCTTGTTGTTCTTAGGTAAGAAGAATAATGAAATCAAATGATATACTCCCTCTGTCTTAAAAAGGATGTGTGCTTGTCGTTCTTAGGTAAGCAGAATAATGAAATCAAATGATATACTCACTCTGTCCCAAAAAGGATGTGTGCTTGTCGTTCTTAGGTAAGAAGAATAATGAAATCAAATGATATACTCCCTCTGTCCGAAAAAGATGTCGCATCTAGATTCTTACGTATCTATACGTATAGATGCATGTGAATCTAGACAAATCTACGACATATGTTTTGGATGGAGGGAATATATGGATGCGTGTCTCCAACATAAGTGTGACGTAACTCGTAATCCGATAAATAAACTGCAAAGATTCCAATATTTGCATTGCACAACATGAAAATTTCTTCTTATTATGAGGATCTCTTTCCTAGTCCATTGTGATCGATGGATCATGAATCATGATGGTGGGCCTCATCATGATCTTCTTTCACAAATGTTTTCTATTTCTTAGATTGCTGAGCCATTTTTTGTTCTACTCAAACATTTGGTGCCCTTTGCAACAAATCATGACCATATGTAAATATCGTCGAAACATGCCTCCCTAATAATATCGTAATACAAAGAACATATTTATTTTGTGCACAGTAAAAGCATCACTGGAGTATTTGTACAAAACTCTCACGCTGCGATAATTTTATTTTCTTCACATCCACCATCTTCTCTCATGCTCATGAGGACCAAAAAACTTAACCCGTTACTTGTTTGACCTTGCTCCCCATATCAGCACCTTGCATTTTCCCTATTTTGTTTACAAACGGCCAATAATTTTGCCAGCAGCTCATCTAATGAATATATAATAACATAAGGTTACTTTCTTAATATTGAAGCACACATCATTCCTGAATCTCCATATAGTCTAGAGAATAGCAGAAATTCCAGCAAAGATTAATCTATTTGCTTTTTGCCAAATTTTGGCAGCCAATCATCAAAATGATCATGAATAGTAGATTGTATTACCTCCGTTTTAAGAATATAGTATATTTTGATAGGCTAATTTAGTCTGTAGTAAAACATAATATATTTAAAAACAGACATACCTCCTTCGTCTTAAAACTAATGTCTTATCTCTGTTTGGATACACACATATCTAAAGAAAGTTGATACATCCTTTCTAGGACAGATTAGAAGAGAACATACTTAGCTCTTGGTTAATGGAATGCCAAGTTGAGATTAAGGGTCGAATCCTCATTCAGCCACCTGAGATAAAATAACTTCCGGGACCATCTCAAATTAATGATTCGAATGCACTTATTAAGTATAATTTTTCTACTAAAATTACACGGGACTCGCAAGTCATCAGTTATTCCACACGCTAGTGGAGATCATAGAGCAGATAAGGGTGATACACTGATACCTTAGTGCTGACACCATCTCTTCCATCCTCCACTTTGCTACGGAGGATCTGGTAGGGGTCTAATGACTCGTCTGCTAGCCTGTCTCGAGACTTACAGTCATGGTGCTCATCATCCATGGAAGTCGCCAGCCACGTGGTGAAGAATGAACGATGCATCGTTGGCGAGCTCTAGCCAGACCGACGTCATCTCACTTCATATTCCTATCAGGGTATCAACACCATGAGAGAGGAGAGAGAAGTGAGGCATATAGATAATGGAGAGGATTTCCAGTTTCTTGGGTTGCTTACCACGTATATCTATTGGTATAATGGAGAGGATTTTACCATTAGAGAATATGAACTCCTTGGCTTCATGCTCGGTGCTCCTCTTGGTTGTCGAGTTCGATTTCAAATATAACCCTTAGACACCTGAGTGGACAACGGTCTCCAGTCGAGCACTTCTTTGAGAGCTGGCTGTCTTCATATCTTAGCGTTTGATCAGGTTGCTCGGCCAACTGCGCTCGTATGGGGGCTCTCCTGAAGGACCGCATGGTCGCATTTGGGTAGATTTTGTTTCTTTTTATGTGGCACATGCCTAACAATATGTGATATACTCGCGAGAGCAGTGGGTGGGTGCCTAAAATCAGCAAAAAAAAATAGAAAATATAAAGTTTGTTATAGTTTGTTAGAAAAGATAAAGTTTGTTAGCCAGGCGTGGTTGTTTGTTAGAAGCATATGTGTTCCTTTTTTAGATAGCATATGTGGTTAGTTCATTGTTACGGGGTGGCATTTTCCCAGCAATTATGTCGAAATGTGACATCGTGTGACACCACCGTTTTGCTTTTAATAATAAAGATGTTCATATTTTCAAAATAATAATAGTTTTCTAAAAAACATTTAGATTTTAAAAACACAAATTAAGGGAAAACTAAAAAAACAAGTACCATCATATTTAGGCCACACTAAACACAACCAAAAGTATTCGGTACTTCTGACGGGTGGAACCGTCGAGCGATAAATAGGACCACCAAGATGGGCCTTGTTTAGTGCGGCCCAATTATGCACGTAATTTCTTTTTTGTTACTCCCTCCGACCCATATTAGTTGACTTAGATTTATCTAGAAACAAATGTATCTAGTCAAGTTTTAGTGCTAGATACATCTAAAATCTAGAAAAATTTGAGTCGACTAATATGGGTCGGAGGGAGTATTTTCTTTAATTTATGTTTTTCAATCTAAATATTTTTATAAAAAAAGTATTATTTTTTCAAATCTGAACATTTTGGAAGCTTGAATTTTTTCAAAACATTTTTAAAATCAGCATATTTTAAAAATATGAACTTTCTTAATTCTGAACATTTCGAGTTCTATACATTTTTCAAATCTAAATTTTTCAATAATGAATATTTTTATAATTTAAACATTTTTAAATCTGCAAGCTAGAAAAGAAAAAGAAACTTAGAAAAAAGAAACAAAAATAAGAAATAAAAAAGAGAAAAAATAAAGAAATACTAAATGGGTCAGCCCAACACTCGTGCCCATGTGAGAGGAACCTATTAACGTGTGCGTTGGGCAACAAATAAGATTTGTTGTCTGAGGCCCTCTCAAGTTCATCTTATGGGTTTTTTGGTTGTTCTAGATTGAGACTTCCGGTGTGTTACACCAGAACTTTCATGGCAACATCTGGCCCTGGACTTTCACACCTATATTTTCAGTTGCACCGAGTGGTGCAACTCTCTATATAAGGGGCCAAAAGTTGTAATGTAAGTCGGTTTGGAACTTCTCTCTCTCAAAATTTGGACCAGAGGTTGTACTGTAGGTGGTCCGGAACTTCCAAACACACTGGAACTTTTGGCCACTTTGGAACTTCCAATCTACGAATCCTGTCTAATGATCAAATTTTGGAGGCCACATATAAAATAACCCCTTCTTCCAAGAGGGCGATGCCCTTCTAGTCTCTCTCATAAATTGTTGAAAAAGCTCTATATCCCTAGGCCACCCAACCAAACTTGTTGAAAATCTATGGCTTGGATGAGATGACCTAGGTCTACACTTACACCAAAGGAATTTTGATTCCCCATTCATTACCTTGTTGAACTTTGTTACTCTTAGGTGTTTGGGCACCATAGAGAGAGAAGGTCACCGAAAATCTTGGTGTAAAGCTTCAAGGTGGTGTTGGAAGTCTCCAATTGAGTTGCGGAGATTGCCCCAACCTTGTTTTCAAATGTATAATAGGCGCCTTCAAGGGAACCACCTAGTGGATCGTGGCACATTGCACTATGCGAGGGCACGATGAGAATAAGGTGATCCTTTCTAGATATTTGTGAGCATCATGCTACCATAACTCTCCAACAGAGACATATCTTCCCAGAAGGAGGGAACTCCAAAATACATCATTGTCTCCACCTTGCGAATATCTCTATAATTTACTTACTTGTTGTACCGTATTTATTGTTATGTTGTATGTTTTCCATATATATTGTCCACCTAGTTTCATATCTAGAATAAATACTTTATTGTTTTCCTCCTAAAATTGAAAATACACTACAAATTGTTGCCCCCTATTCACTCTGCCCCCTCTAGTACACCATACTAATCCTTTCACCTAATAACCTCCTGGAGAATTCCCTAGCCTCACAAACTAGTGGAGCAACCCTGTCGACTACAACCAACCCATGTCGATGAAGCTGACTCAGCGGATGCTTGCAGTTTCCACTTCTTGCACTAGTTGTTTGAAAATATGTGAAATGTGCCATCTCGGTGGTTAATGTGGCGACGAGACATTTTTCCTTTTGAAAGAGAGGATCTTACAATAGTGGTCCATCCAAATTTTATAAAAGGCATATATTTTAGAATCTATCTAATGTGTGTGCCCCTTGACCGTTTCCTCCCTACCACATAAGCCTTACACTAGGATCCAACAGTCGAAAACACACTGAGAGCATGTAAACTGAACAATTGGTACATTTTGCTACACTATTACTAAATACCGGATGATTTATGCGTAAATATTGTAAAGTTGTTTCTTTTTTAAACCATAGGCACAATTGTGATGGCTAATTTGCAATTTCTATCAAGCAATTAGAGCATATCCACCGGTGCTTCCCAACCCATGTCCGGGCTACGGTGTCGGGCAGGCCATTTAGGGGCACCGATTCATAGTGCAGACCATTTGGGAGGTCCTCCCCACAATGGCAACGACCCTAAAATCGGCCCCCAACAAATTTAGGCCAACTAAAATGCAAACTATAGAAATTCATATAAACAATCAGATACACACTTTAAATAAAGAAACATTTATTATAGTAATACAAACATAATTAATAAAAAAGTTTGTACAATGATTAAAATAAATTAAAATCCAACCATTTTGTCCTTTGAGCGCCCATAAATGCTCTACCAAAGCATCTTGGAGTCGTTGATGAACACTTTCATCACAATTTTTTTAATGCATGGCGAGGAAAGCACTAAAGTATGATGGCACATCATGATCAACAGTGTCAAGGGGGGCCCAGTACTCAGACAGTTGATCATCAACTACTGGAGCATTACTCGCTCACTATCGTTGATCATATTGTGCATGATCACACATGCATTCATCACGTCCCACATTTGTGATGTTGACCAAGTAAGAGCAGGGTCCTCGATGATAGCAAAACAAGCTTGAAGAACATCAAATGCTTGCTCGACATCATTCCTGCAAGCCTCCAAACATGTCTTAAACCAAGCAGTTACATCAGTATGAGGATCGGGAATTGTCTTCAGAAATGTTGCCCACATAGGATAAATGACATTAGCAAGGTAGTAGCCTTTGGTGTATGGATGGCCATTGATCTCAAAGTTGACTGTTAGATCTTGTCTTTCGGCAAGTCTGCGAAACATCAGAGAGCACTTCAAAACATTGATCTTATTGTGAGATCCAGCTATGCTAAAAAAAGGCTTGCCAAATCCACATGCCATAGCCTACGACAGCTTCAAGTATCACACTTCACTCTCCACTGTAACCTCTGTATATCCTTTGCTAAGCAAACTGACATTTCTTACATCCTAGTGCATGCAAGAAAATCCCCTCGTTGTATTTTGTGCGAGGATCCGAGTCGTGTCTTCTTAATTTGGTGCACTCAAGTTGGTTGGGTCAAACAGATAAAACCTGTACAGACACTCAAAGACGGTAGACTTAGCCATCCACAGATAGTCATCTTGTGTGTATCGATAAGCACCATATGCAACACATCTAAATGTATCCATGCATTTCTAAGCATAAGAGAAACATACCAAGCCGATGCAATCCTTCTCGTCGATGAAGTAGGGATCAAACTCTCTAACGCCATGCATAATTTTATTGAACAATTCCTTGTTCATCCTAAAGAGGCGTTGAAAGATATGCGACAGATGCACGAGGTCATCTATGAAGTAGTCGACCTCAAGAATCAAAGCGCCAGCCATCCATTGTTGTTCCTTGTTTTCCTTCTTCCCATGCCTCGAACCTCCATGGCAAGGAGCCTTAAATTTCGCACATAGACGAAGGAGGCAATTGATGTTCATCACGTGCTCTTCATCATCGGTACGAGCATCAGCTTCGTCGAGCTTCAATTGCTCCATCATCATTTCGCCATCGCTGTCCATCTTGTACACATCACAGAACAATGTTGTCAAAGGGCCAAACACTCATTGATTCATGGGAGGAATAAAAATTTAAAAACTCACCTTAGCAAATGGGTGAAATCCTTCTGTGCAGGGTGACTTCGAGGTGATCTCAGCAAGAGCTGTGGAGATGAAACGACGCGGGGTGAGAATACGACGAGGCGATGACGATAAGACTAGAGAGTTGTGGTTGCTAGGATCTTGGCGAGGGGTGTCGAAATGGGGCGACGGTGGTGATTCGAGAGTGTGGGTAGGAGGGAGAGAAGATAAGGCGATGAGTGGCGGGTTACTGCTGAGGGGGCATGTGCGTCAAGTCCAACGTGGTTGCAGTTTTTGGCGCCCCGGTTCGCTCCCTTTGGGTAGGGGGCAGTAGAGATGAAAAAAGAGTAGAAACGAACAGAATTGAGTGATGCCAAATTTATTTTCATATTATTTTGTGAAAGCAGAAACAGATACAAAATCCTAAAAACAGAAATGAAAGCAGATATCGTTGAACATAAATACGTACCGAATTTAATGTAGACACGGAGCGATGTAGATGTTACCTGGAACCAAAAGAACCCTTGAATCATTCTAAAATTCCCAAGCATTTAAGCAAACTAACAAAGTGTTCCCTAATTCTAGCACGATGCTTGGTTTACAAGGGAGTAAGAAAGTGTCAAATCATGAAAGCTTATTGGAATGCATGAAGGGTTTATGTGGTCCGACTTCGGGATGTAATGGGTCGGTTGGATTTTGCTATACACGTTAACTTCCATATTAGCCGGAAACAGAAAAAAATTCACCGTAAGACGTCGTTCAGTTTTTGTTTCCACCAAAATAATTCTACTTTCGATTTTGTTTTGCAAAATTTTGTTTCTCTTTTTCTATTTTTATTCCGTTTTCCGTTTTTCAAAGAAAGATTGAAAACTACCCGCTCTATTTTCATCCCAAGGGGCTAGCATGGGAGTGCCGACAAAGAACTGGGCCAGCATCCCCAAAGACCGTTTGGGGTGCCCCGTGGAGACGCTCCTACATGTGCCACTAGCTGAAACTATAAATGGTGGAGAAGATGGAGTGACTACTTAGATTCTAATCCTGACACTGAGACAGGTAATATGTTGCGTTCATAACAAGGAAAACTGAAACCGATGTTTTGTGAGAAGAATACAAAGATGTGAGTAGCATTGAGAACTGTTTTTGTGTGAAAATGAATCAAATTATTAACTGAATCCTCTCCCAGTTAATGTGACACAATATATCTAAGAGATAAATGCAAACAAATTGCTACTAAGGCTAGTCCTAGTGGAAGTATCATAAGGAGTATCATGCATGCTACCTTGGCAAAAATCTGATGTGGCACCATAATTAATGAAGAGAGAGGTGTTAGTAGTATCATAATATGATACCGTATCATAGCTCGTGAAACTGGGTAATTTAATGACCAATACATCTCATACACACAATTGCATTGAGATTGTAGAAAAAATTAAATACAATGGTACTATGATACTACTAGATGATACTAACCACTAGAGAGGTAGTATTATATATAGAATCATATACATGATACTAGTAATATGATACTCCCACTATGACCAGCCTAATAGGAGCATTAAGTATGGTATTGGAAAACCGAAACCTTCATGTGTTAACACGGCTTATTCAGCTATACTATATCACTATCAGTTTCCCACACCAAAGCCAAATCAGTTCAAAACAGCTTGAATTGTTGAGTTCATTTACTGATAAACATCCGCTTCATCGGACAAAGGAGCAATCATTGACCCTATGCTTAACTTTTTTTCACAAAATCATAGAAGGCTTGATAAAAAAAATTCATATATGAGCCCGTAGAAACGGTCGATCACCCACGCTGTACAACTCAATTCAGGACACCTAGACTAGGGGAGCAGTTGGTGTAGCTCCCGAGCTCTAGCCTCCGCCCATGCTTTTGCTTTCGCTTTGGTCGTGCCCACGAGGGGGCTACCGAAGGGCACTCTTTGTTGAAGATAATTGCGTTCCTATGCTTCCAAATGCACCAAACCGTTAGCATAAGCAACGACAAGGTTCATTTGCGCATAAGACAAGGGTTGGAACGCACCACCAGCGTCCACCACTCCACATAGTCACCCTCAGCAACCGGAGGGTTTGCGACCGATCGGATCCAAGATAGGACCTCATGCCACACCATCCTTGAGAGCGGGCACCTGGTGAGGATGTGCGACATCATATCCTCTGACTAGTCACACAACACATAACACGGCTGGTGCAGTAGGTGACGGCACATGAGCCTCTCATCCATCCAGCATTTGTCCATGCACATGAGCCAGGCGAAGAACTTCACCCTAGGTGGGTGGCATCCAAGATCTCCAGTTCAACTCCCAAGATCTTGAGATAAGCTACCCTTGGAAGTAGGGATGGCAATGGGGCCCAAAACCAGCAAACCCGACGGGTACCTGCCTTAAACAAGGAGGGTTTTGGTAAAAAGTTAGACCCGCCAAGTCTAACGGGGCGGGTCTAGGGTGGCAAACACGTACCCGCAGACCCGTAAACCCGCTCTAAGACTTAATCCTATAACTAATTAGGGATATTAAAACTGAGTCAAAGAGGAGGCCTCTCATGAACTGGGCAGTTTTGGCCATCAGATCGCGCCATCTGTAGTTTTTTAGCCGTTGGATGGTCATCAAACACCTCGTGGACCGAATTATCCCTTAGGGATGCTTCTATCGGCATCAAATAGACTTTTAGTGGTTAATTGACCCCAAATGCCTACTCGGCCGCTACTTTATTTACTGGACCGTGGTATAAGGCGCCGTTGGCGCCGAGAAAATTTCCACCAAACACCATCTAATCTAGAAAGCAACTCAGGTGACAGAGGAATCACATACTCAAAAATCGTACGCACAGGATCAAGGAGCAACCTTCACGCCTGTGCATCAGTTGGTCGTCCGTTCTACACACTTATTTATTTTTGCTTGGAATATTGATTATTAAAACCACTTCTTTTCACTTCTTGCTAGCACAAGTACACAAGTACACAAATACAGGAGGGTTTGTGCCATATGTTTGTCTTTGGTTCATCCAACAACCAAATGAGAACAGAAAATAGAATCACAAGAAGAACAAGGAATATACTCTCTCTATTTAAAAATATAAGATATTAAGCAAATGTATCTAGATATATTTTAGTGTGTAGATTCACTTGAACCTATACACTAAAACATATCTAGATACATTAGGTTCACAAACTAAAACATCTTATATTTTCAAACGAAGGGAGTATATACTAACAAAAAGTTAACTGACGTAGATTAAAATGAACACCCAGCGTTCAGCTATTTTCACGTAAATAATGTTGCACAACAATTACCACCACATTAGCGCTACTAGGACTCTTCACATGCTCCTGGCCCCTTCTACATTCATGTGACGCCAATGTATGCTAGACACGACTTCGGCCTATACGGCTCCGAAGCAGAACCAGATATTCAACAGCCCAGAGAACCAACCCGTAGTTGGATGGTTAGAAGGGCAGTGACACCTCTAGCCCATGAGATTCAAACCCTAGGTTTGGTACTTTGTGTCTCATAAAAACGAAATATTCTTCAGTGGGAGGCGACGTTCCCGTCGATAGCGAGGCGTCTGTGGTGACTTCATCAAGCTCAAAACCTGTCGGATCAATCTTAAGACTCAGTCTTTCAGAGATGCTCATAGGGATAGGTGCATGTGTGTGTGTTCATAGAGGTGAGTGTATGTACGTATTTGTGAGCTTATGTGTTATATTACTGTACTGAGTTTCACAAAAAGAGATATACAATAACCCAACGAATAACTTTTAAATAAACCTAAACTATGATACATCTTTTTACAATTTAAATAGACTTTTACCATTTCATAACTATTTATATATTTCTAATAGACAGGTGCGCCCACATGATCTAGTAATCATAAGAATAACCACACGTCCCACACAACCACGCACGCACACCACACACACATGACATGCACGCGATGGAATATGGAGTCCTGGAGAGAACACACGCATACACGCATCCATTTCCATCAACCTCATCCCAATATCTCATCGTTTTCTTCCCACATGCACTAACGTCGCCCCTGTCTCACGCACTGATGGGCCATCATGACCCCGAACCCGACCGGATCACGAGTCTGATAAAAAATAAGACCCGACTAATTAAACGGGACGAGTATGGGGTGGCGAACCCAGACCCGAACCTGGCGGGTGCCATCCTGCTTGGAAGAGAGCGTTGTAGCAGGATTTGGACAAGTACTGTCCATCTGGAGTACACCGCCAGATGAGTTTGTCTAGTTCCCCTCTCAGGGATGCTGATCCTGGAATTGAAACTAGATTCGGTAGGCAGCTAGCGATGTCAAAATCTCGCCATGACACATACTTCCGGACAGCTTTGAGTGTATCCACTAGCTCTGAACTATAGCGAACCTGAATCTTAACATCGCTGACAACCGGCCACTGGAGAAGGCAACAGGGCAGTATAAGAGGAGAAAAAACAAACTTTTCATAATCAAGCCTCTGTTTTACATCCGTGTGCGGGTGTCCAATTTGCTTGTTGTAGTAGTCCAGTTCGACTCAGTTTGATTCGTACTACCAAACAATTCATAGAGATCTCCAAGATTTCCAGACGACCACTCAATGAACGCACTACCAGAGTAACTTACTGTTGCAAGTACTACTAGCTAGCATCTGAAACCCAACATCTGGAACTAACTGAAGAGCAGATGGCATGGAGTGATCAGGAGCAGATGGGGCAGAGGACGAGGCCGTTCTCGTTGCACTCGCCGCACCGCATCACCACGCCCCTCTGCCGCCCCTTCCCCACCACTCCGGCGACGACCTTCCGGCTTCCGGAGCAGTCGAAGCAGGGCAGGAACCTCATGCCGCCGCAGCCGTCGCAGCACCTTGTTCCTGGCCGCGCGCGGGGGAGGCCGTCGAGCAGCGGGCCCAGCGCGCCCTCCTCGTCCAGCCGCAGCACCTCCTCGGCGCCGCCCACGTGCCTCCCCCGCACGAACAGCCGCGGCAGGAGGAGGGGGAGTGACGGGGAGGGGAGGAGGGCGCGGAGCTCGTCCCGGAAGCCGCGGTCCATGGAGACGTCGCGCTCCCGGAAGGCGACGCCGTGGGAGTGCAGGGCCGCGCGCACGGCGTTGCAGGCCTCGAAGGTGTCGCGGAGGGCGCGGAGCGTCGTCGTGTAGAGAACCACGCTGCCCGGCGGGCAGCGGTGTTGGGGTGGAGTGGAGATGGGAGGGAGGCGGGCGGCGATGTTGCCGTCGATGGGGCGCAGCGGGGGGCGGATGGAGCGGGGCGGGCGGGGTTTGCCGTCGGTGTCCCTGGGGCGTGGGGGTTTGGCGGGGGTGGAGGGGTCGTGGAGGCCCGCCATGAGCTCCCACGAGTTGATGACCTCAGCCTCGGTCTCCGGCTGCTCGTCGGTTGCTGGTGGCCTGGGGCCGGACCTGGAGGGGAGCGAGAGCGGAGGGGGAGGCGGCGGCGTTGGAGGAGGTGCGGAGACGCCGATGATGCGGCGGTCGTCGTCCTCCAGGAACGTCGACGACGCGCAACCCATCGAACCGAGCTCGGAAGGCTCCGGGGGTTGTCGTGGAAGAAAGAAGAAGGGGGGAGAGGCTGTTCGTGGCTAGAGGATTCAAAATTTCAGTTTCAATTCCAACTTCCAAGGCAGCCGCTCCCTCGACCCTCGGTCGTGGTCTCGTGAAGCAATAATCAAGACGGCGCGGCGGGGCGGGACAGGACGAGACGTGGGTCGCTGCACCTGTAGAGAGTTAAAGCGGCAGCCACCTCGATGCTAGGCCCGCGGGCTCAAACCGTCAAACGCTCTCTTTGGCCGCCATGGGAAAGAACCATGGTCGATTCTGTACTTTTGGCGTTTTGGGATTGGTCGTAATTTCCTTGTCAGTTTGGAATTATTTGAGCTACTTTCTTTTTTGCATTTGTTCGAATTTTACTGTTTAAATTTAAGTTTGGGTGCGGCTACACCGATGTCGACGTTTTTACGAAAAATGAGGTCAGACATCTCACTAATATATCTATTTTTGGAATAGAAAAATAAATGAGTTTCAGTTTTATTCTAAACAGGGAATACACTAGTCAACCCTACTGCACGCACTCTATTCATATATAATTACGAAATCCAAAAATTTAAAATATTTTCTAACTCGAATCGTTTATTCTATTCAAAATCCGTTTTCACCGTTAGCCTTGTCGCGACAAGATCTTCGAAAGTAGATCTCATGTCGATATGTTTCGATAACTTTTTTGAAGAATGTAACTTTGTGAATGTTGTAACTTTGTGAAAGTTACATCGATCAAAGTTACATCCAATTTACAGAAAAGTTATATCCGAGTTATCAGAAAGTTACATCCAGTAAAAAGTTACATCTGAAATAGCAGAAAATGTTAAAAAATTCAGCAAAAAGTTACATCCCAGTTAGCAGAGAGAGTTACATCTAGTAAAAAGTTACATCCTAAAAAAAAAGTCATCGAAACATATCAACATGGAATCTAGTTTCGAAGATCTCGCCGTGACTAGTCCAGTTATGAAAACAGAATCTTATTTGAATAAACGGTTTGAGCCAAAAAAACATTTCAAATTTTTAGAATTCGTAATTAAATGCACACTGGAAACATGCAGTCCTACGGCATCGAGTTTTGGCCAGAACGAGGTAATTAAATGCACAAGTGGAGACGTAGGATGGTGATCATCTGGTCGTGAGGCGTGACCTCGGATTAGCGCAGATCAAGGTCAAACTGAAGATAGATTATGCATTTAAGTTTCCCTAATTCTCCGGCTTTGTCAATGTAATTGAAAAATAGGGAACCATTTTGCACCTTAGAATACACTAATGTAGGATTGGGATGGACGTTGCAGGTAAGAAGAATGTGTGAGGCTAAAATGACGTGTATTGGTTCTATGAGTTGCTAGAGCATCTCTAACTCTACTAAACACGCGAAAACTATATAAAAACCTAAATTTTAGGTTTTCGTAAAAATCTCACGCACTAGCAGAATCCATAAACTTCCGAAAACTGTATTTTTTTACCATCCGTCCGAACCCTAAATTCTCAGTGCGAGAGGCCAAACCGAGCATGCCCTATATCACTCACTTTGTTCGCGCACGAGGGACATTTCAGTGCGGGAGCCCACCGACACCGCTCCCGATCTCCCTCCCCACTCGCTCTTCGTCGCCGCCGCGCACCGGATTCGAAGCCATGGACCTCAGCGAGCTCCCACCCGTCGCTGGTGAGGTCAGGCAGGCTCAACAGCCTAGCCCCGCTGTCGGATTTGACTCTGGAGCTCCGCCGGCCAGATCCGTTGCCCCGATGATCATGGTCGGGGGCAACTCGAAGAGGAAGAGGTTGGGGAACAACAACGCCTCGCTTGCTGCTATTGTGTCGCCAACGGCCCAGCCCAAGCCACGTGAGGTCAAAAAGATGAAGCAGCATGTGCACCGTGCAGGACTCCCTCCCATCGCTCATCCTCCGCCCGTCGCCGCTTAGCATCTACACATCGGTCAGCAGCTGATCATCGCCGCTACATCATGTTCCCTCATGGTCCACCCGCAGGACCCCTTTGAAAGAACATGTGTGCCCCCATGTGTGGTTTTGGTAATTAATGATAATCTTTATGAACTTATGTTCGCATTGAGTTTTACTTGTAGGATTTGTCCATAGGCGATGCTTGAACCATATGTTGGCTTCAAGGTTGGAAGAAGAAGAAAGTGAAGAAGATCAAGTGTTGATTAAGGTTTCAAGGAATGATCCGGAGATTGGTCAAGTAGAAGTTGAGCCTATGGCAAGTGTGTCTTGAATAATAAGATGATCTCAAGTGTAGATTGTCATCCATATGGTGATCATGGATATGTGAAGATATGCCTAAAAGAGAGGCTCTTCCATAGTAGGGTATGGGGGAGCAAATTCCAAGTCTTCACCAAGCTAGCGCAATCAAGAAAGGTGTTCTATCTTGTGGTGTAGAAGATCGTCATCAACAACATCAAGTGGAATATACACAAGGAAAATGTTTGATCTTGATAGGGTTTCTTTCTTACCAGTCTCTTGGTGTTAGTTGGGTAGACCGGTTTATAGGATAGATAACCGTACTATCAAGAGGGGCTCTCGAGTGAGTAACTTGATCATATCCCTCGGTGTGAGCTCAATCCTTTGCATACTTGTCATCATCTTTCTTGGTTCTTATTTGGGTCTTACTCATGTGAGTATTTAGAGCTTGTTTTAATCTCCATGACAACTCAAGTTCATCAAAAACGAATTTCATATGCATTCTCTATTGTGTTTTCGATGTTGGAGGTTTTACCCGTTCGCCTTTTTGAGACAGGTTAAACCTTTCGTCATTTGGTTCTATCCTACCTTGCTGTACTATGATGTTTCTATGGATGATCTTGTAGAGCTCATTGTCCTCTTTAAAACGATCCTGAGATCATCAAAAATGGAGTCCGGATGTAAAAGTTATGATTGTTTCAGTTTCGTTGTTTATGCCAGTTTTCAGGGGGCGGATTTTCCGGCCCGATTTTCGGAAAATAGCTAAGTACTTTGAGGCATGGCTCCCAGTAACAGGGGCGGATTATCCGGGCCTTCGAGGGCGGATTATTCGGCCCAAATATCCGCCCCCTATACAGAGGGCCGTGCCGCTAAGTCCTTAGCCATATTTTGGCCCGGGGAACCCGGAATATCCGGGGGAGGGGCAGATTATCCGGCCTGGGAGGTCCCAAATAGTCATATTTCGTTGGGGAGGGGTATAAATAGACCTCTTCTTCCTCCTTAGGCTTGTTGCTTGCATTCTCTCTCTCCTCCATTGTTTTGACCTTCAAGATCTTGCAAATACTCTCAATCCCTACCATATTTATTGAATCTTCTTGGGGGATTTGAAAGGGGGATCTAGATCTACAACTCCACCAATCCATCTCTCCTCTATGTGAGGGGAACATATTGGGATCTAGATCTTGGGGTTTCTTTTGTGGATTTCCTCTTGTGTTCTTCCTCTCTTATTCTCCCACTAGCTTTTGTAGCTTTGGTGGAATTTGGGAAAGAAGGACTTAAGCACTTCTTGTGTTCTTGCCATTGCATTTGGTGCATCGGTTTGAGTTCTCGATGAGGATTCGATTGGGTGAAAGGTGAGAAGCTTTTTACTCTTGGGTTCTTGGAACCTAGACGGTTTAGTTGTTTTGCAGGTTTATGGATTACTTGGGCCCTCCAATTAAGTTGTGGAGCTTTCCCCGAGCTTGTTTATTGGGAGCCTCCAATTGAGTTGTGGAGAAGTGCCCCAATCTTTGTGAGAGGTTACGGATTGCCACCGACAAGTGCACCGATAGTGAAGAAGTGAACCAGGCCTTTTATGGCGAGGTTCACAGGAGAATAGGGTGAGGCCTCTTGTGGCGTGGTGGTCTTAGTACTGCCCACCCCTCCAACAAGGCATACTCTCTTTATGATGGAACTCGGTAATAAACCATCGTCTCCGCGTGCCTCGGTTATCTCTATACCCGAGCTATTTACTTATGCACTTTACTTTGTGATAGCCTTTGTGCTTGAAGTCTTATATCTAGCTATCACATAGTTGTTTTTTTTGCTTAGCATAAGTTGTTGGTGCACATAGGTGAACCGTAGTTTATATAGGTTTTGTGCGTGACAAAGTAAACGCTAGTTTTATTCCGCCTTTGTTAAGCCCTTCTCGTAAAAGTTTTAAACCGCCTATTCACCCCCTCTCCTCTAGGCGGTATTTGTATCCTTTTCAATTGGTATCAGAGTGTGGTCTCTCATTTTAGGCTTCACCAACTTGAGAGTAAAGATGTCTGCTATGGGGTTAGTGCATAGTGACATTTTCATATTCGATGGCACATATTATGAGATTTGGAAAATTCGTATGTTTAATCATTTTCGGGCCATGGACCAAATTTGTAGCAAATTATAGATATAGGTTTTTATCCTCCAATGGATTTCCTAAATCTATCTTGTGAGGATGAGAAAAACTTATATCTCAATGTTCAAGCTTCTCATGTGCTTGTTAATGCTTTGAGCCATGTAGTTACTTATTCTATCACACCTTTTTGGAGCGCTCATGATTTATGGACAAAACTTCGAGATAAATATGATGTGTCCAATAATATTGAGGATGATGGTATTGCTTTCACTTCCGTCTGTGATGAGTTCTCATCTTCATCCACTTCACCAAAGTGTGGCAAGACACAAGGTAATGATATGGTGAGTGGTGATGAAAATTACAATGTTGATAGTAGGCTTATTTTTGATGATCCTTCATCTATATCTCATTGGAATGCTTCATCTTTGGACATAAACACTTCTAGCACTATATATGATTTACATGCTCGTGTTGATAGTCCTTGCATATCATGTGTAAGTTTCTTGAATGAATATCATGATGATATGCTTACTATACCTTGTTGCCATGATAAAAATGCTTCTATTTTCTCTAGTTGTTGTGTGTCTAACAATGTAGGGGAAACCTAATATTCTATGGGTCAAGACAAGATCTTGAATGGAGCTTCAAGTAATTCTTAATCATCATCTCATAGTACCCACCTATTCCTTATGGCTAAGGCTTCAAAGGTATCTCCTACTTTAGAATCCAATACCTCTTGTGATGATGAGGACGAGGATAATGAGGAAGAAGAGATTGATGTTGATTATTTACATGAAAAGGGTGAGATTGTTTATCATGCTCTTGTTAAGAATAATATTGCTTGCTCTAACTTTGTTGAAATCTTGGGTTTTGCTATTGAAAGCAAATAATGTATTGATAAGTTAGAAGCTCAAGTTGAGGAGCATGAGAACACGATTGACAAAATGAGTAGCCTTGAGCGTGAGTACGCTAATGATATTGCTAATCTAAATGAATCTCTTGAAGAAGCACAAGCAACCAAAGAATCTATTGAGGAGACATTTACTCTAGAAGTGTCTAAAGTAAAGGAACCCCATAATAAAGCTCTTGAGGTGGCAATTGCTCTCAAAATAAAATATAATGATCTTGCCAAGTTGTCTTCTTCTATTGCTAATTATAATAATGCTTGTGCTACTAACTCTATTTCTTATGAAGCATCTATTTTGAAGGAGAATATTAAGCTAATGGCTCAACTTGCTTTGCTAACTAGCAATTATGGGAAATTGGAAGAAAGTAATGTTATGCTATCAAGCTCTCATGAGGATCTTCTAGCCTCCCATGATAGGCTAAAGTTGGATCATGAGGATATTGCGTCAAAGGTAACATCTAATGAGCTTCATGTGGACATTAGCACTACAACCACAACAAATGTCATACTTCCATGTGCTAGTTCTAGTAATTCATCATCTCATATTATTGCTACATATTGTAATGAATTACATTCATTGCCTTGTTGCTCTAACAATGAAGCATCTACTTCTTCTAGTATTTTTGTTGATACTAACCATGTAGAGGAAATCAATGAGCTCAAGGCTCAAGTCACTTCTTTGAAGAATGACTTGAAAAATAGTCATGAAGGGAAGTACAAAATTGACAAAATGTTGAGTATGCAAAAATCCCCCAATGACAAGAGTGGGCTTGGATTCAAATCCAATGTCAAGAACAAGTCGACTAACCATAAGAAGTTCAAGAGCAATAAGAAGAAGGGACAAGAACAAGTAAAGAATCCAGCCAACATTGTTTTCTTCAAGTGCAAAATTGAACGGAACCATGTTAGATCTTGCCCTTTGAAGAAGAAGCCTCTTGGTGAGAGAAAAAATGGAAGCGGCCTAAATTTCAAGTTCACGATCTACCTCAAGTTGAAGAAAGACCACTTCCCAAGAAGAATCGAGCTAATACTCCCATGGTGGAGAAATCAAGTGAGAACAAAGGGAAGAAAAGAACTTGCTACATATGTCGTGAGAAAGGTCACCTCTATTCTTCATGCACTATTGGTAACTCCTCATCCAACCCTATCATGATTGATGATGTTTATTCTCTTCGTATGGATGAGGTTGACAATGTGCTTGCCAAATATGTTGGTTCCCAATGTGGTGTCAATAAAAGAACCATATGGGTTGCCAAGCCTATTGTGACTAACTTCTTAGGACCCAACTTGGTTGGGAACCAACAAGCTAAAACTTAATCAATAGGTGTTGGTGGAGGGCATTGGAGACTTGGCTACATCATGAAGAATTAAGGGAACTTCATCAATTATATTATCTCAAGCCAAGTCATTTATATTATCTTATCTCTATCATATATCTATTGTTTCTCTTTGCAGTAACATGTTCTCAACTCATTTACATTGAAAGTTACTTGCCCTTGTGCACGTGTTGGTTTTGTACCTTGCATGTCTTTTTATATGTTGTGCATAACCACTTACTTATCTTGAGTTATCAAGTTTATTTGTGTATGTTGGCTTGCACCATGTACTTGTTTTTTTTTGTGTTGAGGCTTTATTGAATCTACATGTTATCTCATTTTTGGATATTTCTTTGACTTGAAATCGTTTAGTGCTCTATTTGATGTAGGTAGAGATGACGATCCCATGTGGGTGCATTTTGTATTCAAATCAACGAAAAAATAGCGCGCTAATTTAAATAGCGTGGGCTTCAAAAAAGTTCTACGAACGCTATAGCGTGCTAATAGCGCGCTATTTTTCAAAATAGCGTTTCACAAAAAAGTATGAAAAAACAGGATTTCAGCAGCTACAAAATCACAGATATAGCAATCTGCAGCTATGAAACCACAAATATAGCATTCTGTAGCCAAACATCAACTAAAGATAGTTCACATAGTCCATAACTCCATATCACATAGCCCAAATCTAGGCGGAGGCGCGTTGATTCTAGGCGGATCCTCCGTATCCGTCGTCACGGCGTCGCCTCTCTAAGGTAGTGGAGGAGACGATTTGGGAACTGACGTTCTGGGTGTTAGCCATTTAGGGTTAGTTGGATTAGAGATTTAGGATAGGCCACTGGGCTAGAATGGGGAATGGGCTACTAAAAATCAACAGAAAAAATAGCGTCGCTACGAGGTAACGTCAAATAGCACGAATAGCACCGTATTTAGTGTGTGTAGCGCCGTAGCGCCCTTGGAATACATAGCGTAGCGTCCAGCTCCTGAAAATGCTATAGCGACGCTAATAGCATTAAATAGCGCACTATTTTTTTCGTTGATTCAAATGCAAAATCTTAAATAATGCACTAATCATGGGGGAGTTTTCCTATATTGTATAGAACACTCCTTTTATGCTTCTTCACAACATGTTTTGCTCCATATCGTGTTTTATGTCTTTGGAAGATAAATATTTTTTTGGTACTTTGTGACATCTTGATAAGTGTTGAGAGTTTGGTGTGGTTTTTGAAACCTTTATCGTTTTTGGAGTTAGCTTTATCTCATTCCTTGTTAACTTTTTGACCTTTTAGAATGAGATAAATTCTTAAGCATTTGTGTTTTTTTCTATCTCTTGATCTTTGTTTTTTTGCGTAGTTCATTTGTTGAACATGTGGTCTTTCATGAGTTGATTTGGTGTTATTTGATATAATTTGAACAACCTTTTATCGTGTCACACTTTGGTGTTTCTTCTTGGTTTACTTGGTATTTTGTTCAAATTGTATCTCCTTTGGTTCTTGAAAGTATTGTGCATGCAATTTAGTAAATGTATATATTATGGTGTGCTTGCTTTACTTGATCCAATATATAGAGTAAACTCCACAAAATCGTAATTGGCTAAGATGTGCATGAAATTCAATTCCATATCAATATGCACATATTTATGTGGAGTCTCTCCTATGTATTATAGTTGCTCTAACCACTTTGGACCCAATAAGTTTGGGGACTATACTGTACTTGAATTTTGTTTTACGTACATTGGAGGTGCATTGGATGCTTGTCTCTTTCATAAGGAATAAGTCATGACTCAATGATAATTAGAGACAAGCAAGGATGATCAACAAACTCCTATCTACTTCATCACACCAATGATATCTCGGTAACAAGTATCTCTTACTCATGCATACATATATTGCTCCAACCTCTTGTAGGTTGAGTCTTGGCATGAATTTTTGTGTTTGAAATTTTTGTGGTTCTTGCTATGGTTTTAAAGAAAACTCTTTATTGCATATGTGAGTAAGTTTAGATGAGGACATATAATTGGGACTATACAAAATCATGATTCACCAATCCCAAATTTGTCAATCTAGCGATTATTTTGCCTATCTCTTCCTCAAGTACTCTCATGTGCAATATTGATGAATTTGAAAAGTTGATTTGTTCTTTGTGATACTTGTTGCCTTTCTTAATACATTCTAACTATCTCTTTTTCCCTTAGTGATAGTTGTGATATATTTGATATGTTTATGGTTGAAGTTCATCAATATACAATAAGAGAAAATTGAGCCGTTTGGCCATGCTATCAAGCAAAGATCTTATTAGTGTATTGATGGCTTTGTTTTGGATATCATGATCTATTTTTATCTATTTTGTGTGTACGTGTTTATTTGTGGATAAATATCTTCGTGAGATTGTTTACTTATAAACCTATACACATGAGAGATTTTACTTCTCTATTTTTGATATCTTCTTTGTTTCGCGTGTGTTGTATGGTCATACTAAGCAATATCATTCAGTGAAGACTATGTTGATGCTCGATGATCATGCTTGCATTAGTATTATACTATGCTTTGTCATGCCTCTCACACATCCTTGTGGTTGAGCCTACTATTATGTTGTATCTTACTTGTTGCTCAACCATTTGTTTATTGCAAGTTTTATGCCTTGGTATATGCTCTTTTGTACATAGTTGGGTTTTAAATAATATCGAGGGAGTGAGGTGCCATGTTTGTCCATATTGTATTCAAATGCAAAAAAAAATTGCACAAACCTTGGGGAGCCTCCTTGTATTATATAGAACACTCTCTTTTCAATCTTATCATAATATCTATCTTTCATTTGGTATGTTGTTTTTGTCAAGTGGTTTTTTGGATCTTTTGATTGCTTGCTTCATTTGTTGATGGTTCTTCACCTTGTTAATTTTTTTTGCAATATTTTGATCCTCAATATTGTTTGACCTCCTCCTAAGTATTCGTCATTGGATACGTGCATTTTATTCCACTCACACTATGAGAAATGTACACATTTTGAAGGAATTATCACTCTATTGGCTGTCTAGAGCTTTTCACCCATTTTGGCAATCGATACCAATGGGGGAGAAGTTTTGGAGGGTTTAAGGGAAGTTGGTTTCATGCTTTGATTTTGTTCTTAAGCATTTTCCTCTCATGCTCTTGCATCTTTGTTGTAGCTTTGCACGTTGAATACATAGATATAAACCCTCTCAAAGGGATTGTCATCAATTACCAAAATGGGGGAGATTGAAAGAACATGTGTGCCCCATGTGTGGTTTTTGTAATTAATGACAATCTTTATGGTCTTATGTTTGCATTGAGTTTTACTTGTAGGATTTGTCCATAGGCAATGCTTGAACCATTTGTTGGCTTCAAGGTTGGAAGAAGAAGAAAGTGAAGAAGATCAAGTGTTGATCAAGGTTTCAAGGAATGGTCCGGAGATTGGTCAAGTATAAGTTGAGCCTATGGCAAGTGTGTCTTGAATAATAAGATGATATCAAGTGTAGCTTGCCATCCATATGGTGATCATGGATATGTGAAGATATGCCTAAAAGAGAGGCTCTTCCATAGTGGAGTATGGGGGAGCAAATTCCAAGTCTTCACCAAGCTAGCGCAATCAAGAAAGGTGTAGAAAATCGTCATCATCAACATCAAGTGGAATATACACAAGGCAAATGTTTGATCTTGATAGGGTTTCTTTCTTACCGGTCTCATGGTGTTAGTTGGGGAGACCGGTTTATAGGACAGATAACCGTACTATCAAGAGGGGCTATCGAGTGAGGAACTTGATCATATCCCTCGGTGAGAGCTCAATCCTTTGCATACTTGGCATAATCTTTCTTGGTTCTTATTTGGGTCTTACTCATGTGAGTATTTAGAGCTTGTGTTAATCTCCATGACAAGCTCAAGTTCATCGAAAACGAATTTCATATCCATTCTCTATTGCGTTTTCGATGTTGGAGGTTTTACTAGTTTGTCTTTTTGAGAGAGGTCAAACCTTTCATCATTTGGTTCTATCCTACCTTGCTGGACTATGATGTTTCTCTGGATTATCTTGTATATAGCTCATTGTCCTCTTTAAAACGATCCCAAGATCATCAAAAACAAAGTCTAGATGTAAAAATTATGATTGTTTTAGTTTTGATGTTTCTGCCAGTTTTCAGGGGGCGGATTATCCAACCATTGGGGCGGATTATCCGGCCCAATTTTCGGAAAACGGATAAGGACTTTGAGGCATGGCTCCTAGTAACAGAGCGGATTATCCGGGCCTCCAGGGGTGGATTATCCGGTCCAAATATCCGCCCCCTATACAGAGGGCCGCGCCGCGAAGTCCTTAGCCATATTTTGGCCTGGGGAACCCGGAATATCTGGGGGAGGGGCGGATTATCCGGCCTGGGAGGTCCCAAACGGTCATATTTCGTTGGGGAGGGGTATAAATAGACCCCTTCTTCCTCCTTAGGCTGGTTATTTGCATTCTCTCTCTCATCCATTGTTTTGACCTTCAAGAGCTTGCAAATACTCTCAATCCCTCCCATATTTATTGAATATTCTTGGGGGATTTGAAAGGGGGGATCTAGATCTACAACTCCACCAATACATCTCTCCTCTATGTGAGGGGAACATATTGGGATCTAGATCTTGGGGTTTCTTTTGTGGATTTCCTCTTATGTTCTTCCTCTCTTATTCTCCCACTAGCTTTTGTAGCTTTGGTGGAATTTGGGAAAGAAGGACTTGAGCACTTCTTGTGTTCTTGCCATTGCATTTGGTGCATCGGTTTGAGTTCTCGGTGAGGATTCAATTGGGTGAAAGGTGAGAAGATTTTTACTCTTGTGTTCTTGGAATCCTAGATGGTTTAGTTGTTTTGCAGGTTTGTGGATTACTTGGGGCCTCCAATTAAGTTGTGGAGCTTTCCCCGAGCTTGTTTATTGGGAGCCTCCAATTGAGTTGTGGAGAAGTGCCCCAATCTTTGTGAGAGGTTACGGATTGCCACCGACAAGTGCACCGATAGTGAAGAAGTGAACCAGGCCTCTTGGGGCAAGGTTCACAGGAGAATAGGGTGAGGCCTCTTGTGGCGTGGTGGTCTTAGTACCGCCCACCCCTCCAACGAGACATACTCTCTTTATGGGAGGAACTCGGTAATAAATCATCGTCTCTGCGTGCCTCGGTTATCTCTATACCCGAGCTATTTACTTATGCACTTTACTTTATGATAGCCTTCGTGCTTGAAGTCTTATATCTAGCTATCACATAGTTGCTTGTTTTGCTTAGCATAAGTTGTTGGTGCACATAGGTGAACCGTAGTTTATATAGGTTTTGTGTTTGACAAAGTAAACACTAGTTTTATTTCGCCTTTGTTAAGACCTTCTCGTAAAAGTTCCGCCTATTCACCCTCCTCTAGGCGGCATCTATATCCTTTTCACCCTTGGCTGGTGCCTTATACGTCGTAAACGTATCTATAATTTATGATGTTCCATGCTTGTTTTATATTAACTATCTTATGGTTTGTCTACATTTTGAGATACTTTTATGCATTTTCTGGAACTAACCTATTAACAAGATGCCGTAGTGCTAATTGCCTGTTTTCTACTATTTTTGGTTTCAGAAAAGCTCGTAAAAAAATATTCTCGAAATTGGACGAAACGAAAGCGAAACCTCCTATTTTTCCCGACACGAAGACGGAGTCCAAAGCAGAGATGGAGGAGGGCCAAGGGCTGGCCACACCACCTGGTGGCGTGGGCCAGGCCAGGCCGCGCCAGGGGGTGGTGTGGGCCCCTCAGGACTCCATCGACCTTGCCCCTTCGCCTATATATTCCCCCCGGGACGAAAACCCTAAAGACAAGATCAGAATTCCACGAAAAGTTCTGCAGCGCCACCGCCACCGAAGAGGAGATTTGGGCGACAGAAGTCTCTGTTCCGGCACCCTGCCAGGATGGGGAAGTGCCCCAGAGCCATCTCCATCGACTCCACCGCCATCTCCATAGTCGTTATTGATTCCCATGATGAGGAGGGAGTAGTTCTCTCTCGAGGATAAGGGCTCTACAAGTAGCTATGTGTTCATCTCTCTCTCTATGCGTGATCTTATTGAGATCATGAGCTTTGTGATCTATAGATCTATTCTGCTACTCAAGTGCTTTAATTAATCTCTGCTTATCCCCATGTGTGTGAAGTTGACAGTGTGCACAAGGTGTGGCACTTTGGCTAAGGTTACATAAATACTTATCATGAGTATAATTTGAGTTGGATGTCTCTATGAGATTATGGTGTTTGTCGGAACCATCTAGTGCTCAAGGTGATAGTGAGGGTTTATCTAGATGGGGAATGCGAACTTTAAGGTGTGCTTTTATAGCCCTACATCGTCCAACTGGAGAGTAGTTCAGGATAGAATAATGAAGAGAAGATATTTATATGAGAGTGTCCACTAGTGAAAGTATGATCCCTAGGCCTTGTTTCTAAGCATTGAAACACCGTTTACAATTAATTATGTTACATGTTTGCTTACTGCTACTCTTATTTCAGATTGCAATTACCACTTATAATCATCCATATTACTTGTATTTCACTATATCTTCGCCGAACTAGTGCACCTATACACCTGACAAGTGTATTGGGTGTGTTGGGGACACAAGAGACTTCTTGTATATTGATTGCAGGGTTGCTTGAGAGGGATACCTTTGACCACTTCCTCCCTGAGTTCGATAAACCTTGGGTGATCCACTTAAGGGAAACTTTCTGCTGTTCTACAAACCTCTGCACTTGGAGGCCCAACACTGTCTACAAGAATAGAAGCGTGCATAGACATCAAGCTATTTTCTGGCGTCGTTGCCGGGGAGGTAAGGTAAAAGGTACTCACATCTTCTGGCTACTAAGCTATCTTCTAGTACTGTAGCTGGTGTGTGAGTGCTCGAAGTTATTTCCTTTAGATTCTGCAATTATATCTTTTTGTGTTGGGGGTACGGTAGGGTAACACCAGGGTATAAGGAAAGTTAGCGAGTGCAATGCACAGTCAAAGCAAGTGCTGACCGGGTCACCTCAAGGCAGGCCGAACCACGGAGTGACCCGGCCCATGGAGCATCTCCTTGACTATGGTCCGGCCGGCATAAGATATATGCCGGCCATGTTTATCTAGATGTTTTGCAGGTAACTTGATAAGCCAGATTAGCTATATGCTAGCCAGACTATCTCGTGGTTTCCAAGAGAAGGAATCCCCCGCTGGTCAAAAGGTCGCTTTATTAGCTGTAGCATGAGAGAAGCAAAATAAAGAAGAGGACCAGCGGGTCAGCGGTGACCAAGGTGACGCAGGCAATGCCGGATGACGTGGCTCGTGTTTGGTGACGCTTAAAGACAAAGATTACGCAGTGGGTTATGTCCAAAGCCTGGACGAGCCGTTAAAGAGAATAAAGGAGCATCTAGCTTTAGGCGAGGAGCATATTCGCAGAATATGCTGCCACGTGTGCCCTAGAATTGTAACCCAGGCTCCCCTATATAAGGAGCACCGGGGCCTCCATAGAAGGGGATCGATCATTTTCTCTGTCTAAGGTAGAACTCTAGAGCTAGTTGGTAGGGAGTAAGAGACATGGTCTCCTTCTTCCCGAGAGCTTGAAGAGCATTTGTAAACACCATTGATAGAGAGAATACAAGAACATCTGTGCGTGGAATCACCATGTTGTCCCTCCCTGGATTCCCCTAGCACTCATTGGCCCCATCTTTAGCCTATCCATGGCATTTACCGTGCCACCACCACGACAGTTGGCGCCCACCGTGGGGCTAGCGGTGCTAGCAGGGGTGAAAATCCAGATGGGAAGCTTCTCCAGCACCGACGAGCACGTCGTCTCCGGCTTGGTTCAGCGCTTTGGAGCGCTGGACTATGTCAGCGACAATGCAGGAAGCTTCGGCAGGCACCCTCCTCCGCGCAACGACGTCTTCATCAAGCTTGACGCGCACAAGATCTACGTTGGCATGGACGAGTCATGCGTTCATCCGTGGCACATCATTGAGGGAGGCGAACCACTTCTCAGTGCAACTCGTGGACTGTGTATCACTCGTCCCACTAGCAGCGTTGAGGTCCTAATGACCGCACCTAACGCGGAACCAAGCAAGGGCCCGGCGCCAGAGCCGAAGGTAACACCAAAGTAGACTAGATCTAGGTTTCCTCCACTAGAAAGGCCAGAGAATGTGCTCCAGCAAGCAATAGATAGCCTAGCAACGCCAATAGCACCTGTGGTAGATCCGACTCAGGCACAAGCTGAGTTAGAGGAAACTAGGTGGAGGATGTTAGCTGGGGCAAAGAAGGTAGCAGAGCTGCATCAGTCTTTGAACATCACCTTGAGAGAATATGCTAAGGCAAACCGCATAGATGGAGTGAAAATCCGAGGTAGGAACCCGATCACTGATATTGACAAGGAATACGAGCCTACGCTGGGTCAGATAACCACAATAGTAATAGGAGGGCTGGATCGGTACAGTACCCCGGCAAAGAACCTCAGGGAAGCAAACGCGGCCGCATCCGAGTTGGAAGGTTTAACTGGAGAGGCACGGCAAAGGCAACAAGAGAGAGTAAATCACTAGCTGAGAGTTGCTTTCCAGCAAAATGAAGAAATGAACAAGGCAAACCCGGCACCACCAGGAGCGTCACAGGTGGTACATTCGGCCAGGAATAACCCGACAATATCCAGAGGAGCCGCGTCATCTCCGGGTCACAATCCCAGGAGAGAAGAAGTAGTAAACTTCAGGAGAAGAGACAAACAGATGGTTCCCTATGATCCAGTAAGGGTCGGAAAAGGCAAAGTTGTGCAAGTTGATGAAGATCGGCACAGTACCAGGCGAGGTGTGGCCGGCCGAGGTAACCATGACCAAGGCAATGCCGGTCAGAGAAATGCTGCCAACGACAATGCCGGACAGCGTGATCCCGTGGAAATAGGGCAAAATGTACCTTGGCAGCAGCAACAACATGCACCTCGGCAAGAGGGGAGTGCAGGACAAGTAGCACAACAACAAAATGCTTGCCCAGATCAGGAGAGATACAATGATGGTTATTCGGCTATGATCAACGACGGATACCCCAGACCAGATCACCACATAATTGGGTCAAGGCTGGGAAGCAGGAACTTGCAGCCGGATGATGCGAGGCTGAAATTGGATAGAATTTATAGGTCGGAGCTAATTGAGGTACAAGGTCCACTGGGTTCAGCATGCTTTGGACCCCGGATCATGAAGGAACCACCAGTGCCGAACTTTTAGCTGGCCAGAGGAACCCGGACCTATGATGGTAGTACTAGGCCAGAAGATTGGCTAATTGATTACGCGACAACGGTCAAGATTGCAACAGGAAATTTGAGATGGGCAGTAAGATATGTGCCACAGATGCTGGAGGAACCAACGAGAGTTTGGCTGAACAATTTGCCGCCAGGAAGTGTCAACTGTTGGCTGGATTTCGAGGAGTTGTTCGTTAGCAACTTCTCAAGCACTTACAAGAGGCCCAATAGGCCACAGACCCTGGCGCTATGCCGGCAAAGACCGAATGAGCCATACCGAGACTTCCTGACTCGGTGGTGCAACGTGCGTAACTCGTGCGAGGGAGTAATTGAATCACAAGCTATTGCATGGTTCGCTCAGGGATGCAGATATGGAAGTATGCTATGGCAAAGGCTACAGCAAGACAGGCCAACCACTTTGGCTGAGACAATCCGGATCGCGGATTTGTATGCCTTGGGAGATCCAATGCAGCCTCGGCTAATGTTGAGCGAGGCAAACAAGGAATATTACAATCGAGATGGCTCCGGATCATCAAGGAGGAATGATTTTCGAGGAAAGAGAAGGGATGAGCACCCCGGATTACCGATATAACTCGCGACAGGTAGCTGCGGTAGACCGAGATCAACCTAATGCCGGTGCCAGCCAACGCCAAAAAACTAGAGGACAAAAATGGCAGCAGAGAAACAAAGGGAAAAAGCCTTGGACCCCAGAGCAGAAAAATCAATGGCAAGAGCGAAAAGATAGACCGAGGTATACGTTCGAGTCCATGTTGGATCAACCTTGCAAGTTCCATACACCAAGCCCGAATAGTCTGACAAATCATACAACCCGGCAATGTGAATGGACGAGAAAGTTAGAGCAGGGCGGTTTAGGGAATGCTCAGGCACCTCGGAACGAAGCACCTAGGAATGAGGTACCACGGCCACCGTTGCTAACAGGGGGGAATGGACAGCAACTGATGTTGCCACCGCCTCCACCGAGGTATGAGAGTCAGGAAAGAAGAGATGCGGTACATTAGGTAGGCAATAACTAGCAGCAAGGTCAGAGTTACCATGAGAATGAGGGACGAAACGAGTACAGGGAGCATCATCAAAACTACTGTGTGTTTACCATAGAAGAAAATGATAGGAAAAGCTTGCAGCGCAGGCATATGGAGGTAAACGCAGTAATGCCGGCAGTAGTGAGATACATGCCCTGGGCAGATCAGGAGATCACATGGAGTATCAAGGATCACCCAAAGATCATGCCTAGCCCTGGGACCTACGCTTTGGTCCTGGATCCAATGTTCATCGGGCCAAATCTCAATGTGAGGTTTTCCAAGGTACTGATCGACAATGGCAGCAGTATCAACATTATGTACAAGGATACCATGCACAAGTTGGGAATAACAGAGAACATGTTACAAGCAACGAGGACCACCTTTCATGGCATTGTACCGGGTATTTCCTGTGAGCCAATTGGTAAGGTCCGGGTCGATGTGTTATTCGGCACAAGAGATAATTGCCGGACTGAAAATTTGGAGTTCGAAGTGGTGAATCTGGAGAGTGCCTATCACACGTTACTCGACAGGCCAGTGCTGAACAAGTTCATGGAAACTACCCACATCAGTTACCTTAAGATGAAGCTTCCCGGGCCAAGGGGCGTAATAACTGTATCAGGGGACTTCCGGTGTTCGATCTAGTGCACCTCAGCCGGATCTAACTTAGCCGAGTCACTTGTGATAGCTCAAGAAAAAAAAGGAAGATACTGGAGGTCGCGGCATTGGCTCAATCCGCGCAACAGCATATGCCGGCTCTGACCAACCCGCACGGGAGCGTATCATTCCAAGCAACCAAGGACACAAAGAAAGTGCCAATCGATGATCAGTTCCCAGAGCGAACCGTAACCATTGGTGTTGGGTTAAGCAACAAATAGGAAAGCGAGCTCGTCAACTTCCTTCGTGAGAATCGGGATATCTTTGCTTGGTCTACTCAGGATCTGCAAGGTGTACCGAGGGAGTTGGCTGAGCACTCATTAAACGTAAGACCCGGGGCTAAGCCGGTAAAGCAACCTCTCCGGTGTTTCACCGAAGACAGAAGAAAATTCATTGGGGATGAAATAGCTAGGCTCCTAGCGGCCGGATTTATCATGGAAGTACTCTATCCGAATTGGCTCTCTAATCCGGTGCTTGTGGAAAAGAAGAAAGATGATCCGAACGTGGCTGTGGTATGGCGCATGTGCATTGATTACACGAACCTGAATAAGGCGTGTCCCAAAGATCCATTTCCACTCCCTAGGATAGATCAAGTCGTAGACTCAACAGCCGGATGTGAGCTACTGTCATTCATTGATGTGTATTCTGGTTTCCACCAGATACCCCTGAATCCGGATGATCAAATAAAGACTGCATTTATTACCCCATACGAGGCTTATTGCTATCGCACTATGCCGTTTGGACTACGTAATGCAGGAGCAATGTACCAACGTTGCATGCAAAAATGTTTACATGACCAAATAGGTCGGAACATGCAAGTTTACGTAGATGATGTGGTGATAAAAACTAAGGAAAGCAATACGCTCCTCGATGATATCCGGCAAACATTCGCGAACTTGAGAAGATTCCGAATGAAGCTAAACCCGGAGAAGTGCACCTTTGGTGTGCCCGCTAGAAAGTTACTCGGTTTTTTGGTATCTAGCCATGGCATTGAAGCTAACCCGATGAAAATCCGGGCCATAGAGAGAATGGAACTGCCAAAATGCCTTAATGATGTGCAGAAGTTTACTGGTTGCTTGGCATCGTTGAGTCGGTTTGTATGTCGATTGGGAGAGAAGGCCTTGCCCCTCTACCAATTAATGAAAAAGGCAGATAAATTCACATGGACGCCACAGGCGGACCTTGCATTTTGAGAGTTGAAAAAGATGTTATCTACTGCGCCGATCCTAGCAGCACCACTACCTAAGGAGCCAGTGTTGCTCTACGTAGCCGCGACCAACCAAGTCGTAAGTGCAGTAATCGTAGTGGAGTATGAAGAGGAAGGAAAGTCGGTGCAAAGGCCGGTGTACTATCTGAGCGAGGTATTGTCAGTTTCAGAACAGAACTACCCTCACTATCAGAAGATGGCGTACGGTGTATATATGTCGGCCAAGAAACTCAAACACTATTTTGAGGAATATCCCATCAAGGTGATATGTGAGGCACCCATTTCGGAGATTATGAGTAACAAAGATGCAAGTGGCCAGATAGCAAAGTGGGCAATCGAGTTAGCTCCCTATGTGCCACAATTTGACAGAAGGGATGCTATCAAGTCGCAGGCCATGGCAGATTTCTTTGTGGACTAGGCTGAAATGCAATACGAGCCACCCCTGCCAGACTCCAATTATTGGCAAATGCACTTCGATGGGTCAAAACTGAAAGATGGGTTGGGCGCCGGAGTAGTGCTTACCTCACCCAAGAAGGATCAACTGAGATATGTCCTTCAAATCCACTTCAGTGCCTCGAATAACGTGGCGGAGTACGAAGCATTGGTACATGGTCTCAAAGTAGCGAAAGAAGTAGGGATACGTCGGATACAATGCTTTGGAGATTCCGACTTGGTGGTGCAGCAAGTGTCTGGAAATTGGGATGCTTTGGATGCTAACATGGCACTATACAGGTTCCATGTTCAAAAGATAAGCGGGTTTTTCGAGGGGTGTGAGTTTCACCACATACCTCAGATTGAAAACGAGGCAGCAGATACACTGTCCAAGTTAGGCTCATCCCGGCAGCCAATCCTGCCAAATGTTGCTTTGGAGCACCTGAGAAAACCATCTATCACGCCCTCACCCGAATCAGATTCAATTTATATCCCGACACTATCCGGATCAGGAGCTGCACCTATGGAGATAGAGTGGGGAAGCACCTTGGCAAACCCGGGGACTGATCAGCCTGATTCGACAGGAGTTATGTCGGTGGATGCGATGGAAATTGATGAGGAACCATTTCCCGTCCGGACTGTACCAACTGGGCCAAGCCAATTTTTGATTTTCTGAAAGAGGGAATCTTGCCAGATGACGAAATAGTCTCAAGGCAAATCCAGAGAAGGGCAAAGGCCTATACAATTATCAACGCCGAACTATACAGAAGAAGTGTGACTATAGTACTGCAGCGGTGTGTTGATCCGGAGGAAGGACTTGAAATACTCCGGGATATTCACCAAGGGGAATGTGGCCACCATGCCTCCTCAAGGGCGTTAGTGGCAAAAGCTTTCCGCATGGATTTTATTGGCCCAGTGCTTTGGAGCAAGCAGAGGACTTGGTGAGAAAATGCAATGACTGCCAGAGATACGCCACGAAAACTCATCTACCAATGTCGGAGCTAAAAACTATCCCCATTACCTGGCCATTTGCTATATGGTGCCTAGATATGGTAGGGCCATTTAAGCCGGCTAAAGGAGGGATGACTCATATCCTGGTCATGGTTGACAAGTTCACCAAATGGATTGAAGTGAAACCAATTCGGAAATGTGATGGGGCAACAGCAATAAGATTCCTCAAGGATATAATCCTAGGATATGGCTATCCCCATAGCATCATAACTGATAATGGAACAAATTTCGCTGAAGGAGCATTTGCGAGGTTCTGCCAAGAAAAGAAGATCCGGCTAGATGTCGCCTCAGTAGCCCACCCCGCGTCGACGAGCAAGTGGAAAGATCCAACGGACTGGTATTGTCCGGGATAAAACCCTGGCTCATAGAGCCGCTGCAAAGATCAGCGGGGTGCTGGATAGAAGAACTACCAGCGGTACTATGGAGTTTAAGAACAACTCCAAATCGATCAACAGGTTATACGCCATTCTTTCTGGTATATGGGCCTGAAGTTGTATTACTAGCCGACATAGAGCACGATTCGCTAAGAGTCACCCAATACACAGAAGCCGAAGTGCGCGAAGCCCGGCAAAATGATGTTGATCTACTGGAAGAAGCGAGAGAATTTGCCTTGTCTAGATCCGCCATATATCATCAAAATCTCCGACGCTATCATAGCCGGAAAGTAAACCCCCGAGTCTTCCGGGAAGGTGACCTGGTACTCCGGCTGATACAACACACAACTGGCATGCATAAGCTATCCCCTCCATGGGAAGGACCTTTCATTGTAAGCAAAGCCTTGCACAATGATTCCTACTATCTTATTGATGCACAACCCCAGGAAAAGAACAAGGCAGACAAGTCTGGAGAGGAATCCAAGCGACCGTGGAACGTAGCACTACTTCGACCTTTCTACACCTAAGAGGTGAATGTATCCGAGCTACTCATATGTTGGTATGTATGTCGGCAATGAGCTTATCAATAAAAACTTTGCCACCCCGAGCAGAGACTCGGGGACTACCATAATAATTGTCTCTCGTTTTCGTATTTTTATGTCGGCTGGGTTAAGTCGCTTATATCTTAGTCGGATTAGTAATGTGTGAGCACCAAAAACCTAACTCTTCGACTTTGCTGCTGTCCAACAAGAATTGGCTTCATGGCAAGCAAGAGAACAAGTTTGGAATGGCAAAGCACATGAAAAACGACTAAGGAAAAGAACTTAAGCAGGTCGACATTGGTTTTCTGACTAACCCTTGGTTTTTTGCATTTATCTAACGCCAAATCATTTTGAGCTAATCTCAAAGTTTCAAGTATTGTTAAATCAATTTTTTGAACCTCGGACTCGTAAGTCGAAAAACCGAATCAAGGTAGACGCGAGCCGAGTCAAAAATTGGGGGAACAAGAAAACAAAACTTGGGGACTTCGCCCACGATAATCCAGTAGTAAAAAACTTAGTTCAGAACATTAAATTGTAGCATAACCAAACTAAGGTATTTAGATATATTTCCGCCTGGCATTCTGGGGATCTGATAAATATGATGAGTGTTTTTTAAGGAGTAGGAGTAGCAGACGAATCATCCGTCAATGAAGGAGGTACTTCGGAGTGTGGGGGAGGGGCGCTAGCCTCAGCTTCATCCTCAGGGTTAACCTCGTCATCCTCCGGGTCTTCGGCCTTGTCGCCGAGCTCGGAGGCCTCACCTTCACTCCCTTCTTCTTCATCTCCAGAAACAGCTTCTTCATCAACGACATCGAGATAACTCGGCCCTTCATTCCAAGCGTGGCAGAAGGAGTACTGGATGAGCTTGTTGGCACAGGCTTTGCAGCGTGCGATCCAATCCGGATCTTCGCACCACTTAGACCCGGTGTGCATGCGATTGAGCAACCCCAGATCAATCCCTTCATACCATGAAAGAACAAATTGCAAGGCAATGTCGGCCCTGGCCCGTGTGGCAGATTCGCGCCACAGATGCAGCTGTGTATCGTACTCCATTAATTTGGCTATGAAAGCTGAGCCTCTTTTTGGAATGGTTTCACTGGGCCAGAGGGAGCCGAACATTCGCGTTGCCGCCGGTATAATATCCGCGCCATGGTTCTTCACTACCTCAAGACGAGCGGTGAGGCTCGCCAGTAGATCCTCCGTATTATACGGGATTGGCTCGGCACCAGGGCAACAAGAATACCACGCTATTCGCGGGACCGGGTTATGGCAGCGGCACCGAGCGTATCGCTTTCTGGAAATTTGCCTGACAGAGCAGAGGAAGCAGTAACTAAGAGTACCAGATCCGGAGGAATGGAAGTTAAGCAAGGGCAGAGAACTCATGTGCAATCTGGAAGAGGAGTCGCTGAATCTCGGAATGAACATCAGTGCTATGGGCCTGGAGTTTCTCATATTCGGTGGTCACCGACGTAAGCTTGACGTCGGCTTCCTGCAATAAGCTCTTGTCCTTGGAGATTTGCATGGTTAAACGCTCTTTCTCCTCGGCAAACTCCTGGTCAGCCTTCTCCAACTCGGACTCATGGAGGCCCTTGAGCCTCTGAATTTCGGCATTCAGCCGAGTGATCTCCGAGTCCTGGAGCTGGAGCCGAGCTATCTCTTCATCTTTCTTCTTCGGCTCAGCCTCATGCTTCCCTGCTTGTTCGAGGAAATGGGTCATCATTTCAGGCATGGTAATGCTGTCCTCGAGAGCAACTACAACAATGTAATGATCCAGAGGACCCAAAGTATAAGTGTCCACCGGATAAAAGAAGGAAAGTACAGTGGTTGTGTGAAGGGGATAAAATTACCTTTGATCTCAGCCAGATTCTTCCGCATAATGATATTCTTAGCTTTAACCTCGACTGCATGATTCAGATAGCAAATCAGTACAAATCACAGACAACTCCAAAGAACGAACATGGAAGAGGGAAAAGTCTAAATAAGGAACATTACACTTCTTCTGGTGAGCCTCTAGGAGTTTACCATAATGCGCGTGCATATCTTTATAAGAGTCTAGCAAATGCTGGAACTTAGCGGTTCGGCGGTTAGTAGTAATCTGAAATAAGCAAGGCAATGGCAAAGTTCAAAGGCAAAGTAAAAATAATTCGAAGTCTACAAGATCCGGGCCAAGTGGGACTTAACCCGGCTCTAGGTGTGTGGATATTCGAAGTCTACAAGATCCGGGCCAAGTGGGACTTAACCCGACTCTAGGTGTGTGGATATTCAAAGTCTACAAGATCCGGGCCAAGTGGAACTTAACTCGGCTCTAGGTGTGTGGATATTCGAAGTCGACAAGATCCGGGCCAAGTGGAACTTAACCCGGCTCTAGGTGTGTGGATATTCGAAATCTACAAGATCCGGGCCAAGTGGAACTTAACCCGACTCTAGGTGTGTGGATATTCAAAGTCTACAAGATCTGGGCCAAGTGGGACTTAACCCGGCTCTAGGTGTGTGGATATTCAAAGTCTACAAGATCCGGGCCAAGTGGAACTTAACCCAGCTCTAGGTGTGTGGATATTCGAAGTCTACAAGATCCAGGCCAAGTGGGACTTAACCCGGCTCTAGGTGTGTGGATATTCGAAGTCTACAAGATCCGGGCCAAGTGGAACTTAACCCGGCTCTAGGTGTGTGGATATTAGAATTGTACAAGATCCGGGCCAAGGGAACTTAACCCGGCTCTAACTATGCTAAAATTTGACGTTGCTACGGACAAAAACTAGATTCTATAAGGAGCATCCGACCGAATAACAAGTTATTTCCTCGGAGGCTCGGGGTCTAGGGGCTATATCTACAAGTGCTCAGTTATACACGATACCAACAGCAGAGGAAAAGAGTTACCTCCATCATCCGGCCAGCTAAGGAAATAACCTTGGTAGCGGAGTTCATCTGGGCGCTGAACTCAGCCGGGCCGAACTTCTCCGGCAGATCATCTTGTGGGTCGATGAATTCTGCATTGTTCTAGTTTTTCACATACTCAAGGAGCAGTGGACTGTAACTTTCACCACTGGGAGAATAGTTCGCCACAAGGCCTTTCACGTGGGCTTCTTGCCTGGCGGATTGAGCGGCGGCGGGGCCGATATGCAGAACTAGCTACCTGCTGCCCTCTGACCCGGAGGTGGTAGACCCAGATGAAATCCCTTTAGCTGACCCGGTAGCCTTCTTGAGCTTGCCGGATGAAGCCCGAGGAGCTGGCTGGAAAATGTCGGCAACTGAAGGATTTGACCCGAAGGGAGCTGATGGAGCTTTCCTCTTGAGAGGCTTGGTGGAGGCTTTGGCTGCTGCTATTTGTGCTAGTGCTGGTGCTGGTGCTGCTGGTGCTGGTGTTGGTGCTGCTGTTGCTGATGCAGTTGATGCTAGAAACACTAGGACATAAGAACTTGTTGGGGGTGGTGCCAATGAAACTGGCACCTCATGACTTGGTGCTGAGGCCGAAGAACTGGGGAGATCCGGCATCGCCATATCCAGAGCTGCCCCACTACCCCCCGCGCTGACATTGCCCTCCTCTTGACGAGGTGGGCTCTGGTCAGGTGCAGCCGCGGGGCCCTCTAGAATAGGGCTGAGCGGGCGAATATCATCATCGCGGGGGAGGGGGAGAAGGGCTGCTCCGGATTGGGGAGGCTATGTTAGAGCCACTCTAAGTGATGACCCTAGGAGCTCTAAAAAGAAGAAAAGCACCAAGTCAAAAAGAGAGAACCAATAAGAGACAAAGGCAAGCAAAGGAAAAATCCCCAAGTATCAGTGCAAAAGGACTTACTCATCCGCGGTTGGGGGAGCCCGAGGTTTAGGCGCCCTTCGGACCGTGCTCTTGGCGGCCGGCTTAGACGAGGCTTTCACCCCAGAATTCTTCTGCCTCGTATTGGGCGGCGGCACCTCCGAAGCTGCGGCCGAGGTAGCCGCGTGCTTCTAGGAAGAAATAGGGACCGGACCACTAGTGGCGAGGGGAGGAACCTCGTGGACCTGACCGTCCGGGTTAGCTGAACATTCAGACATAACCAGATGCGCGTAAGAGATGGGAACCGGATCAAGTACCTCCAGGACCTCAACATCCGAGTCATCATCGTCTGGCCAATCCCTTAGAGAAGAGGCCTTACCAGCGCTGTGTTTGACGACGTCCGGGGTAGGCAGGAAGGTTTCCGGATCAGGCTCCTCCTCATCCTCCTCGGTGCGGTCCGATAACCACTTGCTCGCTAGCACCTCGCCATCCTCCAGTGGCTGCTGTAGGAATCACTAAGAACAAGACAACAATTGACAAGTTACAAAAGTGAACCGACATACAGAGAAGATCCAGAAAACAGGAAAAAGTGAGTTTACCTTTGGAGGAGGGTTGTCCCGGGTGAAGGGCTCAAGTCCCCACTCCCAATCCTCGATGAACTCTTTCTCCACATTGAATATGGATTTAACCCGGTGGTGAACCGCCAAGTTATCCAGTTTGATAGGTGAAGTCCAGTGGGGGTCGAGAGGGCCGATCAAGTATCAAATCTTGTGGGCTCGCTTCTGAAGGGGGGAGACCTGGCTATGGAGAAAAGTAATCATGATGTTCTCCCCCCGGAGCTTCTCCTTGAGAAGCTCCTTAATCCGGCGCTCCACTTGATTCGCTAGGGCCGTGGGCCGCTTGGGAATGCTCTCCCAAAGCGAGGTATCAGGAGGGCCAATCTTGAAGGGGAGGAGCCAGATCAAGTCCTCGTTGGTAGTGTTCCGGACATAGAAGAAAGTCCGGGCCCAGCCCTTGCAGGACTCGAGTCTGGTGACTCGGGGGAACACGGAGGTCTTCTAAGGAGATATGGAGGTAGCGCCACACTGGGTCAGATGCTTGTCCTCCGGAGCAAGCTCCTTATCCGGAACCACGTTCCTCCGGAGACCAAAGAACTTGATCCAAAGTTCCTTGGTTGGCCAGAGGCCGATGTACCCCTCAATGCCAGAAGAAAAGGAGGACAAAGAAGTGATAGCATTAACAGGGAGATGATGCGGTTGCGGTTTGTAGGTGGAAATGAAATCAAAAAAGAAATCGGAGGTGGGGAGGCCGAAGCCGCCCTGAAAATGTGAAAGGAAAACAACATATTCCCCAGGATTAGGGGAAGGAGAGATTTCACCGGAGGCGAGGCGGCAGGCGACACCGGCGGGGATGCGGTGCGTGGCACGGAACCAGTCTAGGTCCTCCTCGTGGACGATAGAGCCATCCTAGCAGCCGCACTCGCGGCCCTCTGCTCCTTCCTCCTGCTGCACCACCACAGCTGTTCCCTCAGTGGATTCGAGATCCTCGAGAGAGAAATCAGAGTAGAGGTAACCGGAGGAGGGGAAACGGGAAGCGCAAGGCCCCGTGATGGAGATCTTGAGTAGGAATAGCGGCGCAGGCGCAAGATGCTGCCTGTGCGTGGCCGCGATGGTGCCGGAGCAACAAGAAAATAGCGGCGGAGGCAAGGCTACGGCGAGAGAAAAAGGAGGCTGGGAAGTACAGAGAAAATGGGGAACGTCCCTGAAATCGCCCCAGGCCCTCTACTTAACCGCACAACAGGCGTGTAGTAGGATCCTTTGCCGTTGCCACATAGCACGCAACAGGCGTGTAAGCGGCCGAATCAGCCAATCAGAGCGTGGCCACAGTAAGGGCCACAGAGGCAAGGGATCCCATGACGTGATGTAATGTTACAGTTAACGAGGCGCCGCAGTGAAGGGACATGCACAGCAGTTATTCCTGACATTGCGACAGTAACTAGCACATTAAACGTGCGTGCCCCTTAAAATGAGGCAAAATAACGATTACCCTCCATGTAGGATGTGGGGAAGCGTACACGGGAAGGAAAGGTAACCCGGATAAGCGAGCAAAAGACCCGACCAGCGAGGAATAACTCGGAATGAGCCAAGGGATCGCAAGAGGAAAAACTCGGAATGAGCCAAGGGATCGCAAGAGGGTTACGGGGTAACTCGGCCAAAGAGGCAAAGATCCGGATATGGGAACCTACTGTGGCCTTAACAACCAAAAGTTGCTAAGACCGCACCAGCTTCGGGGACTAATGTTGGGGGGATACCCCCGGTAGGGTAACGCCAAGGTATAAGGGTCGAGTTAGCCGAGGTACGGCACGGTCAAAGCAAGTGCTAACCGGGTCACCTCAAAGCAGGCCAAACCACGGATTGACCCGGCCCATGGAGCATCTCCTTGACCATGGTCCGGCCGACATAAGATATATGTCGGCCATGTTTATCTAGCTGTTTTGCAGGTAACTTGATAAGCCAGATTAGTTATATGCTAGCCGGACTATCTCGTGGCTTCCAAGAGAAGGAATCCCCCGCTAGTCAAAAGGTGGATTTATTAGCTGTAGCATGAGCAAAGCAAAATAAAGAAGAGGACCAGCGGGTCAGGGGTGACTAAGGTGATGCGGGCAATGCCGGATGACGTGGCCCGTGTCTAGTGATGCTTAAAGACAAAGATTACGTAGTGGGTTACATCCAAAGCCCGGACGATCCGTTAAAGAGAATAAAGAAGCATCTAGCTTTAGGCGAGGAGCATATTCATAGAATATGCTGCCACGTGTGCCCTAGAATTGTAACTCGTGCTCCCCTATATAAGGAGCACCAGGGCCTCCATAGAAGGGGATCGATCATTTTCTCTGTCTAAGGTAGAACTCTAGAGCTAGTTGGTAGGGAGTAAGAGACATAGTCTCCTTCTTACTGAGAGCTTGAAGAGCATTTGTAAACACCATTGATAGAGAGAATACAAGAACATATGTGCGTGGAATCACCACGTTCTCCCTCCCTGGATTCCCCTAGCACTCATTGGCCCCATCTTTAGCCTATCCATGGCATCTTCCGTGCCACCACCACGACATTTTGTTTCTTGTTTTTATTTTCACTAGTTAGGTTTAATGGAAAACAACAAAACAATTAGAGAGCCTCTTAGTATTTTTCCTAAGGTAGAACATGAATGGTCTGAAAAGAAAATTAAAAAACCCATGGAACTTTCTTTGCATGCTAATAGCAATATTATTAGTATGAATCTTTTGAACACCTTTGTTTCTAATGCTATGGAAACATCTAAGCTTAGGGAAGTTAGTTTTTATGAAAATGATCTTTTTAGTTCCCCAGCTTTAAAGAAGAAAATTTGCTCTAATGATAGTTTATCTCCCATATATGGTAATTCTAATGATACTTGTGATATTTTAAATCCACATACTGAAAGCGTCCTTTTTAAAATACCTATGGAAATTGTTGAATGTGTTATGAATAATATTTTGGAGATGGAACTGTCCATCCGGGTGATCATTTACTCTTTATACATGAATTAAGCGAGTTGTTCAAGTGTGCAGGTATTTCAATGAACCAAGTTAAGAGGAAGCTATTCTCTTTATCACTTAAGGGCAAAACAAGGGAGTGGTATAAGCTACTAAACGATCCTCATCATTTGGAGTGGAAGGAACTCGAATCTCTCTTTTACTCTAAATTTTATCCTCCTCATGAAATTCATAAAGATAGGAATTACATTTATAATTTTCATCCTCATGATGGAGAAAGTATTGCCCAAGAATGGGGGAGACTGAAGTCACTAATGCTCAAATGTCCCATTCATGAGCTCCCCAGTAATATTATTATTAATAATTTTTATGTAAGGCTTTCAGGACATTACAAGGACTATCTAGATACTTGTTTAGAGGGATCCTTCACAAGTAAGGAGGTCAAAGCTAAGTGGGATCTTCTTGAAACAATTCAAAGCAATATCGAAGATTGGGATAATGACAAAGGTAAAGAACCAGGTATAAACTATGAGTATGATTGCATTAAGTCTTTCGCTGAAACTGCTGATTTTCAAGAGCTTAGTGCTAAATATGGTCTTGATCCCCAAATTCTTGTTGATTGTTGTAGAGACTTTGCTTCTCATATTAATGCTCCTAAAGAAAAATGGGACATGTATCATGAACCTTTTAAAGACACTTGCATGAAAAATGAAATCGTTATTAATGATAGCAATGAACATGCTCAAACCTCTAAAAGTACTATTTCTTATAAGCATGTTAATTTTTGTGGAATACATAGACCTTGTGAGAAGAATCAAATTGAATAAAAATATTGTATCACCCACAGGAATGAAAAAACTAGAACGTGGTATAGGGCTCTAAATGATCTTGGTAAAAAAGTGTGTGCCCTCTATCCTTTTAATTGTGAACTTTGCTTTGAAGTGGGTCATTTCAATTTTCAATGCTCAGGCCATAATAATATCCCTTCTAATCCAATGAGTACTGCAAGTTTGTATTATGATAACATGATCACTCCTAATCAACATGCTGAACTTACAATATTTTTGGGGTGTGAAGAGTTATCAAGAAAAACCTCTTTGGTAGATATGAGTGCTTTTGATATGAATAGCGTCCTGCATGGTTTTTACCTTTATTGTGTTGATAATTGCCACACAGATACTTACATACAAAATATTATAAAAGATGATATTTTACCAAAATATGACAGGCCTAATATGTGTTTTGTTCTTATTAATGAAAAGGAGGAATCCTCCAAAGTTTCTTCTATTGTCTCTAACAATAAACCAGGGTATATGGAGAAGCTTCCTTTCAAGCCTCTCCCTCCTAAAGAGAGGAAGAAAAAGAAGAAAATGAGGAGTAAAAGGAGAGAGGAAACAGTATTTTCCCCTAAGAACGTTGCTCCTATTATAGTTTTTGATGAGTCTGAATTCGATGATGTTCCTATGCCTATTACCTATAGTAGTGATCATGATTGGGAAAATCACACTACTTTTGATATTGAAAATCTCTTCGGTACCAATTCTGAAAATGATGATGTTAATAATTGCTGCACCATTAGTACTATCCATGTTCCTTCCAATGATGATATGTTTACAAACAAACGCACTTTGGAAGATAACTATTCTATTGCTTATGATGATATTATACCTCCAATATATGATGATTACAATAATGAATAAGATATTTTCAGTCCACCTACTATTGAGGACAAAATTACTTATGATTACAATATGCCTCCTATATTTGATGATTATGGTGATGAGAATAATAATGATAGCTATTTTGTTGAATTTTCTCCCACTACAATTAATAAGAATGACTATGTTTATGTGGGGAGTATTGATTCTTTTATGCATGTGGCTCATGATAAGAATGTTTTATGTGATATATATATATATATATTGTTAATTTTATTCATGATGCTACTGAAAGTTATTATGAGAGAGGGAAACATGGTTTTATGTATCTAAACAATATTAAGTTTCCCCTCTTTATGTTGAAATCTTTGAAGTTGCACTTGTTTTGCTTTCCTATGCTTGTTGCTTTGTGCTTTCATGACTTGTTTCTTTACAAGATTATTTTTCATAGGAAGTGGGTAAGACTTAAATTTGTTCCATATTTGCTTCTTGATGCTCTCTTTTTACTTCAATTCATATTTCTTATGTGAGCATCATTGAAACTATCATGCCTATCTTAATGGCTATAAAAAAAGAGCTTTTGGGAGACAACCCAAATTATTTTTACTTTCAGTAAGTTTTTCTTTTGTTGAGTCTTGGAAGTTATTGCTTATGTAATAACCTCTCCTTATCCTTTTTGTGTGGTTTTTGTGCCAAGAATAACCTCTAATAAGAGGGAAGTAAGACTTGGGAAAGTTGCTGTCCCGAAACAGATTTTTGTGCTTTGCTATAAAAATTTGTGAAAAATCTCTGTACGTCGGATTGAGCTATAATGCTTTGTGCTTCTGCCCCAGGTTGTTATCTAACTTTCGTTAGTTTAACACTTTTCAGTTTGAGCAACAGAAGGTCTTCGGAAAAATCGGTTTTTACCTGCTGGTCTGTTTTGACAGATTTCTGCCATTATTTGCATTTACCTCTTAATCTCTTTCTCTTTGAGTTCTCTTTGATCACCTGAACTTTTAAAAGGAATTGCTACAGTAGCTTGTGCTTTAATTTAAGTTTTACTTGTGTTGAAACTGAACCTAAAGACTTATTATCTTAAGTACACTAATGTTGCTAATGAAGATTGTGTGAAGTTTTATATGAAGGAAATTTTAAAGTGTAGGGAAGAATAATGTGATAAGACGAAGTATGGATAAAAACTCAAGCTTGGGGATGCCAACTGTGTCATCCCAAGAAATATTCAAGAGGTACAAGCGTCAAAGCTTGGGGATGCCCAAGGCATCCCGTTCTTCATCAATAATCTTAGGTTTTCTCCCAAAACACTTCATTTTTTATTTCATGCACAATTGTGTTGTTCTTCGAGCGTCTTCGTTTTTGTTTTTAGTTTTCTTTTGTTTGGTTTGCTTAAATAAGTTGGTTGGATCCTGATACGTCCATTTTGCATCACTATTCTATATCATAATTTACTGTTATTCATTGATATATTTCATATTAAGAGATGATACTTATGTAATTTCATCTGTTTTTGCATGGTTGATGACTTTTGGAGCATGGACCGCTGTAGTCAGGATTCTGATGGAAAAGGTGCTGTTTGGAGGCAAAATTCGCGAAGATCATAAAATCTAGGAAAATATATGGAAAATCCTATTTTTCCAGAAGACGAAGACTACCAAAAGGAGGAGTGGAGATGGGCCACAGGGGGCCCACACCACCCCCTGGCACGGGCCAGCCTAGGTCGCGCCACCAGGTGGTGTGGCCGCCCTGGCCCACCTCCAGCTCTCCCCTCTGGTGTATATAATCCTCCTGAAACCCTAATACTGAGGGGGTGACCATAGAAAGATTCCGCCGCCTCTGCGGGGCGGAAAACACCGAGAGAGAAAGATCTCTCCGATAGACAGATTTCTGCCAGGGGAATTCCTTCCCGGAGAGGGGAGATCGTCACCATCAACACCACCATCAAGCTGGACTTGATCGGGATCATCATCACCACCATCGTCACCATCAGCACCCTCATCACCATCTCCATATTGCTGTAACAATTGGGTTGAATCTTGCATAGTTCTTAGGGGAAACTTTCCCGGTGTTGATTACTCCTTGTAGTTGATGCTATTGAGTGAACCATTGAATTATTGTTTATGTTCAGATTGTTATACATCATTATTCCAGCTCTGATCATGATCCATATGATGTCTTGTGAGTAGTTCATTTTGTTCTTGAGGACATGGGAGGAGTCATGTTGTTAGTAGTGGAGTTGTGTTGAGAAAGATTCAATAGTTTGATATTTAAGTTGTGGTGTACTTCTTCTAGTGGTGTCATGTGAACGTCGACTACATGACACTTTACATATATGGGCCTAGGGGAATGCATCGTGTATTTGGCTACTAATTGTAGGGGTTGCCGGAGTGACAGAAACCTAAACCCCCGTTAGGAAACCATTACACAAGGGACGTCAGGGTCTTAGAGTTTAAAGCTGTGGTTAGGTTTCTACCTTAATTACTTTCTTGTACTTACGGATGTTTGCAAGGGGTATAATCACAAGTATGTATTAGTCCTAGGAAGGTCGGTACATTAGCACAGGTTCACCCACACAACACTTAGCAAGCTAAACAAGATTAATTAACCATATGAAGGGAAAGCACTTGACAGTCTTCCCGTGTGTCCTCGAGAATGTTTGGTCATCTTAAGTAATACAACCGGCCTGTCCTTTGCTGAATAAAGGATTGGGCCACTTGCTGCATTTATTCCTACTATCTTTTATTTACTCGTACTTTATTTACTTGCTTTATCAAAAACCCCTAAAAATCCGTTTGCTAAGTATTTGCAGAGAATTCCTGATCCATACCACTAGCCAGCACCTTCTGCTCCTCGTTGGGTTCGACACTCTTACTTATCGAAAATACTGCGATACACCCCCTATACTTGTGGGTCATCAAGACTATTTTCTAGCGCCATTGCCGGGGAGTGAAGCGCTATTGGAGAGTGGAACTGGTAAAGGAAACTTCTACTATGAGTATTGTTTACTTCTGTTAGTTGCTTTATTTTCAATATGGATAATTCGCTGAGTTTCTTATTTCGTAATGCTACTACCACTGCTAAGGTAGTAGATGAACCACCACCTGCTGAGAATGATACTTTTAAAATACCTACAAGAATTATTGATCGTGTTATGGATAAATACTATGTTGGGGATGGAACCGTCCATCCCAGTGATCATTTGCTCTTTATACACGAATTATGCGGGTTGTTCAAGTGTGCAGGTATTACTACAGATCAAGTTAAGAAGACGTTATTCTCCTTGTAACTGAAAGGAAGAGCTGAGGAATGGTATAAGTTGCTGAAGAATGGTCAAGCTCTTGAATGGGAGGAAATAGTACCTCTCTTTTATTCAAAGTTTTATCCTCCTAGTGAGATTCATAAAGATCGGAATCAAATATACAACTTTTGGCCTCTTGATGGAGATAGTACAGCTCAAGATTGGGGGAGATTGAAGCTATTAATGCTCAAATGTCCGATTCATGAGCTCCCCAACAATATTATTATCAATAAGTTTTATGCAAGGCTTTCTCTTCATGATAAGGATTTATTGGATGCTTCTTGTGCTGGATCATTCACTCGCATGGAAGAAGAAGCTAAATGGGATCTTCTGGACCGTATTCAAGATAATGCTGAAGCATGGGAGAATGACAAAGGAAGAAAGTCAGGTATAAATTATGATTATGAATGCATTGAATCTTTTATGGGAACTAATGACTTTGAAAATATTAAAAATGCTTATGATCTAGACTCTCAAGCTATTGCAACTTAATTTAAGGCTTTTCCTTCCTACATTGAAGTGCCTAAAAATAAGTGGAATAAGTATCATGAACCTTATAAAGATATTGCTAAGAGTGTTCCTGCAAGAAATACTAAAGTTTATACTGCTAATCATGTTTTACCTGAACCTTACATTGAGAAAATGCCTTTCCCAGTTAAGATAAATGAACATTCTATGATAGCTAGTATGGTTAATGAAAGTACAAATAAAGCTATTGAACCTGATAAACAAATGGATGATGAACCTATAATATCAAATGTGAAAGACTTTGTTACTAAATATGTAGAAGAGGGACACACTATCCTTTGTAAGGATACCTCTAAAATTGTTTCACAAAGTAGTAGTATAAGAGATAGTATTCCTGTGTTTTCTATGAGAATAAGTGATCATTGTTATGATGGTCCTTGTGATAGTTATATTGTTAAGTTTATGCATGATACTGAAAGTTACTATGAGAGAGGGAAAAGTGTTCTTATGTATCTCAATAATATCAAGTTTCCTCGTTTTATGCTGAAAGTTTTTATGTTGCACTTCTTTTGCCTTCCTATCCTAGTGGTTTCTGGTTTCAACAACTTGTTTGTTTACAAAATTCCTTCGCATAGGAAGTGGGTTAGACTTAAACATGTGTATTTTTTCTTCTTAATGCTCTCTTTCACTTCAATTCATATTCCTAAGTGAGCATCATCAAAATTATCATGCCCATCTTAATGGCTATAAAGAAAGAGCTTTTTGGGAGACAACCCAATTTATTTTTGCTTTCAGTTCGCTTTTGTTTATTTGAGTCTTGGAAGTTATTACTTCGGTAATAACCTCTCCTTATCCTTTTTGTTTGGTTTTTGTGTCAAGATCAACCTCTAATGAGAGAGAAGTAAGATTTGGGGAAGTTGCTGTCCCAAAACAGAATTTTGTGCTTCACCGTAAACTTTCGTGAGATATCTATGTATGTCGGATTGAGCTGTAATTTTTTGTGATTCTGCCCCAGGTTGTTATTTAACTTTCTTTAGTTTTGCACTTTTTGATTTGAGCAACAGAAGATTTTCGAAAAAATTGATGTTTACCTGCTGGTCTGTTTTGACAGATTTTGCCACTCTTGCATTTGCTTCTTTAATCGATTTCCTTTTTGAATTCTTTTTGGGTTTTCGGAAGGAGTTGCTACAGTAGCTTATGTTTTGATGGTTTTCTGTTGAAATTGGGTTCAAAAGGTTTTATCACTTCACTTATACTAATGTTGCTAATGAGAACTGTGTGAAAGAAATTTCTAGGTTAGTGGAGATAATGGTGTAATAAGGAAGTGAAAGGTTTCATGACTCAAGTAATAAGTGTATGAAGATGAAGATATTGATGTTATTCAAGTGTTGACTCCGGAAAATCTACTAAATACCAAATTCAGAGACCTACAGAGTCCGTTTTCAAATAGGTAACAGTTCTGGTAAGAAAAGTTCCACGAAAGATCTGTCAAATTATATTTTTGCAGTTTTTATCCAACAAGGAAAGCTACGAAGCGAAAGAGGGACGTAAACGGAGCCAGGGTGGCTCACACCACCCTGTGGTGCGGGCCCACCACTGGTCGCGCCACCAGGTGGTGTGGCCACCTCGGACTCCGTCTCCGACCCGTTTTCTCCCAGTACCTTCCTTTTGTTGTGAAACTTTGTCATATATATAATCCCTCGGATCCCCCGAGGTTTTCATATCATGTTCTCGTCGTGTTTTTGTTTCGTTCTGTTTTGTTCAGATGTCGTTCAGGGGTTCATCTTCAAAGGATTACGAGCTGCGACACGGTCGCGAGCTCCATCACAATCTTGAGTGCGAAGACATGGATCAGAATGGCAAGGAGGAAGTAAAGGACATGACAACAGGCATGAAGGGGCTGATACCTCTGATGCTAGATCTTAGTTCTTGCCCTGCAGTAGTGGAAGCTCTACGAGTCACTGATGAGTTCTACAACAAGTACCGAGTCTTGAGGAGGAAGGTGGATATGCTTCAAGAGGAGAATAACAGGCTTCGCAAGATGCTGGAAGATTTCCTCACGCCAACCGAGAGAATACCACCACCACCGAAGGAGTAATTCGTCATCAGGTTTGGCATCCCCTTGGTTTGTTCCAAGGTTGGGGGAGTGCCGCGGTATCACATCACTATCTTCTATCTTTTTACCTTTTTAGTAGAGTCATATCATGAATAGAGAAGTTATTATGTAGGATGGTTTGCATTATGGACGTGTCCCATTTCTCGTTAGATATGTATCCCTTGGTGTGAGTTGCCGTTATGGATTATTAATGAGAAGTTCTATCATTTACTCTTTTGCATATCTTATATTAGTTTTCAATTCATGGTTATATGATTGATCTTCTCGTTAGTATTGGTATCACTTTGGGATCATTGAGTTAATTTAGTTGGTTTTGGCAAACCTGGCTCGGTCAGTAGCAACACTATTTTTGAGAGTTGAATGAAAAAGATAAAAGTACTCTAAAGAAATATAATTTCATCATCTTTCTTTCTTGATTTGCTCATAAGTTTAGTATTCTCTAGTTAAGATCTTTTGTGCTTCCAAGGAAGATTGCATGTTTGTTTTTATCACTTGTATGTTTGTTTGTTTCCTTCAACTCTTATACTTGCTACCCAGCCTTGCTAGCCAAAAACCTGTACTGAGAGGGAATTCTTCTCGTGCATCCAATCCTTAAACCAAAACCTATGCCATTTGTGTCCACCACACCTACCTATTAGCACTATTGCTATTCCAAGTAAATTCTTGTTTTTATCTACCTTCCAAATTAAACTTGTTATGTGAAAATTAGTGATTAAAGCTCTCGCGAACTTGATGGCACACTTTACTTTCTTGCATTTAATAAACTTGAACCATTGTGCCCATCTATGTTGCCTATATGCTTGCGCTTTGTAAGTTGTGAATTAGCAGAACCATGTTGTCATGGGGAACACTTTCAACATTACACTAGTACTTTGTACCTAGTTGATATCATGTTCTTTTGTCTATGGATGTCGTCGGTGTGAAATGAAAGGGGATCTTGTAAGTCCGTGGAGTTATGCATGTGTGTTAGAGAAACGCCTGGGTCACCGGTCTAATCCATGCTGTCATGGTGGAAATCTGCAGTGTAACCATAATGAGCATCTATGAAGCATTCTTCTTATAAAAAAGATAGAGATTGAGAAAAAGAGAAAAGAAAAAAAAGATGAGAAAAGAGGAAAGAGAGAAAAAAGCGCCATATTCCCATGGTAAATAAGAAGATTGCTGAGATGCTTGTTGTATGCTTGCCTTGTCATTTTCATATGGGGATTCTTCCGTATCACCGGGCAAGGGGTACCCCGTTGGCGGTTCTCTATGATACACATGTGCTTACTATGACAAGAACTTACCGGTGACTAAACTTGAGTAGCATGAGGAGCGGCCCTCATATTCAAGGGACATGAGATTTTCAACTTACAACTTGTCAAGCATATCCTCGTATTTGATCACTTTAACCTTAATCACCTAAAGATGCCTATGATAGGGGCAATGAGAGCTGAAAGCTAATAAGTATCATAATTTTTGGAAGCTCTTTATGAAACTTGAAATCCCTGCTTCCCTCTGCGAAGGGCCTTCCTTTTACTTTTTAGTTGAGTCGGTAAACCTATTCCTTTCTATCTTAGCAAGTATTTTTAGTTATTGTGTTTCATTCATTCATATGATGATTTATTTAATCATGTTTCTTATGTTCCTTGTTTTGCACATTGTTCTTATCTTGGTGTCTACTACTTTGAAAGCTATCATTGAAAATCAGTTATTTGTGAACTCCAGCAAATTATCAACTATTGTTCGACCAAGATCTAAGTTTGCCATTACCAATTATGATTCATTTTATGTATCTTTATTGTATTTCCTTTACTTAGTGCAAGTTAAGTTATATAATAGTGAGTTGTCTTCTATTATGACTTATGTATTGATGAATGTGATGCTTCTTCTCCGTATTCTTTTTATCGACTCTTCACTCCATAAACCTGAGGCCATGTTTATTGAGCACAGTTTCGCTTGGGGACAAGTGAAGTCTAAGCTTGGGGGGAGTTGATACGTCCATTTTGCATCACTATTCTATATCATAATTTACTGTTATTCATTGATATATTTCATATTAAGAGATGATACTTATGTAATTTCATCTGTTTTTACATGGTTGATGACTTTTGGAGCATGGACCGCTATAGTCAGGATTCTGATGGAAAATGTGCTGTTTGGAGGCAAAATTCGTGAAGATCAGAAAATCCGGGAAAATATATGGAAAATCCTATTTTTCCAGAAGACGAAGACTGCCAGAAGGAGGAGTGGAGATGGGCCACAGGGGGCTCACACCATCCCCTGGCGCGGGCCAGCCTAGGCCGCGCCACCAAGTGGTGTGGCCATCCTGGCCCACCTCCAGCTCTCCCCTCTAGCGTATATAATCCTCCCGAAACCCTAATACTGGGGGGGGGGGCGACCACAGAAAGATTCCGCCGCCTCTGTGGGGCGGAAAACATCGAGAGAGAAAGATCTCTCTAGCAGACAGATTTCTGTCGGGGGAATTCCTTCCCGGAGAGGGGAGATCGTCGCCATCAACACCACCATCAAGCTGGACTTCATCGGGATCATCATCATCACCATCAGCACCCTCATCACCATCTCCATATTGCTATAACAATTGGGTTGAATCTTGCATAGTTCTTAGGGGGAACTTTCCCGGTGTTGATTACTCCTTGTAGTTGATGCTATTGAGTGAACCATTGAATTATTGTTTATGTTCAGATTGTTATACATCATTATTCCATCTCTGATCATGATCCATATGATGTCTTGTGAGTAGTTCATTTTGTTCTTGAGGACATGGGAGAAGTCATGTTGTTAGTAGTGGAGCTGTGTTGAAAAAAGATTCAATAGTTTGATATTTAAGCTGTGGTGTACTTCTTCTAGTGGTGTCATGTGAACGTCGACTACATGACACTTCACCTATATGGGCCTAGGGGAATGCATTGTGTATTTGGCTACTAATCATAGGGGTTGCCGGAGTGACAGAAACCTAAACCCCCGTTAGGAAACCATTGCACAAGGGACGTCAGGGTCTTAGAGTTTAAAGCTGTGGTTAGGTTTCTACCTTAATTACTTTCTTGTACTTACGGATGTTTGCAAGGGGTATAATCACAAGTATGTATTAGTCCTAGGAAGGTCGGTACATTAGCACAGGTTCACCCACACAACACTTAGCAAGCTAAAGAAGATTAATCAACTATATGAAGCGAAAGCACTTGACCGTCTTCCCGTGTGTCCTCGATAACGTTTGGTCATCTTAAGTAATACAACCGGCTTGTCCTTTGCTGAATAAAGGATTGGGCCACTTGCTGCATTTATTCCTACTGTCTTTTATTTACTCGTACTTTATTTACTTGCTTTATCAAAAACCCCTAAAAATCCATTTGCTAAGTATTTGCAGAGAATTCCTGATCCATACCACTAGCCAGCACCTTCTGCTCCTTGTTGGGTTCGACACTCTTACTTATCAAAAATACTGCGATACACCCCTATACTTGTGGGTCATCAGATCCCAACACACTTCTTTTGGAGAGAGACACACCCTGTTAGTCATATGCCTAGAACACTCTAGTTTTCACTCTTATTGTTCTGTGAGTAATCTCCTTTGCTAGCACTGCGTTTAGCTTTAGTTTTCGATTGGTGCTGGAAAAGAGTAGGAAATTTCATACTTATAGTGGTACAAAAGGAAGCTTGTTTTGACTGTGGGCCTAGACTTTATCATGTCATGTTTGATATTTCTATGACTTTATGCTTAGTGATTATTGTTGTAGCATGACTTGTTACAAATAGTTGAGATTGCTTAATGTGCCTTGAAAGAATCATGTGTTGTTTTAGCATATAAAAGCATAATATTGTGGTATTCTCCTTTGATGCTTTATTTGGGTTGACTTGGCGCATGCTCACACTATGTTAAGACTATACCAAGTCACCATAGCCTCTATGATCATTTAGTTTTCAACTTGTAATAACACTTTATGCTTTTATTAATATTTTTTTGTAGCTTTGCATGATTATGGCCATTATTGATCTCTTAGTTGGTCGCTCCCAGTCTTTTACTAGCCTCCACATGTACCAAGTATGAGTTCCACTCATGCATCCAACTCCAAATAAAACCAAGTTATTCCAGAGATTCCACCATACCTACCTATTAGCATTTGCTATTCCAAGTATATTCATGTTTTTATCTACCTTCCGAATTAAACTTGTTATGTGAAAATTAGTGATTAAAGCTCTCACGATCTTGATGGCACACTTTACTTTTCTTGCACTTAATAAACTTGAACCATTGTGCCCATCTATGTTGCGTATATGCTTGCGTTTTGTAAGTTGTGAATTAGTAGAACCATGTTATCATGGGGAACGCTTTCAACATTGAACTTTATTTAGTTGATATCATGTTCTTTTGGTTATGGATCACGGCGGTGTGAAATTAAAGGGGAGCTCGTAAGGCTCATGGTGTTCGTATATGTGTTAGAGAAATGCCTGGGCGGCTGGTCTAAGCCATGCCTAATCATGGTGGAAACCTACAGCGTAACCATAGTGAGAAATCTATGAAGCATCCTCAATAAATAAAAGAAAAAAGAAAAAACCTATGCAAATAGGAAAGAAAAAAGAAGCCTATGAAAATAGGAAATAAAAGGATCGATGAGATGCTCATTGTCTACTTGCCTTGTCATTTTGATATGGGGAATCTTCCGTATCATCGGGCAAGGGGTACCCCGTTGGCGGTTCTCTATGATACACATGTACTTACAATGACAAGAACTTACCTGTGACTAAATTTGAGTAGCATGAGGAACGGTACTTGTAAGCAAGGGGCATGGGATTTTCACCTTATAACTTGTCAAGCATATCCTCATATTTGTTCATTTAACCTTAATCACCTAAAGATGCTTATGATAAGGGCAATGAGAGCTGAAAGCTAATAAGTACCATGATTTTTGGAAGCTCTTTATGAAACTTGAATCCCTGCTTCCTTCTATGAAGGGCCTTTCTTTTACTTTTATGTTGAGTCTCCATCTTCTATCTTTATGAACATATTAAGAGAGCATAGTGGTCATTCTTAGTTTAATGTGCATTGTCCCAAAACTTGATGATTGATTCATAACTTTGATATTGCTTGTTCTTAAACTATTTGTATCTAGTCACCCTTATGAACTTTGAAGGTGTCCTATGCATTTATGTTTTGCTACACCATGAGAGACAAGCTGAATACCATTCTCATTATGTTTTCTATATGTGAAACAAACAAACGTCTTTCAAAGCATTGTTATTCAAGAATCTTTTGTTTGTACCTTTTCATGTTACAACATAGTTGCTATGTCTTATTGTTAGAACTATATCTTTCATGTCTATGTTAGAGTACTATGATCCCAGCTATTAATGTTTTACAAATACTTTGATCAAGAATGTGATGGTGCATGTCACCTCAAAAATTATTCTTTTTTATCACTTACCTACTCGAGGATGAGCAGGAGTTAAGCTTGGGGATGTTGATACATCGTAAACGTATCTATAATTTTTGATGTTCCAGCTTGTTTTATATCAACTATCTTATGTTTTGTCTACATTTTGAGATACTTTTATGCATTTTCTGGAACTAACCTATTAACAAGATGCCGCAGTGCCAGTGGCCTATTTTCTGCTGTTTTTCGTTTCAGAAAATCTCGTAAAGAAATATTCTCGGAATTGGACGAAACGAAAGCCAAACCTCCTATTTTTTCCAACACGAAGACGGAGTCCAAAGCAGATACGGAGGAGGGCCAGGGGCTGGCCACACCACCTGGTGGCGCAGGCTAGGCCAGGCTACGCCAGGGGGTGGTGTGGGCCCCTCAGGCCTCCATCAACCTTGCCCCTTCGCCTATATATTCCCCCCCGGGACGAAAACCCTGAAGACAAGATCAGAATTCCATGAAAAGTTCCGCAGCGCCACCGCCACCGAAGAGGAGATTCGGGGGACAGAAGTCTCTGTTCCGGCACCCTGCTAGGACGGGGAAGTGCCCCCGGAGCCATCTCCATCGACTCCACCGCCATCTTCATCGCCGTTGCTGATTCCCATGATGAGGAGGGAGTAGTTCTCTCTCGAGGCTAAGGCTCTACAAGTAGCTATGTGTTCATCTCTCTCTATGCGTGATCTTATTAAGAGCATGAGCTTTGTAATCTATAGAACTATTCTGCTACTCAAGTGCTTTAATTAATCTCTGCTTATCCCCACGTGTGTGAAGTTGATAGTGTGCACACGGTGTGGCACTTTGGCTAAGGTTATATAAATACTTATCATGAGTATAATTTGAGTTGGATGTCTCTATGAGATTATGGTGTTTGTTGGAACCATCTAGCGCTCAAGGTGACAGCGAGGGGTTATCTAGATGGGGAATGCGAACTTTAAGGTGTGTTGTTATAGCCCTACATCGTCCAACCGGAGAGTAGTTCAGGGTAGAATAATGAAGAGAAGATATTTATATGAGAGTGTCCACTAGTGAAAGTATGATCCCTAGGCCTTGTTTCTAAGCATTGAAACACCGTTTACAATTAGTTCTGTTACATGTTTGTTTGCTGCCACTCTTATTTCAGATTGCAATTACCACTTATAATCATCCATATTACCTGTATTTCACTATCTCTTAGCCGAACTAGTGCACCTATACACCTGACAAGTGTATTGGGTGTGTCGGGGACACAAGAGACTTCTTGTATCTTGATTGCAGGGTTACTTGAGAGGGATACCTTTGACCACTTTCTCCCTAAGTTCGATAAACCTTGGGTGATCCACTTAAAGGAAACTTGATGCTGTTCTACAAACCTCTGCACTTGGAGGCCCAACACTGTCTACAAGAATAGAAGCGTGCATAGACATCAGTGCCTCCGCAAGGTATGATGCACCCGCCCTCTTCCCTCTACCGTAATTGGATTTATGTTGTTCTTAATCTTAATCCGATGTAGTTATAATGCACACGAGGCCACGACATCGTACGTCAATCTTCTTAACAAGAGTGCCATTGACATCTCCAACCAGCGGCTTCAATTCGGCGATGACGATGGTGAAGAAGAGGCCCACATGGCTGAATTGAAGAGATCGAGGAGGAGGTGTTTGACATAGCTCAAGCAACATCGACAAAGAAGAAGAAGGTGGTGAACTACACCGACATCAAGGACACTTGTTTGGTGAGAGCATGCACAGAGCTATGCATGATGGGCTCGGCGACAACGGTATGGTTTGATGATCTCTTGCATTCATCATGGAGGATCTGTAATTTTTTTGATTCGATGGTTGAACATTGCCCAATCTATGTTTGGGTTGCTGTGAACACTAACAATTTGTTGTAAAAACTATGAATCATTTTATTGTTTGATTTTTGGAGTATTGATCACCATTGGCCAGAATGGTGAACTCATATTTTTTACCATTGTTTACAGTCTATGTTCTGCGCGAGCTTTTTTCGAACGGTAAATACGTTTTCCATGCCCTGTATACACTATATACATGTCATGTTTTTCAGGGGTACCATTAGAGATGCTCTTAGTGCTTTAGTGGACCTATTTTCTTAAAAAGAAGGTTGCAACTATGGCCTCTACATCAGAATGATGCACGGCGGCCGTTTCTATTATATTATTGAACAAAGATTGACAAAAGAATTGCATTGATCAACGCGAAACCACCTTCCTCGCAACAAATGTTGCTACACCTAGAAGGTTGATGATGGGGTGGGGATAGGCCTGGAATTATAACTCGAAAGTCATGAGTTAAACGAGTAGCTAACGACTCGACTCGCCTTGACTCAAAATCGGCGTATAACGAGCCGAGCCGAGTTTTAACTTTTGTCAATAAACAAGTTCAAGCTAAACGAGCTGAGTTCACCGAGTACTCGTTTAGCTCGGTGAAAAGTAAAATAGGCTAGCAATTCGAGCCAAGCCCAACTAGCAAATATGAAATCTTATGGCTAGGCCTACGTACTGCCCAAGCTCCGCTAAGCTAGGGCCTAGGGTATGGCAATTCCCCCTAGTCCCCCCGCATTCTATTTATCGCATTGAACCTGAGAGGTGGCATGTGTGCCGCTCGCCGGCTACCGCCCACCGGCTACCCCCGTCCTTGTCGCCCGGAAAGAAGAGGAAGACTATTCCATTTGTCTCTAGGTTAGAATCGTTGATGTATGTGTCTATCACTGCTCCACCGTGCACTGTTTTAGCAAGTCCCAAGCGTGAGCGATCTTGCGACTACAAACTGCAGCATCTCCTCGCCCAAATATTGACTAGCCAATATTTTCTTCTAATTTTATTATTGATTGTCTTATTATTATTGATTGTTGTGAAGATTGCATAGACATGTCCAAATAATCAGAAAAAGCCATATATTCATACATGTTGCTTGTTAATAGTTTTAAGCGAGCTACTTGTGAGCTACTCACGAGTTTTGCGAGTCGAGATGAGTTTCAATTTTGGACTCGATTGTTAAACGAGTCGAGCCGAGCCAGCTTGTTAGTTAAACGAGCTTTAGCGAGTTGAGCCAAGCTGGCTCGACTCGACTCAAATTCCAGGCCTAGGTGGGGATGATCAATGTCATGTGCCCTGACCTCACGTTGATGTCCACATTTAGATCCGGAGGCCTCATCTAGCCGCCCAAGGCGAGCCAGGAGCACAAACGAGTACGACGGACCCTTGGCGCACACTATATGCACGACCCATCTTCACGACAGTGATCAATGCATAGTCCTCGTCAAGCCTATTGTCGATGCCATGATGCCAAACAGTGTAACCGCGTCGTGCGCGTCCTTCGCTGAGACTATGTTACGCCACGCCACCGAGATCCACCGCCATTGACATGGTAGAAACCATGGCACACCTCCTCTTGACCCTCATGTTGGAGAACATGCTACATAACTGCCCACATAACTAAGATCACCATGGAGTTGCATGCAACGATATCATACCCTCAACATGTGTCACGTTGTAGAAGTTGATGACATTGTCGAGGTAGTCGTTTATCAATTCCCACAGCTAGTCAATTTGTCATGAGAAGATTATCCTTGTGTAAATCTGCAAGATCGACCATGAAAATAGACGACGCCTCCAAGGTATCTAGAGTATGGGTGTAGAATCACCGCCTGGCCGTGTGATCAAGTCCACGAACAAAGCGGAAATCAAGTCGATGAAGATCCGATGTTCAATGATTGTCATCCAGATTAGATCTAAATGAAGTAGACGGTCTGAAAGCACTCCCGCTTGAGAGAGGAGCGCTAAGGGCTTGCAGTCCCTAGGGTGTGGATCGATGGTGACGTGGTGCAACATTAACATGAGGGCGACGATGGCGGCGCTCTGGGCAACAACAACGCTAGGTGTTAGTTGTTAATATTTTAGTGGAGTGGAGGTGTTGTGAATTGGGGAGGCTATGACTACTATTTGGGGTATCTTTGGGTGCCCCTGGCCTCCTTTTATATGTGGCCAGGCCCTTTGGGTCATCCATAAACCTTCGCCAAAGTTTGGGTAAGGTCCGGTCATAGGTTCCCGTCAAAATAAACATACTAGAATTCAGGCTATTTGCCAAATTCAAATTGCCATACGAGACAACACCTTGACCCTCAAGGCAACATGGATGCACCTATTATGGAACCTTTCGGACTTCCTAAGATATCCTGGGATGTCCTGGTACATTCAAATAACCTTCCGGTGGTTCGACACCTTCCACGTATTCCTAGGACCATTCTGGACACTCCTGAGACTATTCTAGACACTTACGAGATCATCCTAGACCTCTCAGAACCATTCCAAGACCATCCAAGGCACTTTTGGAACCCTTGTCTCATATCTTCATATAGTACTTGCATTCCTAAATGTTGCTATACCTTTAAGTGTGTGACCCTATCGGGCATACATGGACATGTCCGGAACACCTTCAGTGACAATAATCAACATCGAGCTCTTGATAGCCATAATGGTTCCCACATACCCACAAAGTTATTTATTGTGTGAACCTCTTGTATTATGTACATTCAAATTTACATATTGCTTCGCAATACTTTACACAACTTGAGGAAAAATTGTTATGTTATCCTCATTACCCAGCGTGTACTCTTTACTCGTTTTGTATTCTGATGTCCCTGTGACTAACACTTTAGTCATGCTGCTTGGCCAAGTGATGATGGACATCATAATACCGAGAGGGCCTGGAGTGTATCTCTCCATTGAAATCATATAAATTCCTAGCCATGACATATATAGATAAGAGGCATACCTTCTGATATACACGAAACCAGTTTTAATTACCCAGTTATGTTGTAAGTTTAGTGGAATCATGCAAACCATTCAGTACACGTGTCTTGTTGGGGATTTGAGTCCCGATCATAAATTTGTAGGTTTAGGGGCTTGTGATCATGATCTGATGGGCTAACAACCTCAAGGCACAAAAGATTTATATAGGTCAGGCCCCGAATATGGATTCAGTAACAACCGTACATATTGTGTTGGCTTTATTATATAGAGCATGTGAGGTGCTCAAAACATTATAAAGGGGTGTGCAGGCTAGAGGTATAGCCAGTATGTGAGGTGAATGATGGCTAGGATTCTAGCCGGATCTTCACAAGGATTCCCATGAGAGGCTTGATGTGATGAACTACATATACAATGAGATTTTGCTCGCCATGCTTGAGAAGAGGTCTTGCCCCTATGCTCCCTGCATTCAGACTCTCATCAATTCCAAGTGGTTGCAAGCTACCAAATGACGGTTTCCTAAGGATGGATTCGCCATTCATGAGGAGAAATTCCTTCGTGTGCAAAAGCATGTGAAGCCTAGGACTCAAGAGGAAAATGAGGCTGCCATTTGGAAGGCTAAGAAATAAAAGGCTAAGGCTACAGGCCAAGTTGTGTCTATTAATGATGATCATGAGGGATATGTTCCGCCCCAAGCTAGAGAGGCAACCATCTTGGGCTAAGACATTGATGAGTAAGCTCAAGAAGTCTTTTTGTTTCATGCAAGACCATGAGTACCAAGCTTATGTGCAGAGGAGGCACAATGTCAAGAGGGAGAAGGCCATCTGAGGAAGCTCGACATTGATGTTTTCCCAGAATCAAGCTCTGTCATGGTGCCCAAGGCACAATGGGTGGGAGAGAATTGCAAGTGGACTAATAGTGACGATGAAGATCAAGACACCGTCTCTGGTCCTCCACCATCTAGCTGGGCGCATGCCACCTAGAACCCTGAGCCTCCCTCTCCATATCTTGGTGGTTGGGGAGCGTAGTTTGGTCTTTGCCCCTTTTGGCATCTTGATGCCAAAGAGAGAGAGAGAGATGTCTATTAGGTTGCTACAGGATTTTCATGGGGTATGTCACGAGCTTGTTCTTGCTTTGATCCTTTTATGCTCGTGAACATTATTTTTTCTATATGTATGATCGTGGACCTTTTTATTTGTGCTAATCTATGTATGAGACTATGTTCTATGGTATCTATGTGGCATCTATGTGGTATTCTTGTGGTTGGTTGTATATGGTGGAGTTCTCTATATTATTGTCCAACCTATGGTCCCTGACCATATGTTTGTTGGTGCAAAGGTATGTCCTTACTCACTTACTCTCGTATTGTTGCACTTGTCTTGTTTTTGTATAGGTAAGGGGTCTATCCTTGTGTGTATGTTGCATTCCATAAGAAAATTTCATATCATGCACACATCTAGGGGGAGCCTCTATTACTTTGCAAAAATTTGTGCTTCATTTACTATTTCTATGAAAATCTTATGGGGTTGTCATCAAACACAAAAAAGGCGGAGATTGAAAGGGCATTGATCTCTCTAAGTGTTTTTGTGTTGATGACAACTCCACTTGTGGTTTAATCATGTGCCTAAGTTGCAGGATTTATTCATGTGCATGTTTTTGTTGGTGGACTCATCTCTTGAAGACTCATGAAGACGACACTTCTTGTTTTGCATTTTTCTTCATTTTGTTGTTTTAGGAGGCCGCACTATCAAGAGGGGGTCCACCTCCAAGGTACGTGGGGGAATCTCATTTCATTCACACACCTCATATGCAGCTCCACAGCCTTCCCATTTTTCAGCGAGGGAGCGATCTGTTTGAGGTTATGAGTTGTTTCTATTCTGACGGAAGTACCGGTGAAGCAATGGTAGTTCTGCCCACAAAGCTTTGCGGGGCTGGCATTAGAGGTAGTACCGGCACAAATATTAGCCAAGTTCCGATGCCCCAGGGATGCTTATAGTTAGCTATCTGTCTCGGAGTGTTTATTTATCGAAACTTGGGTCGGAAGTTGACCGGTAGTAATGGTCGAAAGTTCTGGCTGTCTCTAAACTGAACTTCTGGCTGGTACTGCCTTGTCACTTCCTAGGCCCTGTGCCTATGGTACCTGTATCGGTACTCCCACGAGCATTCGGTAGTTCCGGTCAGGGGTTTCATGACCCAGAACTTCCGGGCCTAGTTCCAAACTAGTTCTGATGAGGCCTTTCTTCAGCTCAGTATCTTCTCTACTTTGAGAATGTATTTTAGTGGAACTTGATTGTAAGTTGGGCCTGTAACTACCTCGGTGAATTACGCTCCTAGTTACAAGCCTGGATGAACGGAAATGGTTGAAATAGTATGGTGGGGCCCAAATGCCACTCACAGGTAGACCTTTCGGCCGTCCCAACCATTTCCAAACCTCGGGACAAGAACGGGCGGCGTAATCGGCAGGCGAAGGGATCAACTACATACACAAATGAGTATGTATGCAAGCCACCATACAAGAGTACATCAGAGCCATTCCATCTACAAAGAAAGGAAATATAGCAACGCCATACGGCAAGATCCAAATATCCTAGATAGATATAATAGTTTAGGATATCTCCTCATACATCAAGCATCAGAGTATCAAGCGGAAGCGGAAGACAAAATCCGAGTACGGATAAGAAGCAAATCGGCATAAGATGCCCCATAAATAAGCACTTCCCGCCCACAGATCTCACGGATCCCCGTTCCCGGAATCTCTACACCGAATGATCGTTGCCCACATCGTCCGTCTCTTCCACCCAGTATCCGTCTTGCGAGGGTACCTGTTCATCTGAACCAATAATTTATCGTGTGAGACCCTAGGGGTACTCAGCAAGTCTTTATGCCTCTAAAGGGGACACAACCTGGGGTGACGCAATAGCAGCAAAAGATAAACCCTAGCAATTCTATAGATACTCGCTAACCATCCGCCTAACCAGAGATAGACGGATGTCCGTGAATTAATAACAACAGTTATAACAGTTATAACGGTAATCTTAACAGATCCATCCTCCTCCTCGCTTACCGACGAGGAAGCGGACGAACAACCCCCATCCGTTGGCAGTTTTATTATTCATTCCATGAGTGTTGCACTATTTACTAGTCAGGTACCTAGTCTAGTCAAGTTAAAAGCGGTACTTTAGTTATGCTTGTCTATGATCGAGAAACTGTGCTCCAAGTCGTCCATAACCGCGGACACGGCTTTCAGAAAGTTTTACCCTGCAGGGGTGCACAAATAGCAACACACACTCGATATGCCTCGGAAAAACCAAATCAAACCCAACGAGGCAGTCACGACAAAGCGATCACAGGTTTCAGAAATTTTTGTGGGGGCCACCCCATTGAGCTACCCGCATCGAAGTTTGCTGACTCCGAGACGGCCTCAAGGTTTGCGCCAGTGGCTGTGAACGTCTGGGAACCCGAAAATGTGACTGGGCTTGTCGACACCGCGAAAACACTCCGCTTTCCTAAGCGATACAAAGTGCTCCTCGCACAATTTTAAATAAAGCAGTAAAGCATGGCATAAGTACAGAATAGAAACTAAAACCTCAAACTAGTTTGTGGCCCCAAGAAATAAGAATGAATCAAGCTCTGGCTCAGGGGGGTTCATAAGCCTCCCGGATGTGGATAGCGCGAATATTCAAGGAACAGGAATCAAGTACTCGGGGTCCTACGGGACACAAGTGAGCATAAAAACCAAATAACAGATATTGCTCACCGATGCCACTTTCATTAGTTATCCCATTACTACTCAGGTTAAGTTGTTTAGGTACCTCGTTATCCATCAGACACTCACATACCCTACACATGCTGTTCTACGACTCGCATGGCTCAAACAACTCCTGTAGTAATGGCTCATGGGATGGAGGAACAAGCTTCGGTGAGGTTTAAAAGTAAAGGCTATGCAATACTTGGGATTCAATTTAATGCAATCGCGACTCAATGATGCAAGAATAAGAAAGAGGCAATAGGTACTATATGTATGCAAGCATGTGGTAGTGCTTGCCTGGCAGCTCGATTAGCAAGGGATGGATCTGGGTAGTGCTCCTGGTTCTCTTGATATATCCCCTGCTCAGCGTCTATTCGAAGAAGAACCAAACAAACAAGGGCCAACATAAATAAAGAGCACAATCATATGAATAAATGCGACAAGCAAACAATCATGCCATGATGAATGGTGCACAATTTGCATGGCAATAAAGTAGCATGGCATGGGTGAGGTGTGGAACACAAGAATAAATCATTTTATTGAGTTTTGGCCCCATTTTATTCTCATATTAGTTGCTGTACTCATTATATTTATATGATGCATGCTTCAAAACAAAACATGGAATGCATAAACAGAAAGGTCTCGTCGAGCTAATCATTTTAGATATATTATTTTTTGAATTTGGAGTTATAAAACAAAAGTTATTAATTATTTAAGACAAAAGGGCATTTTATTGTAATTTAAATAAACTTGGAATTTTAAATGTTCAAAATATATTTTGGAGGGCATATTTGAATTCCTCACATTTTTCTGATTTGAAAACATATATTGTATGTATTATTTGGATTTATATATCAAAAGTTATTTCAAAACAGATTTATTATTTGAATTTGAGTTAATTTAAAAAGGATTTGAATTTAAACATATTACAGAAAAACATTTTGTTACTCAGCCCAGTGCTAGCCAGAGACAATGACAGGTGGGTCCCGAGCTGACTCAGCAGCACACGCGCGCGAAAAGCTCTTTACACCGGGGCTCTGCCTAGCCCGCGTGGATGACAAGCGGGCCCAGAGGCTCTGCAGACCCACACGCCAGAGGGCGGGTGTGAGGCGGCCACGCGGCGCAGGGGGGGACTGCGGGTTGATGAATTCAAAAGTCTGGGTGCTTTTTGCAAAACGTCTGGGGGGCTAGCAGGTGGGACTCCACGTCTGTGATTTGACGAAAACAAAAGGGGTTATTCGTAAACTGCCACGCTGCATCGTTCCTCTTCCCCGCCGATCGACAGACGGTGAGCGCGGGCGGAGCTGGGATTCGAACCTGGGACGTGCGGCACGCGCTGGGGGGGTACGAGCCAGTGCGGTAGGGCTGGGGTTGGTATCTGGGAGGCGGACGGGGCCTAGATAGGGTTCCTGCGACTTGGGAGCGAGCAGAAACGAACGCGTCGCCGGCGCACAGAGGCCGTTCGATGACTTGACCAGCGAGCACAGGCGACGGCAGCGAGGCGGACCATGTCCAGGAGGTCAGGGAGCTCACCGAGATGGCGTTGGCGTGGACGGAGCGAGCAGAGGAGTAGTCGATCGTCGACGAGGCAGAGGCCGGCCGGTCTAGGGTTTCGCGTCAGTCTTGCGCTGGTACCGGCGCTCCTGGGCTTCTCCTCCTCGACGGCGTGTACAGGCGGCCTCCCCGGAGTCTCCTCGTTCTCCTCGATCACCTCCACGCCACGCTGGTTTGCTGGTTCGAGGGATCGGTGGTGGACGGTGGCGATGCGATGGTGTAGCCGGTGGCTGGGAAGAGAGGAGAGAGGTAGATCTGGGGTAGCGAGGCGGCGGAGAGGTTGTAGAGGTGGTAGGTAGCAGAGAGGGAGGGAGGTGCCGTGTGGGGGCGGGGGTAGATGATAAAGGTGGCTCGGCCACCTTTCCCTTCTCCTCCTCTCACGTGCTCGGCAGGGCAGGGGCAGGCAGGGGCAGCTGGCAGGTGGGCAAGGTGAGGCCAGGGGGGTGGCTCGGGCTGGGGTCCACTAGGCAGAGAGAGAGAGAGAAAGAGAGGGAGAGGGGGTAGCCTCGGGTAGGGTTAGGGTTTGGATCTAGGCTCGGTTAGAGAGGGGGTGTGGCTCGGGTGTAGCTAGGGTTTGGTTGGGGTGGCAGCTAGGTGGGCCCAGCAAGGAGGGGAGAGGAGAGAGGCCGAGAGGGGGTGATGGGGTGGTTTAGGGTTTGCTAGAACTAGGTTTAGAGGGGGGGTATGGTTAGATGGGTAGGTGAAAAGGGTGGTAGGGTTTTAGAATTAGATAGAGGATTAGGGTAGGATGGTTTAGGGTTTAGATAGGATACACAAGATCATGCATGGATGGTGGAGAAAAAGGAGAGGGAGGTGAAGAAAAGAGAGAGAGATGGATAGATGTGTGTGATTTGGATTCACTCAAAATGCAAATAAAATCCAAATGACAAGCAAAAGGTGGTACTTGCATGGGCCATGCAAAAATATTCAATGCCATGTGTATTTTGTGAGAACAATAATATTAACATGGCATTATTATTATGCATTCCAAAAATTGGAATAAAGGCCAAGCAAAAAGAATTAACAAGGATGTCCCATGTGGAGTAGATGGAGATGACCATTTTGATATACAATGGGACTTGCTAGTGTGTATATGCCACTAGGTAGTTAATAAGCCCACAAAATATTCCAACATGATGATCATCCCCAAAACAACACATATGAGAGCTAGAAATAGGGTTCCACCCACAAGGCATGCAAAGGTGGCCATGTGTCTCTCATATATCAATGAGGTGAAAACAACATGATGCCAAGATGAGAGCATGTGGAAAAGAATTGGATCCATCCCAACCCACATGAGCTAGAAGTAAAACCAGTAATGCCAAGCTCATATTTAGTTGGATGGTGGAATTATAAGGTGGTGAAAGAAAGGTGGTGGAGTTAATAAAAGATATGCCCCCAACTCAACTTGGGCATTGAAACAATATATCAAGAACCAAATACAATATCAAGAGGCAAATACAATTTACAATGCATATGAGAGAAGAACCAAATCAAAAAGGGTTTTGTATGATGCTCAAATGCAAGGAGGCATGATGACATGAGCATGATATAATTATGATGCAACCATTATATGTTTGAAGTAGCCATTATATTACTAGACCAAGTAGCATTACAATTGTTAGACAATTGGGATGCTACAACTCTCCCCCACTAAACCGGAATCTCGCCCCGAGATTCTAGGATGAAGAAGAAGACACAAAGAGGGTAGGATACTTGGCACGGAGCTCATCTTCACATTCCCAAGTGGCTTCATCAACGGAATGGTGCGACCACTGCACCTTGCAGAACTTGATGGACTTGTTGTGAGTCCTTCTTTCTGCGACTTCAAGGATTTTTGTGGGGTGTTCTTGATAAGACAGGTCTTCTTGGAGATTGATAAGCTCATGATCCACGGTCCTGCCGGGATCCTTGAAGCACTTCTTGAGTTGAGAGATGTGGAAAACATCATGGACCTTGAGTTTTTCCTGGAGCTCAAGAGCATAAGCAACTTCTCCTCTTCTTCCACGGACTTTGAAGGGACCGATGTATCTAGGAGCCAGCTTCCCTTTGATACCAAAACGGTGCGTGCCTCTCATGGGAGTGACACGAAGGTAAACGAGATCACCAGGGACATACTCCATATCTGTGTGCTTCCTGTCATAATTGCTCTTCTGGCGACTTTGAGCAATCCTCAGATTTTCAAGAATGATGTGAACCTTCTCCTCCGCTTGAGTCACAATGTCAGGGCCAAACAATATCCTTTCACCTGCACCCGACCAACCAATCGGAGTTCTGCATTTGCGACCATAAAGAGCCTCAAATGGTGCCATCTTTAGACTTTTCTGGAAGCTATTGTTGTAAGAGAATTCAGCATAAGGAAGACATTCTTCCCACTTCATGCCAAAAGAGATGACGCAAGCACGAAGCATATCCTCCAGAATCTGATTGATCCTTTCAACTTGCCCTTGCGACTGAGGGTGGTAAGCTGTGCTGAAATTCAACTTTGTTCCCAAAGCATTTTGGAAACTTTCCCAGAACTTGGAAGTGAAGATGCTTCCATGGTATGAACTGATCTCAAGCGGAACCCCATACAGAGAGACAATTCTGTTGATATAGAGCTCAGCCAACTGAATTGCAGAAATTGTTTCCTTGACGGGGAAGAAGTGAGCCACTTTAGAAAGCCTGTCAATGACAACAAAGATTGCATTGTTGCCCTTCTGCGACCTTGGAAAACTAGTGATGAAGTCCATCTCTACTTTCTCCCACTTCCATTCCGGGGGTTTCAATGGCTGTAGAAGACCGGAAGGTTTCTGATGAACAGCTTTCACTCTGCGGCAGACATCACACTCCGAGACATACTTGGCACAATACCGTTTCAAACCAGGCCACCAATATTGTGTTTTCAAGTCCATGTACATCTTTGTGCTGCCAGGGTGGATAGAAAGAACAGAATCATGCGCCTCCTTGAGAACTTGCTCTCTCAAACCCGGGTAGTTCGGAACAAACATCTGGTGTTCAAAGAAAAGCGTGCCTTGATCATCGACGTGGAAGGACTCATACTTCGGAAGCTGAATCCTGGAGATGATCTTTCTTGTGTACGGATCACCAAGCTGAGAAGAGCGAACCTTTTCTTCCAAGAGCGGGGTCGCTAGAAGGTTCAGGAGATACCCTTGTTCCACAATTTCCAGGTTGAGCTGACGAAATTCCTCGCACAAGAGAGGCTGTTGTTCTTCCATCATGAGGTTGTTGACATAAGCTTTTCAGCTGAGAGCGTCTGCCATGACATTAGCTTTGCCCGGAGTGTAGTTGATGGTCAGATCGAAGTCATTGATTGCTTCGATCCACCTCCTCTGCCGAAGGTTGAGATCAGGCTGTGTAAAGATATACTTCAGACTCTTGTGATCAGAAAAGATCTCGCAACGGTTACCAAGCAGGTAGTGCCTCCATACTTTCAAAGCAAAGACAACTGCTGCGAGCTCAAGGTCATGTGTAGGATAGTTGATCTCATGCGTCTTCAACTGACGAGAGGCATAAGCAACAACTTGTTTTTCTTGCATGAGGACCCCACCCAATCCATGCAAAGAGGCGTCACAGAAGATCTGGAATGGCTTGGATGTATCCGGAGGAACCAAGACTGGTGTGGAAGTGAGCTTCTCTTTGAGTGTCTCAAAGCTTGCTTGACATGCAGGAGTCCAAAGGTATTTCTTGCCTTTCTTAAGGAGATCGGTAAGAGGTTTCGCTATATTCGAAAAGTTCTGAACGAAGCGACGCCAATAACTAGCCAAACCAAGGAAACTCCGCACTTCTTTGACATTTACAGGAGGAAGACATTCAACAATTGTCTTCACAGTTTCTGGATTGACTGCAATGCCCTTGGCAGAGATGACGTGACCAAGATAGGTTACTTGTGGCAGCCAAAACTCACACTTGGAGAACTTTGCATACAAGCGGTTCTCACGAAGCTTGTTTAGGACACACCGAAGGTGTTCTTCATGCTCTTCTTGTGACTTAGAATAGACTAAGATGTCATCCAGATAGACCACAACGAACTTATCAAGATACTCCATGAAAACCGAGTTCATGAGCCTCGAGAAGGTGGCAGGTGCGTTGGTGAGACCGAAAGACATAACCGTGTACTCATACAGGCCATAGCGGGTGGTGAAAGCTGTCTTCAGAACATCTTCCTTGCGAATCCTGATTTGGTGATAACCACTTCTCAAGTCAAGCTTAGAGAATACCACAGCTCCAGCTAGCTGATCAAAGAGATCATTAATCCGCGGAAGGGGATATTTATTCTTGATGGTTTTAGCATTGAGAGCCCGATAGTCAACACAAAGTCTATCAGTCTGGTCTCACTTCTTCACAAAGAGAGTTGGGCTACCCCAAGAATAAGTACTATGCTGAATGAAACCCAACTTCTCTTGTTCATCAAGCTGTCGTTTGAGTTCAGCCAACTCAGCAGGACCCATCTTATAAGGCCGCTTGGAGATAGGAGAGGTACCAGGTTCAAGCTCAATTACAAACTCAACCTCACGATTCGGAGGCATACCTGGCAACTCTTCAGGAAAGACATTTGGGAACTCACAGACCACCGGAACACTCTGAATAGCTTCCATGGCATCAACATTCAGAGCCGCCAAAGAGAAAAGCTGGATAGCAGGAGTCAGACTTGGAGAATAGACTATATGGCCTTCAGGAATCTTCAGAGAAACCGAGCGTTCAGCACAATCAATCACAGCTGCATTTGTCACAACCAATCCATGCCCAAGATGACATCAATGTCAGAATTGCCCAGAATGATTAAGGAAGCCGAGAACGAAGAGCCACCAATCTCAATTTGATTGCCATGGCTGATTTTAGAAGCTGCCATCTTTGCTCCAGGAGAGAGGACCATTAACCTTTTAAGGAGAGGATCCATAGCTAACCCATTCTCGTCTGCAAACTTGGTTGACACAAAAGAATGCGATGCACCAGAATCAAACAAAACTCATGCAGGGACTGAGTTAACGGATAGCATACCCATCACAACTCCAGGTGCATGCTCAGCTTGAGCGGCGTTGATGCAGTTGGCACGAGCAACAGTAGACCCGGGCTTGGTGTTGATGTTGAGAGCCCGAGGTGGTGGTGCACGAACCAAAGGAGAGCTTGCCGCAGATCTTGGAGGTGGTGGAGGAAGAGCCTTGTTCTTCATCGGACAGTTCCATTGTTGATGCCCAGAGTCTCCACAAGTGTAACAAGCACCAGGTGGACGTGGAACAACGAGCTGGACTCCGCCAGCGCTCAGGTAGTGGTGGTTGTAGCCCACAGGAGCAGTGAGGAAGTTTGGTGGCCTTGCCGCGTAGCTTGAAGGTCTTGGTGGAGCCGGGAGCGACGGTGGGGTGTTAGGAACCCAGACACGACGCTTAGAAGGAGCTGACATAGCTGAAGAGCTTGCTGCATCACGGCTGTGTTTCTTTGACTCCTCAAACACTTGCCTACTTGCCTCTTCCTGCAGAGCTGTATGCTGAAGTTCCAGAAAAGATGCCGGCCTTGCATGTGTGATTGCATACTTAATCGATGCATTGAGCCCTTGCCTAAACCTCTTTTGCTTCTTCTTGTCATCAGAGATCTCATCGCCACCATAACGAGAAAGGTTCATGAAGTTCCTTATGTAGGTATTGACATTATCATTGCCCTGCTTGAGGTTAAGAAACACTTCCTTCATCCTCTCCATGACAATTTCGGCGAATCTTGCTCTTTGAAAGCTCAGTGAACTGTCCCCAAGTAGGCTGAAAACCGGTCTGATTTGCCTTCGTAATTCTCACCAGAGAACTGCATCTCCCTTCAGAAGGTGAGTAGCACACTTTACCCATTCTTGCTCAGGAACATCAGCAGTCATCAGCAACCTTGACATCTCACGCAACCAATCATCAGCATCAAGTGGTTGATCAGAAACATCAAACTGGCATGGGTTGAACTTCAGGAAGCTCTTGATGTCTCCTCGCTTGGGAGGTGGAGGTAGCGGAACAAACTCATTCCTCCTGACACTTTCCTCAAAGCGCTGCTGGTTCTGCTGCATTGCTGCCAAGGCATTGGCGATGCTTGACAATGCTGCCCCCAGTTCAGGTTGTATGTCCTCCTCAGAACGGCGTGGTGGTGCCATACTGTGATTGATATAAAACACAAGTCAGTACTATGATGGAGAATAATAATAATCCAAAATAGTACCAAGATGGAATTAATCAAGATTAAAGGATACAATTTACTAAGATGATATTAAAATATCAACGAAGTTCAAAGCACCTAGAAGATATTAAGCATATCGCACACGACTGAAAAGGAGTGTGGTACACAAATATATCAAAGAAAAATTTTCCACAAATTTCGGCATTAAAAAATACCAATAGATGCGCAAAATCCCTTAACGAATCAAGATTAGTGACTCTACCAACTCAATATACAAGAGCAATGATAAAAGTAGTGGTATGGTCGCGACTCCATCCCGCACTCAAACCATTACTCCGCACATGAATAAGTAAAACACCTATCCCAACACCTTCTTCTCACGATGAACCTAAAGATTAGTAACTACGGAAACGAACACCCCAACAAGATGACGTCGGATAACAAAGAGTAAGACAGATCGCGGCGGTATACAACGAATCAGATAGATCGCGTCGGTTTGCAAAAGCCTGTCGGTATGGAATGTACCAACAGTTGATAACCAAAAGGCCGATTGTGATAACAACTGGATGCAACAGATAGACAAAGGATTTACACACACACACATACACACTCAACCTATGGTACTACGGAAACCCAGAACACGTGAATCCTAGTTTGAATTTTAAGGAGAGGATTGAAAACGTTACACTTCCTTACCAGAAAAGGGTGGGTGGGTGGTTAAGAAGAAAAGTGGAAGCAGTCCTACTCTCGCGTTTTGTTTTTCCCTAGTATACATAACTACCAAAATATTTGCTAGACAGACAACGACCATTTGGCTGAGACCCTGAAGGGCGGGATGGCTCTGATACCAATTGTAACTACCTCGGTGAATTACGCTCCTAGTTACAAGCCTGGATGAACGGAAATGGTTGAAATAGTACGGTGGGGCCCAAATGCCACTCACAGGTAGACCTTTCGGCCGTCCCAACCATTTCCAAACCTCGGGACAAGAACGGGCGGCGTAATCGGCAGGTGAAGGGATCAACTACATACACAAATGAGTATGTATGCAAGCCACCATACAAGAGTACATCAGAGCCATTCCATCTACAAAGAAAGGAAATATAGCAACGCCATACGGCAAGATTTAAATATCCTAGATAGATATAATAGTTTAGGATATCTCCTCATACATCAAGCATCAGAGTATCAAGCGGAAGCGGAAGACAAAATCCGAGTACGGATAAGAAGCAAATCGGCATAAGATGCCCCATAAATAAGCACTTCCCTCCCACAGATCTCACGGATCCCGCTCCCGAATCTCTACACCAATGATTGTTGCCCACATCGTCGTCTCTTCCACAAAAGATCCGTCTTGCGAGGGTACTGTTCATCCGAACCAATAATTTATCGTGTGAGACCCTAGGGTACTCAGCAAGTCTTTATGCCTCTAAAGGGACACAACCTGAGGTGACGAATAGCACAAAAGATAAACCCTAGCAATTCTATAGATACGCTAACCATCCGCCTAACCAGAGATGACGGATGTCCGTGAATTAATAACAACAGTTATAACAGCTTATAACGGTAATCTTATCAGATCCATCCTCCTCCTCGCCATCGACGAGGAAGCGGACGAACAACCCCCATCCGCTGGCGCTTTATTATTCATTCCATGAGTGTTGCACTATTTACTAGTCGTACCTAGTCTAGTCAAGTTAAAAGCGGTACTTTAGTTATGCTTGTCTATGATCGAGAAACTGTGCTCCAAGTCGTCCATAACCATGACACGGCTTTCAGAAAGTTTTACCATAGGTGCACAAATAGCAACACACACTCGATATGCCTGAAAAACCAAATCAAAACCCAACGAGGCGATCACGACAAAGCGATCACAGGATTCAGAAATATTTCAGGGGCCACCCCATTGAGCTACCCAACGGTTAGCTGACTCGAGACGGCCTCAAGGTTTGCGCCAATGGCTGTGAGAACGACGGGAACCCGAAATGTGACTGGGCTTGTCGACACCGAAAACACTCCGCTTTCCTAACAAGACAAAGTGCTCGCACAATTTTAAATAAAGCAAAGAAAGCATGGCATAAGCAGAATAGAAACTAAAACCTCAAACTAGTTTGTGGCCCCAAGAAATAAGAATGAATCAAGCTCGCTCGGGGGTTCATAAGCCTCCGGATGTGGATAGCGAATATTCAAGGAACAGGAATCAAGTACTGGGTCCTACGGACACAAGTGAGCATAAAACCAAATAGATATTGCTCACCGATGCCACTTTCATTAGTTATCCCATTACTACTCAGGTTAAGTTGTTTAGGTACCTCGTTATCCATCAGACACTCACATACCCTACACATGCTGTTCTACGACTCGCATGGCTCAAACAACTCCTGTAGTAATGGCTCATAGGATGGAGGAACAAGCTTCGGTGAGGTTTAAAAGTAAAGGCTATGCAATACTTGGGATTCAATTTAATGCAATCGCGACTCAATGATGCAAGAATAAGAAAGAGGCAATAGGTACTATATGTATGCAAGCATGTGGTAGTGCTTGCCTGGCAGCTCAGTTGACGCAAGGGATGGATCTGGGTAGTGCTCCTGGTTCTCTTGATATATCCCCCAGCCTATTCGAAGAAGAACCAAACAAACAAGGGCCAACATAAATAAAGAGCACAAGCATATGAATAAATGCGACAAGCAAACAATCATGCCATGATGTATGGTGCACAATTTGCATGGCAATAAAGTAGCATGGCATGGGTGAGGTGTGGAACACAAGAATAAATCATTTTATTGAGTTTTGGCCCCATTTTATTCTCATATTAGTTGCTGTACTCATTATATTTATATGATGCATGCTTCAAAACAAAACATGGAATGCATAAACAGAAAGGTCTCGTCGAGCTAATCATTTTAGATATATTATTTGTTGAATTTGGAGTTATAAAACAAAAGTTATTAATTATTTAAGACAAAAGGGCATTTTATTGTAATTTAAATAAACTTGGAATTTTAAATGTTCAAAATATATTTTTGAGGGCATATTTGAATTCCTCACATTTTTCTGATTTGAAAACATATATTATATGTATTATTTGGATTTATATATCAAAAGTTATTTCAAAACAGATTTATTATTTGAATTTGAGTTAATTTAAAAAGGATTTGAATTTAAACATATTACAGAAAAACATTTTGTTACTCAGCCCAGTGCTAGCCAGAGACAATGACAGGTGGGTCCCGAGCTGACTCAGCAGCACACGCGCGCGAAAAGCTCTTTACACCGGGGCTCTGCCTAGCCCGCGTGGATGACAAGCGGGCCCAGAGGCTCTGCGGACCCACACGCCAGAGGGCGGGTGTGAGGCGGCCACGCGGCGCAGGGGGGACTGCGGGTTGATGAATCCAAAAGTCTGGGTGCTTTTTGCAAAACGTCTGGGGGGCTGGCAGGTGGGACTCCACGTACCGCGGTTTGAGATGAGAAAACAAAAAGGGGTTATTCAGAAACGCCACGCCAGCATCGTTCCTCTTCCTGCCTCGATCGACAGATCGGTGCGCGGCGCGGGCGGAGCTGGGATTCGAACCTGGGACGTGCGGCACGCGCTGGGGGGTACGAGCCAGTGCGGTAGGGCTGGGGTTGGTATCTGGGAGGCGGACGGGGCCTAGATAGGGTTCCTGCGACTTGGGAGCGAGCAGAAACGAACGCGTCGCCGGCGCACAGAGGCCGTTCGACGACTTGACCAGCGAGCACAGGCGACGGCAGCGAGGCGGACCATGTCCAGGAGGTCAGGGAGCTCACCGAGATGGCGTTGGCGTGGACGGAGCGAGCAGAGGAGTAGTCGATCGTCGACGAGGCAGAGGCCGGCCGGTCTAGGGTTTCGCGTCGGTCTCGCGCTGGTACCGGCGCTCCTGGGCTTCTCCTCCTCGACGGCGTGTACAGGCGGCCTCCCCGGAGTCTCCTCGTTCTCCTCGATCACCTCCACGCCACGCTGGTTTGCTGGTTCGAGGGATCGGTGGTGGACAGACGGTGGCCGGCGATGGTGTAGCCGGTGGCGGGGGAAGGCAGGGAGAGAGGGGGCGGTCTGGGGTAGATCTGGGGGTAGCAGGGCGAGGCAGAGAGGTGGGAGAGGTGGTAGGTAGCAGAGAGGGAGGGAGGTGCCGTGTGGGGGCGGGGGTAGATGATAAAGGTGGCTCGGCCACCTTTCCCTTCTCCTCCTCTCACGTGCTCGGCAGGGCAGGGGCAGGCAGGGGGGCACGGTGAGGCCCGGGGGGGGGCTCGGGCTGGGGTCCACTAGGCAGAGAGAGAGAGAGCAAGAGAGGGAGAGGGGGTAGCCTCGGGTAGGGTTAGGGTTTGGAGCTAGGCTCGGTTAGAGAGGGGGTGTGGCTCGGGTGTAGCTAGGGTTTGGTTGGGGTGGCAGCTAGGTGGGCCCAGCAAGGAGGGGAGAGGAGAGAGGCCGAGAGGGGGTGATGGGGTGGTTTAGGGTTTGCTAGAACTAGGTTTAGAGGGGGGTATGGTTAGATGGGTAGGTGAAAAGGGTGGTAGGGTTTTAGAATTAGATAGAGGATTAGGGTAGGATGGTTTAGGGTTTAGATAGGATACACAAGATCATGCATGGATGGTGGAGAAAAAGGAGAGGGAGGTGAAGAAAAGAGAGAGAGATGGATAGATGTGTGTGGTTTGGATTCACTCAAAATGCAAATAAAATCCAAATGACAAGCAAAAGGTGGTACTTGCATGGGCCATGCAAAAATATTCAATGCCATGTGTATTTTGTGAGAACAATAATATTAACATGGCATTATTATTATGCATTCCAAAAATTGGAATAAAGGCCAAGCAAAAAGAATTAACAAGGATGTCCCATGTGGAGTAGATGGAGATGACCATTTTGATATACAATGGGACTTGCTAGTGTGTATATGCCACTAGGTAGTTAATAAGCCCACAAAATATTCCAACATGATGATCATCCCCAAAACAACACATATGAGAGCTAGAAATAGGGTTCCACCCACAAGGCATGCAAAGGTGGCCATGTGGCTCTCATATATCAATGAGGTGAAAACAACATGATGCCAAGATGAGAGCATGTGGAAAAGAATTGGATCCATCCCAACCCACATGAGCTAGAAGTAAAACCAGTAATGCCAAGCTCATATTTAGTTGGATGGTGGAATTATAAAGTGGTGAAAGAAAGGTGGTGGAGTTAATAAAAGATATGCCCCCAACTCAACTTGGGCATTGAAACAATATATCAAGAACCAAATACAATATCAAGAGGCAAATACAATTTACAATGCATATGAGAGAAGAACCAAATCAAAAAGGGTTTTGTATGATGCTCAAATGCAAGGAGGCATGATGACATGAGCATGATATAATTATGATGCAACCATTATATGTTTGAAGTAGCCATTATATTACTAGACCAAGTAGCATTACAATTGTTAGACAATTTGGATGCTACACGATAGTACCGGTTGGAAGTTTTGCTCGCACTCAGTCAGAACTTCTGGCCCATACTCTGAGGCGTTTCCTACAGATTTCGAGCCGTTGGAACATGCCTGACCGGAAGTTGTGGTTCACTACCAGTAGTACCAGTGGTGTCGTAGATCTAGAAAATGGCTCGATTTTAAGGGATCTATTTAAGGAACCCTTCTTCCTCCTCCCCACCTAACTCTTGAATCTTCTCTCTCCTCCATTAATACTAGAGTTCGTTTGGTAGATCTCTCTCCCTACCCATCAGAAGCTCTCGATCTTTTGAGGAGTGGGAGAGGTGACCTAGATCTACACCAAAGGAAATTCGATCCCCCCACCCATTCTTTGTGGATCTTGTTACTCTTGGGTTCTTGGAACCCTAGACGGTGTAGGGCATCCTCGAAGCTTGGGCATGTGTTGTGAAGCTTCGTGGAGTCTTTGAGGGCACTCCAATTGAGTTGTGGAGACTGCTCTCAACCTTGTTGTAAAGGTTTCTTTTGGCGCCTTCAAGGTCACTAGTTAGTGGAACATGAGCTCACCTTTGTGATGAGTTCACTAGAGAATAAGGTGAGGCCTTTGTGGCACTTGGGTGACCTTTTGTGGCCCCAAAACCTCTCCAACATAGGCGTAGCTTCCTTGGAAGTGAACTATGGGAATTACATCTCCGTGTCTCCTTGTTGGTTTACTCGCTCCTCTCCTTATACTTGTATTTACTGCTTTGTTACTTGTTGTTGTTCTCCACATGTAGGATTGTTCACCTAGTTGCATCTCTAGATAACTTAATGTTGTGCAAATCCTAAAATTGAAGAAAAGGATAAAAATTGGTAGTCTCCTATTCACCCCCTCTCTAGTCGACCTTAGTTGGTCCGTTCAGTATGCTTCCGCCACCCTTTGGTAATTAAATTAGGGTTCCTCCAATTTGAGAATTGGGTTAGGTTTATTGAGTAATTGGGGAATTAGGGTTAGGGTTCATTAGTAATTGGGGGAAAACTAATGACCTAGGGTTAGGGTTCCTCAGGAAATTGGGTGTTTTGATTAGGGTTCGCACGAAAACTTCAGTCCCCACATCAGAATTGCATAATAGAAATGCTAGGCAATATTCTTTCTTAGTTAGGGCTCAAGCTAAATGAATTTATGGCTAAACAAAACACATTTACATAGTTTTGAGCAAGAACTTGATCAAAATCAAAGCTCTGGCAACAAAAATCATCATCTTGATTGCTCAAAAAGCACAAGCTTAGCACTAACACATAAAATGAACATGATCATGGGTTCAATCTTAAATCTAGATGGATATGATACCACTATGAGATCCTTAGGATTATCTAGCTCAAGATTAAGCCAAACAAAAGAGGATCAGAAGTATGTACCTTGATTTGGTGGTCCAAACATGGCCTCCTTTTGCTCCACTTCACCTAAATCCAATTGATGTAGTTTTGAGTGAATCTTCCTAGTGTTGTTGTTGGGGGGATGACCCCAGGTAGGGTCAAGCTATCGTATAAGGATAGAATCCACCGAGGTATAAGACAGCTGAGGTAAAGGCTGTCCGAGGTATATAAGGGTCGGCCGAGTTTCCCAAGGCCAGATTGTCCCAACAAGACCAGGCCAACACATAACGTATGTCGGCACAGTGTCTATCTTGTTTTCCATGTGCATGTACCGTCATGGCCGAGTTAAGCGGATAAGGCCAAGTCAGGGGTCGGTGTGCTTAGGAAGGAGTGAGCCAGCCCCAAGGTCAGCACTTTTCTCTCTCTCCAAGAATTCCTGGGGAGACAAGGGCTAAGGACAAGGGCCTCTGGAACAAGCTTTGAGCGGAGGTTCATGGATGTGACAGTGTCTGACCATTGGAGATCAGACATTATGGACTCGAGGCACTTGTCGTGCAGAGGCTGGTGACTAAGGAAAGGAGCGCACCGAACTACTATTTCGGGACAAGCATATCCTAGGAATATTCGGGCCACGTATGCCCTAGATGTAACCTTTCCACCCCTTTATAAGGTGAGTCAGGGCCTCCAGGAGAGGTTCGGTCCATTAGCAGTACGCGTAAGCTATAGAGGGAGAGAGAGGCAGAAGCACTTCATCTTCTCCCTCCTCTCGAAACAGCTGAAGGAGCACTTGTACTAGTCTAGAGATTGTAATATAAGATCTAGAGGAAGGAGTCGAGGTTTTATCTCCATAGGAGATCCTCGAACCTGGGTATATTGTGTGTTTGCGTGTGTTCTTCGTGTGCGGATTCACTGCACTATCCCTCCCTTGATACCACTAGTGTTCATAGACCCCATCTTTAGCCTATCCATTACATCTGTCGTGACACCACCATGGCAGTTGGTGCCCATCGTGGGGCTAGCAGCAGCGCTAGCTGGTGTGCTCATCCGAAAGAGAAACTTCATCGCATCAAGGAGCACATCGTCTCTGGCTTGGTTCAGCGATTCATCTCACTGGACTTTGTCAGCAACAACATGGGCAACTTTGGCAACCGCCCGCTCCCGCACAACGGCAAGTCTGTCAGCTTTGGTGTGCACAAGGTCTACGCCGCGATCGACATCGCTTGTGCGTTCCCAGGGTGAGTCATCGTGGTGGCAGATCCTCCTCTCTATGCGGCTCGTGGTCCGTGTATCACTCACCCCACCAGGTGCATCGAGGTGATGATGACAGCACCAGGGGATGGCACCAGCAAAGACCTGACCGAGGACGGGGAAACAACCCCAAGGTAGCTTGTTTGAGGTTCCCTCCGCTGGAGCAGCCACAAAATATCCTCTAGCAAGCCATAGAGAGTTTGACTACACCCGTAGCTCCTATAGTAGATCCGGCTCAGGCACAGGCCGAGCTGGAGGAGACTTGGCAGAAAGTGCTTGAGGGGGCCAAGAAAGTGGTTGTGTCTCAGCAGGCATTGAACATCACCCTGCGTGAGTACAATAAGGCCAATAGGATTAACACTAGTCCGACTCGTATGGATGGTGTAAAAAGAAACCTCATCAATGAGATAGATAAAGAAGGTGCTCCTAAGTCAGTGGAATCGGGTAACCCAATGTCTGCAGGTTTGCTGAGGTATAGTACCCCGACAAAGAACCTCAGGGTTGCAGATGCCGCAGCAGCCGAGTTAGATGCTTTATCCGGCGAGGCCCGGAAGAGGTAGCAGGAAAGAGTCATTGAGCGGGTGCGCATTGCGAACCAATGGGATGAGGGAGTACTCAGGACTAACCTGGCGAAGGCAGGTGGTTCCCGCGTCGTTCATTCGGCTGGGGACGCTCGTGCAACATTGGCCAGGGCAACATCTGTCGTTGTATTGGGAACGGCAGTAACTAAGCAGGTTAGATAGAGGTGTGGGGACTAGCAGGGAAGCTCTCGACGGCGTCCGAAGGTGGGATTGGGTACGAGCGAGTGTAGCAAGACACAAGAAGTACCCAGGTTCGGAGCCCTCGTGATGAGGTAAAGCTCCTACTCCTGTCGATCTGACTGTGAGTAGTATATGGGCTACAATCGCTCCTCGAGCTGTATTCTCTAGCTACCACCTTAAATGTACTGAGACCAACCCTTGCTACGAGAGCCTTGCCTCTCCTTATATAGGAAGAGAGGCAACAGTCTCACTGGCTAGTCCGGCTGGTGGGTCCCACAGGCAGGCTCCAGTCGGTTGGTCATCTACAGTATCCGGTGCACTTACATCCCATCGAGGTACATGCGGTAGGGTCGTCGTGGGTACAGTGAACACCGTGTGAGCCTGTCGTTAGCATCTGGACACTGTTCCCGCGTCACCCAGCAAAGTCTTCGGTATGGCCGTGTAGTTCCGGGTCTCGTCATCGTACCAGGCAATGTGCAGCACGTCGCCCTGTCCTCTTGATTGCATCTGGCTATACTAGTGTAGCTGGTTCTGGACCTTGTCCCTTCTCCTGGTTCCAGCTACCGTGAAGTAGTCGGTCCGTCCTGCTTGTGTCTGGCTGCGCTCAGCCAGCCGAACGCGAACCGACTGTAGTTGTTCTTGTCTGGTTGGGGTATCCGGAGGTCATCCCCCTGATACTAGCCCCCGAGCGCGTGTGGATTTCACCCTTAGGCAAAATGTGTGTGCGCTCCTCTCTAGCTTTGAAATTTTTGGCTGGCTACATCTGGCAGTTGCGCTACCCGTGATGTCAGTGTTGATGCCAGCCATGCACGCACGCGCCATCATTGCATTGCGGCGGGTAGTGTAACGTCCCGTCGCATGTTGCCTCGGGAAACTGCCGCCTGCCTCTTCGGTTTCTGCTCCGAGATCTTCTGCGCATCCCGCGCCTGCACAAGGGATCCTGTGCAGTGGGGAGGGTGGGGTGCGGCTCGATGGACGCTGCGTGGCACCACAGACAGTTCCGCTTCCGGGTCTTTAAAAGGTCGCCCAGGGGAGGGTAGTTCCCCCCTCCGTTCGCTGCCTCCCCAGTCTTCCCATGCGCCCTTGCCTTCTCGCTCTGCCTCGCTTGCTGCTGCTACTGTAGTTTGCCGTGCCGCCCGCTTCGAATCGTCGGAGACACGGGCCACCGCCACTCTTCACCCGGTGCGACGCCCAGTGAGCCAGAGATGGCTGCCGAGCGCGGTGCATGGTGTGGCTCCTTTGTGATGGAGGAGCACATCGAAAAGTACCGCGCCACCCGCGTACTGCTGCCGGAGACAGAGGTGGTGGTGCGGCTGGCGCCGGAGGGGGAGGAATCGCTGCATCCGGTAGCGGGGGAGTGGGTGATCTTTCTGTCGCACCTCACCCGCGGTTTCGCGCTCCCGGTGCACCCCTTCTTCCTCATGTTCCTCGCCTTCTTCGACCTCCGCCTCCACCACCTCGGCGCCAACGCCATCAGGACGCTAGCGCACTTTGTGGCCTTCTGCTAGAGCTATCTCGGGATCTAGCCGGATCTCGGGCTCTTCTACCGGCTCTTTCGTGTCTGGCCGCAGGTCCAGTTCACCCAAGGTCCACTGGTGACGTGCAGCGACGCCTCTATCTACTCCCGCACGCAGACCGGCTACCTGAAGTTCTGTCTGCAGGACATAGTGTGACTGTGGCAACAGTCGTACTTCTATGTCCGGAACCTCACCACCGTGGACCGGATCAATCTGCCGGCTTTCCAGGACGTGGAATCTAGCTGGCGGAATTGGGACTTGAAGATCCATGGGGAGAAGGCGATGTCGGACGCGATGCTACAGTAGATGCGTGCCCTCGTCACCGCCGGTTTGACCGGCCTGGACATCACGCTCAGCTGGATGTCCTGGCTGATGATGCCTCTGCAGCAGCGCATGCACAAAATGTGCTATTACTCCGGCCGGCTAGACCCAACCCGGCTCTCCCGCCGTGGTCCCTGCTACCACAACTTGAAGGAGTGGGTGTGGACGATTACGAAGGAGCGGCTGCTGGAGCACTAGAATTCGGGCTGGTTCCTTACAGCCGTGACAAGCGCGCGCCCCAGGTAAGTCTCGCCAGCCAGTTTCTTGTTTTCTTGTTTCGTCCTTTTACTCGGCTGACCTTTGTCTTCTTTCTTTTGTAGACCTTCCCCTGCATCATCCGGGAGGAGGGCGAGCCCCCCTCCAAAACTTCACGCCTGACCTCCCCGAGCCACGGGCTCGCCGGTCCAGCGAGGAGTCGAATAGGGATGGTGACGTCTTCCCCAGCCGGAACGACGAGCCGGCTCACGAACCCCGCATGGAGGTTGATGAGGAGGAGGCCTCGCCGGCTCCCGAACCGACTCGGCGCCGCGCCGCGGACGGCGACGCCATCCGGTCGAGCGCCAGCAGGGGCGGCTCTAGCCGGTTCGGCACCGGCGAAAGCGGATCCAGTCGGTCCAGTGGGGGAGGAGGCGGGTCTAGTCGGCCTACTGTGGAGGAGCCGGCCCCCAAGAGGAGCCAGACCAGCGCCCTTCTGCCCAGCCGCCTTGGTCGCAAGAAGGGGCCACCCCCCATGGTGTCGGGGTAAGTCTTCTGCTGGCCCTTACACCTTTTCCTCCTTTCCTTGTGCAGCTTTTTCTCTCTTTTGCTTACTTGCTTTTGGTTCTCTCTTGTCTTCTGTTGCCTACTGGCTCGCCGCCTCACCCACCGGACACTGCACCAGCCTCGGCTGCCTTTGCTCCTCCTTCTTCGCCTTGGGCGCCATCTCCGCCGCCGGCTCAAGCTAATCGAGCTCCCGCAGCTAGAGCAGGGGACGCCCCGCCGACCATGGTAGTGCAACCGGAAACGGCTGTGGCCACTTCACAAAGTGGAGGTAGTTCTCCCGCGGTGACGCGAAGGGCCGCCACCGGCGAGGAGCTTGTAGTCGTAGCCGACGACAACTCTGACGGCGGGCCGAGGGAGGAATAGCGCACGGCAGTGCTGGAGGCGAAGGAAACATTGGTCGCCTGCATTGTTGATGATGATGCCTCCTCAGCCGCCTCGCTAGCGGATCTTGCTGTCACCCTTGAGCTGGCGGTGAAAGAGATCCGGCTGCTCGAGGCCACGTCCGGGGGCAGCCAGACCCTAGAGCAGAAGATCACAGCAGCCAACAGGACCTCCTAGAGTAAGTCCCTTCATCCGGATTCAATTGCCGAATACCTTCATTTTTCTCCTCTTTCCATTTTTTTTACTGATATCTGGTTTCTCGCAGAGATCATGGTGTGCACCCAATGGGAGATCGATCGCCTGAAAAAGGCCAACGAGCACCTGACCAACTCCAACTCCTCGCTCCAGCTGCAAAATAAGGAGTGGCACTCCAAGTCGGATGGCCTGGAGGCCATCATCAAGGAGCGCGATGCCGCCCTCGCCAGCCGGACCCAAGCCTTTGATATTCTCGACGCCCAGAGCAAGGACCAAGAGAAGGAGATCAAGCGGCTGATGGTGCGGGAGAAGGCTCTGGTGGAGGAGCTGATGCAGGTTGGGCATACCGCCAAGGGTAAGTTCTTTTCTGACTAGCTTCCTATTTCCGGATCCGGTAGTCGGATCTGACTTTCCTTTTTTCTGACAGCGTTTTATCCCGGCATAGACCTGCTGGCGTATAACCGGCTGCAGGAGAATTGGCCGGGGGAGCAGCCGCCCGCCCAGGAGTTGGTCGTCCTCCTTGGCGAGGAGGCTGCCAAGCTTCGCCAGGTGGCTTAGGCGATCTTCATGTTCTTATGGCTGGACGCGCCGGTTCCAGCGATGATGGCGCAGCAGGCGGCCAAGGTGACCGAGGTGTCGGCTAGCGTCGATCGTCTAAGGGAGCTGGCGGCGCGAGCCGGGGCAGAAAAGGCCCTGGCCCTGATGCTCTCCTGGTACAAGGACGCTCGTGTCGAGAAGATCGATGGGGGCTTCTGTGCCGGCGCCGACCTCGCCGCCATCCGCCAAGCCCATCCGGAGCTCCAGGCCTCCGCCATCAAGATTGCCGACTACAGGGACGTCGACAAGGTCCTCACTGACTCGGAGTTTGCTAGGATGCCTGACGCGGAAGCCTCGTCACAGCCGACTGGTGGGGACGTTGGAGCCGGATCTGCCAACATTCCCCCACCGCCTCCCGTGACCACCTCTGGCCAAGATCATCCTCACGGCAAGGGCCCTGCCGCTTAGATATAATCCTCGGAATGCCGGGAGAACTTGTTTTTACTTTATTTTGTTGAACTCTGTTGTCTGTGCCGGCTATCTCTAACGGCGGGTGAACTTATGGGAGCTTCGTCTCCCTTTTTTATACAGTCGTACTGTTTGCTTGCTTCCATTTCCTTGTGATTTTCTGTATGCCTCGAAGTTTCGATATTTTGCTGGTTACGCTTGTCCGGCTACCTTCGCCCGTCTGAACGCCTTTAGATGGGGGAACTCCAACTCTAGTGGGGCCACGCCAGCGCACCCACTGGGTGCAGCCCCCAAGATTCAGAGTAGTTGGCGTAGCCAGGTGCTTTGAATCTTCTTCTTTTCTTTCTTCAAATCTTTAGTATCGTCCAGCTAGACGCCTCTAGCCGGCTAATACAACCGGGAGATATTCGGCTGAACGCCTTTAGCCGGGGGATCCTCAACTCCAGTAGGGGCGCGCCAGTGCACCCACTTGGTGTAGCCCCCGAGATTCGGATTAGCTGGTGTAGCCAGGTGCTTTGAATCTTCTTCCTTCTCTTCTCCTGCCCTTGCCCTCACCTGGGCTCCAAATATCTGGCTAAACTCCTTTTAGCCGGTCAGAACTACATGGTTCCACTAGGGGCGCGTGAGCGCACCCAGTGGGTGTAGCCCCCGAGATTCGTAGCGCTTGATGAAGACAAGGACTTTGAATCTTCCTTCTCCTTGAAATCCGACTCGATGTAGTCGTACAAAAATAGATACACATGTAGGCTCACTTATTAATAGGTTAGTCCGTTAAGTTGGCGCCTATTAGCCGGAAGGCAGTTTTAGTTTTTTGAAAACTAGCTCGTGCTTCTCTAGACACTTAGTCACTTTCCCGTGCGCTTTGCTGTTTACGCTGCATCGTTGTCGGCAGCCGAGTTGCGGCATGTGGCCAGAATTGAAGGGAGTTGACAATACACTGTGCACGGTACTGAGGGCTTAGTAGCCGGATAGTCTCAAGCTAGTTGCAGGGCCGGGACGCCCGACCCATCGCATCTCTTCCCTGTTTTTCATGTGGGATGCCTCGGGCTTTTGCTCTTTCTAGCCAGACAGCCGGGTTGCAGTCTGTAGCTGAGACGAAGAGTGGGCCTCTGACATCGTCGCACACTACTCAGCCAGTTTGTTGACTTAACAGGTCGGGCCAGCCGACGAGCCCCCGGGTAGGGGTTGCCGGAGCCGGAAAAACTGAACCAGAAACAGGTACACACAAATTTCTAGCAAGGAGCCCTCGAGTATCTCTTGGAGGTCCGCATTTTCATTCATAGAGTTCGCGGGATACATATTGTCCGATGACTAGGTGTAAAACGGGCGGAGCAGGGCCGCGTTCCAGGGACGCTCTGTCTCTTCATCCGACTTGTCCATCTTGTTCTTGCGCGGCTGCTGCGTGTCAATGAGGTAGTAGGAATTGTTGTGCAGCGCCCGGCTGATGATGAAGGGGCCCTCCCAAGGCGGTGACAGCTTGTGCATGCCCTTTGTATCTTGTACCAGCCGGAGGACCAGATCGCCCTCGCGGAATGTGACGGGGCAGATCCGGCTCAAATGGTAGCGACATAGGCGCTGCTGGTACAGGGCCGATCTAGACAGGGCTAGCTCGCGGGCCTCCTGAAGGAGGTCCACACCATGTTCCTGCGCCTCCTGGTTGGCCTTTTCTTTGTAGAGGAGCTTGCACGGTGAGTCAAACTCGATGTCCACGAAGAGGACGACTTTTGAGCCGTAGACAAGGAAGAACGGGGTGAAGCCGGTTGACCTATTCGGTGTGGTGCGGAGGCTCCAAAGCACAGCCGGAAGATCCTCAATCCAGCATCCGGGCGCTCGCTCCAAGGGCTCGATGAGGCGCGACTTGATGTCGGCTAGCACTAGGCCATTTTCCCTTTTGACTTGCCCATTGGACTGCGGGTGCGCGACGGAGGTGAGGTCTAGCCGGATGCCCTTGTTGCTGCAGAATCAGGCGAAGGCCCCCTTGGCGAAGTTCATGTCGTTATCTGTGATGATGTTGTTGGGGTAGCCGAACCGATTAATGATGTCGGTGAAGAAGGTGACGACTGTCGCCCCATCCAGCTTCTGGATAGGCTTGGCTTCTATCCATTTGTGAACTTGTCCACCACTACCAGCAGGTGGGTCATGCCCGTGCGCGCCCACTTGAAGGGACCGACCATGTCGAGGCCCCAGACAGCAAAGGGCCAGGTGATCGGTATGGTTTTGAGCACCGTAGCCGACATGTGCCTGAGCTGCCCGAAGCGTTGGCACCCGTTGCACGCGCGGACTAGCTGCTCGGCATCCTCGAGGGCAGTGGGCCAATAGAAGCCGTGGCAGAACGCCTTGGCGACTATTGCCCTGATGAAGCGTGGTGCCCGCACTCGCCCTGGTGGATGTCCTTGAGTAGCCAGTAGCCTGTGTCCACGTCGACACACCGCTGGAAGATGCCGGATACGCTGCGCTTGTATAGTTCCTTGTTTATGATGGTGTATGTGTGCGCGCGTCTCCGGATTTGACTGGCCTCCACCTCATCATCCGGAAGTTCTCTGTTGGCGATGTAGTTCATGAAGGGATGCGCCTAGGATGGTATCTCCCGGATGGTAAGGACACTCTCGTTCTCCGATTGAGGGATGTCGGGGGGCGCCCGGGTGAGGCACCCGGAACGGCAGCCCCCGAGCCGCTTGATGAGCCGGTAGCCCCCGGGTCTTACGAGCCGAAGGGTACGGACTTGCGGAGTAGGTGCGGGCCTTCTTTTTGGCAGGTTCTGCCGGTTCCGCTTCTGCCGTGCCATTAGCCGGTGTGCCTCTTGCCCCGATGATGGAATCTGACTCTAGGGACGAATGGATGGAGGGATTGCGCAGATGCTCCAAGGAGACCGCTGGTGGGATCGAATGCCTGGTGGATCCGATTCAGGTGAGCAAATCGGTTGCCTCGTTGTTGACGCGAGGACGTGATGGAACTCACATCCATCGAAACAGGCGCTGAGCTTCTGCACGTGGAACTGGTAGTGGGCCAGGTTTGCATCGCGGGCGTCCCATTCTCCGGATACCTGCTGCACCACCAGATCCGAATCACCAAACCAAAGGATCCGGTTGATGCCAATTTCTTTGGCCAGCCGGAGGCCATGTATCAGCGCCTCGTACTCGGCAACATTGTTGGAGGCCGTGAAGTGGATCTGGAGAACATACTCCAGCAGATCTCCCTTGGGCGAGGTGAGGATGATGTCGGCTCCCAAGCCCCCGAGCAGCTTCGAGCCGTCGAAGTGCATCCTCCAGTTGTCCGAGTCAGGAACCGGGGGGAGGTAATCAGTTTCGGCCTAGTCGACGAGGAAGTCCACCAGTGCTTGCGACTTGATCGTGAACCTGGGCTCGTACTGGATGGAGTAGGTGGCGAGCTCGATGGCCCACTTGGCGACTTGGCCGGTGGCGTCCTTGTTGCCGATGATTTCCGAAAGGGGCACGGTGCACATGACCTTAATCGGATGCTCCTGGAAGTAGTGCTTGAGCTTCTTGCATGCCAGGTACACACCGTAGCACATCTTCTTGTAGTGGGGGTAGTTCTGCTTGGAGAGGGAGAGAACCTCGCTGAGGTAGTAGACGGGGCGCTGAACCAGCTAAGCCTTGCCTTCCTCGGGGCGCTCCACCACCAGGACGACGCTGATGACCTGGATGATGGCTGCTATATAGAGCAACATCGGCTCCTTGCTAGCTGGCGTGGCTAGAACCGGCACTGTGGATAGCATGCGCTTGAGGTCATGAAAGGCGGCGTCAGCTTGCGAGGTCCAGGAGAACTTGTCTGTCTTCTTCATTAGCTGGTATAGTGGGAGTGCCTTCTCTCCCAGACGGCTGACAAAACGGCTGAGGGAGGCGAGGCATCCGGTGAACTTCTGGACTCCGAGCAAGCTCCTCGGTGGTTGCATCCTCTCGATGGCCGCGATCTTCTCCGGGTTCACTTTGATCCCTCATTCTGAAACGAGGAAACCGAGTAGCTGGCCGGATGGAACACCGAAGACACACTTCTCCGGGTTCAGCATCATCTGGTACCGGTGGAGGTTGCCGAAGGTTTCCCCCAAGTCCTCAAGGAGGGTGAGCTTATCCTTTGTCTTGATGACGATGTCGTCCATGTAGGCATGCACATTTCGGCCGATCTGCGAATGTAGGCATTTCTGCATATAGCGCTAATAGGTAGCGCCTGCATTCTTCAGACCGAAAGGCATGGTTACGTAGCAGAAAGCCCCATACGGGGTGATGAACGACGTTTTTAACTGGCCAGCCGGATTTAGCCAGATCTGATTATAACCGGAGTAGCAATCTAGAAAGGACAACAAGTCGCAACCGATCGTGGAATCGATTACTTGATCGATACAGGGCAAAGCGAAGGGGTCTTTCGGGCACGCCTTGTTCAGGCTGGTGTAGTTGATACACATGCGCCAAGTGTTGTTCTTCTTCAACACCAGGACTGGGTTGGCCAGCCAGTCCGGGTGGTACACCTCCATAATGAACCCGGCTGCAAGGAGCCGGGTGATCTCGTCGCTAATGATCTTTCTTTTCTCCTCTACGAACCGGCACAGAGGTTTCTTGACCGGCTTTGCATCCGGACGCACATGAAGTGAGTGCTCGGCGAACTCCCTCGGCACACCTGGCATGTCCTTGGGTGACCATGCGAAGATGTCCCAATTATCATAGAGGAAGTCGACGAGCGCGCCTTCCTATTTGCTGTCCAAGTTGGCACCAATGGTGACGAACTTGGTCGGGTCGGAGGGGTCGAGCAGAATCTTCTTCATCTCCCTCGCCGGCTGGAAATCTGCTTCCCCAGCCGGTTCCTGCTAGCTGGCATCTCTTGCTAGGCTATGGACACATTGCGCATGATCTCGCTCTTCTCTTCGGCTATGATGAGGGCTTTGGTCAGCTTGGAGCCGGCTGAGGCGCACTCGATCGATCGCCTGAAGCAGCCGGCGATGGTGATCACACTGTTTGGCCCCGGTATCTTCATCTTGAGATACGCGTAGTGGGGGACGGCCATGAAATTGGCGAGGGCCGGATGCCCGAGGAGACCGTGGTAGGAGCTTGACAAGTTCACCACCTCGAACCATACCGGCTCACGCCGGAAGTTCTCCTCGGTCCCGAAGATGACGTCCAGCTAGATTTTACCCAGCGGAGCGCAAGCTGGCCCTGGCAGTATGCCGTGGAACGTCTTGGTGGTCGGGCACAGGTTGCACTCGCGGATGCCAAGTTTCTCCAGCGATGACCGGTAGAGCAGGTTGAGGCTGCTGCCCCCGTTGATGAGGACGCGCGAAAAGCGGCAGGTGCGCTCGTTGGAGACGATGAGGGGGTCAAGCACCATGGCATAGCCCCTAGGATTTGGTAGCTCATCCGGCTGATCCTCCCGGCTCCAGGTGATGGGGGTCTCCGACTAGTTCAGGTACTGGAGAACTAGGGAGACAATGGCGTTGACCTCCTTGGAGCGCCGCTTGCGGCTGTGCTTGTCGTCCAGATCGGTCACGAAGATGTGGTAGGCGGCGTACAGCTAGGGGTAGCCGTTGTTGTTGTTGCCACCATTACCATCATTGCAGGCTCCCCTAGCCATCGGTGGGGGTCCACCGGGAGGGGGGCGGTAGTGTTGGTTGCCTTGGTCCTTTAGCTAGCGAGTCCAGCTGCAGTTCTAGGTGGTGTGGGTAGCCGGTTTGAAGGGACCGCTATGCCACTTGCACAACCCATCAAACATTTGGTCGAAGGTGAGCCGTGGCTTCTTCCTTGTTGTATCGTTAGCCGGTGCGTCGGGCACGCCTTCCACAGCATTGACCTGTCGCGCGTGGTAGTGGGGCTTCTGTTGTCCGGCTTGGTGGTCCCCGTGGAACTGGTTGTCGTTGCCGTGGCTCCTGGAGGATCCGGCTCCTCCAGCCAGGTTGCTTGGTCAGTCGCAAGCCGGCTCCGAGGGAGTTGGACGCCCGTCAGCACTTACCCGGAAGGGTTTCTTCATCGTGGCGTCAGCTGTGGCGTACTGGTCCGCAACCGTCATGAGCTCCGCCATGGTTTTCGGCTCGTCACACAGTAGCCGGTGGTGAAGCATGGTGCCCTCTCGGCACCCCTCGACAAAGAACCCAGTCGCCTGGCTCTCCACAATGCCCTCGCAGGTGTTGCGCAGTTCTATCCACCTAGCGAGGTACTCACAGTCACGCTGGACGCACAGGGCCAGGTCGCATGGGCGGCCTAGACGCTTGTACGTGCCATTGAAGTTGCAGATGAACACCTTCTCAAAATCTGGCCAGGCGTTGATGCTGTTGGGCGCGAGGCTGTTGAGCCATGTCCTCGCCGACTCGGTTAGCATGAGGGGGACGTAGCGCACAACTGTGCGCTTGTTCCCATTGGCAATGCCGGCCACCGTGGCGTGGTCCAGCTTCATGCTACCGTCGTGCATTTGGGGTATCCTGGTAGGGTAAACTTATCCAGAAACGGCTCGTTTCGGATGCGAGGTCCGAAACAAACCGTCCCGGTGGAGTCTTCCTCTTCCGTGACACGCGCTTGGGCAAGAAACTCAATGTGGTCACGGGCATCCGGACGGTCCGGGTTGGGCGCTCCTACCCGGCCCGAGAGACGGGAACTGGCAGGTCATGGCGCCCCGGTTGGTGGAGGGGGAGGTGGTGGGTTGATGTTCACCGTTTGCTCCTGGCGGGGCTGGCCCTTGTTGCCAGAGCTGCGGCGCTTGCTGCAGGCCTTAGCCGGAGGAGAGGATGCCTGCTGGGTGTCACGGGGTGCGCCCTTGTTGTTGCCAGGTGGCTTGCTTCCCCTGGAGCAGCTGGGGTCCTCGTGCATCTGCCGCATGGCATCCGCCTGCTCATTCGTGATCCGGGCGTGCTGCCGGTCTCGCTCCTCGCCCTCCAAGTTGGGTAGTTCGTCCGCCGCGGCTCGCGCCGCGTGCAGGTTCTTGATGGGTGTGTTGTAGGTGGGCTAGATGAGAGCGGGTTGCGGATCCGGATCGCCATCCCTCTCGATCCTTCTGCCTAGTTCGCTGTCCCGGTGCCGCACTTGCCTGCACCGGCTAGGTTCCACGGTAGCCAGAGTGTGGCCGTGCGCGCGGTCGTACTCACGCCGGGTAATGTCGACCTGCTTCTTGGCCGCAACCAGCTCCATGGCCTCCTGCAGGAGAAGTTGTCTCTCCATGGTGAAGTTGGCTTCCGCCTCCTCCGGGTTATCCCCCGAGGTTAACCGGCGTGAGGAGCCGGTCAATGGCCTCCTCCACCGAGGTTAACCGGCTGAAGTGCGGGGTCCCGTGTGGAACGTGACTCCGGTCGAAGCCATCTGGCCCCACGGTGGGCGCCAACTGTCATTGTATTGGGAACGGCAGTACCTAAGAAGGTTAGATAGAGGTGTGGGGACTAGCAGGGAAGCTCTCGACGGCGTCCGCAGGCAGGATTGGGTACGAACGAGTGTAGCGAGACATAAGAAGTACACAGGTTCGGAGCCCTCGTAATGAGGTAAAGCTCCTACTCATGTCGATCTGACTATGAGTAGTATACGAGCTACAATCGCTCCTCGAGCTATATTCTCTAGCTACCACCTTAAATGTACTGAGACCAACCCTTGCTACGAGAGCCTTGCCTCTCCTTATATAGGCAGAGAGGCAACGGTCTCACTGGCCAGTCCGGCTGGCGGGTCCCACGGGCGGGCCCCAGCCGGCTGGTCATCTACAATATTAGGTGCACTTACATCCCATCGAGGTACATGCGGTAGGGTCGTCCTGGGTACAGTGAACACTGTGCGAGCCTATCGTCAGCATCTGGCCACTGTTCCCGCGTCACCCAGCAAAGTCTTCGGTATGGTCGTAGTTATGGTCTCGTTATCGTACCAGCGCTGCATCACAGACTGCGCAAAGATGTCGCCTGTCCTCTTGATTGCATCCGGCTATACTAGTGTAGCCGGTTCTGGACCTTGTCGCTTCTCCTGGTTCCGGCTACTGTGAAGTAGCCGGTCCGTCCTGCTCATGTCCGGCTGTGCTCAGCCAGCCAGACGCGAACCGACTGTAGTTGTTCTTGTTTGGTTGGGGTATCCGGAGGTCATCCCCCCGACAGCATCATCACCAGGTGCAGGTCCAAGGAGAGATGAGAGTGCAACTTCTGGTAGAAGGAACAAACAGATGGTACCGTATGACCCAAAGGTGGCCAAGAAAGGCAAAGCAGTACAGGGCAATGCTGGTAAGGGAAGTGTCAGCGGAAGTAATGGTGGTCAAAGGAATCCGACCAAGGCAATGGGAGTTAGGGAAATGATGGGCATGACAGTGCTGGCCAGCATAACCCGAATCATCCAGGTCATCATTCGGCCAGAGGAGGGCAATATCAGCCACAGTAGCACCAGCAGCAGAACATACCTCGGCAGCAAGAAAGTGCTAGACCAGCTGTGCAGCACCAGCATGCTCACCCAACATAGAACAAATATAATGATGGTTATTCGGCTATGGCCAATTCTAGATTTCTAGGTTGGATCATCAGATGATGGGGAATGCAATGGGCTCTCGACTGGGAAACAGGAACTTGCAACCGGATGATGCGAGGTTAAGTTGGACAGAATCTATATGTCAGAAATTATGGAGGGACAAGGTCCTCTGGGTCCTGCGTGTTTTGGGCCTCAGATCATGAGGGAACCACCTGTGCCGAACTTTGAGCTGGCCAGGGGAACAAAAACATATGAAGGCAGCACCAAGCCGCAAGGTTGGCTGGTTGACTATTCCACTGTAGTACATATCACCCAAGGCAACCTCAGATGGGCAGTGAGGTATGTTCCTCAGATGTTGGAGGGGCCAACGAGAGTGTGGCTAAACAATTTTCCACTAGGGAGTATCAACTGCTGGTTGGATTTTGAAGAGATGTTCATCAGTAACTTTACAAGTACGTACAAGAGGCCGAATAGGCTGCAACACCTGGCAATGTGTAAACAGAGGCCGATTAGGCTACAAAGCGATACGCCAACTATGTTTGCTGAAACTATCAAGATTGCGGATTCGTATGTGTTGGGCGATTCGAACCAACCCCTGCTTATCTCGGTAGAGCTGAATGAGGAGTATTACTCCCGGGACGGGGACGGATCATCCCGAAGGAATGATTTCCGAGGTAAAAGAAGAGATGAGAGGCCGAATTATCGGTATGGTTCGAATCATGTCACTGCGGTGAACCAAAATCAGCCGGGTGTTAGGAGTATCTAGCGACAGAAGAACAATGGCCATCAGTGGACACAAAAAACTGATGGGAAGAAACAGTGGAGCACTAAATAGAAGAAGCAGTGGCAAGAGAGACCGGGATATACATACGAGGCTATGTTGGATCAGCCATGTAAGTTTCACATGCAGAATCCGAGTAAACTGGTGAATCATACGACTCGGCAGTGTGCGTGGATGCAGCGTGCTAGACAAGGTGAAATGGGTCCGCCCTAGGCACCTCGCCCACCACCATAGCTCACAGGAGGAAATGCTCAGGCAATTATTTTATCACCACCTCCGCCGAGGTATGAAAACTAGGAGAGGAGAGAAGTTCAGCAAGTAGGGAATGAGAGTCAAGGGAACTACAAAAACCTAGGCCAAGGGGTCGAAACGAATACAGAGAGCATCACCAGATTTATGTCATATTCATAGCAGAGGAAACTGATAGGCAAAGTGTGCAGAGGCGACATATGGAAGTCAATGCGATTATGCCGGCTGTGCCGAAGTATATGTATTGGTCAGACCAGGAGATCACTTGGAGCATAAGGGATCACCCCAAGCTCATTCCGAGTCCTGGGGCATATGCCTTGGTGCTTGACCCAACTTTCATTGGGACGAATTTGAACGTGAAGTTCTCCAAGGTGCTCATTGACAATGGCAGCAATATCAATATACTGTATAAAGACACGATGCACAAGTTGGGTATCACGGAGAATATGCTCCAGGCGACTAAGACCACCTTCCATGGCATTGTGCCAGGGTTGTCCTATGAGCCAATTGCGAAAGTCTGAATTGATGTGTTTTTTGGCACAAGAGATAATTGCAGAACAGAGAATCTGTTGTTTGAAGTTGTGGACCTCGACAGTTGTTACCATGCTTTGTTGGGCAGGCTAGCGATATCCAAGTTCATGGCAAGTACTCATATTATTTATCTAAAGATGAAGATGCCCGGGCCAAATGGGGTCATCACCATTGCAGGTGATTTCAGGTGCTCTGTGGAGTGTGCCTCTGCCGGGTCGAATCTCTCCGAATCATTGGTGATAGCATAGGAGAAAAAGAGGATTCAGGAGGCAGTGGCTCTAGCTCAGTCGGCTGAGCTGAACATGCCAGCAATGAGCAACCCACATGCGAGTGTGTCTTTTCAGCCACCTAAAGATACAAAGAAAGTTCAGATTGACGAGCAATTCCCAGAGCGTACTATCACTATTGGTGTGGGCCTAAATGACATATAGGAAAACAAGCTTGTCAGCTTCCTCCGTGAGATTCAGGAAATTTTTGTGTGGTCCACACAAGATCTGCAAGGTGTTCCGAGGGAGATGGATGAGCACTCTTTGCATGTCAGGCCTCTTCGCCGCTTCGCCAAAGATAGGAGAAAGATCATAGTTGATGAGATAGCTCGGCTCCTTGCAACTTGGTTTATTATGGAGGTACTTCATCTGAATTGGCTCTCTAACCCGGTTCTCATGGAAAAGAAGAAGGATGATCCAAACATGGAAGTGGTGTGGCGCATGTGCATTCACTATACCAATTTAAACAAGGCATGTCCAAAGGACCCATTTCCTTTGCCTAGAATTGATCAGGTCATTGATTCGACCGCTGGTTGTGAGCTCCTATCATATGTAGACGCATATTATGGTTTCCACCAGATACCATTAAACCCGGATGATCAAATAAAAACTGCCTTTATTACCCTGTACGGGGCTTATTGCTATCGCACCATGCCATTTGGCTTACATAATGCAGGTGCAACATATCAAAGGTGCATGCAAAAATGCTTACATGATCAAATTGGGAAAATGTCCAAGTATATGTTGATGATGTGGCGATAAAAACTAAGGAGAGTCATAATCTCCTAGATGATATCCGACAAACATTCGTGAACTTGAGAAGATTCTGAATGAATCTTAACCCAAAAATGTACCTTCGGTGTCTCGACTGGAAAGTTACTCGGATTCCTCATGTCTAGCCAAGGTATCGAGGCTAATATGACTAAAATCAAGGTTGTTGACCGTATGGGACTACCGAGGTGTCTCAATGATGTCCAGAAGTTCATGGGCTGCCAGGCATCATTGAGTCACCTTGTTAGTCGGCTGGGGGAAAAGGCACTACCTCTATACCAACTAATAAAAACATCGGTTAAGTTCATTAGGACACCACAGGCAGATAATGCATTCCATGAGTTAAAAAAGATGCTAGCCTATGCACCTATATTAGACTCGCCACTATCGTAGGCGCTAATGTTGCTCTACATAGAAGCGACCAACTGAGTCGTAAGTGTTGTGATAGTGGTAAAGCGTGACGGAGAGGGTAAACCAGTGCAGAGGCTGGTTTATTACCTAAGCGAGGTACTTTCTGCATCAAAACAGAATTACCCACATTATCAAAAGATGGCATATGGCGTCTATATGACGACCAAGAAGCTTAAGCACTATTTTGAAGAACACCCTATAAAGGTGATATGTGAAGCACCAATATCCAAGATAATGGGTAACAAAGATGCAAGTGGCGGAATCACCAAATGGGTTATCGAGTTAGCTCCATATGCCCCATAATATGATAGGAGAGATCGATAAAATCCTAGGCACTGGCCAATTTTTTTGTCGATTGGGATGAAATGCAATATGAGCCGCCTTTGCCTGACTCAAACTATTGGAGAATGCATTTTGACAGGTCAAAATTGAAAACTAGGTTAGGTGTCAGGATAGTCGTTACCTCGCCTAAGAAGGATCAGTTGAAATATGTGTTGCAGATACATTTTGCCACATCAAACAATGTGGTTGAATATGAGGAACTTGTCCATGGGCTCAAGATAGCAAAGGAGATTGGGATATGTCAGATCCAATGTTTTGGTGATTTGGATCTGGTAGTGCAACAAGTTTCGGGTCATTGGGATGCGCTTGACGCAAATATGGCCTTATATAGATTTCACATTCAGAAAATCAGCAGGTACTTTGAAGGATGCGAATTCCATCATGTACCTCATGCTGAAAATGATGCAGCTGACGTGTTATCAAAACTTGGTTCATCCCAACAATCTATCCCGCCAGGTATAGCTCTTGAACACTTCAGAAAACCATCAATTAACCCATCACCTGAATCTGAGTCAATCCATATCCCGGCAAAACCGGGTCAGAGGTTGTCCCAATGGATATTGATTGGGGGAATGTGTTGAGTAACCCAGGGACTACCTCGGCAGACCCGGGAACTACCTTGCAAAACTCGGGGACTATTTAGCTTGCCCTGGCAGAAGTTATGTTGATGGACCCAATGGAAGTGGATGAAGTGGTTTTCCTGGCCCGTCCTATACCAGCTTGGGCGCAGCCAATTATGAATTTTCTAAAAGATGGGAGTTTGCCAAATGATGAGGTCCTCGCCAGACAAGTTCAGAGAAGGGCAAAGTCCTACACCATAATAAATGGCGAGTTATATAATACAAGTGTCACTAGCATCCTTCAGCGATGCATTAGCCCGACAGAGGGGCAAGAAATCCTTCTGTATATCCTTCGGGGAGAATGTGGGCATCATGCCTCATCCAGAGCCCTAGTTGCCAAAGCTTTCCAGCATGGGTTTTACTGGCCCAGTGCGGTGACCCAACATACCACTACATGATGTAGTACACTATAGTCGTTGACATAACACCAATGGACATCGTTCACTAGTATTACATCCCTCAGAATGGCATAGCAGAAACATCGCGGGTCCATAACATGTCTTTACATTACATATAATACATTACAGAAGATCCAAAGAGCTTCCTCGATATAACGAGGATTATAATTTACAAAAGAGAACCAGAAATAGCAAATCGAAGTCTATTCTAGAAATACTACTACCATATTACTATGGCTTGCGATTGCTATTATAGCAATGCTCTAGATAAGTAGATTCTGGTTTCTAAGATTATTTATATGCTACGCTTCAGCTTGAATTCTTTGACTTCAGATGTAGATGTTGACTCCGGTGATCTCCATTGGATGTCTTCAGTTCTTCAAGTAGTTCACCTCCTAAGTTCCCATTGGGTGCTTCCGAATATAGCAAGGGTTAAGAAGGTACGGTTGAGTAAGAGCGTACTTAGCAAGTTCACTAAAAAAGGAGTGTTTGATGCACTATCTACAACCACAGACCAAAAGGTCGTAGGTTATGCAGGTTTTCATAAACATTTCTTCAAAGGTTGCTTTTATTTTTTAAAGCTATGTCCGTTAGTCTTCACAGGTTGACCCGAACTTTCGGGGAGTTCCTTTCCTGCAGCATTCGCAACTCCTTCCCGGAACAAGGAGTAACATGTCATAGTTCTTACACTCTGCAGAGGTGCACTACTTTACCCATGAGAGACCTTAAGCTTTGTTGCACGACCGAGAGTATGTCCCCGTTCAAACTTCCTTGATTTGAGGCCCAACCTAAGATCCAAGCCAATTGCTGCCCTTCTCTGCGACCCCGCATGAAGACACGATCCCCTAAGAAGGTTTACCACGAGTACAGTCTGGGTAGCCTCTTGAAGACTCTGTAAGCAGCTCTGCCTGGCATCCACCATCAGCTATGGTGAACCTCCACCAAGATAGCTATGCACAGATAATCTAGACACCAATATCATGGGGACATAAGGGTTCCTACCCATGTGATGGATTCTCCACGAGAAATCTATAGCTTCACGACAAGGTCATCCGTCCATGTGAAAGGAAGAAGATCTAGCTGACTTCCCTAGAGCCATTGTAGATCTCATGGTTAACGCGTGATATACAATGCTAGAATCACTAGCGACAATTGTTGTTAAGTCCTAGATGATATATTCTTGTACAATGTGGTTTCCATTGCTGGTCTTATATAGATTAACTGATCACCCTGGACCAGTAACCATTAGGTCATATTTAATCATGAAAATAGTGTTTTCTAACCTTTTTGAAATGCAGGTGATGACACAATAGTTTGAAAATACTTGATAGAAAATAATCAAAGGACATGAGCAAGTGTGAACTTGCCTTGATATAGCGAAGTATTATAGTCGAATGCCTCGACTTGACCCTAGACCTTGGGTTCTACAAAATACCATCATTGCCCGGTAAGGACAAGTTTAAAGAAGCAATATGCTATTATGCATGAGTAATGAGATGCATGTTGTAAAATCCAAAGTAATTCCCTAACATTACAAGTGAGTTGGATTAGGTGATTTGTTTAAGATTTTATTTATCTTCAAGTTTACTTCACAAAAGAGTATAGTTGCAAAACTCTAAGACTAACATACAAGACATAGATGGTGAAGTATAATCTTAATACACGATTTAGGCTGAGCGGTATCTTGTAATTATTATAAGGCTCGTGTTTAAAGTTATTATGACTTAAAAGAAATAGCATAGTGTTTCTTTTTAAGTGGAAAAAAGAATAAATTTTGAAGAATGTACTTATTATATCTAGTTAAGTAATGTGTGGTGTTTTTAGATTACAATTGATGGCTATTAGGATCACTTCAAAGATATTAAGTTAATGTGCTTTGGTTGATTAAATCACAGACCAAAGTTAACTATAAATGATAACTTGGATTAGAATGTAGTATTGTTATATCGTGGTCGGGGTTAAGAACTTCTTCGATAAGATAGAAGATAGATCTGTATAGGTATTAGGTATAACTTTATGAATCTAAGCTCAGCAAATTAATGCTAAGGAGATTATAAACTTAAAGATAATTATGAGATACAATGATCTCATTACAGGGTTTGTTGAACTCCTTTTAAACTTTAAAATCATCTTAGGTAAGGCTTGAGGTATGAGATCATTCACCACCAAAATATAAGTGAATGATGCTAAAGGTTAATTTGAAGTTATTAATTATAATTGATTTAAGACTCTAAAGGAGTATTAATAATGTACACTTAGGTCTCATTATAGATTCAAGTTATGGTTTTGGAATTAGTATTTAGATATAAAGGGCTTAAGGTTTTATATAGAATTGTGATTATTTCTTACTTAAGAAATTCTTTTAAAGAATTACAAAAATAAGTATTTTATAAAATAGATAAGGATTTATTACATTAAAATCTTAAACACCTTTGGAATAATATATTAAGTATTTTTCTATTAAAATATAATTATTCAAGTTCTTGAAAATGATTTTTATTTATTTTGAAGAATTGTTCTTATTTTATAAAAAATACACAAAGGATTAAATGTTCTTAGATATTAGTTTAAAGTTTTATTTGTAAAACAATCTAGCTAGTATTTTTTATAAAATAGTGGATTTATTTTGGTATGCAATAAATGATTTTTATTCATTTTTAGGAATTCTCCTTATTTTATTAACTTTCAATTAGAGTTTAGTGTCCTCAATATTTATTTGTATTTTATTTAACTTAAACAAGTAAGATTATATTTTTCTTAGGTAGACATTATTTTTGTGGTCTTTTTGATATATTATATAAATTTTAGGATTTTTCTATATTTTTCTAGAGCTTAGTTAATTCCAGGGGTATATTTGTAATTAGATGTTTTATTTGGGTCTTCTTTTAAACTTGGGCCCAGCCCACTAGGCTGGCCTGGCCCGAACGGGTTAGGTTAACCCCCCTGGGGCATGCTGGGTTAGCCTTACCCGGCCCACTACACCCAATCTCTCTCCCACTCTCTTCTCTCTCGCGGTCCTCTCCTCTTTGAGACGACTCGATCCCACTGTCGTTGTTGCGCTCGATTCCGGCCGCTCTAGGCTACCTCGACCATCGCCATGGTGCTACATGACATGGACAATGATGTCAAGCCTCTCTGTCCAATTCTATTTGACTCTTGCGTCTTCTGCTGGCCGTGTTGACCCCACCCTGGTGGCTAGGGTTTGGGCTCCGCCACGGTTTCCATGCTCTGGCGCCTCCTTGTCACTGCTCTGGTGCCTGCGGTGCTGGCTTCCTCCCATGGCCGCCACCGTCGCGTCTTGGCGCGGGTTGCAGCACCCCCTCTGGGGTGCTCCCCGTGCCGCCGTGCACCTCACTGTCGCCAGCCTCCTCCTCTGCTTCCTCTTTAATATACTCGCGAGGACCTCGAGTAAGTTCTCCTCTTCACCTTTCTATGTGCTCTCTCTACCTCTCTCTCTCTATGTGCTTGTAGTGAGGAACTAGGGTTCATACCATGTACTAGGGTTTAACCTATGTTACCGTGTTCACTGAAGATGATGAAATGGTTCATACATACCCTCTGTGATTAGTTATGTGGAATTATTATCTATGCTGTTTTGGAATGGTTGACATTGGTTACTGTGAATGAAAGTTACTGTCTTACTGTCAGTGTTAGTTTGATGCTACTATGAATATGATTTGATTTGGGGTATAGCTTCTGGTTATGTTTGACATGCTCCAGAACTAAAGCCTCATAGTTGCTTGTTTAATTGTCCCTAATGAACTCTAATGCAGATATTTATGGATAGATAGGAATGATTCCTAAACTGTGATGTTAGGAAAATGATTGAATACTTTTTTAAGATGATTGGACTATGAAACTTCCATGTTTGAGGTTACTTAGCTAGATTAGGTGTTGTGACACCCTCTCTGAGTGGTACACAAGATCTTATCTTGTTCTAGGTTCCTCCTTAACTATATTATTGAAAATAGCTGGGATTTGTGAGAGCTGAGAAACTCCTGACAGTCCTGTATAATTATTGTTGCCTGTTTTAATAGACCTATGATGTTGGTCTGGGGTCTTTCTAAAGTAAAAACCAACTGTTTTTACTTGTTGCCTAACTACTCAAGTGTTCCATGATGAACATATCATGCTTTTGCATGAATAAAAATTTATATATATATATAATGATCAAGTATTAGATCAAAAGAATTGAGATATACCCTGGTTCTAGGGTAGACTGTGGTAAATGATGTATATGAATGTTTCCTGGGATATTAGGAAGATGATTTTAATTATGTCCCCTTCAAGGAAGCTTGTCTTTAGAGAGAAACATCTCTCTAAATTTGGTACTGCTGAGGTGCTACCCATAACTAGGATGTGCCTAGTAGTACCAACACATTGAACTTGGTTTAGTTCATGTGATGTTGCTAGCTTGCTTCCAAATAAGGTCTATAATGCTAAAGCTGAGACCTGATCTATGTATTTGGAATAAGAATAGATTATGCTTGTGATTATTTACAAAATCCTATGATGAGTTGTTCACCTCACTTGGGTGTTCCTCTGAGGATCTACTTATCCAACAAACCTTATTTGTTGAAAAACTAATGGATGAAAGCTTGTTTAGATGACTCACCAACTGAATGATGTTGGTGTGTGATTTATTGCATGTTGGGGATCTTGACTATCTATGGTTTGTTCTTCTAATCCTAATTACTTCTCCTTTTTATGAGCTTGATCATCTCCTATTTCCTTTCTGGTGTATGGCCAACTCCTCCTTGCTGCTGTAGATCTTCTTCTTGCCGTTGGTTAGCAACTGAAACTCCTCCTTAAGCCCCTAGGTGGCTTTCCCAAGCAACCAGGTGCTGACGGTGTAGCTTTGGTGCACTAAAGTGATCTGGAAATGAACCAGTGTATGTGTTCTTGAGATGTAGAAATGAGGCTATGTCTGTGAAGTGGTGAGCAAAACCAGCTTGGCCATTGATACATTGCAAATATATCTCTAATTTTTGATGTTCCATGCTTGGTTTTATCCACTTTTTTGTGTTTTCTCCACACTTTGGAGTACTTTTCATATGATTTCTTGGACTAACCTATTAACAAGAGCCACAGTGCCAGCTGCCTGTTTTCTGTTGTTTTTGGTTCCAGGAAAGTCATAAAATGAATATTCTCGGAATTGGACGGGACAAAAGCCAAAGTGCCTATTTTTCCGGAAGTCATCAGATGCCAGAATACGAAACGAAGAAGGGCTGGGGGCCGGCCACACCACCTGGCCACGCGGCCAGGCCTGGCCCGCGCCAGGGGGTGGTCTGGCCGACCCCAGCACCCCCTCGGCCTCTCCTTCCGCCTATAAGATTCCCTCGGGACGAAAACCCTAAGTACCCGATCAAAAATCCACGAAAGAGTCTATAGTCGTCGTCATCTCCATCCCTAGATCAGGAGGGATCTGAAGCTCTTCCCGGCACCCTGCCGGAGAGGGGAATTCACCCTGGAGGCCTTCTTCATCACCATGCAAGCCTCCGGTGTGATGCGTGAGTAGTTCATCTCTGTACTACGGATCCATGTAGTGGCTAGATGGCTGGTTCTCCTCCTTTGTGCTTTCATGTTTAGATCTTGTGAGCTCCGTTCATGATCAAGATCATCTATTTGTAATTCTGCATGTTGTGTTTGCAGGGATCCGATGGATATTGAGATGCTATTTCAGATTGATTATTGATTCTATCATGTCTTTGTTATTTGTGATCTTGCATGCTTTCCATTGTTAGTAGCTATCTTGGCCAAGTAGATGCTAGCAACTCCAAGAGTTAGTATTTATGCTCGATAGTGGGTTCATGCGTCTGTAACTGGGAAGTGATGTAAATCTCTAAGGTACTAGATGTGCTGTTGCTACTAGGGAGAAAACAACAATCCTTTGATCATAGAACAATCGTATTGTTTACTTTACACGCAATTCATAAAGCAATAATCTGTTGCTTGCAACTTAATACTGGAGGGGGCTCGGATGATAATCTGAAGGTGGATTATTAGTCATAGATGCAGTTGGATGGCGGTATATGTATAATGTTGTAATGCCCAATCAAGTTCCAAAGGAGTCAAGATGATTAGTATATGCATGTATTGCTTTCTCGATGTTTGTCAATTGCCCTGCTGTAATTTGTTCACCCAGCATGTTATCTATCTTAAGGAGAGCCACCTCTAGTGAACTATGGATCCCGGTCCTTTCTTTTACATACAATCTACAAACTTTTTACTGCTTTGTGTTTACTTTCTTCAAACTATTACTTCCTTCCATTCGATACGTTTAATCCTTTGTTTTCAGCAAAACCGGTGAGATTGACAACCTCATCGCAAGTTGGGGACAAAGTTTTGTGGTTGTGTTGTGCAGGTCTCCATGTTGCTACTAGCACCGGTAGTGCGCCCTGCCAAGGCTCAGCTAGCAACACCTTTGGGGTGTTTCCTTGCTCCTACTGGTTCGATTAAACCTTGGTTTCATAACTGAGGGAAACTTGCTGCTGTGCTCATCAAACCTTCCACTTGGTGTTCCCAACGAGCTCTACATCAACACCGAGCCATCAGCCATGTGTGTGATGTGGTTTTGATTCCCTTGTTCTCACTCTACTATCGACAGCACACAACATGTATTTAGGGGACTAAGCTACTTCACTGTAGCTCTCCCTTTGGATCAGATCAAGTAAAAATTGGATCTTTTGCTGGGTATTACTATTTTACTTCTTACCCTTTTCTAAATTGGTGGAATTTGCCCCTTTACCTATGAGGTTGTACTGAGGCATAATGTACTGATAAGAACAGATACTCTTTTGGTGAAACTAGTCCCTAAACAAATGCTCAGTGATGACATTTTAACAGTGCAACTCACTGTTTAGTCTGAGAGCACAACTAACACTAACCCCCTCTTTGTTTATTTCATTTCCTGTCTTTGTTTGCAGGTACAAGACCAAGTGATGAAGATTAAGAAGATTTAGTATAGGGTTTAGTTTAGGATTAGCCTTTTATTTCTTCAATTGTAATCTTTTCCTTTTCTCCTTTGTAAGAACAATTTATTATATATTTATTATTAAATAAAGCTTTTATTTCTTTGAGATTTGTTCCGGTGATGTTTGTACTTAACATATTATTGTATTTATATTATTGTTATGGAATAAAGGTAATAATTAAGAAATGACTATTTGAGTTATACTTTTTGTATTGTTTCAATTCTCATTATTGTTTTATAACAATTAAATATTCAAACAATATTAACTAATTCTTTTTTGGAAAACAATTAAACACTAATTAATTCTAACTTTCAAATCTTTTTTAAATGATTCAGATTTTAAATATGAATTGAAATTATTCACCCAAATTCATAATAATTCCTACGGATCATGTCATAATAATTCGTAATAATTCAAAGAAGTGAAAGAAACTCTGATCTCCCCAGGGTTTTGTTTGGTGAAAATTTTACCCCAAATTTTCTTATGCATGAATGCAAATGCACAAACTCTCTTCTGTAGACCTAAATGTTGGGGCATTACAGTCTCTCCCCCTTAATCTAAACTTCATCCCCGAAGTTACGGATATCACTCTTAATGGAATACGGAAATTCTTCCTTCTGAATCTTCTTCTTGGAAGTTTTGCAAGCCTTGTCCATCCATTGGTCTTTTTCGGTGATCTTCATATTCCACCATGCCTCTTTAAGATTACCCACTCATGATCTCAGATTTATCTAAACTTCATATCCCTTCATAGTGTATTGGGAAAGCTACTTGCTAAATTCATTGAACTAATTCATATGTATCATGATAGTATTAAGGTTTTCTAATGGTAAAGTTTTAGGATTCTTAGACTCCGATGGATTCTAATTAGTCCCTTTCAATGTCGTTTTTAGGAATGAATTGAACTCATTTAGTCCATCCAGTCAAAACTACCCTACTTTTCCGTAATTGAGGTATTTGATCCTTATATCCCTAATTGGAACTTCTATTGGTTTCAAGATAGGTTCTATCAGTTGAGACCAGTTGCGGTCTAAATACACCTTCAACACTAAAGTTATCACCAACTTGGATATTCTTGAAAAGATTTTGATGTTTCCCATGAAACTATAGTAACTATCAAATCTGATGTCTAACTTGTTCTTTACTCTCCCCCTTAGGCTTTCCTAATTGTCTTATGAAGAGATATATGTTATACCCACACATTTGTGGATACCTGTGTGAACTCTTCATCCCACAAGATGTATGCATAAAATAATTCATACTAAAGACACTATGGCGACTTACCACTTGCTAGGTTGTTTTGGACATCAGGATTGATTTGAGTCATAGCCTCATACTTCCTCTTCCCCGAGGATGTTGCTCCATCAATACCCCCGCTTAGTTGTAATACTCTAATTGCCATGTCACTTGCTTCTTGGGATAGCAGTATCGGGCAATTGATCTTGATATGTCCTAACTGTCCACATTCATAGCATATATTTGGGTATTTACTAGAAGTTCTTCTCTTCTTTCTGCTCGGTGTTGTTAGTTCACAACCCGGTGGTCAATTGGGACAATGGGGTCTAATATGTCCCGGTTCCCCACACTTGTGGCATGAAATTGGATCTCTACGACATTCATTGTTTGATCCCATAGTTCTCACATTTGTGCTTTCGGTGTATTGCCCCGATTGTATTATACTCCATTTGGACCTCCTTCTTGTTTCCATTAGCTCGCATAACCTTCTCACCTACCACTAGAATAGATGCACTATCCAGTAACTCCTGGAATTCATTGGCACGAACAATCCTGAGGTGCATCATCATGACTGCTTGTAGTCCTTTCATGAACTTCTTTTGACGTTCTGCCTCCTTATTTACTTCCTCAATAATGTACCGGGATAAATGATTGAATTGCCATACATGCTTCAGAACTAGAAGATTCTTGTTCTCTAAAGCTTCCTTATCCTTCATCTGCCCACTATTTCTATGAAGAACTTCTTCACGCAATTTCTTCTTGAACTCCGCTGTCAACACCCGGATTTTTAATCCCAGATGCCTGTTATGTCATACATCGCAATCCTAGGATTACCATTTTTGCGAGACATAACAGATTGGATATCACAGTACATCATCCATTACAAACCATACATAAGGTCTTACACAAATAAGGATCTCATGATCTAGTCTTAATACAACAAGCAGCGGAATAAAAGATAAGCGTAGCGGTGGGGTCCATCTTCAGGGGCACAGGCAATGCTGACGAAGGCAGATAGTCCTAGTTATCATAGCCGTCCTGCTGGCCATCATCTTGATAGTCTCCTTCATAGTCTGGCCATGAGAATAGCCAGGGACAAAAGCCATGAGTACTCTTTAAGTACTCGCAAACTACCACTAACAAGTAGTATAGTTCTAAGTTAAAGTGTTATCTCTAAGTTTAACTATAAAGTTAAGTTTGAAACCTAAGCTGAGTTCAGAAGCAAAGAAAGATAAAATAAAGTTCTAGAATCACTTAAGTTGGGAAGCTAGTGTCATAGTCACAACCCTGTTGTGGTCAAGTCAAGATTCATCATTCATTTCATAAGTTATTTTGAAAACATCTGACAATGAAACAGTATGGCCATTCCAACTGTCCATAATCATGACGACTATTCAAATAGTTTGACACTCTGCAGAGGTGGTACACTTTCACCACAAGATTCGATACATCTGTCGGGGATAACCCTGAATCATCATACTTAGTATGCAGATAATCAAACATAACCTTTCCTTTACACACCCTAGTATAAGCACCTCTCCTATGAGCATGGCCTCCCAACCATGACCACCTGTCATCTTGGGCACTGCATAGGTGGACAACATTGACAGGTAGCCTCAGCTCAAACCTCTCCCACGAGGGAACTAATACTAATGCATATAAACTTCTGGCTAAGCCTTACCCAATTTAGGTATTGTGGTTGTACGGTAAATTTGGAATGGTATCGCATTCGAATCCAACCATCAGTTTTATAAAAGGGCTAAGGCTCATGCCTCAACATTTTCATCATCATAAACCATTTGTGTTTCTTAACACATGTCAAAACATCTCAATAGAATGACTCATCATTACAAGGTTTTCATAATTCATTTTCACCAAGTGTTCCCATCTAAAGTGACTCAAGTTTTTATCTACTCTAACTACTAAGTTAAGAGTGTTCACTAAGGTGGAAATGATGGGATCAATCTCATGCCATAGAATGACATCTAAAGTTATATAAATAGGTCAAGTTTTATACTCTTTATGCTACCTTCAAAACAAGTAAAAGACTTTGCTAAAGTAAAGGAAGTAAAGCTTGAAAATAATACTTGGGGTAAGTAATAGTCAAAGTGGTATACACAAAGCATGCCTAAAGCATCCTTGCTTGGGTTATCTAGATTTCAAGGGTTAGCTTGCATGGTTAATGGTGGCTTGCTAGCATAATACTTGCAAGTGTTAGCTTTCCTTGGTTGGTGCAGTGGTTGAAGTTTTCTTCCTCCTCTTGATAGAACTCCTCCTCCTCAAAAGCTTGGTCGGTACTATCGTCTATAAATACATACGGAGTACACAATTACCAAACAATACTTAACTAGTCTAAGTAGCACTCTAAGGCACACATTTGATGATCTATTATCATCACAAGCATCACAAGTTTTATTAACTAGTTTCATTCTTTTTATTTTAGAAAAGTAATTTCTACTCATCGAAAAATAACTAAGATTTAATATTCACCACTTAAAATATGGGATCATGTGGACACATGTCATCACCACATATTCTAACATGTGGGAAAGTTATTTAAGGGTTGGTTCACAATTACTTTGGTTTAAGTTCATTATTTAATGATTTAAAGTGACTAGAAATGCCTATATAGCATTATTTTGGTACTAGTCCAAAGTCACTGCATGTAAACCTTAATATTATTACGTATTCAGATAGGTATGGTGAAATGTGATTTTTGAGAGTTGGAATCAACTAAAAATCTATCTTGGTTGATTTTATAAAAATGTTGCAAGGTGCAAATGCTTCTGATTTGTTATTTTTACAAGGAGAGATCTCTAACTCTAATTGAATTAAATCCAACGGGCTTAGGTAGATCTTTTCAGTAGCTTTCTAACAAAAGTGGAATCACTCCATTTGGATTTATAAATCTCTCTGAATTGAATTTCAAACTAGGGGCAGAACTAGGTTTAACTAAAATAGAAAAATCCTAATTCAAACTAAATGGGTTGCACGGGAACGCTAACGGGCTGGCCCAGTGACACTACGTGGCGTGGGGCTCAGCTAACAGGGGGTCCACCGGTCAGTGGCTTATAACGCGTGAAGCGGTATGGGGCGATGTGGGTCGTTGGATTAGAACGGGGATCAACGGCTAGGGCTCATCGTCGACGACAGACAGGTCGCCAGCGAACTCTAACCCTAGCGTCTTGGTGGGGGTGCTCAGGGGGCATACCAGGGCTCCAGCGAGGTGGCTCCGGGGGTGGTCGCAATCAACAGGGCCTTCTCCTCCTCTGCTGCAGGCTACTCCGGTCAAATTCTGGCGAGCAAGTGCTCGCGCTGCTCCGGCTAGAGGTGGGGAACGGTCAGTGAGATGAGGGGAGGTGAGTGGTGTACCGAATGGGGCTGGGGTGGCCTCTATTTATAGGACAACGACGCGACCAAGTGGCATGGGCAGGCGGCTCCGGCGAGGACTACACAGCGTGCTAGCAGCCTGGCTCGAGGTAGGGGACGGTGGCTGGTCTCCTGGCGGTGCTCTAGAACTTAAATGCGGGCTTAGGGGAGGTGGTATGCGGTCGGGCGGTGTTGGCGCTCTGAGCAGCAGAGGCGGCGGTCTCAACGGCGAGCGATGGTTGTGGTGCGTTGGGCGGCGAACAGGCATGTCTATGGTGTTCCTAGGGTCGTGGCGGAGCGGTGGACGCGGAATGCGGTCGAAGGGCGGCGTGTGCACGCGTGTTGGGCGCAGCGCTCTGGCACATGCTCGGCATGGTGCAGACGTACTGGGCGCGGCGGTTCCTCGGTGGTCCATGGCTTGGCCTGGCTCGGGGAGGGGACAGAGAGTGGCGGTGAGGTGTGAGCTAGATCGTAGACATGGTGAGAGGGAGAGGGGTTGTCTGCTGCGGTGGTTGCAAGTTTGGCCGGCGAGATGGTGCTCGGCATGGCATGGCAATGCCACTAGGGGGTAGGGGATGGGGTGCTAAGAGCCTAGTTAGATCAAGAGGGGACAGAGGGATTAAATGGAGATCAATTGGGGGCAAAACCCTGTTGCAAACAGTGAGCTAGGATTAGAGTGTAAATCATGCCTGCCATGTGTTTGAAGAAATGGCCGCAAGAAAAATAGTTTTGAATTTTGAAAAGATTTTTGGTGGGTGTGCTAGTACTAAGCTTGAGACTCTATGGGTGCTTGGGTTTTGAAATTTGAGCTCATTTGAGTGGTTTTTGAAATAGTGGGATCTTCCCATATGAAATAGATTCAATTTTCAAATGCCATTTAAAAATAGTGTTTGAATGTTTTTGGCAGATCACAAAGTGGGCCTTGGTACAAAATTATGTGTACTAGCAAGGGGTGCAAAGATCCATAATTGTTTCTGTTAGGTTTTGAGTACTAGGAATAGCCAAAGTAGGTATGTTGATTAAAATGGCCCAAATGACCATTCACTTCTTTTATTCATTTTGATTTGTTTTTCTTTGGGGTTTGTTTGGGAATGATCTAGATGATGTTTATTTCACCTAAGAATCATTTTACAAGCAATGGATCACTTAATCATGGCAATTCAAATCAATTCCTATTTACATGCACACACATATGAATGCTTTAATAATTTTAATTGGAAAGGTTTTTGTTAACCCTAATTTTGATGATTTGGATCTTAATAACCTTGGATTGAAGTTTTGGGATGTTACAAACCTTCCCCCCTTAAACAAAATCTCGTCCCGAGATTTACAAAGAAAACTAGGAACTAAAGAGATCTGGGAACTTTGTCCTAATGTAATCTTCTCGCTCCGAAGTGGCTTCATCTTCGGTATGGTTGCTCCATTGAATCTTAAGAAACTTGATACTCCTGGTCATGGTGGTTCTGTAAGCTTCTTCTAGGATACGGATGGGCACTTCACGATATGTCAGGTCATTGTTGATCTCCACAGCTCTGTGATCGATGTTCTTGAAAACTTCAGTCTTCTCCGGCACTTCCAGACATTTGCGAAGTAACGAGATATGGAACACATTGTGGATGGATGACATCTCTTCAGGTAGTTCCAGTTGATACGATACTTCTCCTCAACGATTCAGAATCTTGAAGGGCCCGATATATCTGGGGGCTAAGTTTCCTTTCAGACTAAAGCATTGGGTTCCTTTCAATGGCGAAACCTTGAGATATACAAAATCTCCGACATTGAAAGTCAGGTCTCTCCTTATCTTGTCAGCATAACTCTTCTGTCTGGTTGGGCGGTCTTGAGGTGCTCATGGACTTTTTGAACCTTCTCTTCGGCTTCTCTGAGAATGTCGGGTCCAAAGATCTGACTCTCTCCTACTTGCGACCAATTCAAAGGGGTACGACACTTTCTTTCGTATAGGAACTCAAATGGTGCCATCTGCAAACTAGCTTGATAACTGTTGTTATATGAGAATTCTACGAAAGGCAGGCAGTCTTCCCATTTTGATCCTTACTCCAAAACACAAGATCTTAACATACCCTGTAGAATCTGGTTGACTCTCTCAGTCTGTCCATAAGTTTGCGGGTGATACGGGGTGCTGAAATTCAACTTGGTTCCCAATCCTTCCTGGACTTTCTGCCAAAATCTCGAGGTGAACTAGGTTCCTCGATCTGATACTATGGTCTTGGGGGTTCCATGCAGACTGACAATCCTAGCAATGTACAGCTCTGCTAGCTTAGCACTCTAGTAGGTAGTCTTGACAAGTATGAAGTGAGCTACCTTGGACAGTCTATCAACTATGACCCAGATTGAGTCATTTCCCCTACTGGAATTAGGTAAACCGGTGATAAAGTCCATTCCAACGGAATCCCATTTCCATTCCGGAATTTGCAAAGGTTGCAACTGTCCTGCAGGTCTCTGATGCTCTGCTTTGACTCTTTGACAGATGTCACACTTGGCGATGTAGCTTCCGATTTCTCTCTTCATCTTGTGCCACCAAAATTGCTCTTTTAGGTCTTGATACATCTTCGTTCCTCCGGGGTGGATAGAATAAAGAGTATCATGAGCTTCCTGCATGATAACTTGCGTCAGCTCTGAATCTGCTGGCACACAGATACGTCCTTTGTACCACAGAACTCCTTCTTTGTCTTCAGTGAATCCTGGTACCTTTCCTGTACCAATACGATGTTTGATTCCGTCAATACTTTCATTTCCCTTCTGGGCTTCCTTGATTTGGCTGATTAATGTGGGTTGAAGTTCAATGCTAGCTAAGAATCCTTTGCTAACTAATTCAGTTCTGAACTGCTCCAACTCTTCATACAAACTTGGTTGCTTCTCCTTGATCATGTTTTTTAGCCTACACGGCAATCTGCTAAGAGCATCCGCTACCACATTGGCTTTGCCGGGGTGATAGTGAATGTCAAGGTCATAATCCTTGATTAACTCTATCCATCTCCTTTGCCTCATATTCAGCTCCTTCTGAGTGAAAATATATTTCAAGCTCTTATGATCTGAGTAAATCTCACAACGATTACCCATAAGATAATGACGCCATGTCTTCAATGCTAAAACCACGACTGCTAATTCAAGATCATGGGTCGGATAGTTCTGCTCATGCTGCTTCAGTTGTCGAGACAGATACATGATGACTTTGCCTTCTTGCATCAATACACATCCGAGACCAATCTTGGATGCATCACAATACACATCAAACGGCTTCTTGATATCTGGCATGATCAATATTGGGGTTGATATCAATCTCTTCTTCGGCTCCTGAAAACTGGCTTCACACTTGTCTGTCCATTCAAACTTTTTGTCCTTCTTCAACAATTGGGTCATGGGTCTGGCGATGCTCGATAATCCTTCTACGAACTTGCGGTAGTATCCCGCTAATCCGAGAAATGCACGGACTTGGGTTTGAGTGGTTAGGGCTTCCCATGCTTCGACATCTCTGATCTTGGCGGGATCAACAAAAACTCCTCCGGCAGACACAATATGTCCTAGGAATCCTACTTATTTCAGCCAAAACTCACACTTGCTAAACTTGGCATACAACCGATGCTCTCTCAGGGTTTCTAGGATGATTCTCAGGTGCTGCTCATGCTCTTCTTCTGACTTGGAGTAGATAAGGATATCGTCGATAAACACAACTACAAACTTATCTAGGAAATTCATATTGATCTTATTCATGAGATTCATGAAAGAAGCAGGGGCATTGGTTAATCCAAAAGACATAACCGTATACTCGTATAAACCATAGCAAGTAGTGAAGGCGGTCTTCGGAATATCCGTTGCATGAATCTTAAGTTGGTGATAACCAGTCCTAGGATCAATCTTTGAGAATACCTGGGCTCCAGTCAACTGATCAAATAAATCCTCTATTTTTGGCAAGGGGTACTTGTTCTTGATGGTGACGTCATTCAGTTTCCTGTAATCTGTGCACAGACGGTTGCCTCCATCTTTCTTGTCAACGAATAACACTGGTGATCTCCATGGCGAAGCGCTTGGCTGAATCAAGCTTGTTGCTAACATGGCATCCAACTGCTTCATCAGCTCTACTAACTCTGAGGGGTTCATGCTATAGGGTCTCTGGGCTATGGGTCCGGTTCTGGGGATTAGTTCGATAATGAACTCAATATCCCTATCCGGGGGCATACCTGGCAATTCATCTGGGAATACGTCGGGGTATTCATAGACTACTCTTACTTGGTCTAAGGTGGGTAGGGCTAGACTCTTGTTGCACTTGAATTAACGGGGTAAGGTTTCAGATATATGCTCTACTGTTACTCCCGAGCTACTGGTCATGGTGATGGCTTTCTTAGCACAGTCCATCAGTCCTTTATGCCTTGACATCCAGTCCATACCTAGTACTACTTCCAATCCTTTGGTTCCAAGTACAATTAGGTTGGCATAAAAATATATCCCATGTATTCTGATAGGTACAACTTTGCAAATTTTTCTAGCTTTTGTAGTTGATCCGGGGATTTGAACTATCATGACATGCTTCAGGTTGGTTGGGTGAATCTTACTAGTGCATGCAAATTCTTCGGTGACAAATGAATGTGATGCTCCCGAATCAAACAATACTTTTGCTAAAACTAAGTTGATAGAAAACATACCCAGCACTACATCTGGCGCTTCATGGGCTTCTTCGGCGTTCATGTGGAAGAGACGACCGTTGCGGTTATGAGGGTTCCCTGGGGCAAATCTTCTTCCTGGTTGAACACGACGCTGCTGTTGAGCTGGGGCATTCACATTGGCAGTGGTGGCAGTCTTCTTGGGACACTCATTGGAATAGTGACCCTTTACTCCACACTCGAAACAGGTGATCTGGGACTTGTCCTTTGCTACGACAGGCACAGCATTGCTGCCAGTTCTAGGTGCAGTGTTGTTGTTATTTTTGTTATTGTTCTTGGGAGGGGCACAGTTGAAATTGTTGGCATTGCCGGAGTTGTGATTGTTTTCTCCAGACTTCACATTGCCTCTGCTACGGTTGGGGTAGCTTGGGCGAGACATTGGGGGTCGGTTGTTCCTTGGTGCATATCCTGGTGAGGGGTTGGGACGGTACTTTTGGTGACTGTTGGATCCTGATTGCTGCATCATATGACGTTTGCGGTTGTCGTTTGCCTGGTTAATCTTCCCTTCCATCTGAATGGCGGAGTCGACTAGCTCTTCGAGATCCTGGAAACGGATGTTGACGAGGATAGTCTGCATCTCATCATGCAGTCCGTTCAAGAATCTCAACTTCTTCTTGGCCTCCGTGTTGATCTCATTAGGGGCATATCTTGCAAGCGACAGGAATCTGTCACGGTATTCCACCACAGTCATTCTGCCTTGCTTCAAGTCGTGAAACTCATCTCTTAGTCTGGTGACTAGACCTTGCGGCACGTGGGTGCGGCTGAACTTGACTTTGAAGGCTTCTCATGTCTTCACTTGACCATGGTTCATGTTATGGATACTAGTCCACCAAGCTCTTGCATCTCCCGCCAGATAGTGGGTGGCGAAGAGAACTTTCTCGTTGTCATCAACTCCTGCAACTTCTAAGTTGTTTTCCATTGTCTGTAAGTAGTCATCTGCATCTAGTGGGTTTTCAGCTTGGTTGAGGTATTCTAGAAGTTTTTGAGTTTGGATCCATGGTGATCCTGGTTTCCATGGTTCTGGTTGTTGAGGGCCATCTGGGCGATCTGCTGCAATGTTGCTAAGTTAGCTTGGCGTTCTGCCCTGCTTGCTTCTCTATCTGTGATGAGATTCTGTAAGATCTGCAGCATTGGGTCTTGCGACGAGCTTCTCCCTCCTTGGTTCCCACGAGTCATATGAAGATTGAGGTAGATAAAGGGGTAAGAGGGAAAGTTCTAAGGTTTATGGTTTTGGTTTCAAAGCTAAAACTTTGAGTTTGACTCAGGTTTTGCAACTAACTTCATTTCATTCATGCAAACAAGCACACGATACAACACACACCACAACAATCAAAGGAAAACAGATGGTTTGAAGAACCATTCTGCAAGCTACGATACAATGGGACCGATACATCTCATGCTACGACAGTGCTCTAGTGCATCTACTCATCGTCGATGAAGTCGGAGGCCTCATCATCAGTGTAGAAGTCCACAGCATCCTCCTCCAGAAAGTCATCATCGTTGCTGAGGTAAGAATCCATGTCTCCCTGGATGTCTTCACCCTCCTCTTCTGCTTCCTTGGCTGCAAGCTGAGCTTCTTGCTCCTTGACGGTCTTCTCGAGGTCGGCCACCTTCTTGCAAAGACGAGCGATGGTGCGATCCTTCTTCTCGCGCTAGAGGCGAAGAGACTGACGATCATTGATTAGCAGTGAGAAAGTCTAGGCCTTTTGGGCGGCGATGGCACGGTTGTGGTTGGCGAACTCCCTAGCATTGTCCAATTCCTTCTGACAATCGTACAGCAGGAAGTCAAGGCTCTCCACTTGACGCCTCAACTCTGGGTGACTTGGCATCTCCATTGGCATTCCCATGAAGTCGCGTCTTGCATAGTGAGAAAAACGGGTTCCCTGGAGTTGGTTGACACTGAAGGCGCATAGACGTGCGAGAGCTTCATGCATTGCCCTGGCTAATCCATCTAGCAAGTTGTTCTCTCTCACGGAGAACTGGATTCTCCCGGACGTTGGTGCTTCGATGCTTCCTCTAAGATCAGCGGTGACTAGCCACTGTAAATCTCCTCCTGGGGGTTCTGGAAGTTGATCTCCAAGAAGCTCTGGATGTGGGCGTCCCAGTAACTCCGATAGTGAATCCATATCCCTCTCGAAGATCAGCTGACCTCCGTTTCCCAACTGGTAGAACTTGTTGAACTGAGTCTCCATCTACAAGAATTAAGGATGAGGAAATTAGTGAAGTGATCAAGTGTGTCAAATTTTAAGTAGTAATGTAAGAATTTTGAGAGACATGAATTTTTGAGAAAGAATGAATTCCCAAGGATAAGAGAGGAAATAGTTTTTTCATAAATACTCACTTTGGTTTTGAAATTAAATTTTTGTTCGAACGTCCATTCTAACTAGGGTCTCCTATGGTCAGGATGGCTCTGATACCAACTTGTCAACACCCGGATTTTTAATCCCAGATGCCTGTTATGTCATACATCGCAATCCCAGGATTACCATTTTTGCGAGACATAACAGATTGGATATCATAGTACATCATCCATTACAAACCATACCTAAGGTCTTACACAAATAAGGATCTCATGATCCAGTCTTAATACAACAAGCAGCGGAATAAAAGATAAGCGAAGCGATGGGGTCCATCTTCAGGGGCACAGGCAATGCTGACGAAGGCAGATAGTCCTAGTTATCATAGCCGTCCTGCTGGCCATCATCTTGATAGTCTCCTTAATAGTCTGGCCATGAGAATAGCCAGGGACAAAAGCCATGAGTACTCTTTAAGTACTCGCAAACTACCACTAACAAGTAGTATAGTTCTAAGTTAAAGTGTTATCTCTAAGTTTAACTATAAAGTTAAGTTTGAAACCTAAGCTGAGTTCAGAAGCAAAGAAAGATAAAATAAAGTTCTAGAATCACTTAAGTTGGGAAGCTAGTGTCATAGTCACAACCCTGTTGTGGTCAAGTCAAGATTCATCATTCATTTAATAAGTTATTTTGAAAACATCTGACAATGAAACAGTATGGCCATTCCAACTGTCCATAACCGCGGACGCGGCTATTCGAATAGTTTGACACTCTACAGAGGTGGTACACTTTCACCACAAGATTCGATACATCTATCAGGGATAACCCTGAATCATCATACTTAGTATGCAGATAATCAAACATAACCTTTCCTTTACACACCCTAGTATAAGCACCTCTCCTATGAGCATGGCCTCCCAACCATGACCATCTGTCATCTTGGGCACTGCATAGGTGGACAACATTGAGAGGTAGCCTCAGCTCAAACCTCTCTCGTGAGGGAACTAGTACTAATGCATATAAACTTCTGGCTAATCCTTACCCAATTCAGGTATTGTGGTTGTACGGTAAATTTGGAATGGTATCGCATCAGAATCCAACCATCAGTTTTATAAAAGGGCTAAGGCTCATGCCTCAACATTTTCATCATCATAAACCATTTGTGTTTCTTAACACATGTCAAAACATCTCAATAGAATGACTCATCATTCCAAGGTTTTCATAATTCATTTTCACCAAGTGTTCCCATCTAAAGTGACTCAAGTTTTTATCTACTCTAACTACTAAGTTAAGAGTGTTCACTAAGGTGGAAATGATGGGATCAATCTCATGCCATAGAATGACATCTAAAGTTATCTAAATAGGTCAAGTTTTATACTATTTATGCTACCTTCAAAACAAGTAAAAGACTTTGCTAAAGTAAAGGAAGTAAAGCTTGAAAATAATACTTGGGGTAAGTAATAGTCAAAGTGGTATACACAAAGCATGCCTAAAGCATCCTTGCTTGGGTTATCTAGATTTCAAGGGTTAGCTTGCATGGTTAATGGTGGCTTGCTATCATAATACTTGCAAGTGTTAGCTTGCCTTGGTTGGTGTAGTGGTTGAAGTTTTCTTCCTCCTCTTGATAGAACTCCTCCTCCTCGAAAGCTTGGTCGGTACTATCATCTATAAATACATACGGAGTACACAATCACCAAACAATACTTAACTAGTCTAAGTAGCACTGTAAGGCACACATTTGATGATCTATTATCATCACAAGCATCACAAGTTTTATTAACTAGTTTCATTCTTTTTATTTTAGAAAATTAATTTCTACTCATTGAAAAATAACTAAGATTTAATATTCACCACTTAAAATATGGGATCATGTGGACACATGTCATCACCACATATTCTAACATGTGGGAAAGTGATTTAAGGGTTGGTTCACAATTACTTTGGTTTAAGTTCATTATTTAATGATTTAAAGTGACTAGAAATGCCTATATAGTATTATTTTGGTACTAGTCCAAAGTCACTGCATGTAAACCTTAATATTATTACATATTCATATAGGTATGGTTAAATGTGATTTTTGAGAGTTGGAATCAACTAAAAATCTATCTTGGTTGATTTTATAAAAATGTTGCAAGGTGCAAATGCTTTTGTTTTGTTATTTTTACTAGGAGAGATCTCTAACTCTAATTGAATTAAATCCAACGGGCTTGGGTAGAGCTTTTCAGTAGCTTTCTAACAAAAGTGGAATCACTCCATTTGGATTTGTAAATCTCTCTGAATTGAATTTCAAACTAGGGGACATGACTAGGTTTAACTAAAATAGAAAAATCCTAATTCAAACTAAATGGGTTGCGCGGGAACACTAACGGGCCGGCCCAGTGACACTACGTGGCGCGGGGCTCAGCTGACAGGGGGTCCACCGGTCAGTGGCTTATAACGCGCGAAGTGGTATGGGGCGATGTGGGTCGTTGGCTTAGAACGGGGATCAACGGCTTGGCTCGTCATCGACGACGGACAGGTCGCCGGTGAGCTCTAACCCTAGCAGCCTTGTGGGGTGCTCAAGGGCATCAGGCTCCAAAGAACAATGAGGCGGGCAAACGGACTGGTAGACAATGGCGAGCTCGGGGTGGTCGAGGTGGCTCCAGGTGGTCGCGAATCAGCGGCCTTCTCCTCCTCTGCTGGCTACTCCGTCAAATTCGACGAGCAAGTGCACAGCTCGGCTAGAGGTGGGGAACGGTCAGTGAGGTGAGGGGAGGTGAGTGGTGTGCTGAATGGGGCTGGGGGTGGCCTCTATTTATAGGACGACGACGCGACCGAGAGGCATGGGCGGGCGGCTCCGGCGAGGGCTGCACAGCGTGCTAGCAGCGTGGCTCGAGGTAGGGGATGGTGGCTGGTCTCCTGGCGGTGCTCTAGAACTTAAATGCAGGCTTAGGGGCGGTGGTATGCGGTCGGGCGGTGCTAGCGCTCTGAGCGGCAGAGGCGGCGGTCTCAACAGCGAGCGGTGGCTGTGGTGCGTTGGGCGGCAACAGGCGTGTCTGTGGTGTTCCTGGGGTCGTGGCGGAGCGGTGGACACGGACTGTGGTCGAGGGGCGGCGTGTGCACACGTGTCGGGCGCGGCGCTCTGGCCCGTGCTCGGCATGGTGCAGACATACTGGGCGTGGCGGTTCCTCGGTGGTCCATGGCTTGGCCTGGCTCGGGGAGGGGACAGAGAGTGGCGGTGAGGTGTGAGCTAGCTCGTAGACATGGTGAGAGGGAGAGGGGTTGTCTGCTGCGGCGGTTGCAAGTTTGGCCGACGAGATGGTGCTCGGCATGGCATGGCAATGCCACTAGGGGGTAGGATATGGGGTGCTAAGGGCCTAGTTAGATCAAGAGGGGACAGAGGGATTAAATGGAGATCAATTGGGGCAAAACCCTGTTGTGAACAGTGAGCTAGGATTAGAGTGTAAATCATGTCTGCCATGTGTTTGAAGAAATGGCCGCAAGAAAAATAGTTTTGAATTTTGAAAAGATTTTTGGTGGGTGTGCTAGTACTAAGCTTGAGACTCTATGGGTGCTTGGGTTTTGAAATTTGAGCTCATTTGAGTGGTTTTTGAAATAGTGGGATCTTCCCATATGAAATATATTCAATTTTCAAATGCCATTTAAAAATAGTGTTTGAATGTTTTTGGAAGATCACAAAGTGGGCCTTGGTACAACATTATGTGTACTAGCAAGGGGTGCAAAGATCCGTAATTTTTTCTGTTAGGTTTTGAGTACTAGGAATAGCCAAAGTAGGTATGTTGATTAAAATGGCCCAAATGACCATTCACTTCTTTTATTCATTTTGATTTTTTTTCTTTGGGAATTGTTTGGGAATGATCTAGATGATGTTTATTTCACCTAAGAATCATTTTACAAGCGATGGATCACTTAATCATGGCAATTCAAATCAACTCCTATTTACATGCACACATATGAATGCTTTAATAATTTTAATTGGAAAGGTTTTTGTTAACACTAATTTTGATGATTTGGATCTTAATAACCTTGGATTGAAGTTTTAGGATGTTACATCCTCCCAGGTACTAATACCTCCCACTGGTGCTACAAACTTTGACTTTTCCCACCATGTGGCTGCTATTCCGATGAATAGATAGGTTTCGTATCTCACTTTCTCCTCATCCTTACATCCCACGGTTTTAAGCTTACGAGATGTGTCCATTAACCAATTCTACGCCTCCATAGGTTCTTCTATCATGGAAAAACTCCAAGGTTTGGTTTGTAAAAATTCCACAAATTTAATCCTTGAATGGGATTCCTCAAATGGCTTCTTCTACACGCTCTTTAGTACATCCTGATAGAACTGATTTTGCCTCGTCATTTCAATCCTCCTACCTTCCTCCATGCCCTTCATGTACTAGATAAATCCTTCATTGATAGTCGATCGTGGCATTGCAAGTGGTCCTTCCCTTGGATTTGCATTCATAGCCTCTATTTGTGATGTCTCCACCATGGTATGAGCCTTCATCTCTTCTTCATCATGATGATAACTCGTCCCTCCCTCCCGCGAACCCATTTTCCCCGCTAGACCTGTACATCAAGTACGAACTTAATGTAACACCATGCATATGCCCATCAAGTTCAAACTTCATGCACGGACCTAGTCACACAATGAATCAAGAACCAAATACAAATAAAAACCAAATATATACCATGTATTACACATGGTTATTATAAAATAGTACAAACAAACTATTCTCACAACTCTATCTTATCGTTTACTATTATGATACTAGTATATTACAAGCTCTTATTGGTGCATGTGACATACTTTCACTTATTATAGTTATCCTCTAAGTACTATAATACTCACTTCCGGGTATACATCCCTTTTTCATAGCTCCCGCTGACACTGGTTACTACTTCATCTTACTTTTCACCTTATCCTTAGTAATTATTGGAATTCCGACTTCTGGAACATAAGAACATCCATAGGGTGCGTACTATGAATCAGAAGTACATAGATTGAGATTAGCCATTGAAAATGACTAGAAGATGTGTGATTTTCTGCAGAAGTATTCTGCCTAGTTTCAAACGCACTTCTTAAGTAGAACATAACTTCCATCTCAGTGTTTATACAGCCATATTAAGTTGTCTAACCACCCTCTTCTGGAATGTCAAACTTGGCATTCCCCTAGCTTCATGCTCAACTAATATTTGACTCCTAGATCCTTAGGTGTTTGAGGTTCATACTAGTACTAGGCATAGGTTTCTGACTAAGTATCATCAAGCTCAGTTTCTTTGTACACCCCTTCGGAAAATACTATTTTAGGGTGCCTATCTTCTCTATCAACTTCATTCTTGGGTTGAATGTTTTTATAGGATCAGTGAAATCCTCAAGGACAATATCAAATTCTTGGACTAGAACTGTCTAAGTGTTATAAACTAGATCGAGTAAGGATCTGTAATGATTCATATATTTGATAGCTAAAGTGAGTTCAATCTACACAAGAGCAGTATCATCCAACTCAAGCTCCAAACTTAGAGAATCACGAGATATAGTAGTTTGAATACTACCTCATAACTCCTTGAATTTCTACTCCTGATCATGATTATTACTTGTACTATGACAATTTAATACACCACTGCCATATATCTCACCTTTGCGGATAGCATTCTCCTAAATAGTCATCTAAAATCCTACTCAGTACTGGAACATTCTGGCTTGGATACCGAAAAATGCTATTCCTTACTGTAGATAAGATATTATAACTAATTCTACCGACTGATAACTCACTATTATTATCCTAATTGTATAATAATAAAGAATTATCGCACTATAAATATGACAATGTGATTCTCAGTTGAATACTCATCATATTTCTAGAGAACTCTTTATTGTTGCTAACACCCTTCCTACGGGTTTTACCCATTTAATAGGTTTCCAACCTAAGGTCAAAGCGTTTGCTCTGATACCAGATGCGATGACCCAGCATACCACTGCATGATGTACTACACTATAGTTGTTGACATAACACCAATGAACACCGTTCACCAGTATTACATCCCTCAGAATGGCACAACAGAAACATCGCGGGTCCATAACATGTATTTACATTACATATAATACATTACAGAAGATCCAAAGAGCTTCCTCGATACAACAAGGATTATAATTTACAAAAGAGAACCAAAAATAGCAACTCGAAGTTGATTCTAGAAATACTACTACCATATAACTATGGCTTGTGATTGCTATTATAGCAATGCTCTACAGAAGTAGGTTCTAGTTTCTAAGATTATTTATATGCTATGCTTCAGCTTAAGTTCTATGACTTCAGATGTAGACGTTGACTCCAGTGATCTCAATTGGATGTCTTCAGTTCCTCAAGTAGTTCACCTCCTAAGTGTGCCATTGGGTACTCCTGAATCTATCAAGGGTTAAGAAGGTATGGTTGACTACAAGCGTACTTAGCAAGTTCACTTAAAAAGGAGTGTTTGATGCACTATCTACAACCACAGACCAAAAGGTCGTAGGTTATGCAGGTTTTCGTAAACATTTCTTCAAAGGTTGCTTTTATTCTGAAAAACTATGTCCATCAGTCTTCACAGGTTGACCAAAACTTTCATGGAGTTCCTTTCCTGCAGCATTCGCAGCTCCTTCCCGGAACAGGGAGTAACATGTCACAGTTCTTACACTCTGCATAGGTGCGCTACTTTACCCATGAGAGACCTTAAGCTTTGTTGCATGGCCGAGAGTATGTCCCCATTCAAACTTCCTTGGTTTGAGGCCCAACCTAAGATCCAAGCTAATCGCTGCCCTTCTCCGCAACCCCGCATGAAGACACGATCCCCTAAGAAGGTTTACCACGAGTATAGTCTAGGTAGCCTCTCGAAGACTCTGTAAGCAGTTCTGTCGGGTATCCACCATCAGCTATGGTGAACCTCCACCAAGACAGCTATGCTCAGATAATCTAGACACCAATATCGCGAGGACATAAGGGTTCCCACCCATGTGTTGGATTCTCCACGAGAAATTTGCAGCTTCATGATTAGGTCATTCGTCCATGCGAAAGGAAGAAGATCCAGCTGACTTCCCTAGAGCCATTGTAGATCTCATGGTTAACGCATGATATACGGTGCTAGAATCACTAGCAACATTGGTTGTTAAGTCCTAGATGATATATTCCTGTACAATGTGGTTTCCATTGCCGGTCTTATATAGATTAACTGATCACCCTGGACCAGTAACCATTAGATCATATTTAATCATGAAAATAGTGTTTTCTAAACTTTTTGAAATGTAGATGATGACACAACAATTTGAAAATACTTGATAGAAAATAATCAAAGGACATGAGCAAGTGTGAACTTACCTTGATATAGCGAAGTATTATAGTCGAATGCCTCGACTTGACCCTGGACCTTGGGTTCTACAAATTACCATCATTGCCTGGTAAGGACAATGTTTAAAGAAGCAATATGCTATTATGTATAATTAATGAGATGCATGTTGTAAAATCCCAAGTAATTCCCCGACATTACAAGTGAGTTGGATTAGGTGATTTGTTTAAGATTTTATTTATCTTCAAGTTTACTTCACAAAAGAGTAGAGTTGCAAAACTCTAAGACTAACATACAAGACATAGATGGTGAAGTATAATATTAATACAGGATTTAGGTTGAGTGGTATCTTGTAATTATTATAAGTCTCATGTTTAAAGTTGTTATGACTTCAAAGAAATAGCATAGTGTTTCTTTTGAAGTGGCAAAAAGAAAAACTTTTGAAGAATTTACTTATTATATCCAGTTAAGTAATGTGTGGTGTTTTTAGATTACAATTGATGGCTATTTGGATCACTTCAAAGATCTTAAGTTAATGTGCTTTTGGTTGATTAAATCAGAGACCAAAGTTAACTATAAAAGAGAACTTGGATTAGAATGTAGTATTGTTATATCGTGGTCGGGGTTAAGAACATCTTCGATAAGATAGAAGACAGATCTATATAGGTATTAGGTATAACTTTATGAATCTAAGCTCGGAAAATTGATGCTAAGGAGATTATAGAGTTAAACATAATTATGAGATGCAGTGACCTTATTATAGGGTTTGTTGAACGCCTTTTAAACTTTAAAATTGTCTTAGGTAAGGCTTGAGGTATGAGATCATTCACCACCAATATAAGTGAATGATGCTAAAGGTTAATTTGAAGTTATTAGTTATAATTGATATAAGACTCTAAAGGAGTATTAATAATGTACACTTATGTTTCATTATAGATCCAAGTTATGGTTTTGGAATTAGTATTCAGTTATAAAAGGGCGTAAGGTTTCATATAGAATTGTGATTATTTCTTACTTAAGAAATTATTTTAAAGAATTACAAAAATAGGTATTTTATAAAATAGATAAGGATTTCTTTAAAATCGTAAACACCTTTGGAATAATATATTTATTATTTTTCTATTGAACTATAATTATTCAAGTTCTTAAAAACGTTTTTTATATATTTTAAAGAAGTGTTCTTATTTTTGTAAAAAATCCACAAAGGATTACATGTTCTTAGATATTAGTTTCAAGTTTTATTTTTGTATGCAAAAAATGATTTTTAGTCATTTTTAGGAATTCACCTTATTTTATTAACTTTCAATTAGAGTTTTAGTGTCCTTAAATATTTATTTGTATTTTATTTAACTTAAACAAGTAAGGTTAGATTTTTCTTAGATAGATATTATTTTTGTGGTCTTTTTGATATATTATATAATTTTTTAGTATTTTTCTAGATCTTAGTTAATTCTAGGGGTATATTTGTAATTAGATATTTTTATTTGGGTCTTCTTTTAAACCTGGGTCCGACCCACTAGGTTGGCCTAGCCCAAAAGGGTTGGGTTAACCCCCTGGGTCATACTGGGTTGGCCTTACCCGGCCCAGTACACCCACTCTCTCTCCCACTCTCTTCTCTCGCGCGATGCTCTCCTCTCTACGACGGCTCGATGCCGCCGCCATTGTTGCGCTCAATTCCGGCCGCTCTAGGCCGCCTCGACCACCGTTGTGGTGCTACATGACGTGGACGACGACGCCGCGCCTCTCTGTCCAATTTGATTTGACTCTTGCGTCTTCTGTTGGCCGTGTCGACCCCACCCTGGTGGCTAGGGTTTGGGCTCTGCCACGGTTTCAATGCTCCAGCGCCTCCTCGTCATTGATCTGGTGCCTGCGGTGCTGCCTTCCTCCCACGGTCGCCACCGTCGCATCTTGGAACGGGTTGTAGCACCCCCTATGGGGTGCTCCCCATGTTGTCGTGCACCTCACCATCGCTGGCCTCCTCCTCTGCTTCCTCTTCAATATACTCACGAGAACCTCGAGTAAGTTCTCCTCTTCACCTTTCTCTGTGCTCTCTCTGCCTCTCTCTCTATGTGCTTGTAGTGAGGAACTAGGGTTCATCCCCTGTACTAGGGTTCAATCTTTGTTACCGTGTTCATCGAAGATGATGAAATGGTTCATGCATACCCTCTGTGATTAGTTATGTGGGATGATTATCTATGTTGTTTTGGAATGGTTGACAGTGGTTACTGTCAATGAAAGTTACTATCTAAACTTCACTTATTGTCAGTGTTAGTCTAATGCTACTATGACTATGATTTGATTTGGGGTATAGCTTCTGGTTATGGTTGACATGCTACAGAACTAAAGCTTCATAGTTGCTTGTTTAATTGTCCCTGATGAACTATAATGAAGATATTTATGGATAGATAGGAATGGTTCCTAAACTATGATGTTAGGAAAATGATTGAATACTTTTTTTAAGATGATTGGACTATGAAACTTCCATGTTTCGGGTTACTTAACTAGATTAGGTCTTGTGACACCCTCTCTGAGTGGTACACAAGATCTTATCTTGTTCTAGGTTCTTTCTGAACTATACTATTGAAAATAGCTGGGATTTGTGAGAGCTGAGAAACTCCTTGCAATCCTATATAATTATTGTTGCATGTTTTAATAGACCTGTGATGCTGGTCTGAGGTCTTTCTAAAGTAAAAACCAGTTGTTTTTACTTGTTGCCTAACTGCTCAAGTATTCCATGATGAATATCATGCTTTTGCATGAATACATATTATATATATAATGATCAAGCATTAGATCAAAAGAATTGAGATATACCCCAGTTCTAGGGTAGGCTGTGGTAAATGGTGTATATGAATGTTTCCTGGGATATTAGGAAGATGATTTTAATTATTTCCCCTTCAAGGAAGCTTGTCTTTATAGAGAAACATCTCTCTAAATTTGGTACTGCCGAGGTGCTACCCATAACTGGGATGTGCCCAGTAGTACCAACACATTGAACTTGGTTTAGTTCATGTGATGTTGCTAGCTTGCTTCCAGATAAGGTCTATGATGCTAAAGCTGAGACCTGATCTATGTATTTGGAATAAGAACATATTATGCTTGTGATTATTTACAAAATCCTATGATGAGTTGTTCACCTCACTTAGGTGTTCCTCTGAGGATCTACTTATCCAACAAACTTTATTTGTTGAAAAACTAATGGATGAAAGCTTGTTTAGATGACTCACCAACTAAATGATGTTGGTGTGTGATTTATTGCCTATTGGGGATCTTGACCATCTATGGTTTGTTCTTCTAATCCTGATTACTTCTCCTTTTTGATGAGCTTGATCATCTCCTAGTTCCTTTCTGGTGGATGGCCAACTCCTCCTTGCTGTTGTAGATCTTCTTCTTGCCCTTTGTTAGCTACTGAAACTCCTCCTTAAGCCCCTGGATGGCTTTCCCAAGCAACCAGGTGCTGATGGTGTAGCTGTGGTACACTAAAGTGATCTAGAAATGAACCAGTGTATGTGTTCTTGAGATGTAGAACTGAGGCTGTGTTTGTGAAGTGGTGATCAAAACCAGCCTGGTCGTGTGCGTGATGTGGTTTTGATTCCCTTGCTCTCCTTTCTGCTATCGACAGCACACAACATGCATTTAGGGTTCTATGCTCCTTCACTGTAGCTCTCCCTTTGGATTAGATCAAGTAAAAACTGGATCTTTTGCTGGGTATTACTATTTTACTTCTTACCCTTTTCTAAATTGGTGGAATTTGCCCCTTTGCCGTCCAAATTTTCTTTGTCTCCAGCCAGAATTTCTTCGTTTCCCTTGGCATCATCTTCGACATATTCATTGTCGATGTCGTCGAGGAAACTCGGCCCATCATTCCATGCATGCACGTTGCTGTACTGGATCAAAGCATTGGCCCGGTCTTGGCACCGCCAGATAAACTCCGGATTGGTTGTCCATTTAGAGCCAGTGCGCATATTCTAAAGGACATCTAAATTGATAGCCTCATACCATGACAACATGAAGGCTAGAGTTATATCGACACCAGCGGGGGCAGCTGACTACCACAGGTTGACTCGCTCCTCGATCTCCATTAGTCTCTCGACCAGAGCGGCGACACATTTGGGGGTAGACTCTACGGGCCAGAGTATATTGAATACTCGGATGGCAGCATTCGAAAGATCAACCCCAAAGGTCTTCACAGGCTTAAGGCAGGACATGAGACTGGCCAGAGAATCATCAACATCATATTAGGCCAAGGCATCGCTAGTCTTTCCCCTCTACGCTCTAGATTTCTTGACGGTAGTGGCAGCGCGAGGTTTCAACTCAGGGAAGTTGCCTAGAGAACAAGCAAGACAAAAGAAGTTAGAAAATACAAGTATAAGGGAAAGGTCGCCCAGAGAAAGAAAACTAGAGAAAAACTTACTGGCCATGATGATGTTGATCCGAGTTAGTTCGTACAACCAACCCGCATGCTTTTTCCTAAGTCTTTCCAGCTCAATGGAAACCGAGTCAAAATTGACCTCAGCCTCCTTAAGCAGACTCTAGTCCTTCTCAAGCTGGGTGGTGAGCCGACTTTTCTCTTTGAAGAACTCCTGGTCAAGTTTCTCAAGCTCAGTTTTCTAGAGTTTCTTCAGATTTTCATTCTTAGCACGGAGCCAAGAGATTTCATCGTTTCTCTCCTTCAGCTAAGCCTGATGTTCTCCTGCTTGATCGAGAAAATGGATCATTAGTTCAGGCATGTATATGCAATCCTGATGAGACTCTGCAAGAGCTTTTGATCCAGGTGAGTCAAGGTAAAGATTACAAGGCAAGTCAGAAGGGAGAAAGTGCGAAAATGAAATGCAAGAGGCAAAGTACCTTCCAACTCAGCAGTGTGTTTCCGCAGCTCCTTGTTTTGGACCTCAACCTCGGCTAGCAAAGGACAAATCACAAATTAATTCAGCAAGTCATGAATAAAAAACCACCGAGGCAAGGAGGCAGAAACATACCTTTATTCTTTAGCTCCAGCAACAATTTCTTATGCTTAGAGAAGAGGCCCTTGTGCGCAAAGAGGAGTCTCTGAAACTCGGCAGTGCACCTATTGTTGGAGATCTAAAAAATGATAATTGTTAGTCACTGGGTAAAATTGGATATTCAACTCTACTCAAGATTCGAACCGAGTAAACTCGATCCGAATCTAGGTGGCTGGATAGTCGACTCTACTCAAGATTCGAACCGAGTAAACCTGATCCGAATCTAGGTGGCTGGATATTCGACTCTACTCAAGATTTGAACCGAGTAAACTCGATCCGAATCTAGGTGTATGGATATTTGACTCTACTCAAGATCCGAACCGAGTAAACTCGGTCCGAATCTGGGTGGTTGGATATTCGTTTCTACTCAAGATTTGAACCGAGTAAACTCGATCCGAATCTAGGTGACTGGATATTCAATTCTAAAAGAAATTTTGACTAAGTTATAGTGACTTGGCTCAATATCTCGGACATGCTAATGTTCGAAACTAAGTTCATAAGTGCAAAGCTTAGAAGAGCATCCGGCCGAGTAATATCTTACTCCCTCGGAAGCTCGGGGACTAGTGGTTATGTGTTATCTATTGCAAGTACAAAATGCAACAGAGATATTTACCTCCATCATTTTGTTAGCATCCACAAGAGCTTTCCTGGCAGTGAACATCCTCTCGCCAATCTCGGCCAGGCCAAATTTCTGAGGTAAAGGATTGCTAGAGCTAGCCTCGCCATATTCGGCATTGTTCGAGTTGTCAGCATATTCAGCAAGTGAGTCGAGGCTTTCACCGCTCGGAGTCCAAGTTAGGACTAAGCCTTTCCCGGCATAAGCTTTCTAGGTGGCCATCGCAGCAGCTGGGCTAATGTGCAGCGTAAGATGCTTATCCTTAGCTGGGGCATCATTGTGGCGACTGATGGCTATGTGGGTGCAACCCCAGCTTTCTTCTAAGTCACCTTGGTCGCCACACCTGTTTTCGTCTGCTTGTCGGTGGGGTTGACTCGTTGCTAAGATGGTGCTGGCCAAGGATCAGCTGACGAGGTTGGCGGAGGCTAAGACTGCGAGGTCTGTTGAGATTTGGGTTGCGGGCTCTGCCAAGGTCGGTCTTATGGCCGAGTCTTGGAAGACTCGGATGATGTTGATGTCGGTTGTTGCTGCTAGGATTGGGTTTGAGCTAGTGTCGGGGTTACCGGCACCTCAGATGAAATTGTCGGCATCGATACTCCTAGCGCCATGATCTTCACTCTCTCTCTCTCCTCTCTCTCTCTCTCTCTCTCTCTCTCTCCCTCTCTCTCTCTCTCGGGCAGAGGAATCACCCCTCTGGTCCGACATGGCCACATCCTCTAGGGTGTCACCTCCACCTCCGCCGACATTTTCTCCCCCGGTCAACATGGAGAAGAAAGCTTACACGATGACAACAGGCGGATCCCTTCGCCTCATAGGTTTCTTCTAGGGCTTCTTGTACCTTTTCCTGGCCCTAGATGACTCGAGGCAGAGGTTGCGGCGCATTTCTTCGTAGTACCTTGGCATCCCACAGCAATGGGAGGCACATCGTGCACCTGACCAGCCAGGTTAGCTGGGGTAAAGTTAGGCGGATAGGTAAATGATAGTGGCATTAGATCAAGTACCTCAAGAACAAAGCAATCATCTACCTCATGATCATCCGGCTAGTCCCTTAATGGCGATAAGGCAGAATTCTTACTAGAGGGTCGGCCGGAAACGGTGTCAGGGATAGGCATAAACTCCTTAGAGTCTAGCTCTTCCGGATCTGAGGTATCTCGATCCTTGCCCCAAGTGAGGGAAGGATTCATGGTGTCTTCAATAGTTTGCTGAAGAAATTTCTGCACAGAGAAACATAGAGAGGTCAAATAAATAGATTTGCCGACATAACATATAACCCGGTATAGATGATTCGGAGAAAGTACCTAGGGAACGGGGTTATCTCGGCTAAAAGGGGCCATGCTCCAGTCCCATGTCTTGGTCATGTCCGTCTTGAAGATGGACTTGACTCGCTTGCAGATCTGAGATTTGGAGAGCTCTACCGTGGAGACACGATTCGGGTCGAAGCGGCCGCTCATATGGCAGATCTTGTGGCTACGCTATTGTAGGAGAAAGACTCGGCTACTGATGAAAGTGGCCATCATATCATCACTGGATAATCCAGCCTCCTTCAGCTCGATGAGATACGTGTCAACCATGTTGACAAGAGGGTTCTTCTTCTTCGGATCGAGGTCCCATTTGAGCTTTTTGGGGACGCTGACACAGAATGCTGAGAGCCGAATCATGTCTCTATCAGTGTTGGTCTTCACATAAAAGAAGGAACTCAGCCACTTCTTGCATGAGTCAAGGCCCTAGATCTAGGGGAAGATGGAGTTCCGCCGGGGTGTAATAGAGGCAGCCCTGCACTGAGTCAAAGGCTTTTCCCCATGAGGAAGTTCCTTGTTGGGGACAACGTTGGTGCGGAGGTGAAAGTACTTCGCCCAAATTTTCACGCTAGGCCAAAGGCCGAGATATCCCTCGCAACAAGAGATAAACTCGGACAAAGATGCTATGGCGTTGGTCGGGAAATGATGGGGCTAGAGGCCAAAGGTGTCGAGGAACTCTGTGGCAAATTTGCTAAGGGGAGACTGAATCCATGGGCAAAGTAGGCAACGAACATGACGTACTCACCCTCCTGAGCCTCTGGGACGGACTCGTCGCCGGGGATGCGGCAGTCCACCTCCGGCGGGATCCTCTGGGTCCGCTTGAGCAAGTCAATTTTTGCTTGGGTCACATCAGACCGCTCCCACGAGCCTCGCTCGGGGACGGCCTCCGCCTCCTCCTTCTGCTCGTCAACAGCGACCACAGCTCGAGGATCCATCTCCAGATTGGTTTCCTCCGACGAGGTGCTAGCTTCAGGGGCACAAGGCGCAGATTGCCGCAGAACGGTAGAAGTGATGGAGGGCGGCGCTTGGGCGGAGCGGCAGCGCAGAGGAAAGAGAGGGGTGATGCAGTTGCGAGATGCAGAGCATAGCGGCGGCGGGGCAAGGAAGAAGAAGAGAAACTGGGAGCGGGGGGAAGTGAACAAGGGTTTCCCCCCGCTCCCCTATTTCACCGTGCAGCGCGTTGCAGTAGTGGGATCAGTTGCGCATAGCGACCCCACTACGCGCACGTGTATTTCGTGAAGCTCATTGTGGGAACATGCCATAGGCACGGTTACACCGCCTAGAGGCGTAACTGCGTGTCGTGGCCGCAGCGGTATTCGAGGGACGATGCCATGATGTGATGGGCTGCAGCGATAACTGACACAGCGTGGCAGTGAATATGTCACGACCCTTAAAATGAGGCAAAGCGCAATGATTACTAGACACGTAGGATGAGGTGAGGAGTATGAGAGAAGCTAAACATCTAAGAGAAATCGCGTAGATGCGACAATATGACTCGGCCAGCGAGATATATCTCGGATAGAGCAAGGAAGAGATAAATTTAATAGCTAATCACCAAGTGGTGTAGCCGAGTTAAAATCGGTATGAGCCGACACATAAGTATGTCAGCAATATGGGCAAAGATCCTAAATAAGTTAAACCTGTTGTGGCCTTGCCAACTAAAGCTTCTAAAACCGCACTAGCTTCGGGGACTAATGTTGGGGGATGACCCTAGGTAGGGTCAAGCTATCGTATAAGGACAGAGTCCACCGAGGTATAAGACAGCTGAGGGAAAGGTTGTCTGAGGTATATAAGGGCCGACCAAGTTACGGCCGAGTTGCCCAAGGCCGGATTGGCCCGACAAGACCAGGCCGACATATAACATATGTCGGCATAGTGTCTATCTTGTTTTCCATGTGCAGTTACCGTCCTGGCCGAGTTAAGCGGGAAGGACCGAGTCAGGGGTTGACGTGCTCAGGAAGGAGTGAGCCGGCCCCGAGGTTAGCGCTTTTCTCTCTCTCGAAATTCCTAGGGATACAAGCACTAAGGACAAGGGCATCTGGAACAAGGTCTGAGCGGAGGTTCACGGACGTGACAGTGTCTAACTGTTGAAGGTCAGACAGCGTGGACTCTGGGCACTTGCCGTGTAGAGGCTGGCGACTAAGAAAAGGAGCGCACCGAACTACTATTTCGGGACAACCATATCCTGGGAATATTCGGGCCACGTATGCCCTAGGTGTACCTGGCCACCCCTTTATAAGGTGGGCCAGGACCTCCAAGAAGAGGGTCGGTCCATTAGCAGTACGCGTAAGCTATAGAAGGAGAGAGAGGCAGAAGCACTTCATCTTCTCCCTCTTGATACAGCTCAAGGAGCACTTGTACTAGTCCAGAGATCGTAATATAGATCTAGAGGCAGGAGTAGAGGTTTTATCTCCATAGGAGAGCCCCGAACCTGGGTATATTGTGTATTTGCGTGTGTTCTTCGTGTGCATATTCACCGCACTATCCCTCCCCGGATACCACTAGTATCCATAGGCCCCATCTTTAGCCTACTAATGGCATCTGACATGACACCACCACGACAACTGTGAGTGCTTGCTTGATCAGTGAGCAGAGGAAAAGAGAGAGAGCACATCCGTGTGAATGTGTATCCTCGTCTCAAACCCTAGAGCTCCTTTTATAGTAGCACCTGAACTAGGGGAACCAACACTCTAAAAGGACAGTCAGGATGCCCCTGATCAGGGAATCCAATGGCTGTAATTACCAGCCCCTAAAAAGACCTTAATTTGACTTATATTGATCAGAATTAGTTGTAGATCACTTATATCCAACATGATGCGCTAACTTTATATAAGATTAGGAATGGCGACTACGAATGTTGGCAAATTGTAAATGGCTGAGGCCATTAGCTTGAGGAACTAGTCTCTGTGAGACACAATTCGAATACTAGACAATACAATCTCCTCCAAAGCAATTTCTCTGAGTTCCTATGTCCTTGTTCCTCTCTAGATCTAGTGAGTAGATAACACTTTTCTTGTTTAGCACTCAAAGCGCGTGACCAATAAGAGTAGGTATCACAAAGCATCAGCGATCAGTCATCTTGCCTGCCTCTTCCTCCTCCTGCATTGCAAGTAATGCAATGGTCATGGCTTCCCCTTCCCCGTATGCTATCCTCTGCATCATTCCGTTCATCCTCTTTCTACACTCAGACATCTCTCCGGCAACCGCCTTCTACCTCCCCGGCAGCTACCCGCACCGTTACCTCCCTGGCGAGATCCTGGCCGTGAAGGTGAACTCCCTCACCTCCGCGTCCTCCAAGCTCCCCTTCCCCTACTACTCCCTTCCCTTCTGCGCCCCGCAAGACGGCGTCAACCGTGCCGCCGAGAGTCTCGGCGAGCTCCTCCTCGGAGATCGCATCGAGACCACGCCGTACCGCTTCTCCATGTTCAAGAACACTACTAGCGCAACCTTCCTCTGCCGCACCGACCCGGTCACCCCTGCCGCCGCCGACCTCATCAAGTCTCGCATCGACGACGCCTACCACGTCAACCTCCTCCTCGACACGCTCCCCGTGGTCCGGTACCTCCGGAACCCGGTCGCACCCGACGTGCTCCTCCGTTCCACCGGCTTCCCCGTCGGCGTGCGCGCCGACGACGGCGAGCACTATGTCTACAACCACCTGAAGCTCACTGTTCTGGTCAACAAGCAGAAGAAGAATGGCACCACCAAGGTGGAGGCCTTGATGGCCACCGCCGACGCGGTCGAGTTGGTCAGCTTCGGAGGCGGCGCCGGCGGTTACACCGTCGTCGGGTTCGAGGTGGTGCCATGCAGCGTGGACCACGGCGAGGCGGCCATCAAGGACAAGAAAATGTACGACGAGTTCTCGTCCAAGGCAACTGGAGGATGCGACCCTTCTGTGGTCGGCATGCGCTTGCAGGCCAACAGGCCGCTGGCCTTCTCCTACGAGGTGGCCTTCCTGGAGAGCGCCGTCGAGTGGCCGTCGCGCTGGGACGCTTATCTCGAAATGGGCGGCGCGCAGGTGCACTGGTTCTCCATCCTCAACTCCATCGTGGTGGTGGCGTTTCTCGCGGCCATCGTGCTCGTCATCCTGCTGCGCACCGTGCGCCGCGACCTCGCGCAGTACGAGGAGCTGGGCAGCGAGGCGTCTCCTCACGCCGACGAGATTGCCGGGTGGAAGCTCGTCGCCGGGGACGTGTTCCGGGAGCCTGGAAACCCGGTTCTCCTCTGCGTGATGGTCGGCGATGGCGTGCGCATCCTCGGCATGGGTGTGGTCACCATCCTCTTTGCCGCGCTCGGTTTCATGTCGCCGGCGTCCCGGGGCGCGCTCGTCACCGGCATGCTCTGCTTCTACCTCGTCCTGGGCGTCGCGGCGGGGTACACCTCCGTGCGCCTCTGGAAGACGGTGCGGCACGGCGACGGCGACACCGCAGGCCATGGGTGGAAGTCCGTTGCGTGGCGCGCCTCGTTCGTGTTCCCGGGCATCGGGTTTTCTGTGTTCACCTTGCTCAACTGCGTGCTCTGGTACAACGGAAGCACAGGCGCCGTGCCGTTCCTACTGTTCGTCGTGGTGATCCTCCTCTGGTTCTTCGTCTCGGTGCCGCTGACCCTCCTCGGCGGCCTCGTCGCCTCCCGCGTCCGCCACCTCGAGTACCCCGTCAAGACCAACAAGATCGCGCGGCAGGTGCCGGCGACGCAGTGCTCGCCGTGGCTGTTCGTGGCGGTGGCCGGGACGCTGCCGTTCGGGACGCTGTTCATCGAGCTCTTCTTCATCATGTCGAGCCTGTGGCTGGGGAGGGTGTACTACGTGTTCGGGTTCCTGCTGGTGGTGCTAGGGCTGCTCGTAGCGGTGTGCGCCGAGGTGTCGGTGGTGCTGACGTACATGGGGCTCTGCGTAGAGGACTGGCGGTGGTGGTGGCGCTCCTTCTTCGCCTCCGGCTCCGTCGCCGCCTACATCCTGGGGTACGCCGTCTACTACCTCGTGTTCGACCTGCACAGCCTCAGCGGTCCCGTGTCGGCTGCGCTCTACGTCGGGTACTCGCTGCTCATGGCGCTGGCCGTCATGCTGGCCACCGGCGCCGTTGGGCTCGGCGCCTCCTTCTGGTTCGTCTACTACCTCTTCTCCACGGTGAAGCTCGACTAATGACCAGTGCCTGCCGGCCGGCGCTGTGCATGCTGTCTATTAAATTGGTCTATGTATGTTTTGCTTTACCATTTTGACATTTTGTATGCCATCCCTAGACCTCTATATGTACTACTAGGACTTGATGAAATAAGACAGATGTGTTCATGATTTGGTTGGTTTTCTATTCCGCTATTTCTTCAACATTACATGTCGAACGTGTATTTCTGCAACACCATGAATGAGTAACGACGATAATTTTGTTAGCCATCTCGGGCACTTCATTGATTCAAAACCGCAGGCAAAAGAAAAAGAGGGTTCATATATATATTCAAAATAAAAAAAGACATACCAATGGTTCTTTTTTCTTCTTGATGGGGAATATGGTTCATTGTACTTCCTCCGTTGCAAAAATGTAAGGCGTTTAAGATTAGTTAAAAATCAAATCCTAGTAAATTTGACCAAATATTTAGAAAAAATATCTGTAATTTTCAATATTTGATAGACACATTGAGAAAATATAATGAATCTAGTGATATTGATTCAGAATCATAGATGTTCATATTTTTTGGTCTTATATTTTAGGACGGACGTAGTAGTTTAAAGTGCGGAGTATAGTAGTACAACATGACAACAAGATCTCAGATTGCCACGAGATATTACATAATATGTGGCGATGTGTGCCGGCATGTGTCAGTATGACCTTGCTTAAGATTATGGTTCGCTTGAGCTTTAGACAAGTTGTTAGTCTTCTTAACTTTGCTTGGTCTATCGTTCAATCGTACCTTTTCGTAATTTGGGAGATAGTACATAGCTAGGTCATGTTTTTTCTTTTTGGCGTGACTGGTGCTGAGTTGACTGCGAATTAAACTAATTCTAAGTCAACGGATTCACCATTTGCGTCAATTTGGGAGGATTTTCCTTGACGCGGCGCAACGGGATTGGGTAAAAATAGAAAATCTACATTAACCAGTAGCTGAGATTACCATAATCATCTATCGAAATGACATACTCCAACTATGAAGTGTGATCATAGGCCAGAAACATGATACATACTCCAGCTGCAAAATGTAAGCATCCATTTGCAAGAACAAACTTCATAGGCATAGATATGGCGAACATCAACAAATCTACAATTAATATATGCGACTCCCCCGTATCCATAGAAGGATTTATGTTCCAAAGAACTACGTACCTTTGATGCTCCATACATATTCAGTTTCTAGGTTTTGACACGTTATCACCTCCAGCTTTTCCTTTCTTACCCGAATGATTGAAGATTTTGCCGTAGCATTCGATCTCAGATGATTTTATTTAGTTGCAGAAACAGTTTGTGCGACCACAAACAACTGAACAAGACTGCTATATTTCCATGCCCAAGCTCCGCCCACTTGACCACGAGGTAGCGGTGCTCGATGGATAACCGATTACTATGGCCATAAGCACATTTCACCCATTAGTTACAGTACCATATCCTGGAGCCATTACATACGGTTGCATGCTCTTGCAAACTGTTAACAACATGCTGGTACAGTACCAGCTCCCTCATAAGCTCACGACACAACGATAACAAGGTGATAAGCCTCCCGATTGCCATAAACAACATCAACAGTCTACTGAAACAAGGGAGGGTGGCACGGCAGATACAAGCTGCTACACTACTAATAAGGTTACGCCAGCGACCTCGCATCGCATAGAGATGGTGCTGAACTCGTGCGGAATATGCCGCTGCTAACTTAGGTTCTAATCTCCAAGGTGGACAGTTAAAACACTTTCCTCTTCAGCCGGTTTTCAGAACGCGGGGTGCTGTCCGTGTCTTGCTGCTCGTCTGTGCTCAAATCAGCATCGCTGTCATCATCTGGGTCTTCCAAACCAAGGTTCAAGTTTAGCTCGGTGCTGCCACTTTTTCTGGTAGGGTTCTGTGGCAAAGCCTGAAAGAGGATACAGAGAATGTTATGTGTTTTATCTCGCTGCTAAGGAAATTAGACAAACCAGGAAAACTGAAACTGATGCTGTGCGAGAAAAAAAAACTGAAGAGGTGCATTTCTGAATTTTATGTGGAAATGATTGCAGTACTTGGCACAAGTAAAAGGCGGTTCTCCACAGTAGATCTATGAAATAGACGCAAACTGTAGGCTGTTTCTAGGAGCTTCCAAATGAAATGATCGAAAAAATCAGTTTATTCAGCTATATCCTTTCCCAAATAAAAGCTGGACTAGCTCAAAATAGATGATTATGACTGAAGTCATCCATTAGGTAAATTTGCCTACTGCCATCAGTTCTACAATTAGATGATGAATTTGCATCCATAGCCCTACTCTTATCCTGGATATCTTACATTTTCATCGAGCAACTAGATTTATGAGATAGGCATTGATGGCAGTCTTTTTCAGTGCACGCATAGTTCTGAAGAAATTGAGTGCATCCACAAGATCTAAGCCTCTAGCAAGAGCTAACCTGAAGCTCAACATCACTGACAATCGACTACAGGAACAAAATAAAATAAAAAGCATAAGACCTACCCAAAAATTGGTTTGCATCCACAAGAGACTATCATATGTACACAACAATTATAAAACATTAAAAGAGGTCATGTTAAACCATAGCCTGTTCCAATTTACGCTAAGAACTTTCTATAACCATGTAACATGAACCTGTCTCGGTTTTTGCATAGTTTTTTTTGCATTTCGGGGTTTCAAATAATGTGGGGAAAAAAGCGTAGATGTAGAAAATGCTAGAAATTTCAAGTTTAATATAGACTGTTTTATAAAGTTCAGGGTTTAATATAGGGAGCTTCATAGTTTTGGGTTCAAATCAGACAAACACAATATTGTTCAAGATTTAAAAGAGATTTTCTTAAACAATAAACGTATCTGATTATAGATCACTAACTAGAACAAAGATAAGAAAACCACTTAAACAACCAATGGCCCATATTCAGTTTAACTATCAGTGCAACTACTAAATTGACTAATTGAAGAATGCCACTAATCCTCAAATCTCTGACCCTAACGCTAAAACCTTGAGGCAGATGCCCAGGTAAATAGGAAATCACTCAGAAATCTCCATAATTCATGACACCACCACCACCAGTCTTGAACTGAGTTATACTGTACACTAAATTGCAAGGCCGTACTATTATCATCAACTCGAATCTTGCAAAATATACAATGTTACGCCCCAAAACCCTAGCACAGCCCAAGCTGAAGTAGAAGGGCAAATCCTACATTTACCATCGTCTAGACCCGAGTTGCTCATGTTAGTACCAAATCGATCCAAGAAGAACCCGCGTGATACTATCCCCCCTCCTACATTATACCTAAAATTATGCTCATGTTACACCGCCGTAGAAGCCAATAATGTCGGACCTCCGAAGCAGATCGAACCAAGCAGACGAAAAAAACCTAGTCTTTGGAGCCAAGAAGCCTTACCGGAACGTAGCGCCGCCTGGTGGGCGCCGCGGCGGTCTCCTTGCCGTTACCGTCGCCGGCGCCGCTCTCCGGCGCCCACTTGAGCAGCACCACCTTGTTGCCCCGGGGGCATCCAATGGGACCCATACCGGAGGAGGCGGATCCTGCGGCGCCGCCGCCGCTGCCGTTGCCCCCGCCGGCGAGAGGGGCCCACGCCTTGCGCCACTTCCTGACGGGCCCGCTGAAGGAGGCGTTGCTGCTACCAACGGGGCCGTACCGCGTGGAGGAGCGGCTCAGGCGGGCGCCCACGGTGTCCATCTTCCGAGCGCGAGCAGCGGCTGTCCTCCGGTGAGCTGGGGATAGGGAGTAGAGTAGGGGGCAGGGGGGGCTTTGTCCTCTGGCTGATTGGCGAACTCTGGAGGGGCCGAGAGGCTAGCGTTCTTTTTCTTCTTTTATTTAGGGCTCCGATTTGCGCAGTACAGAAATTTTCCCACAGCAGACGTTCGATTCATACGGTCATATCTATCTCGTACTCCCACCGGCCCAAATTAAATAAGAAAAAAAACAATTCTTTAAAAAAATTGCAGTGAAAATTCACCGTAATAAAAGGGAATTGTTCTTTTCATAGGATTCCTACATCCCAACTCTATAGGCTTTTTATTCCAACACTTCTCCTATCCTAGAGAAAATTGCACATAATACCAAGGTATGATGGTTAGCTCAAATAGAAAATTTAGTGACTTAAACGTAAATGGCATGTGGGCCCCGTATTTCTATAATGTATACGAGTATAATCCCACTTAGAGTATACTGGCCTAGTCCAACCGATTTCAACCTACACCAGAACCATCCACCAAACTACACGTCGTACGAGCTAGGCTCTACGCACGATTCCACGATCCGATGGATTAAGGCACGCAAGATTTATACAGGTTCATACCCTGAATTGAGATCCGGTAACGACCCTACGTCATGTGTCAGATTTATTTATATAGAGTGTGTGAGGTGCTCGAAAGTACTTCTACTTTTTATACCCCTCGGCATGGACATTGGGAAAGAGACGAAAAGTTACCATCATTCGCGGTGAGACATGGTGGTGGGTGGCTTGGCTGCCACACTCGTCTTCTTATCAGCGCGCCGTTGGGCGTCGATCACCTGTAGGTGAGGTCATCGTGGACTTCCGAGCCCTCAAGGTGGCTTCGTCGGCCGAGGGGTCAGGATTGATGCGGCTCAGGGGTTGGATTTGGACCCCACTTCATTCACCTCCCCACCCGAGCGCGGAGGGTGGCACGTGGTACCCAGCGTTGAAGGAGGAGGTGGCGCCGCTTGAAGATGCTGGATTCTGAGGGACTGCTCATCGTGTCGGTCACCTTCCACCAGTCCTTCGTCAAGGTGAACAAGGTAGGGACCGAGCGGCCACGGCAACCGCCATCGTTCAATGTTGGACATCGCCAATGAGGAAGCCGGTTGAAGTTGTGGACTTTGTCGCCGACCACCCGTTCATCTTCTTGATCAAGGAGGGCCTCAGCGGGCGTGGTCGTTTTCGCAGGACAGGTCGTCCACCCTTTGCCTTGATAGATCCAGATGTGCGGACACGATGATTCATCTCTGTGTAGGCCTCGTGAAATGTGAAGTCCTGGATACACAATCGACTGGTTACTATGATGTGACACAGTGATCTCTTATAAAATTTCTTAGCCTGGTTTCATGTTCGGATTCATTTTCATCTATAGAACTAGTACCTCGAATACATACGGCAATTTTTCATCGTACCAAACACTGACACAACAAGTTAAGTCTTCTTTAAGAAGAAATTAGAAATGAAAATGGTACACGTAAATCAGGATCTTTCAGGTTTCATGGAGGTGACAAATTTTATCCAGCAACGTGCATTCGCATCCCATATACTATTCGAGATGCAGAATTTCTTCTCCTAGGTGTGATTTCCTTAAAAAAGACATTGACAATATCACAGCATGATTCAGTCCATAATTGCATGGATGCTGCTGGACTTCTTGAGCAATCCTTGGCCTAAGACCGGTAAGAAAAATCAAGATAAGCTGCCTGCTATATTCCTTCATTTTTTTTCAAATTACACTTAAACTTTACATGTCCATTTAATATTCCTACATTTGCACCCTTGAATTTTCGGTACTCTTATAAAATGCAGATAGAAAGGAATGAAAATACAAAAACTCACTTTTCAGCTTCTGCTACAATTAGTTAGTAATATTAGTTGCTGCCAGAAGTGATGTTACAGTAACAATCTATACTAGTACTATGCAATGACAGATGTTACGAACCATCAGGTTATATGTAGTACCAAACAGGTTCTGGACAAATCAACTGAAAGTAGTGTTTACCCTAGATTTTGCACTTAACAACTTAAACAGGTTGGGAAAGTAGAGCATTCAAGTTCACGTGCAGGTTAGAACATTTCCACAACATCAAGCGCTACATGTTCCATCTTACTGGAAGCAATCCTGATACCGCATCATAATGCTCTTCCTCAGAACAGTTTCAGGCAAGCACCAAAACTACAAAAATTCCTACAACAATGCAACAACAGAAAAAGGATGACTCAGGGCACACATTTGCATACCATTCTACATTCTAGCAAATGGATTTCCAGGGGAGGAAGGGACTGGCATCAAAATTTTACATCATGTGCCCAGAGTGGCTTCATCTACACCACTACCTTCATAGAGGCATTTTCTCAGAGCTCAAATGGGAGCTATTCTGGGAAGAAGTGGATACCGACATCTGACCTTGTTACAAACAATAGACCTGGAAGGGCACTAGAACAATTAATTTATACATCCCGAAAGCACCTCCTGGCTAGTCTCTTGTAATGCAGGGGCTCGTCTGCAGCAATACCTATCTGCCAGTGCTTGGGTGCATGGAAAGGCAGCGTGTCGCATGTCACGTGTGCAGCCTCAAAGGAAGTAATCTGGCGCAGGCCTCTTCGCAGGAACACCTCTTGATTCCTACAGGCACAGGTGAACAAATTAGATGCAAGGTGTAACATATTACAAAGATAACGAATGGTATATGTCATGAGCACAAACATGTGGAGCAGCTTCAAACACACGGAACTGCTTATTCAGGTTCTCGTCAAGCTCTAGGATTGCAGCAACATTGCCACACCTGCAAGACAATTTGGGAACAGGTAAGAATTTTGTGAAGCAACAAATACAGCATTTCCTATCAGGGATTACAGCGTGCTAACAAAAAAGGTACAGAAAAAAATCACACTTAGTAACATATTCCTCGTACATAACTTTCAAAATCAAAACCATTGCAATAGTTTATTTTATATGCATAACACAGTAGTACTAGAAGAATTATACTCCGTCCAGAAATAAGTGACTTGAATTTGTCTACATTTGCATGTATCTAGACATGTTTTAGTGTATAGATACATCCGAATCTAGATAAAGTCAAGTCACTTATTTCTGGACAGAGGGAGTAGTACAATTGGTACAACTCTTCATGTAATACCAATTCATAATAGTATCAAATGGAACTTGTGAACTTATAAGTTTAATCACCTGTACTCGAATAGTGTAGAGTGGGCTGAGCATAAATACATTCGAGGCAGCATAGCGACAGCAGACAGATAGAAGGTTTGAACTAGTAGGAAAATGCAGAACATGTTGTATCATTAATATTTTAAAGCTTCAGTATAGGCCCTACACCCACTTCAATTCCCTCAGTTCCCACAGACAATATTATTCCAGCCCATTAAGGCATGATACTCTACACACAACCCAACTCAATATGTCAACAGTTAAAATCTATTGAATTCACCATTATACTTTAAAAGAGCATTATTACATAAGCTGAATATATAGTACCTGTAACAATAATTAGGAGCAGACCATACAGTAACAATCTTGTTATTGAACATCCACTTGAATCCTTCCATGACTAGTTGATGAGCACGGCAAATATAATCTATGTTGTTTGAGTGGTTAAACGAAGAAACAACGTTTCCACCAAAGAGGAATCCTGCACCTCGAGGACTTAATCCCCAACCATCTACAGCGTCCTCTGGATCAGACCAAAGGAGGTCACACATGGCGCCATCATGAGGTACTTCTTGCTTGCGATCTATTACTCTTATCTGTTGGGGGTACATGATAATCAAAATACAGAAGTAGAAGGCGCGAAATAAAAATAATAATACTGGACAATAATTTGCCTGATCCAGTGTCGTAATAGCAGGGGAAAGGCCTCCATGCACACTGAAGATTTTGTTCTCAATAAGAGCAGACAAACTGAAAATAACAAATAGTGGTGTCACTAATTTTTGTATATTTGAATTCAAAGAAGCATAATTACAGCCACATAGCACTACTGCATGCAAAATAAAAGCAATATGAAAAATATTACCTTAAATAGTCGAATATTTCTGTGCAATATCTCCAGACATTCACCGAGCCATATTTACGAAGGCACTCATCATAGAAGCCATAAACCTGCGGCAGTGCATGTGCACAGTGAATAAACAACAATTGTGGTAAGTTGGTAACATCAGTAAAGGATTTCCAGCTTGAAAAGGTGCCTCACTTGTGTAATCTGCCTGCTCTCATGATTTCCTCGTATTAAAGTTATGCGATCTGGATACCTAACCTGTGAATACATTTTAATCTTAACAACTATAACAGAAAACTGAATGGCATGTTGAATATAACTTGAAAGTGAAAAACTCAAAAGTATTTTAACAGCTGAAGTTGGATAACCTGGATGCAAGGATGAACCAAGATAGGCAGGCAAAATCATGAATGAGAATTCCCAACAAAAAAGGTATATCAAGCATGCAGAATTTTCATATATTACAACATCCATAAGATAACCATTTCAGGCATTCAGTAAGGTGTAGAGTTATGCTGAATTTAGGTGCCTTTTTACAGCTGAACATAATACAGTATCTTACGTAGCATCCTCAGTTCTGAAGCAGGCTAGCAGCCAAGCAACAGTTACTCTCCGAAGTAAGCTAGACATCACATTTTACTCTATGGAGGAAGCTAGACATCACAATTAAGTGATAAAATCTGTACATATGTCTTAACAATTTACAGGGCCATTTAGTTGACAACTTGGGAGATGTAGCATACCACACCAGGTTACACTTCTGTCAGACATGCAGAACCCTATTTCTTGCCATACTTCACACAATATACATTTCCGTGTCCATGAACTAAATAGCATCATGAGAGGCGTGGCAAGAAAGCAGCTCCTCTACAAGACTTGCTCTAATTCTAGTTCATCCAATCATTTCCATCACTATGATGACTGGCAGCGTTAACAGCTCTGATGTGAACCTAAAGGATGGCCGGACGCATGGAATGAAGGTTTCCTGGAGGATAGGGGTATACCGGCGAGAAGTTTTAGAAGAGAAGATAAATAATTATTCTTATTTGCAAGAGAAGTAGAGGAGTCCTAGATACAATGCACATTTTTATGGAGAATGTGATTGCCTCCTTTCTGGAGGCCAAATCTAATACTTCCATACTATCTTTAAATTAACTTCATAATTCTCCTCAACTCTATTTCTGAACCAATTCACTTAATTCCTTACTAACTCTGCAATTACCCTATTCTTCTCCCTGGACTACAACTTGGATGCAAGGTTCATCATGAACATGCTGGCCTGCCAGCGCGTGTCCGCTGGTTGAGCTACCTGGCCTATGTTCACAATAGTATAACTAGGAGTTAAAAGTTTTAAGATGCAAAATAAGCTACAGAAATATTTTCCCAATTCTAGCTAGGGAGTTATTGCAAAACTGAGTCATATATATAGCCATATGTGACCACTCTGACAAAAAGGTAAATAGACTGCATTTGTGTGAATTAGTTTACATTAGTAAGTGGTCTATTGTCATACAGGCTTCATAAAATTAGCTTGCATGTACACATCACGTCTGGCAAACTGATGGCCAGCCCTTCACCACTGTTGTAGAAACAGGTCTAGTACACCATATACAGGTCTGTATACAGCCTCCCCAGTACCCATAAAACTTGCTACTTAGGCAGTGTAGTCAGAGTTACTATGACTAGGTCTTGACTGAACTAATGGTTGTTACTGTTTTCAGAACAAACGAATCAATAAACGTTAAAAGATGTGCATTTTGGTAGACATGCAGAAGAAACATCTTAATGTTATCAACAACGTTTACCTTTAAGGCCAAAAGAAGCAAAAATGTTTCAACAGAGTAAAATCCTCTGTCAACAAAATCCCCAAGGAACAAGTAGTTTGTCTTTGGGCAGTCACCTCCAACTTTGAAAAGTTCTTTCATGTCGTAGAACTGTCCATGAATGTCTCCACATATCTAAGTCCAAAGAGCAAATGTCATTTCTAAAATCACAAATATTTGGAAACATATTTATACGCACAACCAGTAAATATACGCATTACAAGAATGAGAAATGTTCCCCCCAAACCATCTCCAGACGACTATGATACAGGACATCTTGCTTCACCTCACTAACGAAACCCTGTAGCCCTTATCCAAAGACTGAGTTAGTCTCAATCAGAGCGGAGTAAAATGTGGTCGCCCAAACGAACGGAATCGAAGCCTTTCCCCACATCGGTGCATCTCCTAAGCAACCATCTTCAGCGGGGACTCGAGGCGCTGTGCTCGCATCGAGAGCGCAACATTCCTCCATCGAACAGCGCCCAAACCGCTCCCAATCGAGAGGGAGAAGGAGAGGGATATGAAGGAGGTGCGCGTGAGCACGTACCGTGACGGGGGCGTCGACGCGCTGAACGTTGCTCTCCTCGACGAGGATCTCCATGGCCTTGAGGCAGAGCGCCTTCACCTCCGCCTCCGCCAGCGGCTCGCACCGCTTCAGCTGCTCGATCTGCCGGTCCAGATCCGAAATCCCCATCGCGCCTCCTCCCTCCCTCAAGCTTCTAGAAGCTTCTGGAAGCGCGGCGCGCGCCTCGCCCTCCCCTGATTCCCGCTGCTTCTGGAAGATTCTAGGGTTAGGAGGGAGAGGGGGGAGGAGGCGCGTGCGGTGCGGGCTGAGCCGTAGTGAGTGGTGACATGTGGGGGCGAGCGTTTCGGGGCCGGTGAGGTTACCTCACTTCTGATTCTTTTTTTCTTTTTTTTGAGAATCTCACTTCCATTCTCGTTACCGGATCCGGATAGCATTTTGTACCACATTTGTTTGTATTTTCACACAAGAGAATTCATACAGTATTACTCCCTCTGTTTTATAATTCTCACTCCGTCCACGAATAACTGACTTGAGTTTATCTAAATTCGGATATATCTATACACTAAAATTCCTCTAGATAAATTTGAATATAAATAAACCCAAATCAGCTATTTCTAGACAGAGGGAGTATAAGATGTTTTAGCTTTGTCAAAGAAATGTATCTAGACATCTTTTAATTTATAGAGTATAGATTTGCTCCGAACCTACACACTAAAAGATGTCTGCATACACTCCTTTCACAAAGCTAAAACATTTTATATTATGAAATGAACTGAGTAGATTATTAAGGCACTTTGAGTGTTGCTGGGATATTTTCCTCAGATAGTAATTCAACAGGTGCCCACTTTTCTCCACGGCCTCGCAAATGTTGTATCGAAGTAAAACTCCTCTGCAAAAAAAGCAAAAAAGATCCCCACATTTGCTTCATTGAAGCAAAAAAAAAAACTGTTCGACCACAACAAACGAAAAAGAATATGCAGGACAAAAAAAAGAACCTCGTGATGAAAAGTCATGTGGCAATGTCCTTCTATGAAAATCCTATGTTGCAAAACTACAAAATGGCTATAGCAGAAACAAATCATGTGATTACAAACCCACATAATGTATGGTGCAAAACCGTATAATGATTGCAGCAAAAAATCTTCCAATGATGCAAATTCACATAACGTTGGCGCAAAATCACAAAATGGGTTATAGCAAAAAGAATCTTCATGTAATGCAAATCCAGATAACTGTTGGAGAATTTGTCGTAGCCAATGAAACATCGCAACACCGCCGCTGGAAGTACGTTGCGTGCTCCTTGCACCATCATAGAGCGGGGACAGAGAGCATCCATGGCTATTTGGCTTGTGTCTGGCTACGCGACTGACAGGGGTGGAGGTGACGCCGGAGCCTGCTTGCATTGACACTAGTTTGCAGTAGCCTTGTTCGTCGCGCTATGTGAATGTCTCCGACGCACCCCTTGTAGTGACAGGGGTTGTTGCGAGGAGAAGAGGAGAGGAGGCTGTCAGAGATTTCCATCGGCTACATCGGTTGTAGTAGCAGAACCTCATCGGTCGTTGGACAGGGGAGGCTAAGGGGAGGTGGTGATGCACTCGACTTTCAACGTAGAGCTCGTTGGGAACCCCAAGAGGAAGGTATGATGAGCACAACAGTAAGTTTTCTCTCAGTTATAAAACCAAGATTTAATCGAACCAGTAGGAGCAAGGAAACACCCCAAAGGTGTTACTAGCTGAGCTTTGGCAGGGCGCACTACCGGTGCTAGTAGCAACGTGGAGACCTGTACAACACAATCACAGAATTTTGTCCCCAACTTGCGATGAGGTTGTCAATCTCACCGTGTTTTGCGGAAAACAAAGGATTAAACGTATCGAATGGAAAGAAGTAAAAATTTGCAGAAAGTAAACAGAAAGCAGTAAAATGTTGTAGATTATATATAAAAGACAAGGACCGGGATCCATAGTTCACTAGAGGTGGCTCTCCTTAGATAGATAACATGTTGGGTGAACAAATTACAGCGGGACAATTAACAAACACCGAGAAAGCAATACATGCATATACTAATCATCTTGACTCCTTTCAGACTTGATTGGGCAATACAACATAATACATAGATCGCCATCCAACTGCATCTATGACTAATAATCCACCTTTAGGTTATCATCCGAACCCCCTCCAGTATTAAGTTGCAAGCAACAGATTATTGCTTTACGAACTGCGTGTAAGGTAAACAATACGATTGTTCTATGAACAAAGGATTATTGTTTTCTCCCTAGTAGCAACAGCACATCTACTACCTTAGAGATTTCTGTCACTTCTCCAGATTACCAGAGGCATGAACCCACTATCGAGCATAAATACTAACTCTTAGAGTTGCTAGCATCTACTTGGCCAAGGTAGCTACTAACAATGGAAAGCATGCAAGATTTCAAATAACAAAGACATGATAGAATCAATAATCAATCTGAAATAGCATCTCAATATCCATTGGATCCCCGCAAACACAACATGTATGAATTACAAATAGATGATCTTGATCATGAACGGAGCTCACAAGATCTAAACATGAAAGCACAAAGGAGGAGAAACCAGCCATCTAGCTACTACATGGATCCATAGTCCAAGGATGAACTACTCACGCATCACACTGGAGGCTTGCATGGTGATGAAGAAGGCCTCCAGGATGAATTCCCCTCTCTGGCAGGGTGTCGGGAAGAGCTTTAGATCCCTCCCGATCTAGGGATGGAGATGACGGCGGCTACAGACTCTTTCGTGGATTTTTGATCGGGTACTTAGGGTTTTCATCCCAAGGGCAACTTATAGGCGGAAGGAGAGGCCGAGGGGGTGCTCGGGTCGGCCAGACCACCCCCTGGCGCGGGCCAAGCCTGGCCGCGCGGCCAGGTGGTGTGGCCAGCCCCTGGCCCCTCTCCGTCTCGTATTCTGGCACTTGATCCCTTCCGGAAAAATAGGCACTTTGGCTTTTGTCCCGTCCAATTCCGAGAATATTCATTTTCTGACTTTCCTGGAACCAAAAACAGAAGAAAACAGGCAGCTGGCACTGTGGCTCTTGTTAATAGGTTAGTCCAAGAAATCATATGAAAAGTACTCCAAAAGTGTGGACAAAATATAAGAAAGTAGATAAAACCAAGCATGGAACATCAAAAATTATAGATACATTTGCAATGTATCAACATCCCCAAGCTTAACTCCTGCTCGTCCTCGAGTAGGTAAGTGATAAAAAGAAAGAATAATTTTTTAGGTGACATGCACCATCATAAACTTGATCAAAGTATTTGTAAAACATTCAAAGCTGGGATAATAGTACTTCAATCATAACATAAAAGACAAGGTTCTAGCAATAAGACAAAGAAACTATGTTGCAACATGAAAAGGCATAAACAAAAGGTTCATGAATAACAATGCTTTGCAAGGCGTTTGTTTGTTTCACATAAAGAAAACATAGCATAGTGGTATTCAGCTTGTCCCTCATAGAGTAGCAAGCATAAATGCATAGGACACCTTCAAAGTTTATAAGAGTGACTAGATACAAATAGTTTAAAACAAGCAATATAAAGGTATGCATCAATCAACAAGTCTTGGTACAATGCACATAGAACTAAGAATGGCCACTATGCTCTCAAAGTGGGTGCATAAAGATAGAAGGTGGAGACTCAATATAATGGTGGAAGAAAGGCCTTTTGTAAAAGGAAGTAGAGATTCAAGTCTCATAAAGAGCTTCCAAAAATTATGGTACTTATAGCTTTCAGCTCTCATTGCCCATATCATAAGCATCTTGAAGGTGATTAAGGTTAAAGTGACACAACTAAGAGGATATGCTTGACAAGTTATAAACCGAAATCTCATGCCCCTTACTTACGAAGACCGATCCTCATGCTACTCAACTTCAGTCATGAGTAAGCTCTTGTCATTGTAAGTATATGTGTATCATTAAGAACCGCCAACGGGGTACCCCTTGCACATGATACAGGAGCTCTCCCATAATCAAAATGACAAGGCAAGCAGATAATGAGCATCTCAGCGATCTTTTTATTTGCTATTTGCATAGGTTTTTATTGAGGATGCTTCATAGAGTGCTCTTTATGGTGATGCTGCAAGTTTCCACCATGATTAGGCATGGCTTAGGCTAGCGGCCCAGGCGTTTCTCTAACACACATACAAACTCCATGATCTTACAAGTTCCACTTTTATTTCACACCGCTGGGATCCATAAGCAAAAGAACATGATATCAGCGGGGTACAAAGTACAAGTGCAATGTTGAAAGCGTTCCCCATGAAACATGGTTCTGCTAATTTCAACTTATAAAGCGCAAGCATATACGCAACAAAGAAGGACCCAATGGTTCAAGTTTATTAGAAGCAATAAAGTAAAGTGTGCCATCAAGTTCGTGAGAGCTTTAATCACTAGTTTTCTCATAACAAGTGGAAGGTAAAACAAAATCATGAATATACTTGGAATAGCATAAGCTAGTAGGTAGGTATGGTGGACTCTTTGGAATAACTTGGTTTAGGGAGTTGGATGCATGAGTGGAACTCATACCTTGTTGTGGAGGCTAGCAAAAGACTGGGAGCGACAAACTAAGAGAGCAATAATGGCCATAATCATGCAGAGCGACAAAACATCATTGATCAAAGCATAAAGTGATACTACAAGTTGAAAACTAAAGGATCATAAAGGCTATGGCGACTTGTGAAAGTCATAACATGGTGTGAGCATGCGCCAAGTCAACCCAAATAAAATATTAAAGGAGAATACCACTATACTATGCTTTAATATGCTAAAACAACACATGATTCATCCAAGGCACATTAAGCAATCTCAATTGTTTATAAAAAGTCATGCTACAGCAAAGAATACTAAGCATAAAGCCAAAACAATATCAAGCATGGCATGACAAAGCATAGCCACAGTCAAAAAACGAGCTCTTTTTACCACATAAGCATGAACTTTCCTACTCTTTTCCAAACCAAACCAAACTATTTGCAAACCAAAGTATGAAAGAGGGGGTCCAACCAACTTATTCAGAAAACTAAGCAAACAAGCAAACTAAAAACCAAAACGAAAACGAAAAGGAAGACGATCCAAGAAAAACACAACTGTGCATGAAACGATAAAAATGAAGCGTTTGGAAGAAACCTGTAATTTTTATTGATGAAGAAGGGGATGCCTTGGGCATCCCCAAGCTTTGACGCTTGCACTTCTTGGATATTTCTTGTGGTGACACGTGTGGCATCCCCAAGCTTTAACTTTAGTCCATCCTTCATCTCATTGCTCATTCCTTCCATACACCTGAAAATTTTTCTTCATACAAAACTTCACACAATCTCATTAACAACATTAGTGCACTTAAGATAAATAAGTCTCAAGGTTCAGTTCTAACACCAAATAAACTTCCATTAGAACACTAGATACTTTAGCACTTTCCTCAAAAAGCTCAATTCCCTAAAGGAACTCAAGAAGGAACTAACAAGAAGCAAATGCAGAAAATGGCAAAAATCTGTCAAAACAGACTAGCAGGTAAAGACGAATTTTTTCGAAGACCTTCTGTTGCTCAAATCAAAAAGTGTTGAACTAATGAAAGTTATATAACAACCTGGGACAGAAGCACAAAAAATTACAGCTCAATCCGACGTACAGAACTCTCTCAGAAATTTTTACGGTGAAGCACAAAAATCTGTTTCGGGACAGCAACTTTTCCAATCATTACTTCGCTCACATTAGAGGTTATTCTTGGCACAAAAAACAAATAAAAAGGATAAGGAGAGGTTATTACTGAAGTAATAACTTCTAAGACTCAACTAAAACTCTTGGGTTATCTCCCAACAAGTACTTTTCTTTAACGCCTTTAAGTTAGGCATAAGAAGCAAAGAAAGAATCAAGTATTCTCAAATGAAGAAGCATTAAGACCAAATTTTGTTTTCATAGGAGAAGCAAAAGAAATCTTTTCTCTCTTTTTAGGGAAGTGTTCTATACCTTTCTTGAGTGGGAGTTGATATTTAATGGTGCCTTCTTTCATATCAATGATGGCACCAACAGTTCTAAGAAAAGGTCTTCCCAAAGTAATAGGACAAGAAGCATTGTATTCAACATCCAAAACATAGAAATCAATGGGGACATAGGAATCATTAACCATAATAAGAACATCATTAAGACTCCCCATGAGCTTCTTTTTAGCATTAGCTTCAAGTGGAACATTCAAATAACAATCTTCAAGAGGAGGCAAATCAAGCATATCATAAATCCTTCTAGGCATAATGGAAACACTACTATCAAGATCACACAAAGCTTTGAAATCAAAGTTATTCACTTTCATATTAATGATGGGTTCCCAACCATCTTTTTGTTTTATAGGAATAGAAGCTTTATGTTTCATCTTTTCTTCCTTAATCTTTATGAGAGCATCGGTAATGTGTTTTGTAAAGGCCATATTCATAGCACTAGCATTAGGACTTTTAGCAAGCTTTTGTAGGAACTTAATAACTTCAGAGATGTTGCAACCATCAAGATCAAAATCAACTTTATCATCTAAAGTAGTAGAGCTATTGCTAGCCTCAACACTAGTGGTGGTAATAGTAGAAACACTAATGTTTCTAGCAATTTCATCTTCTCTTTCCCACTTAGCATGTAATTCAGCTAATAGTCTAACATTTTCATCAATTCTTAGTTGTATGGCATTAGTAGCTGCAAAGGGATTCTCATTAGTTTTAGGTTTAGCAGCCATTTTATTCAAAGTAGATTGAGCTTCAGCCAAAGATGCTATATTTCTTTCAGCATTAGAGAGTTTTTCCTCAATAGTTTTATTGAAAGCAGTTTGTTTACTAATAAACTCTTTAAGCATAACTTCAAGTTCAGAGGGAGCACTCTTATTATTGTTGTAAGAATTTCCATAAGCATTACCATTGTTGGGAGGATATGGCTTATAATTGTTGCTACCAAAATTGTTCCTATAAGCATTATTACCATAAGCATTGTTGCCAAAATTATTATTTCTTATGAAGTTCACATCAACTTGCTCTTCTTGAGCAACCAAAGAAGCTAGAGGAACATTATTTGGATCAATATGGGCTTTCCCATTAACAAGCATATACATAATTATATCAATCTTATCACTCAAGGAGGAGGTTTCTTCAACAGAATTTACCTTCTTACCTTGTGGAGCTCTCTCAGTATGCCATTCAGAATAATTAACCATCACATTATCCAATAGTTTTGTTGCAGCACCCAAAGTGATGGTCATAAAGGTACCTCCAGCAGCTGAATCCAATAGGTTCCTTGAATAATAGTTCAATCCTGCATAAAAAGTTTGGATGATCATCCAAGCAGTCAGTCCATGAGTGGGACAATTCTTTACCAAAGATTTCATTCTTTCCCAAGCTTGAGCAACATGCTCATTATCAAGTTGTTTAAACTTCATTATTTCACTTCTCATGGATATAATCTTAGCAGGAGGATAGTATTTTCCAATAAAAGCATCTTTGCACTTAGTCCAAGAATCAATACTATTCCTAGTTAAGGAATTCAACCACTCTTTAGCTTTTCCTCTCAAAGAGAAAGGAAACAATTTCAGTTTAATAATATCACCATCTATATCCCTATGCTTTTGCATCTCACAAAGTTCAACAAAGTTATTTAGATGGGAAGCAGCATCTTCATTACAAATACCAGAAAATTGTTCTCTCATAACAAGATTGAGCAAAGCAGGTTTTATCTCAAAGAAAGTATTTTTAGCCACAGGTGGAGCAATAGGTGTGCTCATAAAATCATTGTTGTTGGTGCTAGTGAAGTCACACAACTTAGTGTTTTCAAGGGTAGTCATTTTTTTGGGTTTTCAAATAAGAAAGCAAACTTGTAAAACTAATTTTTTTTGTGTTTTTGAAGAACAAAACAAGCAAACAAAGCAAAAAAAAACTAAGCAAAACAAAAACAACAAATTAAAGAGATTGTTATGAGGGACTCCCCTTGTGAAGATGTCCTTGACTCCCTGGCAACGGCGCCAGAAAAGATCTTGATGCACTCGACTTTCAACGTAGAGCTCGTTGGGAACCCCAAGAGGAAGGTATGATGAGCACAACAGTAAGTTTTCCCTCAGTTATGAAACCAAGGTTTAATCGAACCAGTAGGAGCAAGGAAACACCCCAAAGGTGTTACTAGATGAGCTTTGGCAGGGCGCACTACCGGTGCTACTAGCAACGTGGAGACCTGCACAACACAACCACAGAAGTTTGTGCCCAACTTGCGATGAGGTTGTCAATCTCACCGTGTTTTGCGGAAAACAAAGGATTAAACGTATCGAATGAAAAGAAGTAAAAGTTTGCAGAAAGTAAACACAAAGCAGTAAACAGTTGTATATTGTATATAAAAGACAAGGACCGGGATCCATAGTTCACTAGAGGTGGCTCTCCTTAGATAAATAACATGCTGGGTGAACAAATTACAGCGGGGCAATTGACAAACACCGAGAAAGCAATACATGCATATACTAATCATCTTGACTCCTTTGAGACTTGATTGGGCAATACAACATAATACATAGACCGCCATCCAACTACATCTATGGCTAATAATCCACCTTTAGGTTATCATCCGACCCCCTCTAGTATTAAGTTGCAAGCAACAGATTACTGCTTTACGAACTATGTGTAAGGTAAACAATACGATTGTTCTATGAACAAAGGATTGTTGTTTTCTCCCTAGTAGCAACAGCACATCTAGTACCTTAGAGATTTCTGTCACTTCCCCAGATTACCAGAGGCATGAACCCACTATCGAGCATAAATACTAACTCTTGGAGTTGCTAGCATCTACTTGGCCAAGATAGCTACTAACAATGGAAAGCATGCAAGATCTCAAATAACAAAGACATGATAGAATCAATAATCAATCTGAAATAGCATCTCAATATCCATCGGATCCTCGCAAACACAACATGTATGAATTACAAATAGATGATCTTGATCATGAACGGAGCTCACAAGATCTAAACATGAAAGCACAAAGGAGGAGAAACCAGCCATCTAGCTACTACATGGATCCGTAGTCCAAGGATGAACTACTCACGCATCACACCGGAGGCTTGCATGGTGATGAAGAGGGCCTCCAGGGTGAATTCCCCTCTCCGGCAGGATGCCGGGAAGAGCTTCAGATCCCTCCCGATCTAGAGATGGAGATGACAGCGGCTATAGACTCTTTCGTGGATTTATGATCGGGTACTTAGGGTTTTCATCCCGAGGGCAACTTATAGGCAGAAGGAGAGGCCGAGGGGGTGCTGGGGTCGGCCAGACCACCCCTTGGCATGGGCCAAGCCTGGTCGCGCGGCCAGGTGGTGTGGCCGGCCCCTGGCCCCTCTCCTCAGATTCGCACTCTCCTTCGGAAAAATAGGCACTTTGGCTTTTGTCCCGTCAATTCGAGAATATTCATTTTCGACTTTCCTAGAACCAAAAACAGCAGAAAAGCAGTGGCACTGTGGCTCTTGTTAATAGGTTAGTCCAAGAAATCATATGAAAAGTACTCCAAAGTTGGAACAAAACACAAGAAAGTGGATAAAACCAAGCATGGAACATCAAAAATTATAGATACATTTGCAATGTATCAGTGGCGGTCATGCACAGGGGAGGCGGATGATGTAGCATCCCAATTGTCTAACAATTGTAATGCTACATGGTTTAATATATATATTGCTACTTTCTACATATCAGTATTGCATCATGATTATATCATGCTCATGCCACCATGCCACATTGCATTTGAGCATCATATAAAACCCCTTTTCATTTGATTCTTCTCTCATATGCATTTGTCTTGTTAATTGTATTTGCCTCTTGATAAATTTTAGTTGGTTCTTGATATATTGCTTGATGCCCAAGTTGAGTTGGGGGCATATCTTTTATCCTCTCCACCACCTTTCTTTGGTTCTATCTATAATTCCACCATCCCAATTATATATGCGGCATTGCATTTGTTTTTGCTATTTAAATCTAGCTCATATATGCTTGGATGGATCCACTTCAAGTTCTACATGCTCCCATATGTGGTATATTTTGTTTTCACAATATTAATATGTGGAGCCTCATGGCCACCTTTGCATACCATGTGAGTAGAACCACTTCTCTAGTTTCTATATGGTTTGATTAGAATGTGTGAGCATGTTTGAATATATATGAGGCTAAATAATCATCTAGTGAAACCACATACTAGCATGGCCCAATTATATTCGTTTATGCTTATTTTTCATCCATTCCATAAGAGAAGCAAGCTTATCTATTTTTGTTTTGGCCTTAATTCAAACAAGAATGCATGCATAAATATATGGCCATATTGATATCTAGATGTCTACACAACTAGTACTAGTGGTCATTTATGATCCATGCATGGCCCATGCAACATTTCCACCTTTTCTTCCTAAATATTATTTGAGTCATTTGATTTCTATTGAATTTTGGTGGATCTCAACCACATGATCATCTCCATGCTAACAAGTGGACTTCCCCTTCTTATTTCTTTTGTTTGTCTCTTGTTTCCGAAAGCCTTGTGAATCAAACTTTGCAATTATTCCTTTTATTCAAATTCAAACCTAGCTAATCTCTCTTGCTAAACACCCCACCGAGCCCCCTCCTCATTGGCTGGTTTGGTTGCACCAAACCATCCCATGTCATCCCCGTGCCTAACCTGGTCACCTCGTCCACCTAACCCAAGAGAGGAAGAGAGAAGAGAAACCCTCCCCGAGTCCTACCATCATCTCTACCTTTTACAAAAGTTACACCCATGTCCTTCCTCTCTTTCCCCCTTGATCATATATGTTGACCTAGCAGCCTCCCCAGACCCACCCATCGCCAGAACAATCTGGGAGAAGTCCAGGCCCCCTCTTCTTCTTCCCCAAGCTAGCACCCGCCATGTCCACCTAAACCCTAGCATCCACTTCCTCTTCAACCTCGTCACCCTGCAGCACCCCAGACGGCCAAGGAGTACCAGCTGAACCCCCTGCTTCCCCTTTGTCGTCTAGAACCGGTGGTGCCCCCAGGAGATCATCGGAAAGTTGTCGTCGCCGTGCCCGAGAACCACCGAGCTACAAGAACCCCAGCCTGTCTTTGCCAGTTGTCCGCTGGTGAGCCCCTCATCCTCCCCGGCATGTCATCCTTCCTCTCTTGCACCATAGCGCCAGCCCTCGAAAGCACCTGTGTGCACACGCCACAACAGAAGTCACCGCCAACACAGATCACCGTGCTCGCAGACAACCCGCCGCCTCCGTCCTCTATAATTTCCGTGCGCTTCAGTACACCTCCGACGATGCCACCTGAATGAATCTTGTAGGTCGAGACACCCTCTACGTCTTTCGTTTTTGCGCCACCCTGTTTTGCTCCGCCGTTTAGTCACCACCGTCGCTGGAACATCGCCAAATCGGCCGCCGTCACTCGGACGCGTCGACGGTTTCGTTAGTCGCCATTGCGCCGGTTTGGTAGGAAGGCCCCTGCACTTCTTGGAAAGCAACCCGGCGTCCCCGTTTGGCCCACATGTCATACACAGCAACCAGATCCATCCCGGATTTTTTACAAAAAAGGTACCCCGACACTTTTCGAAACACCACCCGCGCTCCCGGCTCGCCCACGTGTCGCCTCCTCGCCGGTGCACTCGCGTGTGGCCCCATAGACCCTTCGACCCCACTTGTTTGTCTTTGTGTGTAAGATGACCTGAGTAAGAAAAGTTGAGGCTTGTTTTATTAATTCAAATAAAAACCAAAATTTAGAATATATCTAAATAAATTCATATCTTTTAAATTAATTTGAATTTGTAAAAACTTATTAAATGAAATATGAATGATTTTTGAATATGAATTCAAAACTAATTTCAAGTTTGACCAGAGTTAACTCTAACTAGTCAAACCTTTGATTGTTGACCCATTTGAATTAATTTGCATTTAATTGTTTTAAATTCATAATTTCAAATAATACAAATGATATATGTTTTCTGATCCAAAAAATGCCAGGACTTTGAATATGCTATGTAAAATATTTTTTGGGCAATTTAAAATTTTGAAATTATTTAAATGCCAATAAATGCCTTATTTTTAATAAATCTATAACTTTAAATCCGTAATTTCCAAATTCGACAAATAATATGTCTAAATCGATCAGCGTGACAAGGCCTTTCCAACTATGCATTTCATGATATAAATTGAAGCATGTATCATATAGATATTTAGGAGATAGTAAGGTTTGTGTAACTAAAATGTGACTAAATAAATACTAAAAAAATTTATTTCTTGCTTCCACACCTGCCATGCGATTGTGCACCATTCCATCATATAAATATGCCTCTATCTTATTCTTGTATTATTGAGTCATGATTGCATTAAATTAAATCCCAAGTATTGCATAGTCTTTATGTTTAAACCCCACCAAAATTTGTACCTCAATCTTATGAGCCATTACTACAGAAGTTGTTTGAGCCATGCGAGTCGTAAAATTGCATATGTAGGGTTTGTGCGAGTCTTTGATAACGAGGTACCTAAACACCTTAAACGGAGTAGTAATGGGATAACTAAAGAAAGAGACACATGTGAACAATAGCTGTTATTTGGTTCTTCCACGCTCACTTGTGTCCTGTAGGACCCGAGTACCTGCTGCCTATTCCTTGACTATTCACACTATCTACATGTGGGAGACTCTATGGATCCCCCTTCGCCTAAGCTTGATTCGCACTTTATTTCTTAGAGCCACAAACTAGTTTGGGGCTTTTATTACTATCATGTACTTATACCATGCTTTACTGCTTTATTTACAATTGCGCGTGGAGCACGTGTACTGTTTAGGAATGTGGAATGTTTTCGCGGTATCGACAAGCCCAGTCAAACTTTTGGGTTCCGGGTCATTTACATCTATTGTTCCCAAGTTGATATGTAAGGAGTGCCAACAGCTTTATAGTCACTGTAAGTGCTAACACACCTCCATCGACCAACAAGTAGTTTCCTCCATCAAGTCCCTATAAGAGGCAAATATTGAGAGGTCGACCTCTCCCAACATCAAGATAAAGATAATCCAACACATGGTCACATCGATGAATATCATAATAAACTTTATCTTATTTCAATCTCATACTAGGTTTTCTCCATCTCCCAAGAACTAATGATCTACTCAGACATGGAGGCAATCAACATCATGGCAATAACAATGGAATCTATCATAGATGAATAGTACTTGTATAAATCCACAATGAGTACGGAAATTACAACAAAATCTAGACAAGATGTTGATGGGATGGATGGAGATGGTGGTGATGCAGCGGTTAATGATGAAGATCGATGCCTTAGCCTCCTGGATCTGTGCAAGGCGAAGATGGATTCCCGGTGGACGAGTTCCCTCTCCAGATGCCTTCCGGAGGTGAGGTTTCGGCGATTTTTGGTTGTTCTATATGTCGTCTTCCTGATCCAGTTGCACGGGGTGAAACTATTTGAGGAGGCGGTGGCGGCACCAACTATATGGCGGGAACTATACGGCCAGAAAATTTATTCCCGATGTATAGTTGGTCGTTAAACCGTCTGTATGCCTTGATCGCTTCAGCTTTTCTTCTGATATTATTGATATTTCTCAAATAAGCGATTTACGTTGTTTTTGACTCCTTTTCTCCGCAGCACAACTGCTCCAAGAATTGTGTCTATTGTATCCATCATCTATCCTGATCCTGGTGAAAATAGACATAAAATATGCGCACGAGCGACGTAAAATACCAAGATTATACATCTACAATGCAAAATAATAATATAAAGCATGATGCAAATATGCACTCATCAACTTCCCTAAGCTTAGACTCTTGTTCGTCCCGAGCAAGTTAGCTTAATGGATGTGATCCTCATGTTTATGAAGCTGAGCCAATAAAATAAATGAGGCAGTTGCAGCATGTGTTTATCATATATGATACATAGGAATAAGTTCATAAATAGTACCTTACTCAAACCATCCGAATAATATTAGCAGGCTTCCACACCTTAGCATTTAACATTTCACAAAAGATCACTCTCAATATGATGTAAAAGTATTTACTTCAACCAAATGAGTTAGCAAGATATTCCCAAGTGTTTTAGGATTAACATATTTACTTGGGATTCAAAATCTCAAAATGTCTCTTTGTCATACTATAATATAGTGGTGTATGCCTATTTGCTCTTTGCACATTCGCTCTTTTTCTTCTTCTATTTTCTTCTTTTTTATATATATGCTCATACTTTTGTTTAATTGATGTGCAAAGGAGCTAGCCATACATTCCGCTTCATGTAGGAATCCAAAGTTTAACGATCTCAATTACCAAATTCTAATTGTATATGAAGCAATCTTTATAGCTTGAATATTCTACCTCGTCTTGATCTCACTCTAATTTGATAGCACTTTTTATTTTCCTTTGTTCAAGATTTCTTTTTCAACTTAACTGATTAGATAATTTTTCTTTGTAAATCAAACTATGTACTTACAATATATTGACCAAATTATCTTTGTATGTTCCATTAATACCAATGGTGTGGAAGACTCCTATTGCTATCATCAAGTGCAAGTAAAATCATACTCAATCCATTTATATATTCAATAGGACAAACACATACCCAATATTGCTCCATATTTGATAATAAACTCGGAATTTCATAAAAGGGATCTACTATTCCCGAAGGGAATTCTAATGATGCAAACTTTATTTCTAGTTTGAACTAATGCAAAACTAAAATAGTAATATAAAACTTATAAGATAGATTACAAGGTCTTAAAGATCTCCCCAAGCTTGGAATCAAGCCAGACGGGATCAAATAATCCCTTGCAATTATTTGATACCGTGATTATTATCGATCACTATGGCGCCATGGCATGCGGTATCTTCTCTTTACGGGCTAGCCTGAGGCAGAGGGATTGATTGACAGTCTCTAATTCTTTAACACGCAGCTTGTAGAAAAGATTATTCCTCTCCAGCATGTTCATTGTCAGTGTCAAGGAACTCCATAGGGACAATCTTGATCTCCAAGACTTGCTCGCTATTGCCTCCGATCTCCATAGGAACTTCTCTCCTTGGCTTTTATCCCTTGGTTTGCGTGTCCTCATGTATGAATAAGAGGTAGATTGGTTCCTAGAGATTATGGTTAGAGAGGGAGAGACAATTGTAGTATATAAGGGGGGTCAGAGGTCGGTAAAACTCGCGAGAAACATCAAATTCATGCCCAAGAAAAGAATCTTAACGGAATAGGAAAAGCAATCGCGGATTTGGAGGAGTCCTGCCGCGTAACGACCAACTATACGGGTGCGACCCGTATAGCTCCGCCTGTATAGTTGCTTCTGGGCAGATATTTCCAAATATCTCGAGTTCAGGTCGGTTAAGGTACGACTCGGAACCGACAATACCACTTTTTTTCTTTATTTTTATTACTACTTGGAAAGACAAAAAAGTAAACGAAAATGTCTAAGAGTTTAACGACCAACTGGTCGGAATATCTTTTCCGGTTGTATAGTTGCGACCGTAAAGATACAGACATCAAAAATCGAAAATGCCCGAGAGTTTAACGACCAACTATACGGCCGAAATATTTTTTTCCGGTCGTATAGTTGCAACCGTATAGATCCAGACATCGAAAACAATTTCGCAAAAAAGATATAGAGGGTTTAACAACCAACTATACGGCAGGAGATTTTTCTCCGGTCGTATAGTTGCACCCGTATAGTTGGTAAAAACCTTCAGAAACTTCAGAAAAACACGAGGAATTCAAAGGCAAAAAAATTAGGAGTAAAATTTGTGAAAACAAATCACTTATTTGAATAAGAACACTTACCTTGAACTTATCGTTTACTTATTCGGGGATGACAAGCTCCTGCAACAACAAAGACTTCTTCTTTTTTGGAGGAATTTATCTTAGTTCATTTAATAATTCTTGTAAACGAAAATCACCAGGACTAAAGTTCCTCTCAATAAGATTGGTATGTTGCTGGGCGAATATGGATACTGCATCCAACATCTTTATTTCTTGCCTTTGCATAATCTGCAACTCAAATTCTTGAAGTAAAAGAATCCAACGGATCAATCTTGGCTTATGGTTTTTCCTCTCAAGGAGTTCTTTTAAACCATCATGATTCGTATGAACCCTTACTTTTGCATCAACTATATAAGAACGAAATTTATCGCGAGAGAAAAATATAGCAAAAAGTTCCCTTTCTTCTTTAGGATAATTCTTTTGAGCACTATTGAGAGTTCTACTAGCATGATGTATAAATCTGTGACCTATGTGTTGTCCTAGAGTTACTCCTATAACATCATCACTAGCTTCACATATTAAGTCGAAAGTCATATCCCAGATAGGTGGCTTAATGATAGGAGCACGTGATAAATCATTTTTAAGTTTATCAAAGGCTATGAGACATTTTTCATCAAAATTAAATCTCACTCCCTTTTGCAGGAGGTTAGTCAAAGGTTTAGATATTCCAGAGAAATTTCTAATGAACCTTCTATAGAAACCCACATGACCAAGGAAACTTCTTATACCTTTATATCCCCGGGTTGTGGAATTCTCTCTATGTCCTCAACCTTAGCTCTATCCACTTCAATTCCCTTACCTGATACCTTATGTACAAGGACTATACCTTCTTTGACCATAAAATGGCACTTCTCCCAGTTTAGAACAAGTTTGGTTTCTTCGCAACGCTGCAAAACTCTTTTGAGATTATCAAAGCAACTAGTAAATGAAGTTCCATAGACAAAAAAGTCATCCATAAATACTTCCATTATCAATTCTATAGAAAATCCGCAAAAATAGCAGTCGTGCATCTTTGAGAAGTAGCTAGAGCATTACATAAACCAAAAGGCATACAATGGTAAGCATGTAAACCATAAGGACTAATGAAAGTTGTTTTAAGTTGGTCATCAGGATTAACAGCTATTTGAGAAAAACCAGAGTATCCATCCAAGTAGCAAAAATGAGTGTGGTTTGCTAACCTTTCTAAAGTTTGATCTATGAATGATAAAGGATAGTGATCTTTTCTAGTTTCTTTATTCAATTTCCTGAAATCTATGCACATCCTATGTACAAGAATAGTTCTAGTAGGTATCAATTCATTGTTTTCATTAGGAGCAACAGTAAAACCGCCTTTCTTAGGAACATAATGAACATGACTTACCCATTCACTTTCTTTAACAGGATAGATTATACATGCATCCAATAGGCGTACTATTTCTTTTCTTACCACTTCCTTCATTTCGGGCTTCAATCTTCTATTAAATTCTGCAACTGGTTTGGCACCTTCTTCCATGAATATTTGATGGATGGTTATCATGGGACTAATGCCCTTCAAATCATCCATTGAGTACCCAAAGGCCTTGCGATGCTCCTTAAGTATTTTCATGAGTTCTTCTTCTTCATCTCCTGAAAGTTTAGCACTAATAATAACAGGAAATTTATTTGTATCATCTAAAAATCTATACTTAAGATTATCTGGTAGAGTCTTCAATTTTGTGGGTGGTAATTCCTCGTCCCCTTGCTGGCGCGTGGTTGACATGGGAGCTTCTTCTTCTTCAGTTCCCCGAAAACGACGCCAGAAAAGTAGCTTGATGGCCCAAAATATATCGAGCTCGTTGGGGAACCCCAAGAGGAAGGTATGATGAGCACAGCAGCAAGTTTTCCCTCAGTACGAAACCAAGGTTTAATCGAACCAGTAGGAGCAAGGAAACACCCCAAAGGTGTTGCTAGCTGAGCTTTGGCAGGGCACACTACCGGTGCCAGCAGCAACATGGAGACCTGCACAACACAACCACAGAACTCTGTCCCCAACTTGCGATGAGGTTGTCAATCTCACCGGTTTTGCTGAAAACAAAGGATTAAACGTATCGAATGGAAGAAAGTAATAGTTTGCAGAAAGTAAACACAAAGCAGTAAACATTTGATTGTAGATTGATAGTAAAAGAAAGGACCGGGGTCCATAGTTCACTAGATGTGGCTCTCCTTAAGATAGATAACATGCTGGGTGAACAAATTACAGCGGGGTAATTGACAAACATCGAGAAAGCATACAAGTATATACTAATCATCTTGACTCCTTTAAGATTCGATTGGAAATTACAACATTATACATAGACCGCCATCCAACTACATCTATGACTAATAATCCACCTTTAGGTTATCATCCGAACCCCCTCCAGTATTAAGTTGCAAGCAACAGATAATTGCATTATGAATTGCGTGTAAAGTAAACAATACGATTGTTCTATGAACAAAGGATTGTTGTTTTCTCCCTAGTAGCAACAATACATCTAGTACCTTAGAGATTTCATCACTTCCCATTACAGAGGCATGAACCCACTATCGAGCATAAATACTAACTCTTGGAGTTGCTAGCATCTACTTGGCCAAGATAGCTACTAACAACGGAAAGCATGCAAGATCACAAATAACAAAGACATGATAGAATCAATAATCAATCTGAAATAGCATATCAATATCCATCGGATCCCCACAAACACAACATGCAGAATTACAAATAGATGATCTTGATCATGAATGGAGCTCACAAGATCTAAACATGAAAGCACAAAGGAGGAGAACCAGCCATCTATCTACTACATGGACCCGTAGTTCAGAGATGAACTACTCATGCATCACACCGGAGGCTTGCATGATGATGAAGAAGGCCTCCAGGGTGAATTCCCCTCTTTGGCAGGGTGCCAGGAAGAGCTTCAGATCCCTCCCGATCTAGGGATGGATATGACGGGCTGCACTCTTTTCGTGGAATTTTGATCGTACTTAGGGTTTCCGTATCGAGGTAATATATAGGTGGAAGGAGGCCGAGGGGTCCTAGGGCGGCTGACCACCCACTGCCAAGGCTGCGGCTGGCCAGGTGGTGTGGCCGGGCCCCAGCCCCTCCCCGTCTCGTATTCTGGCTCTAGGTGTCCCTCGGTAAAATAATGACTTTGGCTTTTGTCCCGTCCAATTCCGAGAATATTCATTTTCTGACTTTCCTGGAACCAAAAACTGCAAAAAACAGGCAGCTGGCACTGTGGCTCTTGTTAATAGGTTAGTCCAAGAAATCATATGAAAAGTACTCCAAAAAGTGTGGACAAAATATAAGAAAGTAGATAAAACCAAGCATGGAACATCAAAAATTATAGATACATTTGCAATGTATCAACATCCCCAAGCTTAACTCCTGCTCGTCCTCGAGTAGGTAAGTGATAAAAAGAAAGAATAATTTTTGAGGTGACATGCACCATCATAAGCTTGACCAAAGTATTTGTAAAACATTCAAAGCTGGGATAATAGTACTTCAATCATAACTTGAAAGACAAGGTTCTAGCAATAAGACAAAGAAACTATGTTGCAACATGAAAAGGCATAAACAAAAGGTTCATGAATAACAATGCTTTGCAAGACGTTTGTTTGTTTCACATAAAGAAAACATATCATAGTGGTATTCAGCTTGTCCCTCATAGAGTAGCAAGCATAAATGCATAGGACACCTTCAAAGTTTATAAGAGTGACTAGATACAAATAGTTTAAAACAAGCAATATAAAGGTATGCATCAATCAACAAGTCTTGGGACAATGCACATAGAACTAAGAATGTCCACTATGCTCTCAAAGTAGGTGCATAAAGGTAGAAGGTGGAGACTCAATATAAAAGTAAAAGAAAGGCCTTCATAGAAGGGAGTAGGGATTCAAGTCTCATAAAGAGCTTCCAAAAATTATGGTACTTAATAGCTTTCAGCTCTCATTGCCCCTATCATAGGCATCTTGAAGGTGATTAAGGTTAAAGTTACACAACTAAGAGGATATGCTTGACAAGTTATAAGCCGAAATCTCATGCCCCTTACTTACGAAGACCAAACCTCATGCTACTCAACTTTAGTCACAAGTAAGCTCTTGTCATTTTAAGTACATATGTATCATAAAGAACCGCCAACGGGGTACCCCTTGCACATGATACAGGAGCTATCCCATAATAAAAATGACAAGGCAAGCAGACAATGAGCATCTCAGCGATCTTTTTATTTGCTATTTGCATAGGTTTTTATTGAGGATGCTTCATAGAGTGCTCGTTATGGTGATGCTGCAAGTTTCCACCATGATTAGGCATGGCTTAGGCAGCGGCCCAGACGTTTCTCTAACACACATACAAACTCCATGATCTTACCTGTTCCACTTTTATTTCACATCGTCGGGATCCATAAGCAAAAGAACATGATATCAACGGGGTACAAAGTACAAGTGCAATGTCGAAAGCATTCCCCATGATACATGGTTTTGCTAACTTCAACTTATAAAGCGCAAGCATATATGAAAACAAAGAAGGATCCAATGGTTTAGGTTTATTAAATGCAAAAAAGTAAAGTGTGCCATCAAGTTTGTCAGAGCTTTAATCACTAGTTTTTTCTTAACAAGTTTAATTTGGAAGGTAGAAAAAAACAAGAATATACTTGGAATAGCATATGCTAGTAGGTAGGTATGGTGGACTCTTTGGAATAACTTGGTTTAAGGAGTTGGATGCATGATTGGAACTCATACTTGGTTGCGGAGGCTAGCAAAAGACTGGGAGCGACAAACTAAGAGAGCAATAATGGCCATAATCATGCAGAGCGACAAAACATCATTGATCAAAGCATAAAGTGATTGTACAAGTTGAAAACTAAAGGATCATAAAGGCTATGGTGACTAGGAATAGTCATAACATGGTGTGAGCATGCGCCAAGTCAACCCAAATAAAGCATCAAAGGAGAATACCACAATACTATGCTTTAATATGCTAAAACAACGCATGATCCTTCCAAGGAACATTAAGCAATCTCAATTGTTTATAAAAAGTCATGCTACAGCAAAGAATACTAAGCATAAAGCCAAAACAATATCAAGCATGGCATGACAAATCATAGGCCACAGTCAAAAACAAGCTCTCTTTACCACTTAAGCATGAACTTTCATACTCTTTTCCAATCCAAACCAAACTATTTGAAAACCAATGTATGAAAGAGGGGGTACAACCAATTTATTCAGCAAACTAAGAAAACAAAGCAAACGAAAAACCAAAACAAAAACGAAAAAGAAGACGCTCCAAGAACAACACAATTATGCATGAAACAATAAAAATGAAGCGTTTGGAAGAAACCTAGGATTTTTATTGATGAAGAGGGGGGGGGTGCCTTGGGCATCCCAAGCTTTGATGCTTATATTTCTTGGATATTTCTTGGATATTTCTTGTGGTGACACACGTGGCATCCCCAAGCTTGAGCTTTAGTGCATCCTTCATCTCATTACTCATTCCTTCCATACACCTGAAAATTTTCCTTCATACAAAACTTCACACAATCTTTATTAGCAACATTAGTGCACTCAAGATAATAGATCTTTAGATTCAGTTCCAACACCAAGAAAACTTCCATTAGAACACTATCTACTGTAGCACTTACCTCAAAAAGCTCAATTCCCCAAAAGAACTCAAAGAGGAACCAACAAGAAGCAAATGCAGAAAATGGCTGAAATCTGTCAAAACAGACCAGCGGGTAAAGACGAATTTTCTCAAAGACCTTGTGTTGCTCAAATAAAAAAGTGTTGAACTAACGAAAGTTAGATAACAACCTGGACAGAAGCACAAAAAATCACGCCTCAAAAGGACGTACAGAGATTTTACACGAATTTTTACGGTGAAGCACATAAATCTGTTTCGGTACAACAACTTTCCCAATCATTACTTCTCTCTCATTAGAGGTTACTCTTGGCACAAAAAGCAAATAAAAAGGATAAGAAGCGGTTATTACTAAAGTAATAACTTCCAAGACTCATCTAAAACTTTTGGGTTATCTCCAATAAGTACTTTTCTTTAACACCTTTAAGTTAGGCATAAGAAGCAAGAAAAAGGATCAAGTGTTCTCAAATGAAGAAGCATTAAGAACAAATTTTGTTTTCATAGGAGAGGCAAAAGAAATCTTCTCTCTCTTCTTAGGGAAATGTTCTATACCTTTTTTGAGTGGGAGTTGATATTTAATGGTGCCTTCTTTCATATCAATAATGGCACCAACAGTTCTAAGAAAAGGTCTTCCCAAAGTAATAGGGCAAGAAGCATTGCATTCAACATCCAAAACATAGAAATCAACGGGGAAATAGGCATTGTTAACCATAATAAGAACATCATTAATACACCCCATGATTTTCTTTTTAGCATTATCATCAAGTGGGACATTCAAATAACAATCTTCAAGTGGAGGCAAATCAAGCATATCATAAATCCTTCTAGGCATAATATAAACACTACTATCAAGATCACACAAAGCTTTGAAATCAAAATCATTCACTTTCATATTAATGATGGGTTCCCAACCATCTTCTTGTTTTATAGGAATAGAAGCTTTATGTTTCATCTTTTCTTCTTTAATCTTTATGAGAGCATCGGTAATGTGTTTTGTATAGGCCATATTCATAGCACTAGCATTAGGACTTTTAGCAAGATTTTGTAGGAACTTAATAACTTCAGAGATATTGCAACCATCAAGATCAAAATCATAATTATCATCTAGAGTAGTAGAGCTATTACTAGCCTCAACACTAGTGGTAGTGTTAGTAGACACACTAATGTTTCTAGAAATTTCATCTTCTCTTTCCCACTTAGCATGCAATTCACCTAATAGTCTAACATTCTCATCAATTCTAACTTGTATGGCATTAGTAGCTACAAAGGGATTCTCATTAGTTTCAGGTTTAGCGGCCATTTTATTAATCAAAGAAGATTGAGCTTCAGACAAAGATGATATATTTCTTTCAACATTAGAGAGTTTCAATTGTAAACTAGGAATTTCCCTATTTAGACTCTCAAGTTGATGGCTAATGTTCTTCAAAATGGTAGATTGTTCCTCCATAGTTTTAGTAAACAGTTTATTTTGCTCATATTGCATTTGCATGAAGTTCTTAATGGCTCTTTCAACTTCTAAAATTCTTCCTTCACTAGGTAATCCCGGTTTACCATTATAACCATAAGTATTATTAGGAGGGTAGGGCCTATAATTGTTATTACCATAAGCATTGTTGCTAAAATTATTATTCCTTATAAAGTTCACACCAACTTGCTCTTCTTGAGCAACCGAAGAGGCTAAGGGAACATGATTTGGATCAATATGGGCTTTCCCACTAACAAGCATAGACATAATAACATCAATCTTATCACTCAAGGAGGAGGTTTCCTCAACAGAATTTACCTTCTTACCTTGTGGAGCTCTTTCAGTATGCCATTCAGAGTAGTTAACCATCATATTATCCAGAAGCTTCGTTGCAGCACCCAAAGTGATGGTCATAAAGGTACCTCCAGCGGCAGAATCCAATAGGTTTCTTGAAGAATAGTTCAATCCTGCATAAATAGTTTGGATAATCATCCAAGCAGTCAGTCCATGAGTGGGACAATTCTTTACCAAAGATTTCATTCTTTCCCAAGCTTGAGCAACATGTTCATTATCAGATTGTTTAAACTTCATTATTTCACTTCTCATAGATATAATCTTAGCAGGAGGATAGTATTTTCCAATGAAATCATCTTTGCATTTAGTCCAAGAATCAATACTATTCCTAGTTAGGGAATTCAACCATTCTTTAGCTTTTCCTATCAAAGAGAAAGGAAACAATTTAAGCTTAATAATATCTCCATCTATATCCTTATGCTTTTGCATCTCACAAAGTTCAACAAAGTTATTTCGATAAAGAAACAAGCAAACAAAACAAAAGTAAACTAAGCAAAACAAAAATAACAAAGTAAAGAGATTGGTTATAAGGGACTCCCCTTGTGAAGATGTCCTTGACTCCCCGGCAACGGCGCCAGAAAAGTATCTGCTAACACGTGGTTGACGTGGGAGCTTCTTCTTCTTCAGTTCCCCGGCAACAGCGCCAGAAAAGTAGCTTGATGGCCCAAAATATATCGAGCTCGTTGGGGAACCCCAAGAGGAAGGTATGATGAGCACAGCAGCAAGTTTTCCCTCAGTACGAAACCAAGGTTTAATCGAACCAGTAGGAGCAGGGAATAACCCCAAAGGTGTTGCTAGCTGAGCCTTAGCAGGGCGCACTACCGGTGCCAGTAGCAACATGGAGACCTGCACAACACAACCACAGAACTCAGTCCCCAACTTGCGATGAGGTTGTCAATCTCACCGGTTTTGCTGAAAACAAAGGATTAAACGTATCGAATGGAAGAAAGTAATAGTTTGCAGAAAGTAAACACAAAGCAATAAACAGTTGATTGTAGATTGATAGTAAAAGAAAGGACCGGGGTCCATAGTTCACTAGAGGTGGCTCTCCTTAAGATAGATAACATGCTGGGTGAACAAATTACAGCGGGGCAATTGACAAATATCGAGAAAGCATACAAGCATATACTAATCATCTTGACTCCTTTGAGATTCAATTGGGCATTACAACATTATACACAGACCGCCGTCCAACTGCATCTATGACTAATAATCCACCTTCAGGTTATCATCCGAACCCCCTCTAGTATTAAGTTGCAAGCAACAGATAATTGCATTATGAATTGCGTGTAAAGTAAACAATACGATTGTTCTATGCACAAAGGATTGTTGTTTTCTCCCTAGTAACAACAGCACATCTAGTACCTTAGAGATTTCTGTCACTTCCCCAGATTACCAGAGGCATGAACCCACTATCGAGCATAAATACTAACTCTTGGAGTTGCTAGCATCTACTTGGCCAAGATAGCTACTAACAACGGAAAGCATGCAAGATCACAAATAACAAAGACATGATAGAATCAATAATCAATCTGAAATAGCATCTCAATATCCATCGGATCCTCGCAAACACAACATGCAGAATTACAAATAGATGATCTTGATCATGAACGGAGCTCACAAGATCTAAACATGAAAGCACAAAGGAGGAGAACCAACCATCTAGCTACTACATGGACCCGTAGTCCAGAGATGAACTACTCACGCATCACACAAGAGGCTTGCATGATGATGAAGAAGGCCTCCAGGGTGAATTCCCCTCACCGGCAGGGTGCCGGGAAGAGCTTCAGATCCCTCCCGATCTAGGGATAGAGATGACGGTGGCTACAGACTCTTTCGTGGAATTTTGATCGGGTACTTAGGGTTTCCGTATCAGAGGCAATATATAGGCGAAAGGAGAGGCCGAGGGGGTTCCTAGGGCGGCCAGACCACCCCTTGGCATGGGCCAGGCCTGGCCGTGCGGCCAGGTGGTGTGGCCGAGCCCCAGCCCTTCTCCGTCTCGTATTCTGGCTCTAGGTGTCCCCCGGTAAAATAATGACTTTGGCTTTTGTCCCGTCCAATTCCGAGAATATTCATTTTCTGACTTTCCTGGAACCAAAAATAGCAAAAAACAAGCAGCTAGCACTGTGGCTCTTGTTAATAGGTTAGTCCAAGAAATCATATGGAAAGTACTCCAAAGTGTGGACAAAACATAAGAAAGTAGATAAAACCAAGCATGGAACATCAAAAATTATAGATACATTTGCAATGTATCACCCCTCTCTTTTCTGGCTCTTCAAAAGCCTCATTAGTTGGAGGCCCTATAATGGGAAGTGAATCGAATTCATCTTCTAGTTCTTCTAGGGACTTGTCCTCCATAACTATTTCTTCGTAATTTAAGTCTTCATTTGTTTCTTCTTTTTGATCACTAAAGAAGAGAGCTGCCATTTCCTCAATAGTTTTCTCTTTCTCTTCTTCTTGTATTTGCGGAGGCCTGTATTTAACTTTTGAAAAGTGGAATTCTTTTCCCGCTTCCCCAAGCTTAAGGGACACAATCTCCTTTTTGAAATCAACTTTGGCACCTACATCACTCAAAAGGTTTCTTCCAAATATAATTGGGCAAGGAGTGTCAGCTGGCATATCAACAACTACAAAATCGATAGGAAAGTTTTTATTACCAATTGTGACAGTTGCATCTTCAACTACTCCCATTGGAATTCTAAGAGTTTTATTGGCTAACATGATTGTCAAATCAGTGTTTTCAATTGTAGCTAGTTCTATTTCTTCTTTTATTTCTAAATAAAAATCATAAGATATAATATTAACTTCGGTGCCAAGATCGCATAAACCATAATGTGAGGTTTCCTTAAATATGCAGGGAAGAATAGGCTTACCCACATCTTTTACCTTTGTTTTACCTTCAACCAATACGAAAGTCTCTTTATCAAGTTCAACTATGTTACAATGTGCATACATAGCCATAATTGCTTCCTTGGTTACCTCTTCATCTTTGGTTTCTTCTAGATGTTCCACGACTTCTGGCATACTTTCCTCTTCCTTCTTCTCCTTTACTACTTTGACCTGTTCATATTCAAAAATATGCTTCTGTGTAGTGTTAGGGAAAGATATCTCATATGTTGGTTCTAAGGAGGCCAATGTTGCTTTAACTTCTTTCTTCTTTTCAGGTTCAGGTGGTGGATCATACTTGACCAAACCCTCTTTTGGAGCTTTGACGCGTTCTGTAAAAGCTTTAACAACTTGCAACACAAGATCTGAATCCAAATAAAGTTCCTTAGATAATTCTTTAACATGGACCTTTTTATTATAGTCATGAATACAATCATAATCTATTTCTATGCCTCCTTCGCTTCCTAGACCAAAATTCCATGAAACTCTATGATCGGGAATTCTATTAAGTAAAGCCCAAGCTTTAGTTATAGGAAGATTCATAAAGGCTCCTTCCGCGAAAGAGTCTAGTTCAATTTTATTAGGTTCAATTAAACCACCATAAAAGATATGCAATAAATACCATTCAGGCAAATCATGATGAGGACATAGATTAAGTAAATCTTTAAATCTGATATAAGATCTTACTAGTCCTTCATTAGGACGGTTCCTCTAAGTCATTATAAGACGCCTGATTCCAAAAGATTATGATAATGGGTAATATTTTGCTAGAAACTCACAGGCTAAATTATCCCAAGTAGTAGTGGCTTCTAGGGGTAGAGATCTATACCATGAGAGAGCTGTACTAGTCAAAGTTTGACTAAAAAGTTTAACCCTTACCTCATTAGCAGTATATCCTGGCAATTGAAAAGTACCACATATATCTTTGAAGCATGCAATATGCTCATATGGATCAGGATCTTCTTCATCCCCAGTAAATTGCTTCTTGTGTAGAATACTAAGTAATAGAGGATTATTTCAAACCCCCTTGTCTTCTTGTTGGAGTTGTCTCTTTTATAAATATCATAGGGCTTCCCAAAGTGGCTGAGTGGGTTAGCACTAGTCATATGCTCAAACTCCATCATGTTGGTGGAAACCTGTAACTCAAAACGAGACTTAGCAAGACAAAAATAAATAAGCAAAAACTAAAAGACCTACAACGCTTAGCTCCCCGAAAATGGCGCCAGAAAATAGCTTGATGACTGCAAGTGCAGAGATTGTTTGTAGCTAGTTTTGAAATAAAGATATCGATCCTACAGGGAGCAGGAGTCTGAAGTCTAATAACTCTTGAATTAAATACTACGATAGAAATGATATATAAAGTTCTAAGTGACAAGATAAAATGCGAGTATTGCGTAAAAAGGTGTTTTTGGGTTTTTGGTATAAGAGCAATAATAAGTAAAGTAAAACAAATGAACACAGAAAGTAAGTATCGCGTATGTAAGAGATATTGGAACTGCAATAGGGAAAAGGCGTTCTTAGGGAGTAGCGGATACACCACTAGCATTATAAAGAACTAAGGTAAAGATTATTACCATGAACATTCTCAACTGTGTATGTGTGGGAGGAATTCCGTATTTGGACAAATAGGCAACAACCACTGCTCACATTATCCTCATAACCACATCAGCCAGCAATCGACATCAATCGAATTATTGTGCTATTAAGGGACTTAATCCCGAGAATATCATTTTGTGGCCCGAAAGTTGGGGTGTCCAGGCAACACGGTACCCGAGTTCCCTGATATCATCCGCGATGACTATAGTTGGCGTGCCAAATACTCAGAGGGTCTTTTTCAGCACAAATTCAACTTTATGTTTCAATACAACAAATCAGGCTAACGGCCGTCAAGTTGGGCCCCCCCTGTCAGTTCTCGCCGTTATGTCGCTCCTGTCGCTCCCGTCGCTTAGGTGTCAATTAAGCTTGCAGCGTTGGCGCATGCATCCATTACGCGTCTTCTTCTTCCCCGGAGCGGCAATCTGTGGGGCGTCGCAGCCATGGCGCGAAGCTGGGACGTGGATGAACCTGCTCGGCCCAGCTCTCCTCCCTGTAGGCTTACAGCGTTGGCGCCTCCATTACTCATATTCTTCCCCGGAGCGGCAATCTGTGGTCGCGGCCATGGCGTAGAGCTGGGAAGTGACGAAGCTGCTCGGCCCCGCTCTCCTCCCCATCTCGTGTCGGAGCTTGCCCTCACCATGGACGCACCCATGGCACGGTCGGGGACGAGAATTGGTTCCTGATGAGATCTATCACCTTGTCGACCATGCTCGGTTCTGTTTTCCTCCTCTAGAATCTGAGCTCATCGTCGCCATGGTTGCACCTGCACCAATTCTGCCACCTCTGCCGAGGTCTCTATGGTAGCTCAAGTTCTGGGGCTCTCCAAGTTCTGCCATGTTGGGCCTGTAAGTGTTATTGTATGTTAAACTAGCAAATCTCGTTTGTTCAAATCTCTTGGGCTGTACCAACTTCATTGTGTTTAATTATGAAAGACAAAATATAAATGACTTCTCTCAATTTCTCGCATAGAAAAATGCACAGCTAATTTCATATTCTAGCAGGAACTGGCCCCACTTGTTGAACCGGCAGCACTGCCACGATCTCCACGTAACCACGGTGAGTTCTCGAACCGAAAGTTGCAGTTACCACGTTTCTTCTGCAGTCATTCCTCTTCCTCAGTCATTCCTCTGCAATTTTTCCTGGACGCTTCTTCTTCCTCTATTCTGGAACCGTCGGTTCATCTTCCTCTTCCTCTCGAAGGCAGTTCCTTGCAGGAAGTTCCTTTCACCCATTTCCTTGCAGGCATGGACGATGGGAAACGCACAACAGAGACCCACTTGGTCCCTGCCCATGGCACCACGACTTTGACAGTGGTGTACACAAATGATGAAGCGACTGTGGAGACAACTCTTGCCAGGTTTGAGCAATTGCTTGAGAAAGAGAAGCACAAGTTTGTGGGGCTAGACTTGGAGTACACTCGTGCAAATAAGTGAAAAAATCCTCCACAAGAGATCGATGTCGTGCAAATCTCCATACATGAGGAGGTCCTTGTTTACCACTTCTGCAGGTATGTGAAATTTAAATTTGAGATCACCACTTCTGCATCCCTTGTTACCTTACATCCCTAGAACCATCTAAGTGCAGGAGTAAACCAACAGAGATGCATTGTCCGGCTCTGATCGAGTTCTTGTGTAGGAAAGGGATAACTTTCACTAGCATGGATATCACAAATGACACAATTATGCTTTCTCGTGCGTTGATAAAAATCCCAGAGGGGCACCACATCGACATCCAAAATCTGTACAAGATCAAATCATACCCAGCGAAGGATGGCATGGGTGATCTGGCAGCGGGAATCATCAATAAATCCTATGAAAAATTGAAGAAATTGAAGCGACTCGATCACGACTACTGGGAGTGGAAGCCGATGAGGCAGGCGCGCCTCGAGTTTGCAGCCAGAGACGCCTACATGGCGTACGAGTTGTACAGTAAGCTCATTACCATGAAACATGGGATGGTTAAGGCGGGTTTTTTCGCGAGAGAGCTATGCCCTGGTTGCAAGCTAGCCCAGGAGAAGAAGAGCGAGGAGAATGACGGTTTCGGAATGACGAGGGATCTTGGGACGGTGGCAACATCAAGCGGCTGAAGGGGAAGCAAGTCAAGGACGACAATAAGTGGTGGTGATACATTATGTGTTTGAACTATATTTTAGTTTCTAGTTTATTATGTGTGTGATACATTTAGTTACTTCAATACAAAATTTCGACCAATTTAACTTGTTGATGTATTTCTTGACAATTATAATATAATCGAGCACTAGAAATATTTTGTAGTGTGCATGAGCATGATCAGTAAATATAATTGAACACTAGAAACTTTAAGGCACTCCATATAAAGGAGTAGATTAATATATAAGGTTCACCAGAGACACCACGGATATATTGTATTGCATGCCACACATAGGTAATAATTAACTAGAACAAAATAAAAGCAGGGTCTGCAGTAGGAGGCCGGGACACGGAGACGCCTAACAGGGCAGGGGTTTATCAGCAGGAGGCAGCGACAACCTAGTCGATGGGATATAGGCCGATCTGACATACTCCGGAGAATTTGTCGTAGGCTGCGCCGCCAAGGTAATCGGCCTATGCCTTCTGCCTCCGCCTCTGCCAACGCCCTCCGCGTGCTGGATCATGCTGTTGAGGTCCATGTTGATTGCTCTGCCACAGAATGGGCAAAACAGTCTCCCCCTATGGTGGAAACGGATTAGCCCACACCGTAACCGCCTCAACACGTAGCGACTCTTGTTGTCCCTGGATTCCTTGCTATCGTCCACTTCATCATCATCCTCCTGTTGATTTTTAAGAACATAACTTAGAACTCATACATATGATTGAATTGTATTACAACTCAAGAATTGACAACATGTATATGTAAGACAATATATCCGTGGATATCAAAGATAAAGCATCTCAGCAATAGTTTGATTGGTTCATATATCATTTCATCTCAACACAATGACAAATAATTGCATGAGAGTGAATGTAGGATAAATCTAGGGGCCTCATAAGTTTCTTCAGGGATGGAGTCAGCGAACCAAGTAACAATTGCACAATCTGTAATGTTGTTATACATCGCCCCAGGTTCACTAACTCATCCCTGAAAAAATCTGACACCAATGTGTCTGCCTCTCTTTTGGGGCAAATTTGAATCATTGGCCACAATAAGAAATTGAAATGTAATCGTACAAAACATTATTCAGGGATATACATAGTCAGGTACAAAAACAAGCCTCAATATTGTAATTATAAATAAAAAACCAAACAATTAATCTTCAGGTGCATGTTAAAAATACTTATGATCAGAACCATTCATATACATATGCATCATACCAATCATTAAAAGATTAGAAACAATTCAAGGATCATATATGTAGTTCCATATGAGAATAAATCTAGGGCCTCATAATTTGTTTCAGAGATGGAGTTGGCGAACCAAAGTACCAACAACACAACCTATATTGTTTGTGTGCATTGCTGCCTCAGGTTCACCAACCCATCCCTAAAACACGACACCGTCATACGTGTCTCCCCTTGAACTCTTTTGGGGCAAATTTCAATCATCGGCCTCGGTGACAAACTAAAATGTAATTCTTATACACTGAATGCATTGAATAGGTAATTCGAATATCATAGTTCTATGAATGTAGAATAAAGATTAAGGCCTCATAAGTTTCTACAGGGATGGCATAAGTGAACTAAGTAACAATTGCACAGCCTATATTGTTCTTGTACATCGCCCCAGGTTCACTAACTCGTCCCTGAAAAAATCTGACACCGATGTGTCTGCCTCTCTTTTGGGGCAAATTTGAATCATTGGCCACAATAAGAAATTGAAATGTAATCGTACAAAACATTATTCAGGGATATACATAGTCAGGTACAAAAACAAGCCTAAATATTGTAATTATAAATAAAAAATCAAACAATTAATCTTCAGGTACATGTTAAAAATACTTATGATCAAAACCATTCATATACATATGCATCATACCAATCATTAAAAGATCAGAAACAATTCAAAGATCATATATGTAGTTCCATATGAGAATAAATCAAGGGCCTCATAATTTGTTTCAGAGATAGAGTTGGAGAACCAAAGTACCAACAACACAACCTATATTGTTTGTGTGCATTGCTGCCTCAGGTTCACCAACCCATCCCTAAAACACGACACCATCATACGTGTCTCCCCTTGAACTCTTTTGGGGCAAATTTCAATCATCGGCCTCGGTGACAAACTAAAATGTAATTCTTATACACTATGAATGCATGGAGTAGATAATTCAAATATCATAGTTCTATGAATGTAGGATAAAGATTGCAGCCTCATAAGTTTCTACAGAGATGGCGTAAGCGAACCAAGTAACAATTGCACAACTTATATTGATCGTGTACATGGCCCCAGGTTCGCTCACTCGTCCTTGTAAAAATTTGACACCAATGTGTCTGCCTCTCTTTGGGGCAAATTTGAATCATTGGCCACAATAAGAAATTGAAATGTAATCATACCAAACAATATTCAGGGATATACAAATGCATCATACAACGCATTCATAGATCAGAAACAATACAAATATTATATATTTAGGTTCCATATGAGAGAAAAAAATAGGGCCTCATTTTTTCAGCGATGGAGTCGGAGAACCAAAATACCAACAACACAACCTATATTGTTTATGTGCATTGCTGCCTCAGGGCCACTAACCATCCCTAAGAAAACGAGACCATCAGATGTCCTTACACTATTTTGGGGCAAAATTGAATCATTGGGCTCAGTAAGGAATATAAATGTAATGTTATAGGCCTGCTGTGTATCGAAATCAACACTCAACTAGCAAACTCAACTAGATGGCAGATAAGCGGATTGGGGTTTTGTGACTAGATGGATTGGGATTTTGTGACTAGATGGAAGATGCATCAATCAACCGATCGAATCATATATATACTACCCTACTTCAAGAGCAAAAGAATCTGTACACGATTGAGCAAATCCTATGTATGAACAGTGAAAATTGCGGCTGCGACTAGAAAAGCTAGCAATGTAGTACCTCGGACTCCTCATCAGGGACCTCCTCCTCGAACTCATCATTCTCCGCGATTGCGTCGAAGATTTCTTGAACGGTGATGGGGTCATCGATGTAGATCACCGGATTGCCTCTGCCTATCGCCTGCCCCCATCCAAATCTGCCGCTGGCACCACGACGTTGTCGGCCACGACATTGTCCACCACCTGCTGCTCGGCGGTGACGGCTACTACCGGCTGCTCGGCAGCGATGGCTATCACCTGCTGCTCGGCGGCGACGGCTACTGGCTGGACGGATGAGTTCGCACCCTCGACGGTGCGGCGACAAGCGGCGTTCGTGCCCGAAGAAGATGCCTCCGTCTGCTTGGCGACGACCGAGCCATCTGCTGCTTCTCCTTCAACTGGCTTCGCCTCTGGATCTTCTCCATGCATACGCTTCATGGCGCACCAAGGGAAGGAGGTAGTGCAAACGAGGGATATTCGGCATGCGCGGCAGGTGTAGATTGGGGTCTTGGGACTAGACAGACTGGGGGGAAATGACACGAGCTCATGGAAGAAGAAGGTCGAGGGGGGTTATAAACACCAGACCGTTCGTAGTCCTTGAGTGGACACGTGTGGTGGGCGGGGGGCTACCACGATCTCCACCCTTTTTTTTCGGTTCCCTTTTTTTTGAAACAGACACGATCTCCACTTTAGAGCTACATTGAAAACACGCTCATGGCAGACCTCAATTCCACTACATGCAAGTGGCACGGAACTAATTTCTAGCAACGTTAGATCTACTCGAGGGGGCCCTTGACTCATGGAATTTACTAGCGGTAGGGCCCAGTTGGAAGTGAGATTGAGAGCGCTGCGTATAAATGGGATATGTCTGATTAAAATCAAGTGGCAATAAATTACAGCGTCCCGTCGACAACCGTGCACTCGATGACCCTGTTGCCCTGTGCATGAGTTGTAGTAGCAGTAGTAGGCTTTTCAGACTAGATTAAACTTGACATGACCACTCGACGACTTTTTCCATGGACGGCATTGTGTTCCTTCCTGTAGAAGTCTCGCGGAGGGAGACATCCGTGCTGTCTCACGCTGTACTGTGAAGGGCACGAGGTGTGCAACGATCATCGTTGGATCGCACAGAATCAACAGTTGGTGCGCACAATCCGTGTGACAACTGTGACAACCAATCAGGGAGTAGCAGACAGGGTGAGCATAGTTTTGGGCTTCTACGAAAGATAGAGAGGGGGGTGGGCAAAACTAAGTAGTACCACATAAAACCAAGGGCAAAACTGAGTAGTATAAAAATGGAAAGTGTCTTGTACAATGAAATACATCGTGGAATACATCATATTATGCCAAGATAGATCCACTAGAGTTCATTGGATGTGTGTTCTTCTCATAAACCACGCATGGATCCACTAGTGGCATTGCATGTCTGTTTCTCTAAACAAACCACATAAGGATCCACTAGTGTCATTGCATGTCTGTTCTTTTCATGAACCACATAAGGGTCTACCAGTGTCATTGCATGTCTGTTCTTTTCATGAACCACACCCAGTGTCATTTCATGTGTGTTACTTCCATAAACCACATATGGGTCCACCTAGTGTGATTGCATGTTTGTTCCTTCCATAAACCACATAAAGATCCACTAGTGTCATTGCTTGTCTATTATTTTCATGAACCACTCCTAGTGTTAGTGCATGTCTATTCTTTTCATGAACCACACCCAGTGTCACTGCATGTCAGTTCTTTTCATGAACCACATAAGGATCCACCGGTGTCATTGGATGTGTGTTCTTCTCATGAACCTTCTTCTTCCATGAGCTCGTGTCATTTCCCCCCACCTAGAGTCATTGGATGCGTGTTCTTCTCATGAACCACACGTGGATCCACCGGTGTCATTGCATGTCTGTTCCTCTAAACAAACCACATAAGGATCCACCAGTGTCATTGCGTGTGTGTTCTTTTCATGAACCACACCCAGTGTCATTGCATGTGTTTCTTCTAAACAAACCACATAAGGATCCACCAGTGTCATTGCATGTCTGTTCTTTTCATGAACCACATAAGGATGGGCCCACCAGTGTCATTGCATGTCTGTTCTTTTCATGAACCACACCCAGTGTCAGTGCATGTCTGTTCTATTCCTGAACCACACCCAGTTTCACTTCATGTCTGTTCCTCTAAACAAACCACATAAGGATCCACCAGTGTCATTGCATGTCTATTCTTTTCATGAACCACATAAGGATCTACCAGTGTCATTGCATGTCTATTCTTTTCATGAACCACACCCAGTGTCATTGCATGTGTGTTACTTCTATAAACCACATATGGATCCACAGAGTGTGATTGCATGTTTGTTCCTTCCATAAACCACATAAGGATCCACCAGTGTCATTGCCTGTCTGTTCTTTTCATGAACCACTCCTAGTGTTAGTGCATGTTTGTTCTTTCCATGAACCACACCCAGTGCCACTGCTTGTCAGTTCTTTTCATGAACCACATAAGGATCTACCAGAGTCATTGGATGTGTTTTATTCTCATGAACCACACGTGGATCCACCGGTGTCATTGCATGTCTATTCCTCTAAACAAACCACATAAGGATCCACCAGTGTCATTGCGTATGTGTTCTTTTCATGAACCACACCCAGTGTCATTACATGCGTGTTCTTCTAAACAAACCACATAAGGATCCACCAGTGTCATTGCATGTCTGTTCTTTTCATGAACCACATAAGGATGGGCCCACCAGTGTCATTGCATGTCAGTTCTTTTCATGAACCACACCTAGTGTCAGTGCAAGTCTGTTCTATTCATGAACCACACCCAGTTTCACTTCATGTCTGTTCTTTTCATGAACCACATAAGGATCTACCAGTGTCATTGCATGTCTTTTACTTCCATAAACCACATGTGGAACCACCGGGGTCATTGCATGTGTGTTCCTCTAAACAAACCACATAAGGATCCACCAGTGTCATTGTCTGTCTTCTCTTCTCATGAACCACATAAGGATGGGCCCACCAGTGTCATTGCATGTCTGTTCTTTTCATGAACCACACCCAGTGTCAGTGCATGTCTGTTCTATTCATGAACCACACCAAGTTTCACTGCATGTCTGTTCTTTTCATGAACCACATAAGGATCTACCAATGTCATTGCATGTCTTTTACTTCGATAAACCACATGTGGATCCACCGGTGTCATTGCATGTCTGTTCCTCTAAACAAACCACATAAGGATGCACCAGTGTCATTGCGTGTGTGTTATTTCCAGAAACCACATATGGATCCACCTAGTGTGATTGCATGTCTGTGCCTCTAAACAAACCACATAAGGATCCACAAGTGTCATTGTGTGTCCGTTCTTTTCATGAACCACACCCAGTGTCATTTCATGCGTGTTCTTCTAAATAAACCACATAAGGATCCACCAGTGTCATTGCCTATCTATTCTTTTCATGAACCACACCCAGTGTCATTGCATGTGTGTTATTCTAAACAAACCACATAAGTCATTGCATGTCTGTTCTTTTCATGAACCACACCCGGTGTCATTGCATGTCTATTCTTTTCATGAACCACGGCTAGAGTCATTGCATGTCTGTTCCTCTAAACAAACCACATAAGGATCCACTAGTGTCATTGCATGTCTGTTCTTTTCATGAACCACATAAGGATCTACCAGTGTCATTGCATGTCTGTTCTTTTCATGAACCACACCTAGTGTCATTGCATGTGTGTTACTTCCATAAACAACATGTGGATCCACCTAGTGTCATTGCATGTTTGTTCCTCTAAACAAACAACATAAGGATCCACCAGTGTCATTGCCTGTTTGTTCTTCTCATGAACCACATAAGGATGGGCCCACTAGTGGCATTGCATGTCCGTCCTTTTCATGAACCACACCCAGTGTTAGTGCATGTCTGTTCTATTCATGAACCACACCCAGTTTCACTGCATGTTTGTTCTTTTCATGAACCACATAAGGATGTACTAGTGTCATTGCATGTCTTTTACTTCCATAAACCACATGTGGATCCGCCGGTGTCATTGCATGTCTGTTCCTCTAAACAAACCACATAAGGATTCACTAGTGTCATTTCGTGTATGTTCTTCTCATGAACCACACCCAATGTCATTGCATGCGTGTTCTTCTAAACAAACCACATAAGGATCCACCAGTGTCATTGCATGTCTGTTCTTTTCATGAATCACAGCTAGAGTCATTGCATGTCTTTTACTTCCATAAACCACATATGGATCCACCTAGTGTGATTGCATGTCTGTTCCTCTAAACAAACCACATAAGGATCCACCAGTGTCATTGCGTGTATGTTCTTTTCATGAACCACACCCAGTGTCATTTCATGCGTGTTCTTCTAAACAAACCACATAAGGATCCACCAGTGTCATTGCCTATCTGTTCTTTTCATGAAGCACACCTAGTGTCATTGCATGTGTGTTATTCTAAACAAACCACATAAGTCATTGCATGTTTGTTCTTTTCATGAACCACACCCAGTGTCATTGCATGTCTGTTCTTTTCATGAACCACGGCTAGAGTCATTGCATGTCTGTTCCTCTAAACAAACCACATAAGGATCCACCAGTGTCATTGCATGTCTGTTCTTTTCATGAACCACATAAGGATCTACCAGTGTCATTGCATGTTTATTCTTTTCATGAACCACACCCAGTGTCATTGCAGGTGTGTTACTTCCATAAACCACATGTGGATCCACCGGTGTCATTGCATGTCTGTTCCTCTAAACAAACCACATAAGGATCCACCAGTGTCATTGCCTGTTTGTTCTTCTCATGAACCACATAAGGATGGGCCCACCAGTGTCATTGCATGTCTGTTCTTTTCATGAACCACACCCAGTGTCAGTGCATGTCTATTCTATTCATGAACCACACCCAGTTTCACTTCATGTCTGTTCTTTTCATGAACCACATAAGGATCTACCAGTGTCATTGCATGTCTTTACTTCCATAAACCACACGTGGATCCACCGGTGTCATTGCATGTCTGTTCCTCTAAACAAACCACATAAGGATCCACCAGTGTCATTGCGTGTGTGTTCTTTTCATGAACCACACCCAGTGTTATTGCATGTGTATTCTTCTAAACAAACCACATAAGGATCCACCAGTGTCATTGCATGTCAGTTCTTTTCATGAACCACATAAGGATGGGCCCACCAGTGTCATTGCATGTCTGTTCTTTTCATGAACCACACCTAGTGTCAGTGCATGTCTGTTCTATTCATGAACCACACCCAGTTTCACTGCATGTCTGTTCTTTTCATGAACCACATAAGGATCTACCAGTGTCATTGCATGTCTTTTACTTCCTTAAACCACATGTGGACCCACCGGTGTCATTGCATGTGTGTTCCTCTAAACAAACCACATAAGGATCCACCAGTGTCATTGCCTGTCTGTTCTTGTCATGAACCACATAAGGATGGGCCCACCAGTGCCAGTGCATGTCTGTTCTATTCATGAACCACACCCAATTTCACTGCATGTCTGTTCTTTTCATGAACCACATAAGGATCTACCAGTGTCATTGCATGTCTTTTACTTCCATAAACCACATGTGGATCCACCGATGTCATTGCATGTCTGTTCCTCTAAAAACACCACATAAGGATCCACCAATGTCATTGCGCATGTGTTCTTTTCATGAACCACAACCAGTGTCATTGCATGTGTGTTCTTCTAAACAAACCACATAAGGATCCACCAGTGTCATTGCTTCTCTGTTCTTTTCATGAACCACATAAGGATCCACCAGTGTCATTGCATGTCTGTTCTTTTCATGAATCACAACTAGAGTCATTGCATCTCTTTTACTTCCATAAACCACATATGGATCCACCTAGTGTGATTGCATGTCTGTTCCTCTAAACAAACCACATAAGGACCCACCAGTGTCATTGCGTGTCTGTTCTTTTCATGAACCACACCCAGTGTCATTTCATGCGTGTTCTTCTAAACTAACCACATAAGGATCCACCAGTGTCATTGCCTATCTGTTCTTTTCATGAACCACACCCAGTGTCATTGCATGTGTGTTATTGTAAACAAACCACATAAGTCATTGCATGTCTGTTCTTTTCATGAACCACACCCGGTGTCATTGCATGTCTGTTCTTTTCATGAACCATGACTAGAGTCATTGCATGTCTGTTCCTCTAAACAAACCACATAAGGATCCACCAGTGCCATTGCATGTCTGTTCTTTTCATGAACCACATAAGGATCTACCAGTGTCATTGCATGTCTGTTCTTTTCATGAACCACACCTAGTGTCATTGTATGTGTGTTACTTCCATAAACCACATGTGGATCCACCGGTGTCATTGCATGTCTGTTCCTCTAAACAAACCACATAAGGATCCACTAGTGTCATTGCCTGTCTGTTCTTCTCATGAACCACATAAGGATGGGCCCACCAGTGTCATTGCATGTCTGTTCATTTCATGAACCACACCCAGTGTCAGTGCATGTCTGTTCTATTCATGAACCGCACCAAGTTTCACTGCATGTCTATTCTTTTCATGAACCACATAAGTATCTACTAGTGTCATTGCATGTCTTTTACTTCCATAAACCACATGTGGATCCACCGGTGTCATTGCATGTTTGTTCCTCTAAACAAACCACATAAGGATCCACAAGTGTCATTGCGTGTGTGTCCTTCTCATGAACCACACCTAGTGTCATTGCAGGTGTGTTCTTCTAAACAAACCACATAAGGATCCACCAGTGTCATTGCCTATCTGTTCTTTTCATGAACCACATAAGGATCCACCAGTGTCATTGCATGTCTGTTCTTTTCATGAATCACAGCTAGAGTCATTGCATGTCTTTTACTTCCAGAAACCACATATGGATCCACCTAGTGTGATTGCATGTCTGTGCCTCTAAACAAACCACATAAGGATCCACACGTGTCATTGCGTGTCCGTTCTTTTCATGAACCACACCCAGTGTCATTTCATGCGTGTTCTTCTAAATAAACCACATAAGGATCCACCAGTGTCATTGCCTATCTATTCTTTTCATGAACCACACCCAGTGTCATTGCATGTGTGTTATTGTAAACAAACCACATAAGTCATTGCATGTCTGTTCTTTTCATGAACCACACCCGGTGTCATTGCATGTCTGTTCTTTTCATGAACCACGACTAGAGTCATTGCATGTCTGTTCCTCTAAACAAACCACATAAGGATCCACCAGTGTCATTGCATGTCTGTTCTTTTCATGAACCACATAAGGATCTACCAGTGTCATTGCATGTCTGTCTTTTCATGAACCACACCTAGTGTCATTGTATGTGTGTTACTTCCATAAACCACATGTGGATCCACCGGTGTCATTGCATGTCTGTTCCTCTAAACAAACCACATAAGGATCCACTAGTGTCATTGCATACATTCTTCTCATGAACCACATAAGGATGGGCCCACCAGTGTCATTGCATGTCTGTTCATTTCATGAACCACACCCAGTGTCAGTGCATGTCTGTTCTATTCATGAACCACACCCAGTTTCACTGCATGTCTATTCTTTTCATGAACCACATAAGTATCTACTAGTGTCATTGCATGTCTTTTACTTCCATAAACCACATGTGGATCCACCGGTGTCATTGCATGTTTGTTCCTCTAAACAAACCACATAAGGATCAACAAGTGTCATTGCGTGTGTGTTCTTCTCATGAACCACACCTAGTGTCATTGCAGGTGTGTTCTTCTAAACAAACCACATAAGGATCCACCAGTGTCATTGCCTATCTGTTCTTTTCATGAACCACATAAGGATCCACCAGTGTCATTGCATGTCTGTTCTTTTCATGAATCACAGCTAGAGTCATTGCATGTCTTTTACTTCCATAAACCACATATGGATCCACCTAGTGTGATTGCATGTTTGTTCCTCTAAACAAACCACATAAGGACCCACCAGTGTCATTGCGTGTCTGTTCTTTTCATGAACCACACCTAGTGTCATTTCATGTGTGTTCTTCTAAACAAACCACATAAGGATCCACCAGTGTCATTGCCTATCTGTTCTTTTCATGAACCACACCCAGTGTCATTGCATATGTGTTATTCTAAACAAACCACATAAGTCATCGGATGTCTATTCTTTTCATGAACCACACCCGGTGTCATTGCATGTTTGTTCTTTTCATGAACCACGTCTAGAGTCATTGCATGTCTGTTCCTCTAAACAAACCACATAAGGATCCACCAGTGTCATTGCATGTCTGTTCTTTTCATGAACCACATAAGGATCTACCAGTGTCATTGCATGTCTGTTCTTTTCATGAACCACACCCAGTGTCATTGCATGTGTGTTACTTCCATAAACCACATGTGGATCCACCGGTGTCATTGCATGTCTGTTCCTCTAAACAAACCACATAAGGATCCACTAGTGTCATTGCCTGTCTGTTCTTCTCATGAACCACATAAGGATGGGACCACTAGTGTCATTGCATGTCTATTCTTTTCATGAACCACACCCAGTGTCAGTGCATGTCTGTTCTATTCATGAACCACACCCAGTTTCACTGGATGTCTATTCTTTTCATGAACCACATAAGTATCTACCAGTGTCATTGCATGTCTTTTACATCCATAAACCACATGTGTATCCACCGGTGTTATTGCATGTTTGTTCCTCTAAACAAACCACATAATGATCCACTAGTGTCATTGCGTGTGTGTTCTTCTCATGAACCACACCAAGTGTCATTGCATGTGTGTTCGTCTAAACAAACCACATAAGGATCCACCAGTGTCATTGCCTGTCTGTTCTTTTCATGAACCACATAAGGATCCACCAATGTCATTGCATGTCTGTTCTTTTCATGAATCACAGCTAGAGTCATTGCATGTCTTTTACTTCCATATGCCACATATGGATCCACCTAGTGTGATTGCATGTCTGTTCCTCTAAACAAACCGCATAAGGATCCACTAGTGTCATTGCGTGTCTGTTCTTTCCATGAACAACACCCAGTGTCATTTCATGCGTGTTCTTCTAAACAAACCACATAAGGATCCACCAGTGTCATTGCCTATCTGTTCTTTTCATGAACCACACCCAGTGTCATTGCATGTGTGTTATTCTAAACAAACCAAATAAGTCATCGCATGTCTATTCTTTTCATGAACCACATAAGGATCTACCAGTGTCATTGCATGTCTTTTACTTCCATAAACCACATGTGGATCCACCAGTGTCAATGCATGTTTGTTCCTCTAAACAAACCACATAAGGATCCACCAGTGTCATTGCGTGTGTGTTCTTCTCATGAACCACACCTAGTGTCATTGCATGTGTGTTCTTCTAAACAAACCACATAAGGATCCACCAGTGTCACTGCATGTCTGTTCTTTTCATGAACCACACGAGGATCCACCAATGTCATTGCATGTCTGTTCTTTTCATGAATCACAGCTAGAGTCATTGCATGTGTTTTACTTCCATAAACCACATATGGATCCACCTAGTGTAATTGCATGTATGTTCCTATAAACAAACCACATAAGGATCCACCAGTGTCATTGCGTGTTTGTTCTTTTCATGAACAACACCCAGTGTCATTTCATGCGTGTTCTTCTAAACAAACCACATAAGGATCCACCAGTGTCATTACCTATCTGTTCTTTTCATGAACCACACCAAGTGTCATTGCATGTGTGTTATTCTAAACAAACCACATAAGTCATTGCATGTCTGTTCTTTTCATGAACCACACCCGGTGTCGTTGCATGTCTGTTCTTTTCATGAACCAAGGCTAGAGTCATTGCATGTCTGTTCCTCTAAACAAACCACATAAGGATCCACCAGTGTCATTGCATGTCTGTTCTTTTCATGAACCACATAAGGATCTACCAGTGTCATTGCATGTCTGTTCTTTTCATGAACCACACCCAGTGTCATTGCATGTGTGTTACTTCCATAAACCACATGTGGATCCACCGGTGTCATTGCATGTCTGTTCCTCTAAACAAACCACATAAGGATCCACTAGTGTCATTGCCTGTCTGTTCTTCTCATGAACCACATAAGGATGGGACCACTAGTGTCATTGCATGTCTGTTCTTTTCATGAACCACACCCAGTGTCAGTGCATGTCTGTTCTATTCATGAACCACAGCCAGTTTCACTGGATGTCTATTCTTTTCATGAACCACATAAGTATCTACCAGTGTCATTACATGTCTTTTACATCCATAAACCACATGTGTATCCACCGGTGTTATTGCATGTTTGTTCCTCTAAACAAACCACATAAGGATCCACTAGTGTCATTGCGTGTGTGTTCTTCTCATGAACCACACCCAGTGTCATTGCATGTGTGTTCGTCTAAACAAACCACATAAGGATCCACCAGTGTCATTGCACATTCTTTTCATGAACCACATAAGGATCCACCAATGTCATTGCATGTCTGTTCTTTTCATGAATCACAGCTAGAGTCATTGCATGTCTTTTACTTCCATAAACCACATATGGATCCACCTAGTGTGATTGCATGTTTGTTCCTCTAAACAAACCACATAAGGACCCACCAGTGTCATTGCGGTTCATTCTTTTCATGAACCACACCCAGTGTCATTTCATGTGTGTTCTTCTAAACAAACCACATAAGGATCCACCAGTGTCATTGCCTATCTGTTCTTTTCATGAACCACACCCAGTGTCATTGCATGTGTGTTATTCTAAACAAACCACATAAGTCATCGGATGTCTATTCTTTTCATGAACCACACCCGGTGTCATTGCATGTTTGTTCTTTTCATGAACCACGTCTAGAGTCATTGCATGTCTGTTCCTCTAAACAAACCACATAAGGATCCACCAGTGTCATTGCATGTCTGTTCTTTTCATGAACCACATAAGGATCTACCAGTGTCATTGCATGTCTGTTCTTTTCATGAACCACACCCAGTGTCATTGCATGTGTGTTACTTCCATAAACCACATGTGGATCCACCGGTGTCATTGCATGTCTGTTCCTCTAAACAAACCACATAAGGATCCACTAGTGTCATTGTCTGTCTGTTCTTCTCATGAACCACATAAGGATGGGACCACTAGTGTCATTGCATGTCTGTTCTTTTCATGAACCACACCCAGTGTCAGTGCATGTCTGTTCTATTCATGAACCACACCCAGTTTCACTGGATGTCTATTCTTTTCATGAACCACATAAGTATCTACCAGTGTCATTGCATGTATTTTACATCCATAAACCACATGTGTATCCACCGGTGTTATTGCATGTTTGTTCCTCTAAACAAACCACATAAGGATCCACTAGTGTCATTGCGTGTGTGTTCTTCTCATGAACCACACCAAGTGTCATTGCATGTGTGTTCGTCTAAACAAACCACATAAGGATCCACCAGTGTCATTGCTGCATTCTTTTCATGAACCACATAAGGATCCACCAATGTCATTGCATGTCTGTTCTTTTCATGAATCACAGCTAGAGTCATTGCATGTCTTTTACTTCCATATGCCACATATGGATCCACCTAGTGTGATTGCATGTCTGTTCCTCTAAACAAACCGCATAAGGATCCACTAGTGTCATTGCGTGTCTGTTCTTTCCATGAACAACACCCAGTGTCATTTCATGCGTGTTCTTCTAAACAAACCACATAAGGATCCACCAGTGTCATTGCCTATCTGTTCTTTTCATGAACCACACCCAGTGTCATTGCATGTGTGTTATTCTAAACAAACCAAATAAGTCATCGCATGTCTATTCTTTTCATGAACCACATAAGGATCTACCAGTGTCATTGCATGTCTTTTACTTCCATAAACCACATGTGGATCCACCAGTGTCAATGCATGTTTGTTCCTCTAAACAAACCACATAAGGATCCACCAGTGTCATTGCGTGTGTGTTCTTCTCATGAACCACACCTAGTGTCATTGCATGTGTGTTCTTCTAAACAAACCACATAAGGATCCACCAGTGTCACTGCATGTCTGTTCTTTTCATGAACCACACGAGGATCCACCAATGTCATTGCATGTCTGTTCTTTTCATGAATCACAGCTAGAGTCATTGCATGTGTTTTACTTCCATAAACCACATATGGATCCACCTAGTGTGATTGCATGTATGTTCCTCTAAACAAACCACATAAGGATCCACCAGTGTCATTGCGTGTTTGTTCTTTTCATGAACAACACCAGTGTCATTTCATGCGTGTTCTTCTAAACAAACCACATAAGGATCCACCAGTGTCATTACCTATCTGTTCTTTTCATGAACCACACCCAGTGTCATTGCATGTGTGTTATTCTAAACAAACCACATAAGTCATTACATGTCTGTTCTTTTCATGAACCACACCCGGTGTCGTTGCATGTCTGTTCTTTTCATGAACCAAGGCTAGAGTCATTGCATGTCTGTTCCTCTAAACAAACCACATAAGGATCCACCAGTGTCATTGCATGTCTGTTCTTTTCATGAACCACATAAGGATCTACCAGTGTCATTGCATGTTTGTTCTTTTCATGAACCACACCCAGTGTCATTGCATGTGTGTTACTTCCATAAACCACATGTGGATCCACCGGTGTCATTGCATGTCTGTTCCTCTAAACAAACCACATAAGGATCCACTAGTGTCATGGCCTGTTTGTTCTTCTCATGAACCACATAAGGATGGGACCACCAGTGTCATTGCATGTCTGTTCTTTTCATGAACCACACCCAGTGTCAGTGCATGTCTGTTTTATTCATGAACCACACCCAGTTTTACTGCATGTCTATTCTTTTCATGAACCACATAAGTATCTACCAGTGTCATTACATGTCTTTTACATCCATAAACCACATGTGTATCCACCGGTGTTATTGCATGTTTGTTCCTCTAAACAAACCACATAAGGATCCACTAGTGTCATTGCGTGTGTGTTCTTCTCATGAACCACACCCAGTGTCATTGCATGTGTGTTCGTCTAAACAAACCACATAAGGATCCACCAGTGTCATTGCCTGTCTGTTCTTTTCATGAACCACATAAGGATCCACCAATGTCATTGCATGTCTGTTCTTTTCATGAATCACAGCTAGAGTCATTGGATGTCTTTTACTTCCATATGCCACATATGGATCCACCTAGTGTGATTGCATGTCTGTTCCTCTAAACAAACCGCATAAGGATCCACCAGTGTCATTGCGTGTCTGTTCTTTCCATGAACAACACCCAGTGTCATTTCATGCGTGTTCTTCTAAACAAACCACATAAGGATCCACCAGTGTCATTGCCTATCTGTTCTTTTCATGAACCACACCCAGTGTCATTGCATGTGTGTTATTCTAAACAAACCACATAAGTCATCGCATGTCTATTCTTTTCATGAACCACACCCGGTGTCATTGCATGTCTGTTCTTTTCATGAACCACGTCTAGAGTCATTGCATGTCTGTTCCTCTAAACAAACCACATAAGGATCCACCAGTGTCATTGCATGTCTGTTATTTTCACGAACCACATAAGGATCTACCAGTGTCATTGCATGTTTGTTCTTTTCATGAACCACACCCAGTGTCATTGCATGTGTGTTACTTCCATAAACCACATGTGGATCCACCGGTGCCATTGCATGTCTGTTCCTCTAAACAAACCACATAAGGATCCACTAGTGTCATTGCCTGTCTGTTCTTCTCATGAACCACATAAGGATGGGCCCACCAGTGTCATTGCATGTCTGTTCTTTTCATGAACCACACCCAGTGTTAGTGCATGTCTGTTCTATTCATGAACCACACCCAGTTTCACTGCATGTCTATTCTTTTCATGAACCACATAAGTGTCTACCAGAGTCATTGCATGTCTTTTACATCCATAAACCACATGTGGATCCACCGGTGTCATTGCATGTTTGTTCCTCTAAACAAACCACATAAGGATCCACAAGTGTCATTGCGTGTGTGTTCTTCTCATGAACGACACCCAGTGTCATTGCATGTGTGTTTGGCTAAACAAAACACATAAGGATCCACCAGTGTCATTGCCTGTCTGTTCTTTTCATGAACCACATAAGGATCCACCAATGTCATTGCATGTCTGTTCTTTTCATGAATCACAACTAGAGTCATTGCATGTCTTTTACTTCCATATACCACATATGGATCCACCTAGTGTGATTGCATGTCTGTTCCTCTAAACAAACCGCATAAGGATCCACCAGTGTCATTGCATGTCTGTTCTTTCCATGAACAACACCCAGTGTCATTTCATGCGTGTTCTTCTAAACAAAACACATAAGGA